>JAEOAD010000035.1:15175000-15775000 GCA_036365145.1 Orientallactaga sibirica | reverse complement strand
AAAATGAGCTGAAAGTAAGTTTGTTTGGCATTATAAGCCAACACTGATCCCTGGACCTGAAGAGATTTTAGAGTTTCAGGAGATGACTCCTCCATTGCTTGTCCTCCTCCTCTTCCTCTTCCTTTCAGCGTCATCCACTGAGATGGAGAGGCATTCTATTTCTAACATTTTTACCACCACTACTCCACCCACAACACACACTAGTTAGCATTAGTTTGTGGACTAGAAAACAAAGATATAGCAATCATCACAATGGACATCACTGAACTTTTTAAAAAGAGTCTCTTTAAAAAAATTTTATTTATTTAGTTGCAAGGAGAAAGAGAGAGAGAGAGAGAGAGAGGGAGAGAATGATCACCAGGGTACCTCTAGTCCCTGGAAACAAAGTCCAGATTCAGGTGGCCACTTTGTGCATCTGGCTTTACATGGGTACTGGAGAATCAAACCTGGATAGTTAGGCTTTGCAGGCAAGTGCCTTAACTGAACTTTTACCATATGTTGGACATCTTGCTTTTTCAAAAGTGTTATCTCATTTGGTCCTCACAAAACCACTGGCCATTGTCTTGTTTCTTTTTACAACTGAGGAATTAAAATTAGATGTAGTTAGCTGACTTGCTCAGAATCATGTAGCTAAGAAATAGTGAAGCTGGAACCTAAGAGAGTAGGTCTTCTCACTTTAGAACGTCAGTTCTAATGACTAGAGTTGTTTGCCTGTGTAAAATATGTTACTTATTCATTTGCCAAATATTTCTCATTATTTACTGTTTAATAGGTTAAGATTGAAAATACGAAGAAAACATGACACTTGCCTTCTAGGCACTCTCAGAATAATGATGGAGCTTATAAAGTTCTCAGTTGCAGTGCAACAAGCATGCATGTGACCCCAAAGGAACCAAAATGAAAAGAGTAGCTGTTCTAGGGAGGGCCAACAGTCATTTACAGTTCATGTGAACTTTTCCTAGCCATTTTCCTTGTTGCTGTGATCAAACTACATGACAAGAAACAACTTAAAGAGGAAAGGGGTTCATTTCACTTTATAGCTTGAGGGGATAGAGGTCACTGTACCAGGAAGGCATGGTGGAGGGAACATGAGCCAACTGGTCACATTGCATTCGTTGTCAGGATGCTGAGAGATGAACACTGGTGCTCAGCTCATTGTCTCTCCTCCTTTTTTTTTTTTTTTTTTGTTCTGAATTTCAGTCTGTGGGATAATGCTTTCTTCATGCAGGGTGGGTTTTTTCTGCTCAATTAAACTTTTCTGAAAATACCCTCAGACATTTTAAGAAATGCATTTCCATGGTGATTCTAAGTGCAATCAAGTTGACCATGAAGATTAACTACCAAAGAACTATTTCCCATTTGTGAATATAATGTTTTTGTTCCGAGTTGGGGTCTCACTGTAGCCCAGGCTGACCTGGAACTCATGCTCCAGTCCCAGACTGGCCTAAAAAATCACAGCCATTCTCTTACTTCTGCCTCCCGAGCATTGGGATTAAAGGTGTGTGCCATCCATGCCCAGCAAGTATATTTTTATCATAAAATTTATTTGATCACTGCAGGAAATATTCTATGGGCATTGTTAATAATTATAGGCTACTGATCATATAAAATGGTTATCCATACTCTTCAAAGATTAGAATGTTGGTAGTAAATATACTATTTAATTTGAACTAGATAGAGTGTAGCATATTTTTATAGATTGCTTTGGCATATTTTTTAGATTGTTTTAAAAACATGTATTATTTAATTTGGTTTCCAGGTCTGTGTCTTCCTGAATACTCAAGATTTAGGATTCCAGATGATCATGCGATTTCAGACTTATCTATGTACAATTACATAGAGGTAAGTCACGTGTGGCTCCATTTCATGAAGTTGTTCACTGGCAGGCTAGCACTTGCTCCAGCCTCACTTCATGCTTGTTTCATAATTATAGGCTGTTGCACAAGAAGAGCTCAGGTCCATGCACAGAGCAGCCCTTAGACATGGATGGGCTGTAACCACGTAGCCACTGACAGCACTCACACAGCATTTTCACTTGCACTTCAGGAACATTTAGGAGAAAGCAGAGGTGGCAAAGTATGCAAAATTTCACAGGTGCAAATCTTAGACATTTAGAAAGTGGGTCCTTAATATTCTGTTCTCCTGAAAATATAATTTTTAATTTATTACAAAATCTTAAAAATATTGAATTAATTTTCTTTAACAAAATAACTGAGTATGTATGGTATCATGAAATAGTACTCTTTGGGACATAATGTCCTAAAATAAAGTATAATACCAAAGAAATTAGTAGTTGGAAACCAAGTATTTTGAAGGATTAAATATTAATTATATTTTAAGCCAATGACATGAAAAACTCATGGCCAATGATTGTTATTACTTTTTTAAAAGGCAGGAAAGGGGCTGGAGAGATGGCTTAGTAGTTAAGGTGTATGCCTGCAAAGCCTAAAGACCCAGGTTTGATTCTCCAGGTCCCATGTAAGCCAGATGCACATGGTGGTGCATGCGTTTGGAGTTCGTTGGCAGTGGCTGGAAGCCCTGGCATGCCCATACTCACACACTCTCTCTCTAATAAATAAATAAAAATAAAATCTTTTAAAAATGTTTTTAAAAGGTGGGAAAGAATAGAAGTTTACAAGATGAATTTAAAGAACACAGCAAGTGTTTTCCATTTCTCCTGAATATAGAAAGACATAAAGTGTTGGTTTCAAACATGAGCAAAGTTGGATTATATATGGTGAAGGAAATGCTATAAGCTACTGAATGGTTTACTGATATATAAAACAAGACAGCCACAGTACAGTATTTATCCAAATAAGGAATATAGATCAAGACTGTCATGGCTTTAAACAATCTCTTGTTGTCATCAAAAATATTTCCAACTAACCAGGGAATGACAGAAATGGATCAAATCTTTGAGCTCACTAGATCACTCACAAATCTAGTTAAGCAAAGGTTTTGTAAAATAGTTTTTAATATTTTTTCTGAGCTAAAACAAACTTCCTGGATAGATTTTTGTACATTTTCATGACAATGTTCCATGTTACTGAAATTTCTTTAGAAGAATTGGGAATGGTTATCATGGAAATGGGGCCTTATTTTATGTTGTGTCCAGCAGTGTGGGATGAAGGACATTCCTACATATTTGTAAGCAAAAGGAGATACTTTGTTCCAAGCTTTTTCAAAGAGTCTTTCTTCTTGACAGATGCGAGCGCATGTCAACTCCAGGTGGTTCATATTTCACAAGGGCATAGAGCAATGTCTTCATGCTCTGATGCCATCCACCTTTATTCCTCTCTATACAATGGTAAGACGTGGATTTGAGACCATTTCTCATTTGAAGCCTCTTGTAAAACATATATTTATTTTCAGTATTTTTGTCATTTTTGAACATGTGTATGATGTATTTTGAGTGTATCCACTTCTGTTCCCATTAACATCTGTATTTCCCATTAATCCCCATCTTACTTCCATGTCTTTTTCTAACTCATTCAGTTATTAGGATTATGTTGTAGTCAGCTTTATATTGTTGGGATGAACCTCTGAACCAGACATAGTTTATGGGAGGAAGGAATCTATTTGAAGCTTACTGATCCAGGGGAAGTTCCATAATGGCATAAGAGGCTGGCCCCCTTTCACAGATCCAAGCAGATAGAAACCACCAAACAGCCAGCGCCATGAGCCATCACAGCCAGAGCTCCAAAACTCTCTGTGTACCTTTAGGCTAGAATTCAGATCCACCCCCAGTGACACCCCTCTTCCAGCCAGGCGGCTGGAGGTCTAAGTAGCAAGCTTTAATAAACATGTGGAGTCTATGGGAGACATACATTTAAACTACCACAGGTTGCTTGTATGACCATGGGTGGAAGGTTGTTTACCATTGAGAGGGCAACTTGCCAGTGGCTACACTGCTGATGAACCTGACGCCCCTCTTCCAGCAAACATTAGCTGCCGTTAGCTATTCTGGGAAGTGTTGGGTCTAATGTATCTCTCTCCTACATCAAATGTGATATGTTGACAGGCTCAATCTTTTTAAATTCCCCTTAGGTGGCTTTTTCCAGAATAAGATACCATGAGGCCGTACTGCGCTGGCATTGGCAAGAAAAGGTTGGAACAAATAATGCTACTTAAAATATGCTGTTAAACAGTTGAAGTATCATATTCTATTATGGTCATATGGTTTCAGAACAACATTATAAAAAACACCATATGTTTGTCTCTCAAATAAAACCTGTCCCAAGCACACACACTACAGAATGCACACTGAACAAGATGAGGAAAAAACAAAGGGAGATTGGAAAAGATATTGAGGCTAATATTTTTGAGCTTTTTACTTCATTTTTGCTGTGTGTGATCCATTCTTGACTTTTGCATGGTGCAATATTTTTATGGGTTTAATTTGTAAAATCAGACATAACAGATTTACCTATAAAACACTGTTTAACATCAATGCAATATAATAATGCAGTTGACTCAAAGATGCCATTTAATGAAATTCAGACTCCTGATCATCTGCTTTGGGAATTTTACAGCTTCATTCATCCAATATAATTGTATAATTGGATGCATGAACACTGGGCTGGACACTGTAATGAGCAAGGTGTAATTTCTACCCTACATGAGGCTGATGTGGAAGATGGACAACTATGGTGGGGAGCCCTTTATGGCCTGGGAGAGGACAGGATGGGAGTGGGCCAGGCAAGCCAAGGCTGAAGTCAGTGAGCCACAGGAAGGGCAAACATTTCAGGAGAGATGGAGGGAGGAACACAAATGTGAACATGCTCAGAAGCGAGCTGGAGAAGAAAGCAAGGCCTCCAGAGTCCTGATTATTAGCTTAAGAAAAACCGAGGGACCAAAGAAGGCTCATGGATCCAAGTTTAGATTCTAGAAAGATCACTTACTTTACGTGTACAAAGTGATTTGAAACAAGTCAAGATTTATGTATGAGATTTACCCTGACAAAGATGTGTAAACTAGGGCCCCGGCCTCAAAACAGGGGGAAGAACCAGCAGCACAGAGAACGCATGATGATAGGGGCAATGGTAGAGATCAGACATCCATCACTCTTTCAGGTTTGGAACAAAGACGAAATTGAGTCCTCTTCTAGGGTGTAAGGATGAACTATAATTCAAGATTTTGGTCTAGACTCTAGCTGTCCTTGCAGGTGATAAACAAAGGACTTGTTGTCCTTGGATTGCTGGTGGCCATCGGTGGTGCCCATCTCCTTGTGAACCACATGTCCCTGAGACCTCTGGACTACCTGAAAAGACTGCCGGGGAGCTGGGGTCGTTTGCTTCCAGAATGTGGGGCCAGTTTTGCTAAAAACTCCATGGAGCCAGTAGAACAAATTCCCTACTTCACTACCCTGTGACATTAAGGTCCCAGAAACACAACTGTTTAATTCGCTGTTGGAAGATAATTGCCAGCATACGAATAAATTCAACACAGAACTCACTATGCGTTAGTTTGTACTTACTAAGGGGGAAAAAGTAATACAACTAATTTAAGACAAGCGTCGTGGCTTATACCTATAATCACAGCACTTGCATGGCCAAGGGTTGGAGGGTCACCATGAGTTCAATGCAAGCCTGGGGTACAGAGTGAGTTCTAGTCAGCCTGGGCTAGAGTAAGACCTTGCCTCAAAGAAAAAAAAATACAAACCCAAAATACCACTATTTTTAAGTTGTAACATGAGACTTCCACTTCCACTTTACATGCTCAGGTTGGATCATTCTACATTTAAAATTATAATGACCAAGATCTCTTTCCCTTCTCAAAAAGTAAGTCCCCAGAGGTGCCCTCCAAGATAGTGATGATACTTTTTCTTTAAAGAACAAGCAGGACTCACAATAGGATAAGCTGCTCCAGCCACAGCTCGCCAAACATGTTACCTGTGTCTTTCTTCACCTCAGTGGAGTGTGTCTAACCACGGGGCTCAGAGTCACTTGATAAAAATAACAGCAGCGTACGAGTCAGCACAGCTCCAAAGAGCTGCAGAGTCCATCTGTCTGATTTCCCAGTCTTTGGGGACCAGAATAATTACTTTCTGATGATAAACAAAAGGCTACTAATGCCATACCAAGTTAAGGATAAGAAAAGATTTATTAATAGATTAAATATACCATACTGAAGAGTGGAAAGGAAACAGGGGGGAATGGTTTTATAGAAAGTTGGAGCCAAACTTTATTTCGTTTCAGAGACTTGGAAGCCATTTAGCAACTTATTCTTTAACTTTATTCTGTGACAAGAACCAGCAGTGAACTGAATTTTCAAAAGTGCATTTACTGAAAACATCTTCTTTGGTTCTTCCTGTGCAGTAGGCTGGCTGGGTCATTTTGAATTCCTTCAAACATGATTAATTGGAAATATGCAACATTATAAAAAGGGTCATCTCAGAAATAGAAAACCAGGTAATAAACATAAAATGGTTTAGCATGTTCTATATAGTCAAAAACATTCTGAAGTCCAAATAATCCATGTTTGGTGTGTTAAAAAAATAACTTTTTTTTCCTGGGAAGAGTGTTGTAGCTCAGTAGAAGAGCACTTGTCTAAAATCACAAGGACTTGTTAGATCCCCGGTACTGCATAAATAAATAAATAATAAAATAAAGTAAAAATAGTAATAATTTTTTTCTTTTGTATATCTTAGGTTCATTGGCTGGGTCACCTATAACAAAAATCACATTAACAAGAGAAAAAAAAACACAAATGGAAGTTTATAAGAGTATACATTTCATATGCATGTGGGAAACACAGGAAATGAGCACATGTCAGAGAGTTTAGAAGGCCTTGACTTGTGTGTCATCTTCAAGAAAGAGGTAAAGCTTAGGGAAGCAACAAGGCAAGGGAAACAGACTTTAGTCTCTAGGAGGCAAAAGCTTCCAGGAAGAGGGGAGGAAGTGAGCATCCTAAATGCATGCCCTGCTTTTAGGCAAATTGGGAAATGGCAGTGAGCTTTTCTTACGTCACCTCTGGTCAGCAACCCCTGCTCCAAATAATCCATATGCAAAATAGGGCATCCTGGGGGTAGCATGTCCTGATCTTCTCCAGGTCTAAGCAATGGCCCTCTTCACCAACACTGACCATCACTTATGGGAGACAGGCTGATGAGCCAGGAAGATTAAATGAACACTGTGAGCGAGCAGTATGTGAGCGAGCAGTGTGAACCGTGTGTGAGTGAGCAGCGTGTGAGTGAGCAGTGTGTGCGTGAGCAGTGTGTGAGTGAGCAGTGTGAGTGAGCAGTGTGTGAGTGAGCAGTGTGTGAATGAGCAGTGTGAGTGAGCAGTGTGAGTGAGCAGTGTGTGAGTGAGCAGTGTGAGTGAGCAGTGTGTGAGTGAGCAGTGTGTGAGTGAGCAGTGTGAGTGAGCAGTGTGTGAGTGAGCAGTGTGAGTGAGCAGTGTGTGAGTGAGCAGTGTGTGAGTGAGCAGTGTGTGCGTGAGCAGTGTGTGAATGAGCAGTGTGAGTGAGCAGTGTGAGTGAGCAGTGTGTGAGTGAGCAGTGTGTGCGTGAGCAGTGTGTGAATGAGCAGTGTGAGTGAGCAGTGTGTGAGTGAGCAGTGTGAGTGAGCAGTGTGAGTGAGCAGTGTGTGAGTGAGCAGTGTGTGAATGAGCAGTGTGAGTGAGCAGTGTGTGAGTGAGCAGTGTGGTGAGCAGTGTGAGTGAGCAGTGTGTGAGTGAGCAGTGTGGTGAGCAGTGTGGAGCAGGTGTGTGTGGGTGAGCAGTGTGAGTGAGCAGTGTGTGAGTGAGCAGTGTGTGAGTGAGCAGTGTGTGAGCAGTGTGAGTGAGCAGTGTGTGAGTGAGCAGTGTGAGTGAGCAGTGTGTGCGTGAGCAGTGTGTGAGTGAGCAGTGTGTGCGTGAGCAGTGTGTGAATGAGCAGTGTGAGTGAGCAGTGTGAGTGAGCAGCGTGTGAGTGAGCAGTGTGTGCGTGAGCAGTGTGTGAATGAGCAGTGTGAGTGAGCAGTGTGTGAGTGAGCAGTGTGAGTGAGCAGTGTGAGTGAGCAGTGTGTGAGTGAGCAGTGTGTGAATGAGCAGTGTGAGTGAGCAGTGTGTGAGTGAGCAGTGTGTGAATGAGCAGTGTGAGTGAGCAGTGTGTGAGTGAGCAGTGTGAGTGAGCAGTGTGAGTGAGCAGTGTGTGAGTGAGCAGTGTGAGTGAGCAGTGTGAGTGAGCAGTGTGTGTGGGTGAGCAGTGTGAGTGAGCAGTGTGTGAGTGAGCAGTGTGAGTGAGCAGTGTGTGAGCAGTGTGAGTGAGCAGTGTGTGAGTGAGCAGTGTGAGTGAGCAGTGTGTGCGTGAGCAGTGTGTGAGTGAGCAGTGTGTGCGTGAGCAGTGTGTGAATGAGCAGTGTGAGTGAGCAGTGTGAGTGAGCAGTGTGTGCGTGAGCAGTGTGAGTGAGCAGTGTGAGTGAGCAGTGTGAGTGAGCAGTGTGTGCGTGAGCAGTGTGAGCGAGCAGTGTGAGTGAGCAGTGTGAGTGAGCAGCGTGTGAGTGAGCAGTGTGAGTGAGCAGTGTGAGTGAGCAGCGTGTGTGTGAGCAGTGTGAGTGAGCAGTGTGAGTGAGCAGTGTGTGGGTGAGCAGTGTGAGTGAGCAGTATGAGTGAGCAGTGTGAGTGAGCAGTGTGAGCTGTGTGTGAGTGAGCAGTGTGTGGGTGAGCAGTGTGTGCGTGAGCAGTGTGAGCTGTGTGTGAGTGAGCAGTGTGAGTGAGCAGTGTGAGTGAGCACAGTGAGACATCTGCCATTCCTCTTCAAATGTAAGTTTGTTTATTGAGAACGCCTTTCCGAAATGCACAACTTTGGAGGAAATTGTGGGAAATGATTAAAAGGAAAGAGAAATCCTGCTGTGCTCATGTGTGAATGAACAGATGGAGACAGTGACCCCCGGCGCCCTCCCCCCACACATGCTCTCTGCTGTAGCGTCCTGAACCATCCACATGATCACCTTGAGCGCATCTGTTCGCTTCGCTATGATGATCTCAGTGGTATCTTCCAGAGCTTGCTGGCTATGTCACACTGCGCATGTAACAAGTCTTTTGTTTTCAGATAAAAGTGGGAACTGATTTATTATCGTCTTGATTCATTTGACCAAACATATATGACACAGAATAGGACCCTATTACAACAAACAAAACATGTTCCAACTGCCCACACATATGTGAAGACACCATTATTCCATGAAATATCTTTCAGAAAAGTCTATCATGTGCTTTGGCAAGTATAGTCATTTAAAAAATATTTTTGAATGAAAATTTCCAACATTAAAAGATAGTGCCAGATGTCCATATTGTGCCACAGGTCGTTTTTTTCATTATATAAAGCACCCATTGGATTGAGGGAATTTTTCTTGTTCAGTTATTTCTTCAGGCCAGGGCACACAGGCAACTCAGACTGCCTGGGCGACCACAGAAGTTCTGCTTTATTACACCAACTGGTGGTTCCAGATTAGTCCTCATAACAAAAGTCCAAAGGTGGCATCCAACCAAGGCTCCATCCTGCCTTCCTATAAAGGGCGGACCTGGATGACATCGACCTTGGAAGCAGTGGTTCTGTCACTGTCATCCACGGATAGGGACTCATCACTGGTTATGATAAAAATGATGGAGGAAGAGTTGAAAGTCACTTTCTTCTTTGGCCTGTCCCCATCCTTCTGTGACATCACGATGGGTCTGATCTGCATTTCACTCTCAGCTGCTGGTAGGTGTTTAGCAGGCCTCTGGCATCTGAGCAGTCGGAAACACAAGAGCTGCAAAAGAGACTTCCGAAACTGGGCAGAGGAAAAAAAATGATAAAGTTGGCTTTTAAGTAAACAGCTAGTCCTAAAACCACATTAACATTCAAGAAAGTTAGCTGCATCTGGGTTGTTTTTTCTTTATTATCTGGTTCAGGGTGGAGTTATATGGTAATGCTCAGATCTACCTAGGCCCCCTTGAGTCTTAACATCTTTTAGTTTGATTCCAATTAACTGGACACCTAAAAATATTTTAATCGTTTATAATTTTCATGGCTTTAATGTGTGTGTACCTTCTGAAGGCGGCTTTAAGGGCGGGTTTAAGGGATTCTGAACACGAATTGAATCCACAGAGAGCAAGCACCTCCTTGGTGACAGCCACGGGGAAGGCGGGGGCCTTCCTGGCCATGCTCCCTGCCTGGTGGAGTCAGGCTGCTTCAGTGAAGTAAAGAACTATTTTCTTCCTACAGAAATAACTAACTGTTTGGAGAAAAGCATACCCCAGAGGGGCGTTTTAGAGTTCTCCTTAGTGTCCTGGGCCTGCCAGAACCTCTAGTCATTGCAAACAAACTCCAGAAATGTACTACCTTGTGTATCTGGCTTTATGTGGGTCCTGGGAAATTGAGCCTGGGTCCTTTGGCTTTTTAGGCAAGTGCCTTAGTCTCTAAGCCATCTCTCCAGCACAGAATTATTATTTTCTTTGACAATATTCAACATTTCATCCTGAGCCTTTTCCTTTTCTTTTTTTTTTTTTTTTTAATCATTGATGCTATTCTGAATTGTCTCTCTATATAAAGACTATTTTCTGGGCAAAAGAGATGGCTTAGCGGTTAAGGCGCTTGCCCTGGAAGCCTAAGGATTCATGTTTGACTCTCCAGATGCACAAAGGTGAGGCAAGCGCAAGGCTGCACATGCCCACTAGGTGGCACAAGCGTCTGGAGTTTGATTGCAGTGGCTGAGGCCCTGGCACACCAATTCTTTCTGTGTCTGGGTCTCTCTTACTTGCTCTTTCTAAAAATAAAATAAAAACATTTTTTAAAAAAGGCTATTTTCTAACCCCCACTCCAGAATGAAAAAAAAGTATTTAATTCCAGAGCTTACCTTTCTGATCATGAAGATATAGATCACTGGGTTGTACACAGTGCTTGATTTAGCAAAGAGATAAGAAACAATAGATACTGTTGGTGTGACCAGGTGTCCGGAACCATTAACCACCAAGAAACAAACCACAACATAAGGCATCCAGCAGGCCAAGAAGACAGAGACCATCACAAAGCACATCTTAGCCACTTTCTTTTCATATCTTAAGATCTTGATTACTTGAATTGTCTGAAGATCTTCGACACAACGAAGCTGCAAGGAGAAAGGGAGGGGTTGAACCATGAACAATCCCTTTTGCTATTTTGGATAACAGATGAGCAGTCACCATTCTTGGCTCTGTCTTTGTGGGAAGGGAAGTGGGCAGGACCGTGGAAGGCTGATTTCTGACCCAATCATGTAGCTGGGCTCTGCCTTCATTCCACTTGGCCTCAGCTCCCTCAGCCAAAATCTATTGATGTTGAACTAAATAAATATTCTCTTAGATCTTTTAACGGTTTTGAAGCTTTTCTAATTCACTTAATAAGGGTGGGTATAAATTATTTTGTCTAGATTTTTAAGTTACTAAAAACTAAGCTGGGAGAGTTACGATCAAATGGAAACAATTCTCTCCATGATCCATAACACTGTTCACACATTTTCTAGCCAGGCAACAAGCTCATGTCATGTTGGGAATCCTGCAGAGTGAAGCCTACAGCTGGTATTGACAATAAGAAGTTAATCCCAAATGAGTTCTTAGCAGGTGCTACTGCTTTTCAATTCACCGCTGAAGCCTACAAATTAGAGCTTGATGAGGAAGGCTAATGTGCTCAGCTTCATGGCGGGCGGGAGGGGCGGGGGCAGTTTTCAGGGAATAGCACTTGGTACCCATGCCTCTGAAATCAACACAGCTATTCCTGCGTCCTCATCAAAGGCATGGAGGTATAATGACATACAGTGACAATGTTCTTTGAGTTTCTCAGACAGAAAGTTCTTTAGACATTCTCCTATCATCATCATCAATGTGTGACTAAGGTGAGAGAAAGAACATTCCTGTATACCCCAGATCTTTATATTCCTAAATTATTGATGTCATTTAGAATTATATTTATGAAATTCTATGCTTGTTAAAATCATGTGTTTAGATTAAGAAAGAATAGAGGGGCTGGAGAGATGGTTTAGTGGTTAAGGCATTTGTCTGCAAAGCCAAAGAACCCAAGTTCAGTTCCCCAGGACCCACATAAGCCAGATGCACAAGGTGAGCATGTGTCTGGAGTTTGTTTGCAGTGGCTGGAGGCCCTGGCATGCCCATTCTCTGCTTGCCTATTTCTATCTCTTAAATAAATAAATAAAAATTTTTTTAAAAAAAAGAAAGGATAGAGGAAACATGGAAATAAAAGTACCCGAGGGGTCTCCAGCTCTGGGACCCCTCCTCCATAAGGAGTCTGCATTTGAAGTATCTGAGGGGTCTCCAGCTCTGGGACCCCTCCTCCGTAAGGAGTCTGCATTTGAAGTATCTGAGGAGTCTCCAGCTCTGGGACCCCTCCCTCTGCGATTTGTATCTTCTCTGCTTCTTTTACTTTTGACTTTAAAATAAACTCTGCTCTTTTAAACACTTATAATAAAATATCTAACTTTCTCTTTAAATGTTTTTCATTTATTTACAAGGAGAGAGTGACACAGAGAGGGGAGAGAAAGACAGACAGAGAATGGGCATGGCAGGGCCTCTAGGCACATGCTCCATTTTGTGCATCTAACTTTATCTACTGGAGAATCGAACCTGAGCCAGCAGGCTTTGCAAGCATGCGACTTTAACCACTGAGCAATCTCCCCAGTCCCAAATATTCAACGTTCTGAAGTGAATGTTGAAGGATGAGTATGAAATTTCTGGTGCTATTGTTATTATCTCTTTGCAACTCTATTTCAAAATGAACTATTTCATTGAATTGATAGAATATTATACTAGTTTCAGAATATCATTTTGGGGGGTAATTCTGACTGTTTCAGATTGCTAAGGTTTATATATGTGATGTTTCTGATGGTCTTATTTAGCTCTTATTGGCTGCTTTGTTTCATTCTCTTTTATTTCATTTTGAGTCCACATTTGACAAATAAAGATTTCCACTTCATGGCTTACTCCTTTATCTAATTACTTGAGGATAGCTTTCAAAATGTCCGTTAACAAATCAAGAACACATGCACGAATTTATCCTCAAGAATAAACCACTTAAATCTGGGCATACAGCTGAGTGGTAGAGTGATTGAGTAACATGTTCAAGGCCCTAGGCTTAGTCCCCAGTTCTAGGGTGGTGGTAGTGGTAGCTTATTATGAATTCTCTAGAATTCTCTTTATAAGTATTTAGAAATAGCTGATGCCTGCAGTCTATTGCCCCAGCACCAGTAGATGTTCAAAGACTTCATGTAAGTTCTCATTCTTAATGAGTACTTAAGTATCCATTTTGTTTATCACCCCTCTCCCTACGTAAGGACATACAGATAAATGACTTGCATGGAGTTCTTTGTTGAGGCAATAACCTAGGAGGAGAGCGATAAAGCACAATGCATGAAGAAGGTGGGGGTAAAGACAAGGGGCGTGAGTTTTAAAAATGAAGTTTGTAAAGAGGTTTGACTTTCTCCTCCAAACGAGTCCCTGATTACTAGTTCTTGTTACACACAGCAACTGTTCCTTCCAGCTATAGATGAAAAAATAATAAGACTCAGTGTCTGCTCTCTCTATATAATTCACTATATGATAAGGCTGACAGGAAGAGCTGATACAAGCTGTGATAGAGACCAGGAAAGTATATGGAAAACACAGGTGGTTAGCCAATCAATCCTGAGAATGAGTTAGTGTGAAAAATTCTGATCTCAGCCCTTAAGGGGAGAGGAGGCAGCCAGGTAGGGAGGAAGGGTGCAAGCTTGTAGAGGAAGGGGGTGTGCTAGAGCAACCAGCAAAAGCACCACATGGCAGGCTCTGGGAATATGAAATGCTGCAATAGGCTGGAGCTTAAGCTGGTTAGAGGAGAGGAACACTAAGAAATCACAAGGCCAGTCGGGCACTCAGTGATGCCACACAGGGCCTCTTTTCAATTGTGAATGTTCCAGAACGCCTGTGGGTAATATTTGAGAACAAGTACTCTGCTGGCAGAAGGCAGAGGATAGATTAGAGAATCAGTTATAAAGGAAGGACAACTAAGGTCCCTTTGAGTCGAATCTGTAGCCGTGGGAGAGGTAAAAACACAGATAGATGCAAAAGTCTTCCAGGAGATAAGAACTGAGCCTAGGTTAGGTATTGGGGAGATGTGGGTGAAATAATAGTGAAAGGTTTTCCTTAATTTCTGGGTTAGATAATGAGGAGTGATAAGCAATCGATGAAAAAGGAAATGGAGGAGTAATGGGTTTAGGAGGAAAGATAGCAAATTAATCTTTACATATATTGAATCTGACAAGTCTGGGGGCCAGCTGAGTAGAAGCATTCAACAGTCAATTGGCCGCGAGGATCTGATAGAGGTCAGAAGACCTGGGTTGGAAATAGCAATGTGAAAGTCATCAAGGTCGTGTCTAAAAGGGAAATTCTGACTGCATCCAAGATCTCCTGAGGCCAGTGTGCACCAAGAGGTAAGAACTCATAAGGGAGTACTGAGATTCCAAGAAGTCATGAGAACATGGAAGCTGTCAAATCTTCAATGTCACAGGTGCCAGAAAACACTAGAAATGGTAATGTGCCCATTAGCTCAAACATCAGGAAATCATCAATGACCTCACAGGAAGGATGTTCCAGTGACAGTGAAATAGTGGGTTAAGGAATCAATGCTACACGAATGTACTCAACTAATAACTCCTTGAACTACGATAGATATTTAGTGCTTACAGCTCTTAGGGCCAGGAAGCCCATGATCAAGGTGTTGAAAAGGTCGTTTCCATTCTGTGCTATCTTCTCTTAGACTATAAGAGAAAGAATGTGCTCTCTGGTATATTTCATCAGGATACTAATCTCGTCATACTTGAGCCCCTCCCTCAGGACCTGGCCTAACCCCGCCCGCCTAGTCTCCAAAGATCATCACACGCGGGGGGTTTAAAGCCTCAACATCTGAACTTGGAAGGGTCACAACATCCAGCCCATACCAGTGAATCGATGCTCAATATTTATCACAAGAATGCTTGAGGATCAATATGGAGTCAAATGCCCTTGGGATTGAGTTCACAGTGATCAGGAGAGAAATAAAGTGATAACTAATGGGAGGTGTGAGTGGATGTTGGTTTTGTTTTAAGGCAGCAATAATACCCAAGAGATTGAAAGTGTAAGTTAAAAAGGAAATTACTGTATGTGAAGACAGGTCTCTGGGATAGAGAATGGGCAGAGGGAACAATACGAACACACAATTAGGTTGGTCTTAGGAGACTCCCCATCACTCAGGAACCAACGAGAGAAGTCTAAGAAATGCTGACATAGAAGTTTATATAAAAGGAGATGGGGAGTTGAAAAGTCCTTGACAATGACTCTTTATGTTGTCTGACAAAGAAGCATGAATATTAAGTAATGTAGGGGGGAAGTAAGGTAAGAGTTTAAAATGAATATTGAGGATTTTAATAGCTGTGCCATGAGAGAGTGGATTGCTCAGGGATGTAAAGTTTGATAGGCAGGTATGTTATGATTTTTGTTATAGCTCCTCTCTGTAATTGGACAGAATGGAGAAAATTGACAGTTGAGTCGATTCAGGAAACTTTGTTCAACAAAATGGGGGTCGATGAAGAAAGCAGAACACAGGAGTTGAAGGTAATGGGCCATGATTTAAAGTGAGACATGGTGGGCTGGGGTGTAATTCAAGGGGAGAGCGATTGCTTAACATGAGAGGCTCTGCATTTGATCTCCAGCCATGAACAAAAAGAGGAGGAAGAGGAGGAGGAGGAAGAGAAGGAAGATTGTGACACATGGAACTAAGTTTGGTTTAAAGCTAAAGGTGAAAACTAGAGGAGTTTGAGAAAGTGAGCCAGAGACTGGAGCATAGAATGAAGCGGGTTTTGCACATTGCTAGCAGAAGCAGCTGGGAGCGCAGAGACCACGCAGAGCTAAGTTAAAGCCTGGGTGTGGAGTGGGCCCCACTCTCTGTTGGTTACTTCAACAGAAGTCCTCCTGGCTGCCTCTCACATAAAACCCATTTAGCATCGGGTCTCGTTCTTTATGACTTTATGGTGATTTTTCAGACATAACTTCTGTGCCAATCTCTGGTAAGTGGGATCATGTGATATTTGAATGAATAACATTATAGAAGTGTAGCGTTCCCTATTTTAGAATTCTTAAATTTTAATAGTGATGCACAGTGTGGGGCCTGTTGGAGTGTCTGTTGCCTGTCTGAAGCCTTTTTCCTTTCTTCTTTTGTTCTAGAGCAGGGGTGTCCAGACTTTTGGCTTCTCTGGGCCACACTAGATGAAGCACACATCCACTTTGCAGACAGTGAATTCCTCATTGATCTTTATATGGTATGACTCAGTACAAAAATCCACTAAAGGAGAAGTCCCGTAGAGTCTCTAACTCTGGGCAGCCTCTGAGCACAAAGGAAGAGTCTAGTTCCTTTCCCACAAAATGCAGGTCATTGGGAATAGTCTGGGGAGGGGGACCTGTAGTCTTCAACTCACCATTCTAACAGAATACAAAATATGTCCATAGCAATGGGCAATAATGCCCACAGGCACCACCAGGCAGCCAAGAAACAAGAAGAGCACATAGGAGGAATCGTTGGCATCCTTGGATCTCCAGTCCACCGTGCAGCCGAGTCCATGCACGTCCAGGATGTACCTATTCCAGCCCAGGAGAGGCGCCCCTGCCCAGGCCAGGGAGTAGAGCCAGATGTAGGTCACGGCCCTCCAGGCCCATGAGAAGTTGATGGCTCTGGCATGGACCACGCGGGTATAGCGCTCGTAGGCCAGCACAGTGAGGGTGGTGATGGAAACAATTCCTGCAAGAAGAGAAGGCAGAAGTGCATTGGAGCAGGCAGGAAACCACACGGGATCTCGCTGCCTTCTGAAAAAGGAGAACAGATTCTCCAACAGAGAGTGCAGTCAGCCTAGGTTGAACTGGATAAGCGTTATTAATTTAGGGAGACTATGATGGATGTAGCCCCTCTTTCAGCCCAAGACTAGTGGGAGCTTGACCTTGGAGAGGGTAATCTTTGTCTCCATAGGATCCAGACTCGCTTCCAACACCACCCCTCACATCTCAGTGAAGGCCCGGGTGAAGCCACACAGGAAGTGGGGAGATGAGCAGAAGTGCCGTTTCCATGGGGAGCCTGACAAGCAGTGCCGGGGTGAAGGAGACAGACACTGAGGACACTCAACACTTACCCAAGCAGAGATCCAGAGGCTCCTAAGAGCTCATCACTGAAGTAGACTTAAAGCTCAGAGAATTTTGTGGAAGAGGGAGCGGAAAGATTGGAGGAGTCACAGATTGGGATGTCATAGCCAGAGGCACTGCCTTCCCCTAGTAACTGATTGCGGCTCTCACAATACACAACCCCATGGAGAATAAATACCAGCAACCCCATTGAGGAGAGGCCCCTGTGGATGGGGGTGGGGGGAAGATGGTACCAACACATGATGAATCCATACAAAATAAGTTCAAAGAAAGAGAGAGAGAGAGAGAGAGAGAGAGAAACCACAGATGGTCCACTGGAAATACCATCTGAGCATCTGAGGCCAATGGAATGTTCTAAAAGCAGGGAGGTCCAGGAGTAACAGTGCTCCAGACTCCCTCAGGAAACTTAGTGTGAAATGTACTTACCTAAAAGAAAGTGTTGAATTAAAAATGGCCCTAGGGCTGGAGAGATGGCCTAGCAGTTAAGCGCTTGCCTGTGAACCTAAGGACCCCAGTTCGAGGCTCGATTCCCCAGTACTCATGTAAGCCAGATGCACAAGATGGCGCATGCATCTGGAATTCGTTCACAGTGGCTGAGAGCCTCTGGTGCACCCATTCTATCTCTCTCTCTCATTCTGTGTCTTTCTCAAAAGAAAAAAAAAAAGGACCTGGAGAGATTGCTTAGTGGTTAAGCGCTTGCCTGTGAAACCTAAGGACCGTGATTCAAGGCTCAATTCCCCAGGACCCGCGTATGCCAGATGCACAAGGTGGCACATGCATCTGGAGTTCATTTGCAGTGGCTGGAGGCTCTGGTGCGCCCATCCCTCCCTCTCTCCCTCTCTCTCTCTCTTTCTCTCTCTCTCTCTCTCTCCCTGTTTGTCACTCTCAAATAAACAAATAAAAATAAAAAAACCAAAAAAAATTTTTTTTTAATGGCCCTAAAGTCAGCCCTGCTCCAAACAGCCCTGGAGCTGTCTCCTAAGTTTGCTGCTAAAGAGAAACTCCCAGAGTGGTCACTAGAGGGAGAGGCACAGTGGGTCCTCAAGCTCAGACTGGCCAGGCAGGGCACACTGACTCACGGGGTCACTTAGCCTGCCTCTCAGAGGCCAGCGCGGGAATTGTTCACACTCAAGCATCCCATGCAAGGGGTAATCTGTCTGGAGGACATGGAGGTGTGAAAATGAACATAATGCTTTCAGATGGGCACAATGCTACAGCCATGACAGTGGGTCAGTCACAGAAAAGGAAGCATGCGTGCACAAGGCAGGGGAAGCACATTCCAGGCCCGTGGGGGTGGGGGTGAAGAATCACAGAACACAGAAGGGAATGGGTGGGTGAATGATGAGAGGTTTGAGATGACTGGCTCAGAAGAGATGGAAAAAGAAATTGAAAGAGAATGAATGAAGTCAAACTGAGACAGGCTCCTAATTTTTAGATAGGACAGGGTTTTGTTTTGTTATTTTTTTTTTCACACTTTCCTGCATGGCATAGTAAATTGAAAATCCACTCTCTTGTCTTTTTTCATCAGGAAAGTCACAGTTAAATTCTTCTTTTCCTCCTCTGGGTTTTCCGTGAGGGTTTCCGGGGAGGATTAACTGAGGGAAGAGACTCAACCTGCATGTGGATGACACCATCCCTTGGGACTGGGATCAAGCAGAATAAAAGGGGGAAAGAAGAGAAAGCCAGAGGGCACCCTCACTTCTTTTACCTGTTTCCTGGCCTGCCAGGGCATGAACTGCTCTGCTCTGCCACTCTGAAACCAGAAGCCAAAGAAATCCTTCCCCTTTTTAAGTTGTTACAGCAACACAAAGGGAACTAATTCAGAACTGAAGGAGAAAATAATATGAAAAAACACCTAACTCAAAGAAATAAAAAAAAAGTTAATATTCTGTTTATGGTACTGGGTTTTTTTTTTATGTAGAGTGTTAAGGAGCAGCAATTACTTCCAGTGTCTGAAATGTATGGCATACAATAAATGCTTGATGAATCAGTAAGTGAACATTTTCCACTTTAGTGACAAAAAAGACTGGGTTTTGAACAACACACGGTAAGGAAGGAAGTCAGAAAGCAGTGATGTAATAGCAGATGATGGACCTAAATTCAAACTATAATAAGTAATTCTTAGGACAAACTAGATGAGCTGTTTCAGAATTGTATTTTTATTTGATCACATTTTTACATAAAGAGTGACATTAGGGTCTAGGGAGATGGCTCAGATGGTAAAGTGCGTGCGGTGTAACCATGAAGGCCCGCGTTTCAGTTCTCAGCCCCCACAGCAAGGCCGTGCACAGCAGCACATGCCTGTAACCCAAGAGCTACAGAGGCAGAGACAAAGGACCCCTGGAGCCTGTGGGCTAGCTAGTCTCACTGAATCTGTGAAACTTCAGGTTCAGACAGAGATCCTGTCTCAAAGACAAGGTGGACAGAGATTGAGGAAGGCATTGATGTCCACTTCTGGCCTCCACACCCACACCCACGTGTGCCTATGTACCTCACATGTGCCCACATGCATGCAAACATGCACATGTAGCATGTTAAAAATGATTGTTTTTTGGTTGGGGGAGGGAGAGGAGTAAAGTAGGGAAAAAAGTGCCTTAGGGACTGGAAGCTGACCCCCAAAGAAGGCAGAACAGTAAATGGGTAACTGAGGGATCCTTGTACACTGTCCCTGCATAGCCACTGGAGCCTGTTGTATCCTTGGTGTTCTGAAGACAGTAGTCTAGAAATCAATTCTCAAAGCTCACTGGCATTATCTGGATTGCCTCATCTTCTTGTGTTGCTCAAGTGTGCCTCAAGCTGCCAGCTGCTCTGAGCTGGTTGCTTTGACAAATGCCGGAGACAGCTGCTCACTCTCGGAAGATAACTGTGCAAACAATTTGGGGGATGTGATAAGTGCTGTGTCTGGGAGCCTGAGAAGGCAGAAGAGGGAGGACTTATCTCTGCCTGGGAAAATTCTGGGAAAGGTTATAGGAGAAATAATATTTGCATTGATGAACGCGGGGAGTTTATCAAGTTGATAAGCATGTGGGTCTTTCAAGGTCAGGAAAACACAAAGTGGAGATGTGAAAAAGAGGCATTCAAATGTTAACTCTCTTCCTTAGTTTGCATCAGATAGTTCTTTGGGATATGACCTGATGTGGAAGCTTTCATTTACAACATTTACCAAGGGACATGTGACATAGAACAGTACACCAGGAAAGCAATGGGATAAAAATGACTTTCAGCTCAGTCAGAAAAGTGCTCGTCTTGCAAGCATGAGGACCTGAGTTTGATCCCTGGAACCCATGTTTTTTTGAAATGTTGTAAAGAAGGCTTAGTGAGAGGAGGGGGCCATGGAGCAGTTCTCTCAGACTGACAAGGCGGTTTAAGTGGGTGGGCATGAGGATTTTAGACTGCAGAAGGGATGAATTAAAATTAAAACAAAGGTTCCAGTCACCAGGCAGACACCTACCCTGTGGTACCCCAGGTCCAGCATGCAGAGTAGGCCCTAAGGGAGGGAAAGAACTTTCTGGAAGTTCTGGATATGATGGTAAACTTGCAGATCATCATAGATCACTTCAGGCAGCTGATAACCAGGCAGATGCATGACCTGTCACCAGAAGAAGGGAAGCATACAGAGGACGACCAGCAACAGGAAGATCAGCTGGGCCACTCCGTGTGCCAGATAGTCAGCCTTACATGCTCTGAGGCTCTCCTATCCACAGACTCTAGAGGTGACATCATGGGTGGGCAATGGGCCCCTGTCCTGGTGTCAGCCTGACCAGCAAAGTCCCCAACAGAGTGATTCTGAAGTTGTGTTTGTCCATCATGTCCTGTCCAACTGTGGGGTTGACATCTCTGACTCTTACCACTTGGGCTTCCAGAACTATGAGGCCTGACCAAAGAGACCAACACCACGAGGACAAGAACCCTTTGGGCTCCCTCAACCTTGGCACTGTGCGAACAAGCTCTGCCTTGACCTGATGTCGGCAAGGGTGCATCTGTGTGACATGAACCGCACTGAGGAGGTCCTGCTGTAGCGCTCCATCCACAGAGGGCAACCCTTGCCACTGAGGCCAGGACACATCCCTTCCAGCTCACTGTGGACAAGGTGGAGCGCACCCTATTTGCAGCTAGGATTAGGGCAAACAAGGTCAGAGGCTTCACACTAATCAGCTCCCAGAATCCTCTGGGTGTTGTCTGCTTCCTAGATTCACTGAAGGAATAGCTGGTCTTTGCTTAGAGGCATAGCCTACAGCATGATCAAAGATGAGACTTACATGTTGTCTGTCCATGTTTGATGAACCTATCACATTCCAGTGTTCTGACCATAGAACATTTACCTGACCCTGACAGGACCCATGTGATCTGGGGATACCAGAAAGGATTTCAGCATATCTGGCTTCTGCCTTTGTGTTAACACCTACCCCGAGGAGGTGGCCCCTGCCATGAGTTCCTTGGGCTACCATCGTATCTTGAGCATCACCCAGTACAAGCTTATAGATGGCTCCAGGACAGCGAATGGATTGATAGGATGCGCCTGACTGCTGCCCACAGCTGGCTCCTGGGAGCCCACAGGTACATCACTAAGAATCGGAAGGAGTTGCACATGCCTTTTCTCAATCATGGCTCTGGCTTCTGTCTGGATCAACTTGACAGTGTACTTGAATCCACGCACACTTGAGGAATGCACATGGACAATAAGCTGATGTTCTCTAGTGGGAAATCCTACATGAGTAAGGAGCCTGGCCTAATCTTAGAAAAACCATCTTCAGCTGGTAGTGGCCGTGACTCAGTTCCATCAGTTGCTTGAGCAGCAGAGGCAAGATTAAATGCTGAGGCAGCCGGAGGATGCACTGGCAAGTGGGCTGTCTGCCTCCAACAGTGGCTCCAGCCAGACCTACCACATGCTCAGGGGACCTTCCTATCAGCCTCTGGCCTCTGGCCCAGAAGGCTGGGGCTGCAATTGAACAAACAGTGAGTCATCCGGGAATGGTCTTGCCAGATCCACACTCATCAACCTCCCTAAACTGGGCACCTGTCAGCTTTGGAAGCTAGGCAAGGTTCTTTTCCTAGTCTGGCCACTAGAGGGTCACATGGAATAGTTTATTTATAGTTCCATTGTTAGTCTGGAAATAAGTTTGTACGAAGCAGAACAAGTGAGCAGAGCACATATTGCTTGATCATTAGCTAGATCCATTAGTCTCTATCTGTTAGATTAAAATATTGCTATTGCCTGGTCCAGGGAATGCACACTCCCTCCAGGAAAGAGGGTTAGGAGGAGAGACTCCCTCTGAGTGGGATAAGGAATAGCAACTCAGAAGAGCTTTTGTGGGATGCAGATAAAACCATTCGGTACATTTAACCAAGAAAAGAGGGAGAAGGGGAAGGGGCTGTTAGTCTTGTTCCAGTAAGGAGGAATAATGGCCTTTGTAAAGAGCGGAGACCTGACAGAGCACCATCTGGTTCCCACATAGAATGCAAATGAATGGTAGAGGCAGAGAGTTCTAGCAACGGAGATGTGAGAGTGGAGACTCAGGAAGACGATCCCCACCCTGCCAGCATTATGTACCCTGCCCTAAGATGCTGGTTCTGTTCACTCCCACCACTGTTCAACCACATAGAAAATTGTGTCTTACTTTCATTTGATGGTACTTTTTCAGACTCTCCTTCTGGAACATTCCACCTGGCTTTAATTGGGGGAAAGGAAAGCAGGAGGGACAGGTCTCATTTTAGGGAAATTTAATGGAGAAATACAACTGGTGTGGTGAGGAACAGAAGTGATGAGGTGGACAGCAGGGAAGGAGAGGGGGCAAAGTATCCAATTAAATGAGGAAGTGAATCTTTGTGGACTGCGGGAATGAACGAAATGGTATCCACGAAGTATTGGGTTGTTGGCTTGGGTAAAAAGGTGGTTGTGCTGACTTGGAAAGGGAAAAAGAAATAGATCTGGAGAGAGATGATTAAAGGATAACTCACCTGTTGTGGAGTCCCTGGGTCACTTTGAACAAATCTTTCCATGGCCTGTTTCAAATTCTCTCTGGTAGGTATAATCCTGTAACACTGTAAAGTCCTGTCTTGTGGTTTTTAGAGCTGCGGACAGTGGTCTGTGACGGTTCCTAAACTAAGTGAGTGAACATTTTCTGAAGCCAGTAAATATTCCAATTTTGTTCACTTGAAACATTTTATAGGAAATTTTAAGATGAATTATAAATAAATAAATTATGTTTATCCATATATAGAAATAGAAAACCAACTATTTGTTTACAGTTAAAGGTGCTACTTTAATTCATAGCTTCAACTCATATTTGAACACTCAGAAAAAAAGTATATTTAATATGTTCAAAAGCTCTTCTAAGGAACCAATTCTTTGAAATCTTGTTTAGTTTTTTTTTGTATTTGCTGTTTTTAAGGAAGGTTCTCTTCCCTTTTTTATACAGAGCAATGTTAATTCCAGCTCATGTACTGCTCACAGTGTCCAGGGTGGTCCTAAGCAGCGTCCCCTTCTTGAGACACGGAGAAGTTGGTGTTGCTGTCACTATTTTATAGAGGAAGAAACTGAAGCAGCAGCAGTGAGGTGCCTTACCAAGGTCACAAGCTAGTAACAAGCCACGTTTAAATCATGCTGCCTGCTTCCAAAGTCACTGTTTTCTATTTCCCCTTCAGAAACTATCAAAATTTTCCTGTCAGTGAAGTAGGCTCTACAAAAAGCAGTTTTAATCTGTTCATTATTACTACAAATGTTCTTTGATATCAGAAGAGGCTGTTTGGTAAACTCAGTAATTTTTCAACCTGAAGAAGTGTAGAGGAAATACGGGATAGATATCTTCATTTGATGGGATATCTCACAGTTAGTTGGTGGTCAGGGATCCCTCTGAGGCCCCCACAATAATACAGAACCAGATGCTAAAACCCTACGCTAAAGACACTGCATGCTCTGGTTGCAGGACACTGAGAAATCAAGCTGGAGCTGAGCTGGCTAATGGTCATAGTGCTGGAAAGTGTTAAGCAGGCTGTAAGGGAGAAAGCCATTAACAGTCTTAACCAGCAGTGGACTCTGCAAAATACATAACTGGTCATCGAGGACAGATGTTCTCACTGGTACAATAGTGGCATGTCTGTTGTGGCGAGAGACAACTGTTCTCTCATTGGATTTGAGGTCTGCTCCAACCAGAAACATAGTCCCGGTCTAGGCCCTAAGAGGGAAGCTACTACTGTTGTGTAGCTAAATCGATGTATTGTGCCCATCAAGCTGACCTCCAAACATTTATGTTTATGCCCATAGACTAGTGCTATTCTCACTTTTGGTCAGAGAAGCTTCTTTTTGCAGCTGGGGATGATTAACTAGAGAGACACAAAACTTGGCAACATGCTGAAAAGTGACAGTGAAGTGCTCAGTACTAAATGAGACATTTCTATCACACCCTTCAAGACTCAGAGAACGAACGCTACAGAAGAGGTGGTAGAGACGCAAAAGCCAAAGGCTGGGGAGGAGTGCTTTGGGGTGCTGTCTTCTGGACGTTCATGGTCCCACAGCTGTCATTACCTGCATGAGGCCTGCATAGTATTGGGTCTACCAACATGCTGTCATGAGTGATGGAGGAGGGCAAAATAAATGATATCAAAATAGAAGAGGGACTAGTGGGAAAGGAGGAGTTTAGTGGAAGGAGATGGGGAACAAAAGAAAGTAAAGGGAGGGGATTATGATTTAAAAAATACATTATTTTCATGTATGAAAAGGCTGCTGAGATCACCAGGAAACTGGAGAAATAGGAGAAAAAACACTTAAGGAAAAAAAAAAAAGCGACTGGCTGCATTGGTCCTGGCATCTTCAGAGAACAGCGGTAGTACCCCAGAAGAGTGCGAGGAGACATTAAAAACCCCCCCAAAAAAACAAACAAGAGCCGCAGGAGGCCCCTCAGGAAGACTCACCTGTTGCTCTCCCTAAGCCCAAGAAAAAGAAAGCTTTTTCCACGGAGGAGTTGGTTAGTAACCGTGAGGAAGAGGAGGAGGCTAGCGGCAGCACCAGTCTTCCCAAGAGGAAAAAGTTATCGAAGGAGGAAATGGCAAACAAACGAGAAGACGTAGCCAAAAAGAGTCTCCAAGAAGAGAAAATTCTCATCCACGGAGGAACTGGTTAGCAGTGGGCCTGAAGAGGCTTCTGGCAGCAAGAGCAGTGCCAAAACCAGAGAGAAAGTCACAGGACACATCCCAGGAGAGGACTGGACGTTCCATGGGGGTGAGGGGCATGCCCCAACCTTGTACATCCCATGACCTGAGCCCCAATAAAAACAAATGCACAAAAACAAACAAACAAAAAGTTAAACCCTTTTTCTTTTATTTATTTATATATATATTTTTGAGGTAGGCCATTGCTCTAGGCCAGGCCCTTTTTCTATGGGCTGAAAGCATTTTGATTTCAGATGAGCGCCTTAAGCAGGTCTGCTCCTCATGGCACCTGCCGTGCATCACCAGCTAGGAGCTGCCTTACCATGACCACCACCGAGACCCTGAGTCCCTAGACAGAGGCCCTCACGCAGGCGGCCCTCGTGCAGTGGCCTGTGGCTGCCTTCTCTCAGGTCCCATGCCTGTATTGTTTCAGTTCCTGGTCACACTCCCTCACTGGTGTTGCCTGTGGTTTTTCCTGTTACATCTGGTGAAGACTTTTTTTGAAAGAGAAGGGGAACTGCTGATGCAGCTGTAAACACAGAGCGTGGACCCCCTTGGGCACCTGTGGAGTAGCTTAGAAATCATTCTAACCTCTTTTTGTGATCTCATTCTGTTTTCTTGTTTGTTTCTTTTTAATATGGGCTCTCTTTAGTCTGACTCCTCAGGCTTCCAGCTTAGCTCTTTATTTCCCTGCAACCCCACTTGGACAGGCTCCCCACTTTGCAGCTATTTCCCTTGACTGTTAGTTGACACTGTTGTTGTTGTTGTTGTTGTTTTTCCTTTATCTTTTCTGAGAATTGCTTCCCTCCATGCACCACAGCCCAGGGAACAAGCCCCAACTACCGACTGCACAGTGCTCCTGCTTCCCAGGGCAGGACCCTGGGCTCCCTCACGGGAAACAGGACTAATCTGACTTCTGCTGGTGTAACAAGATAGCTGAAGCCAGGTGTCTTTACATACATTATGATAAAGAAGAGGGGCTCATTTAGCGTGCGGTGTCTGACCATCTGAAAAGCATGACGCCTGCTCTGATAACGGACCCCCCAACTTGTGTCATATCGTGGCAGATGACAGATTGTTGTGGGAAAGGCATAAGAGAGGAGACAGGAAAGTAGAGGGATGAGGGGCTGGTCTTGTGTTTTCTAACTTCTCCTGGGGGAAAAGCTGTGATCCCGTGATTACTGTTAATCCCATCTGAGGGTAACGCCCCAGTGACCTAACAGCCTTCGCTGGGCTCCATCATTTAATGCTTTCACTACCTCCCAGCAACGCTCCACCAATGACCACATTTCCAACACATGAACCCTTGGGACACAAACTACCTCTATACTACCAGCAAGAGCCAAAACATACCCAGTGGTGTCAGAGTCTACAGTTCAGTGGGAGAGGACCCCTTGAGTACAGAGCAGCTCTGTGGGGTGGTCCTTGAGTCAAGGCACACACAACCATCACGAACTGATCTGTAAGAGTCGGAAGGAAGACTTGCTAAATTCTAGTCCTAACTCAACTGTGCCCATAGGATAAATGAGGTATTGCGAAGGAAACGAGAGGCATACATTGCTCATTTTACCACTTAATCGACCACACCAATCTCCATGTGACAGGAATTCATGTCAGTATGCTCCAGAAGCCCACACCAGGCAACAGTTAGCACACAGGGCTTGATCTCTTGTCCACTTTAGGGACAAGTCTGTTTGCTTACTGTTCTATTTTCTATTTGCATTTTAAACCAACAGGCTTTTCTTCTGAGATGTTTCTAAATGCATTGGAGCGCCTCAGACCATTTTCACCGTGAGGTGTCACGTCCCAGAAATGATTGCTGTCCCTTCCTCTCCCTGATGTTTTCTTTTTCTCCACCTCTACCATACTCTCACATACCAATATGAGACAAATAGACCGGACTCAAGTAAAGTCCCAACCCAGACCTTGACCCAGCTCATCAGCCTCTGCGCTGCCAGCTGTGGCTTTGACCCTTTGCCTTGCTTTCCGGAAGTGGAGGTTCTGACTGTAGTCACCACAGCCCAGCTGCTGCTGCTCTGGAGCCATCACTACAGACCCTCACTGGACAGGGTCCATGGCAGCCCAGGCTTCTACAGTGTCAGATTGAATTTTGCTGACCCTACGCAGAAGCAAAGAGCGTCAGCCTTGGGAAGCCAACTTGGACCTGTGTGTTAGGAAGCAGGAAGGAGCTAGCTGCATGAGGTGTGCACTCTCTCCCATCCTGCAGGCTGTTCCAAGCTGCGCTGGTTTCTACAGCCTTACTGAACATGTCAGAGACCAAGCCATCTTCTGTGATTGTGAAGCTGTGGCCTCCCCAGGGATGCACACTCTGACATTGGCTCCTCTTGTCCCCTTCTTCACTCCTTACTATTAATTCCTTGGGAATGTCCCCCAAAGCCACAAGTAATTATGCTTTGCCTTACACTCTCTTTGGAGGGTACTGTGGCAAGAAAATCATATGGTGTTTTCCACAAGGCCCTTCCTGCAAAAGTCCCTCTGCTTAACGTGCTCTCAAGCAACTCAGCCAGGAAATCTCCTCTTTCACCATTTCTAACATGCTTAACACATGCCACACTCAGCTCATACATAACACGGGCCATGTTTTCACCACTGCTGTTTCCTGTTGACTACATGTTGGCACAAGTCTATGCACTCTCTGATCTCTCCGGATGAAATGTGAACACCTAAAAGACAGAAACTATGCCTTTGGTATTTTGCCATCTCCACGACATCTGGAATAGTTGGCCAAGGGTTATTATATAATTGGCTGATGACAAAAGTTAGGTACATAAGACCATGTTTCTGTCTTGGAGGAAACATGGTCACCTCTATAATGAGTCAACAGGGCTCAGAGGCCAGACCAGCCTGGGCTACATCAAGAGATTCTGTCTCACTGACACAGGATACAAACAACAACAACAAAAGAAAAATAGACATGGTCAGATTTCAATAAGAAGAAAAACTGTTCCCAGGGGAAGGTAGTTATATAAGACATAAAATAAGACCAATTCCCTAGTATTTTTCCTAATGGATAGTTATTTCACCTTAAAATATTACCTAATCATTATTACATCATCAATTTTTACTATTAAAACTCTCTGGACTATGGAGAGTGCTCAGTGGGTAAAGTGCTTGTTTCACAAATATGAGGACCTGAATTCAAAAAGCTGAGTACAGTGACTCATGCCTGTAATCCATGGAGAATGTAGGTTTAGCTGGCTAGCTATTCAAGCAAAACCAGGGAGCTCCTGGCTCAGGAAGAGACCGTGCCAAAATATAAGGTGGCGAGTGACTGAGGAAGTCACCCAACACGGAACTCTGGTCTCCATGTGCGTGCATACACACACACACACACACACACACACACACACACACACACACGTTTGTGCTCTGGGTGACTGCAGCTTCTGAGATTTTCTTGCCTATCCAAAGGCTCCACTCTGGTCACTTACAGTTGTTCGCATGGCATATTTTACACAAGCAGCTGACAAATTAGTGCTTCAAGAATTAGGCATTGTGTCCCAGGCTAATTAACTGTGGTGTCTTCCTTTAACTACTTCACAAGCTTCTTATCTTCTTTTTTCATTCTCCTTTTAAGGTCTGAATAGCTCACATTTTTTAGTTATTTAATGCATACACACGTGCACACACTCTCTCAGCCTTTCATTCTCAGAAAAATGTGCCCCAGCGTGGAAATGCTTTGCTAAATGATTGTTTTGTCATCATGCTGCCCCCTAAATATTTGTGCTTAAGCCACTGCTCTCCGCTTTGGCTGGAGGGCCTTTTTTTTTTTTTTTTTCACGTGGCAGTGACTGCTGCCTGGAGCTTGGGGGGCTAAGTGGGGTGCTGGGGGGTGGGTGACTGTTGGGAACTCAGCACTGGTTGGAACATCTCTGTCCTGCCCTTAGGGTTGTGGGACATTGTGGGGGAGATGAGAAAGGGACGTAGTGGCCAGAACATGAGGAGAGGTGCTTTGGGGTGCTGTCTTCCAGACATGGGGTGGTGGCTGTTGCATCTAAGACCTTTCAGAGGCTGTCCTTGTCTGCACAAGAACAACACAGTATTAGGACCATCAACATATCATCATGGATAATAAAGAGGGACAAAAAAGACATTAAAATAGAAGAAGGAGTAGTTCCTTGAAGAGGAATGGGGGACAAAAGACAATGGAAGAGGATTGTGATCAAAATAATTATATACAATGTATGAAATTGTCAATAAAAGTCAAAAAACAGAAAAAATGATCAGGACCCTTTGGCTGTTTCATTCCTTACCTCTTGATTCAACAGCATAATAGTGAATTAAAGTACATTTGCTGGTGTTACCATTTGCTGTACAACTTTAACTCTGGCTGTCTTGAGACCTTTGCAAATTATAAAATCACCACGTGGCCATTCAAATAGGCACCTTCAAGACTCCCTCATGCGTGGTGCTTTCATTGCGCTTGTGCTTTGGTATGTATGGGAGTGCTTTCCTTTCTTGCAAGGGCTGACCTTGGCAGAGATGTGAACTATGGTGAGTTTAGCTATGACCACCATTTGGAGAATCAAGAGACTTTCCAGAGCGTGGGCCTGAGTGATTCCTTAGTGGAATGTTGATTTTTAGATTAATTTCTCTTTCTGATTTTACGTTGTCAACTTTTGAGCTTTTTAAGACTCTCATTCTAACAGTGCTTCAAGGACAGACAATTTAATATCAAGATTAAAGACAAGAGAACAGGAGCTCAGGCTCCATATCCCCCATCATTGTGTGACTTGGACAAGTGACCACCTGGAGCTTTCATTTCTTTTAGTAAAATGGAGTAACGGTATTACCCAGGTACCCAGAGTTGCAAAGATTGAAAATTTAATATGCATAAAGCACTTGTAACAATACCTGCTATACAGTACACAGGAAGTGTTGGCCACAGACATTATAATTCATGTAGCTCTATGTTTATTTACATCTGTGACTACTTTCTTTTTTAATTTTTTTTTTTAAATTTTATTGAAAGAGAAAGAGGCAGATAGCGAAAGAATGGGCATACCAGGGCCTCTAGCCAATGCAAACGAACTTCAGATGCATGTGCCACCTTGAGCATCCTGTTTATGTGGGTACTGGGGAATTGAACCTGGGCTCTTAGGCTTCACAGGCAAGTGCCTTAATTGCTAAGCCATCTCTCCAGCCTCTGTGATTACTTTCTTAAGGCAATTCCTAGCCATGTAATGTCAGGGGAGGAATTTTGCAAGTGTTAGTGCTTCAATACAAATACTGACCCAAATAACCTAATAACTTACAGATACTCATCTTGTGACGTGCCTCTACCTACTCAGCCATTGGCTACACGGTCCTCAGTCTACCTACTGACCCCGAAAGCCAGAAGTACCTATCTTTATTCCAAGGAATTTTCCATTGGATTCATGCCCTCTCTTTAATTTAAAGCTATTCACCATAGCTTCATTAAACCCAAATCCATCACTAAAACATGAGTTTACCCAGCGTCTTTGCAATGTTTAACACTGGACTAGGCTTTTACTGAAATTCTCCCTTGGCTTCCACAACACTTCACTACTATATTATATGCCATCTGTATACCATGTTTCTTTGTCCTTTAAGGAAAAAGTAAAAGTAAGTGGAACTCGCTGCAGGCATAGCCACTCAATAGAACATAAAATGTGAGCCACGTAGTCTAGGCCTGAGATAGTGTCTCGCGTCTCCTATCACTGGTTCCATTCTCTGAGTTCTAACTCTTGGGCAGTGATCAAGGTAGTGCAAGTCCTTGACTCAAATCCTTGAGTTTTCATAAGCTCACAAGGAAAAAAAAATGTACACCTATAAGCCTAGGAAAAGAAGCTTGCTGTGCCAAAACTAACTCAGGGGTGGGAGTTCCCATGGGAAATCAGACAAGGCAGGCATTGTATCGGCACTCCCTCCAAGTCTGTGTTCACATAAGCTCTTTCTCAACTTCTTCCCGAGTTTTCCTTCCCTCCAGTGCTGGCCATCAACCACAATTATGCTGACGTCATAGCAGTAATTCTCAAACCCAGTCTTCCATGTCCTGTCCTCTTGCCAAATTACCCTGTCCCTCTCCCTCCCCCACCCTCGCTTCTCTTGGAGTCACTCCCCAGAATACACACGCATGAGTGTGTTTGTGCATGTGCGCTATTGCAACTGGCTCATTTCCTTGTTTAGTAATATTCTTCATTAGTGTGGTGTACAAAACACTCTTGAAACTTCCAGAACTAACTCTTGATCACCTTGTATGAGTAAAACCAAGCCCAAGCTTTTCTTCAAAGCTTGTTCTCAGTCTTTGTTAAATACATTGCCCATTAAAGTACCAAAGGTAAAATTTTAGTAATTGTAGATTTCTTTCTCCCACTACCTTTTAGGGACACATTCTGTAGATCTCATGTTTCAACCTTCAACTTGTTCTCTGCCTCTCCTGATTGCATCACCGTGCAATACCCAGAACTCATCATGTCAGCCTCCTTCACACTGCCACCAACTGAGCTTCAAGGCATGGGTTTTGTGTGAACAGTGCCACAGTGCCCTGTTATCCAGCCAGCACATGTCCTCACCTTGGTTAGTGGGTGTTCTGGTTCCTGCCCTAAACTTCTGCCTCTCCACCCAGTCAAAAACTCCACGCTGGAGCCAGGCTGGCTGTGTCAACACTTCCCTTGTTTCTGCCATGCATCCTGCACGTGTTTTCCCTCCTACCTGCCTGTGGACGTCTTTTGAAGCCTCAGGGCCCACACTAAACACCTTCTTCTTTGTGAGGCATTCCCAGATTTCCCTTGTCAGATGAAAAATAACTGACCTGTGCATCTATGTCTATTTCTCTAGCCATTATTCCAACCTGACAAATGCAATGGAATGGCTGATTCTGCAACAGCTTCAGCCCACTACATAGACAGCCAGCTGCAAGACTCACCATCCAGTGATTCTGGGAAGGTTAATGAGCGTCATAGCTCATCTGCACATACAAACAGTAATGCTGACCTTCCCAGGGATGTTTTGAAAAATGAGATAGTATGTGGGGGAAAAATGTGGTTCTGGACTCTACCTGGTGGCTCTCCAAAGACGGAAGATCACTTCTCAGTCACAGCACATGTGTTGTGGTGTCAGACTGCTGGGGTGTGGAGCCTGCTCAGCTCCACTACTACTTACCAGCTGTGTCTGTTGGTCAAGGTCTTTGTCTTCCAAGTGTGTTTCCTGTTCTGCAAAGTGGGATGGAAAAAGCACCTACCCAATCAGGCCACTAATGAGGATGAAATAAAATAGAGGCCTATAAGGTAGGCTCAGTGGGGAAAGTGCTTGCCTTGCGAGCATGAGGACCTGAATCCAATCTGTAGCACCCATGGAAAATGCCAAGTGTGATGAGGTGCACCTGTGATTCCAGCACAGCGGAGGCAGAGACAGGAAGATCTCTGGAGCACACTGGCCAGTCGAGCCTAATCAAGGAACTCCAGGCCAATGACCTTGTCTCCAAAAAAGGTGGATGGGGCTGGAGAGATGGCTTAGCAGTTAAGACACTTGCCTGTGAAGCCAAAGGACCTAGGTTCGATTCTCCAAGACCCATGTAGGCCAGATGCACAAGATGGTGCATGCGTCTGAAGTTCATATGCAGTGGCTGAAGGCCTTGGCAGGCCCATTCTCTATCTGTTTCTCTCTTCCTCTCAAACAAATAAAGTTAAAAAAAAAAAAAGGCCAGGTGTGGTGGCACACTCCTTTAGTCCCAGCACTGGGGAGGCAGAGGTAGGAGGATCCCCGTGAGTTCGAGGCCAACCTGAGACTACATAGTGAATTTCAGGTCAGCCTGAGCTAGAGTGAAACCCTACCTTGAAAAAAAAAAAAAAAAAAAAAAGGTGGACAATGATCCCAAGGATAACACCCAGTTTTCTCTGCAATTCGTACATACATGCACACATGTATGCTCCTCACACAAACGAATGTGCAGGCAGATATAAACACAGCACTGAAATAAACAAACATAGCAAGAACTTCCAGATATAGATCTCAAAACAGAAATGAAGGACATGGCATGTTATAAAGATAGGATCCAGGTGTGGTGGCACATATCCAAAACCCTTGCACACGAGAGGTGGAGGCAGGAAGATCAGGAGTTCAAGGCTACCTTCAGCTACATAAATAGTTAAAAGTCAACGAGACCTTGTCTCAGAAAACTGGAACCAAACCTTGCTATAAAACTTCCTGCACTAATGTCCCCAAAGATCATTTTCTTCAAACTGTAATACACAGAAAGCCTCTTGACTGAAAACTATAGACATGTACCCACCTCCCTTCTACTCTGTCAGCTCTGCTTTTTGGATTCCAAAGTCATTCTTCCTCTCATAGGTCCACTGTTTTAAGTCAGTGTTCAGAGTGTATGAAGGACTAAAAACAAACTAGTGCTATCGTCACAGGCCAAGCAAAGGTTCCATAAAGAAACAGTGCATCACCGTGCTAGCAAGATTAAGAAATAATCTGATTTCAAATGTAGGCGTAAATAATCAACTCTGTCCTCTTCCAACTCTAACCAGTCCAAATTAATTACAGAAAATTTAATTTGTAGGATTTTTTTAAGGAAAGTTTCTTAAAATGCCTAGCCATCACTTTTTCAATCCATGATCGCTTAGGCCCTAAATGGAGGCAAATTGAGATGGAGGCAAAGTGTGGATTTAAATACTGGCCAGAGGTCAAGGGACGTTCAGGTCTCATCTGTAAGATGGGTGTAGACTTGCCCTTCCTCACCTTCCCACAGAACACAGCTGTCAGAAGAAAGCATTTGTCAATAAGCTCAAGCAGCAATCCTGCACCAATTCTGAGTCAGGACGGTCAGTTGAGTCAGCTTGTTCTCCACTGCTCCCACCTTACAGAAAGCTGGAGGCATCACACCCCCTGCTGTTGAAATGTGAATACATTAAATTAAATGTAAATCCTTTAAATTAAATAGGTTAAATGACAAGGAAATACTGCTTCTAATTTAAAGTGAAGGTTAATAATATCCTCAGAGGTGACAAAGGCCAATGGGAACATGACTCCCACTAGATCCACAATGATAAAAAGAAAAAGTAATTCTAAAATGGAAGTGTTTGCTATCGGTACCTCCATGATGCACTTACTCTCTTGGATTATAAACTCTTCTACCTCTGTTCCTTCCCCAGACAGGCGACAAGGCTTCTGACAGTCACACACTGTCACAGAGTGATAGCTGAAACTTATGGGAAAAGTATTAGCTGATCCAACTTCTAACCTTTAAGCAACTTGTTTGTAATAAAGGCTTGGGCACCCTTTAGAAGAAATGTAAAGAGGGAGAAGGGAAGAAAAACAGAAGAAGAAAAAAAAAAAAAAAAGGAAAGCCGGGTGCGGTGGTGCATGCCTTTAATCCCAGCAATTGGGAGGCAGAGATAGGAGGATGGCCGTGAGTTTGAGGCCCCCCTGAGACTATATAGTGAATTCCAGGTCAGCCTGGGCTAGAGTGAAACCCTACCTCAAAAAGAAGGGTGTGGGGGGGAGTTCTTACAAACTGTCACTCTAAAAAAAATAATAAAACTGAGGCCATGCATGGTGGCTCACGCCTTTAATCCAGCACTTGGGAGACAGAGGTAGAAGGATCGCCATGAGTTCGAAGCCACCCTGAGACTACACAGTGAATTCTAGGTCAGCCTGGGCTAGAGTGAAAACCTACCTCGAAAAACAAAACAAGACAAAAACTGGAAAAAAGAAATGCCACATATCATGTCAGTTTTTTTTTTTTTTTTTTTCAGATTAAGGCGAGTGTAGTAGTTGTAATTATAGAGAGATGGGCAGATATATCTTAAATGCTTAAGGTGAGTGGCACCTTACCTTACTTTAGGGTAAAGGGTCCAAGAGGACATTTCTCAGGTACAGAGACCTTGTTCTGTTCTTTCTCTTTTTTCTGAGCCCCAGAGCAAGGCCAACTAACAACTGACATCAGGTGTTTGGCTGACTTTCGGGGTTCATCACCTCGACTTGGCCTTCTCAGGCTGACTGAAGAAAGGGTAGCCCTCGGCACCAATCCCCAGGTGTGTCCCTGCACATTCTGCTCAGTGGCCACTTGTGACCCTGCCTTCATCTCCCAGGCTCTAAGGCTTAGGTAAGACTCCCCAGAATGTATCATCTTGGATTTGGATTCATACTGTCTTTTGAGACAGATAGGATATCTCCTTGTGTAGCTCTGGAGGGTCTGGAACTCACTGTGAAGTCCAGGCTGGTCTTAAACCCATAGCAATGCCCTACCTCAAGCTTCCCAAATGCTACTATTATAGGCATGTACCATCATACCTAGCCATTCCATCTTCATAGTGATGTGCTGGCATATGCTGATACCATTTCTAGACATCTGAGAAAAGATACAGAATATTGACCAAAAATTCCTTCTCTCCAAGACTTTTAAAAATGTTGACCACACATATTTGGAGATTATCTTTTGACTTTAACGTTTAGAAATGTATTATTATTATTATTTTAATTTAAAGGAGAACATGTTTCCAAGAAATTAATAATTTTTATCACCAATTCAGCAAAGCAACCAATTAATCTTTTATTTTTATTGCACATATCAGTATTTTACCAAAATAAGGGATCCTCTCATGTTAATCTGCAATGAAATGTCTGGTTCTTTCAATGTAGAGACCCCACTTTTTACACAAATATAACCAGCAGACACAACTTATATTGTACTTAACATTTATTTTTAAGCATTTTTGCGTAAAATTTTACATATATCATTTAATTTTATGTAAGTTTATGACAGCAATCGCAACACACCAGAATTTATCCAATTCTTAGTTGATGAGTTTATTTTTAATTTAAATGAATGGAATTGCTAAGAACATCTTTATAGAAGTAGCACTTTTCATTCTGAGGTATTTTCCTGGGCATATGCTCTTCAAAGTGACAGTATGTCAAGGCATCAGTTACAGAACTCTTGCTAGTCTTCAAAGTGGTTAAGATGACTACAAACACACAATGCTACGGGTTTGAAGACTCATGCAAAATAAAACATGTACTTCATAGCACGAACTAGGTAAAGTTGCTTCCATTTCCACTTTCAACATGCATTAACTTGAATAGCAAATGATATATTATTTTTAATCTTTCCATTTGCAACTTATCACTTTACAAACATGCATATGAAGAATCCATAGTCACTTTCTGAAAAATATTAAGCACTTGTGTGATACAAGCAGCCTTTTATTCCATTTTCTCCTTATTTAGTATATCCATTTTTATTTTCATTTTGGTTGAGCTACCCTGTCAATGGTTCTCATTAATAAAATCACTCTGGGGCTGGAGAGATGGCTCAGCAGTTAAGGCACCTGACTGAGCAGCCTAAGAACCCATGTTTGACTCTCCAAATCCCACAAAAGCCAGATGCACAAAGGTGAGGCAAGCATATGCCCAGTAGGTGGTGGAAGCATCTTGACTTTGATTGCAGTGGCTGAGGCACTGGCACACCAAGTCTCTCTCTCTCTCTCTCTAAAATAAAATAAAAAAATCCTTTTGTACCATTACTAGACTACAAATTGCAGCTCTTAAGCTTTCGTACTTGACATGTTAATGCATCTGGATAAGCTGCATCCCAGCGATCGCTGAACGCTTTTTTCCTTTAGGCTTGCATGCCTGAAAGGTCTTTACATTCAGCACCACAGAGTATTTGGAAAGGTTGCTTGATAATATGTCACAAGGACCTGAAGGGCAAAGCCCCCGGTTTTTCTCCTAAGATAAAGAACATTAGTCTTTGCCTGCTCACTTTCATGGACAATCTGTCACAGTTCTGTCTAATCAGAAGTGCCCACAGGAAACAGCAAACTTACACACTAATGTCACATATAGGTATTACCCTGAACATGGATGCTCATACATTACCCAGCTTAATCCTCATAATAATTCTGTGACGTATTATAGGTGGTGAAATGAAAGCTAAGCAAACATAAGCTGAGATTAGACAACTGTGTAAGAAATGATGTGAGGAGCCCTTGTGTTTATTACTTTCCCATTACTCCAAGATGTCTGTCATGGGAGAATAGCTTTATTTTAGATTTAGCTTCTTCAACATCCTTCTAAAGTGTTTTGCTTAGATCATTCTAATATAGTTGTATAACTTATTTTAAAATGGCTCATATATAACAATACCAAAATATTTAAATTCCATCACTTCTGGACTGTAGAAATGACATTTTAAGAATTATGTATTTTGTATCATCCATAATTAGCCCTTTCTTGTTAGTGTATTCATATAACATAGGTATACTGAATTAGAAAGCCATGGAAACAGGAGAGAGCTGTGTTGCTTTTTTGTGCATCTTTATTTCACAAATTTCTTTATTCCAATGACAAGTTTCTTCAGTCATGTGCAGATAAAAAATGGTGGCAACATTATTTAATTTTGGCTTGAGAAGTGTCTTTTCCAATAGGAATGCTTGTTTAGTTTTAAATAATTACTTATCACACTATGAGAAATGTATGAAATCATTAACAAAGATGATGAAACCAAAGATGAATGATAATTTTTTTTCAGTTCCTACAGCTAATACTTTTGAGATTTGACCAACTTGTTCTGTTTACATTGCTGTAAGACTGGAACACTAGCCTGACAATCCTGAGATATAGTAAACAACTATTTCAATCTGCTGCCACCTAGCTGCCAATATTGTACTTTGCATCGTTCATATGACAATGAGACCCTTTTGTAAATATTTAGCTTTTAATATGAAATCATTTGCCTCAAAATGCAAACAGTGAAATATCACTTTTCATTATTACACAGATTTTATTTCTTAAACATTTGAAAAAGTTCACCAAGATGCCCATTTTAACTTGTTAGAAAATTAATTTACGATTTCTTCTGAATTGTAAAGTTTCTGTATTAGTTTGTCTCATTTCAAACATTTATACTGGGTTAAAGCAATAAACTGTTTTGGTCTTTAAAGCAGTCTCCTAACCCCTCTTATTTTCATATTCAGTTATTTCTTTTGCGACTTCTTAACTTCTTATGAATCTATGATACTTAAAACCTTTCAGTGGGTAGGAAGTGCCCTACCCTCACCTCTATTTTATTTACTTTTAATGTTTCCATCTTAATTACTTTTCTAGATCCTTTCAGGTATGGCAGTGGTTTGGATAGATTTAAACCTTAGGAATTACCCAACAATAGCAACTTACTGTAATAAATTTAATGCCAATCCATGGCTTTACTGCCTTCAGTCAAATTGACTGACTTGCCTCACTTTCCTCGGTGTAGAGAGCAACAAGAGTTGCTTGGCCTACTAACATCTGTGCAATGCTGTGTTAGATCAAAGATTAGTCCAGAGCATCATCCAAAGGCATTGATTTATGACAACTTAGACAAAATCGACTGCAATGAGAGCTGTAGCTCTTTAATTAATTAATTAATTTTATTATTCACATTTTGCACATTCAATAAAGCTGCAAGACCAGTATCTATCTTTTCTCCCCCAGCAGCATTACATTCTGATTTTCCAGGGCACCTTTTCTTTCTCACACAGCACCTATATTCTTCTAACTAGTGAATGTGAGTGGAAAGACTGATGGATCTGGAATCCTGAAAGACCTTGGCTCTTCCACATGGCAGACTCTTGGGAATTTATTAAAAATTAAGTCTCCATATTTCATCTTTGAAAGTACGAGCCATAATCCCTGCTTCTCAGTGTTGCTGAGACACTATACTCAAAAAGCACCACAGCGAGTGCCCAGCACACAGCAACAGCTCTGGCTCACAGCAGACAAGGTTCACGTCTACATACCCCTCACTCCCTGTCTGAGACGTGGGACTAAATGAGGAAAGTCACCTTTTCTAACATTCCCTCATTTTCACTGCTAGAGCACAACCAGTTTTATGACCTCTGGTGCTTCACAGACGGGGGTGGGGTGGGTTTGGGGGAAATCTACTCTCTAGGCAATATACAAGTAGCAAAAGTGGTTACAAAGGCTGTTGGTGAATCTCTGCATCACTCTATCCACTAACAGTGCTAATTAAAAAGGTACAGCCAGCAGAGTGGCTTCATCCTGAGAAAATTTAATGGGAAAATCTATTTAAAGAGAGTTTTTTAGTTTTGGGTTTTCAAGGCAGTAGCCCTGGCTGACCTGAACTCACTATATAGTCTCAAGCCGGCCTCGAATACACTGCAATGCGATCCTCCCACCTCTCTCTCCCAAATGCTAGGATTAAAGGTGTGCACCAACTACATCTGGCTAAAGAGAATTTTTTTTTTTTTTAAAGACTCATGTTTGTACATTGAAATGGCTCACTGAGTTTCTCCTTAGGAATTCCTCAACAGTCTTTCTGAAGTATCTTTTTCTGGGTTAGTTTATTTATTTATGTTGGCCTGAATTAGTAATTGTTGGAAGTTCTTTTACGTGTTGGTGTAGGGCTCAGCAGCAATTTTCTGGACTAATCTTATCCCCTTGGTTTTCTTTGCAATGTATCTTTTTTTATTTCTTTTCTATTTTTGTTCTTTCTTTCCTTTTCTTACCCTCTCTTTTTTTCTTTTTTGAGACAGGGTTTCACATTGTAACTCAGGCAGGCCTAAAGCCTACAGCAGTCTTCCTGCCTGAGCCCCCTGAATGCTGGGATTACTGGAGTAAACCACCATGCTCAGCTGACAGTCTACCTCTTTAAAAGGTGAATTCTTCAATTCCTAACTTCCCACCCTTTTATGAAGGAGAAAGTTATGAGGGTTCTACTGCTTTACAAAGGTCAAGCAGGTAAAATGTAAACATCAGACCTTCATGAAGGACAGACGCATGCATGGCTAGTCTTGTACAAATACAGACAGCTGTATTCTTTACATTAGCACTTGTATTACTTTCACCCCTACTACCAGTTCTACATGTTTATATTATACACAAAAGAGTCACATAAGTTACTGTTTCATTACTCAGAGGTGATATCAACAGTAATAGTTGCAAAAATATTCCTTGGAGACTAATTTTGTATACACAACAATAATATTTGAACATAAGAAGCAGGTATAACATTACCTTTCTTTAAGCAAAGTTGTTAATATGGAGCCCTCACCTATACAGCCAATAGTAAAATAAATCTATCAATGTTTAAAGATTCTGGATCCTGAAGCCATTCTAAAATAAAGTTCAAGAACCAATACATCTGTTAACAAAGCTACCAACACCCAGTGTCTCAGAGATTAAGGACAGTATCTGTGTAAGCGCTCAGCACTGAACCACTTCTAATTATTCATGACAGTTCTCCTTCACACAGGAATATTCTGAGTTTAGCTTGAAGAGCAGCTCCGGTTTGTTCTTTTCTAATTTTGAAAGTGTTCTGGGCTCTCCAGGCTTTTGCTTTCTGCATGGGACTCAAGCTTGGCTATCAGCACATTCCCGGTGCCAGGAGTGTCTGGTTGGTGGTCCTCACTATCAAAGATGATGTCTTCTGGATTTGGAGGAGGAGGACAAAATTCTTCAGAGGGAAAGAGCTCCTGAAATAGGGTTTCTGCTTGCTGCACTGCATGCTCACTCCCCAGTCCAGAGTCAGGCCCTGAACACACGTAAACATTGGGTGGTAAGCCACAATATGAGCTTCGGCTCGTTCCAGAGGAGTCTCTCATGTTAAAATAAAGAGCCCACAACACTCTGGGTTTCCTGAGTTCTTCCTTACCTGTGTCCGCTTCAGTGAGCGGAGTGAACAGTTTCTTCACCACTGGCTCCAAGTCTTCCCTGGCGGTTTTTGAAGACGAGCAGGTCAGATGCACCAGGTAGCTGCCCTTCATGCACGTCATGGTTGATGAGCATAGTTCTGTGAGCCGGACAGGACAAGTTCCTGGCTCCAGAGGAGGCACGGTCAGGATGGAGATGTGCTGGTCTGAGTCTGTCTTCAGCACAGAGTCGTCAGTAATGAGCACTGCCCTCGAGATCTGCTTATACTGCACATCCGAGCACGCTTCCTTAGAGAGGTAGCTGTCCTCCACAATGAAGTACTTAGCATTGACCCTCTGGCCAAAGTGGTCTATAACTGCGGTACATCTTCCAGAATCTTTGTCAACCACAAGACCTTGTATTTTATGGCGAAGACAATAGATTCCTCCGAAAACTGCGCTCATCCTGCAAAAACACTGGGGAATTTCCCCTTGGCCATACAGGGGAAATAAAAAGGGAGTGTTGCCAAACCGTCCAAGACACTGAAGGAAGTTTTGTGTTGCTTTAAGGCCATCTAAGGTCGTGCAAGATGATTCTGATGTCATTGCAATTGAGTGCAATATAAAATGTTGGAGGTTGGGGGTTAATTTTTTAGTTTTTAAATACTCTGAAAATGAACATTGCTTGAAATCTTGGTATTCATCAGGATGTTGTTCATAGTCTAAACAGAAGGTAAGAAATCTCATCAGCATCCTCTTTTCAACCATTGTGAGCTCTTTACTATTGAAGACGTCTGCTCTGGAGCAAGGTACCTGCTCTACCTTTCCCTCCCGAAATGCAAGAATTCTGGTGACATTCTTAAATTCTGCATAACGGCTAACATTGGATTTGATTAAAAGATCAATCAGTGATCCTTGAGAATACAGAAGCTTTGACACCAAGTCAATATTAAATTTCCTGCCTTCTTTAACCAGGTGAGGGTAAGTAATCCTGTTCCTCGTAGCCTCATCAATGTTGTCTTGCACCACCAGTTTGTCTGCATCTTTATCTCCACTGGAGCCCCTGTGCAGACAAGTTTTATCCCCACAGTCCTTTTCCTCCTCCACACCAGGTGCAACTAGTGCACTCTCTCTATCAGTTGTTTCTGCATGTTCGGTGGGCATTTCAGAGCTAGTGACATATGAAGAGTGACTTTCCTTGGGCAAGCATACACACTCCGGAGGTTCAACGAGGGTTTCGGATGCCTCTGAGGAAGGATTTTTCTCTTGAATGTCGTCCCCCTCATCTTGAGGGGCATAACAAAAAACTTCGGTGTGCTTGATAGTCTCATCCTTCTTGCAGAGAGCGATAACTTCTTCTGTTTCATGGATCAAGTCTTGCCATGTAGCTGTGGACTCTTCCTCAATGTCACTGTCTTGATGTTCCTTTAACCAGGACAGCAGTCCTGAAAAGCTGAAACTAGCCCAGTTCCCTCCATAGTAACTTCTGGAATCCAAATGCAGAACCCTCTGTCCACTTCTTGAACATGCGGCTGCAAGGATGGACTCGGGCAAACCTGTCCCTATTATAATCACATCAAACTCTGTGGGAAGTTTGTCTGCCATCCTGGGAAGAGAGTCTGGTGAGACCTGAGGAAGGCGATGTGCGTGGATCTAGGATGAAAGCTCCTCTGAAATGAGATGCTGTAACAAAATCTCTCCTTGTGATGAGCACTGAGTTTGCAGGTCCTAGCTGTTTAACTGTTACTGTTTAAACATTAAAAAAGAACATTAGTCAGTAGCACAGAAACATGATCAAGTACATGTAATCACATCTGAGAAAGACGCAAACGGATGTGTCGTTTTCATTTCTGCTTTTCACCTTAGCAGTAAATGTTAAAATGCATCACATGTGCATTTATGACTGGAACTCTTCTGTGAAAGAAGAAAATTCAAGAAATACAATTGTAAGTAAGATCAAATTAATTTCATGCAACAGCAATTACAATGCATTGGAGCCTGACTTGTTATCTGAATACAAACCTCTACTAAAGCGAGTCATTCCATGTTTGCTCACGTACTTGTTAATTTGAGAACGAAGACAAGATTATACCCTGAGTCAGGCAATACAGTAATAAATAAAGGACACAACGCCCCACAAAAATAAAATTAACATAATACAATCTTCAGATTGTAAGAAAGTATTTAAATAGAACTACACATAACTATGAGAACAGACTAAAAAATGTGTGGCTTTACTGAATTTATGGAAAAGATGATGTACTATGCTCATACTATTATGATTAGGAATATTAACTGTGGCCAATTAAGTCTGCAGGTGATTTCAGCATAGCCAAATAAAAGACCTTCCCATGGCCAACGAGTCAGACATTACAAAAGATCATTTAATAACTGACATGTCAAAATATACAGGTGCAAAAAAGGACAGGCCTGAGGGGAAAAGGTATAACAATTTTTACATGGAAGCATATATGCATGTTGCTGGTTCATGTATTAAAATATTTTAAACAGATAACACTATTTTGAGTATTTAAATAAGCAGTGTTTGCATTTTGCCAGACTCTTTCTAACTGTGAATCTCTGTATGCTAAGAAGAAAGTTTTTTTATACATCCCTTGCCAAGACTATAACTATTTTTGAATGGGTAGTGAAGAAAGTCTCTCCTTTTCTCTTCTACATTTTATTGTTCTACATGTCGAATCCCTATGTGGCACCAGGCATGGCCAGAGTTGGAACAGTTCTCTCTCTAAAGGGCATACTCACCTGGAAATCTTCAGATTAAAGCACTACACACTCCATGCCAGCTTTTCCCCTGCTCATCATGCGCAAGAGCAGTGAGAGTTCTAACTAGCACTGCAGGTAAATTTACTGGCATCTAGATTTGCACAAGAACGATTGTTCTGGATATTGATAAAAGAAGCCATTCAACTGGAACTTCGATAAACTTGATCAGGTCAGGCCTGACTGGTCAAGTTTTCCTGAAATGGTGATTCTGACAGGTCCACCTAGTAGAACCTTTGACTCATGATTATTGGAGATTTCACATAATTTCAGCCATCTCTGAAGCCAGAACCTGAGCAAGAATGAAGTACTTGCCTGGCCTACTTAAGTGCATGTATAAGAATACCTGAATCACTTATCAGGCTTTCTTCTAGGGCACGGGGAGACAGAATCTATAAAGGCATCTGAAGATATGTAAGCACAGTGTTTCTTCTTCGCTTAGAAGAGGCAGGGCTGAGGGAGGGAGTAAGCAGGAAGGGTCCGAGTCCTAAGCACTGGGACCAGGCCCTTTCTAACCTACAGACATCAAAGGAGTCCTCAACATAGAAGTGAGAGGGGTGATCTTAAGAACAATGCAACTACTTCATAACACAGACGAGAAAGTGAGAGCCTGGGAGGAGAAAGGGAAGGAAACCCACACAATGAGTTCTGCACAAGCAGGACCCACCCCTGTGCTACCAGCCCAGAGGTCTTCCCAATGGATAGTACAGCCTCTCCAAAGTCCTGCAGTGAGCAGCTCCTTCCAGCGTCTTAAACTGTCCCTCCTTCAATACACTGTGGTTGGTCAGTGTGGGCTCACAGGATGAGCAAAGAGAAACCTAGTCCCTTTCTCCATCCTTCACCTCATCTAGGAGCAGCTCCAAGCAAAGAAATGCTTCTGCTTTACTTAAGAGTGTTTTAAGCTCTGCAGTGACCTCACTCTTGACTTGTCTCCACCCCTTAGCCAAATCTCATATCCCCTAACCCAGGAATAAAGGTCTACCTCAAATTTTACGCTGGGAATAAAATCATGCTTAAAAACTACTAAGTGCCCCAGTGGAGCAGTCCTCAGTGGTGAAAGTTTCTAGCAGCCTTAGAAAAATCACTTCTTATTGGAATGGCGCTAGCAGGCATGCTACAGAAGAAAAAGAAGGTAAGAGAATAGGGGTTACAAAAGGGAAGGGGTGAGAAAAGGCTGTATTCTACTAGCACTTATAAGAAAAAGGCTATCACTGTTTCAAACTCCCCTGCACCTAAATAGCATTTCTTACCACAGAAGAGGCCCTTTATGGAAGTAAGAACTTTCACGACTAAGAACAAGCCCACCTGTCGCCCACCCTAGGGAGCCTCAATGATGGTACTACAGGTTAGGACTAGAATTGCCTTCATTACAGATTAGTCCAGCTTTAAAACAAAACTTGCCTGACAGGCATTTTTAATTAACATAGTGCTATTACATACCCACCTATATCATACCCTAACAGTACCCTCCCGTGAAGTTTCAGTTTTCTATACAAAGGAAATTCTTGGAAAATGCGTTTGGAGAGGAGGACAGGAATATCAGAACTATTACAGCAGTCAAGTAAATAAACTTGACACTTCTGCATTTTGTTTTCTTTAAAATAAAAAGTTATGACAAATAGCATATTTGGATTTGTCACCACACAAAAGGCTGATGAATGAGAAAATATTTGTGACATTGCACAGATCATGTTTCCCAATATATCTGCCATGAGAAAAGCAGGAACAAATCATCAATGCATTTCAGGGTCTGAAAAAAATACATATTTATGCACATTCGCATAAAATTTCTTTCCCAAGCTTGTCATGTCTTTGATCATATACTCAGTTCATCAACCTTCAACCTGTCAAGTCTCTGAGACTTAAGTTTTCTAAAATGACTAGGGGTACTGAAGTAAACCTTCCATGGGTGATCAAGTTCCACTTCAGTGAAATCTACTGGCTGCCTATCTAATTATTCCTTCATTCAAGATGAATCCTCTGAGCACTTTACGATCTCACCTTAGCTTCTGGTGTAATGCAGATTATAAGGAAGAAAATACGATAAAAAGATCCTACAGTCTCACTCCCCAGGAAGCACTGACAGGGTTACAACTGCCAAAAAGTAAAAGAAATGAAAAATAGACACACTGCTACCATTTGAGGTTTCTCCTTGTCATTTGGGGCAAACAGGTGCTATGTGAATTAAATCTTTTCTCGCCCCGTCCCCTCCAACTTATTCGAGGACTGATCACTTTTGCCATCCATCTCTCCACTCAATAGGCCCTCGTCTGCCCACTCCCCGTTCCCCCCAAATGAAAGGCCATTGTGAATTTCCCTGAATTACAGTAGGCAGTGAAAGCAGAGGGAGATGGGGGGGGGGGTGAGCGGGAGAGCTGCGGCAGGTGCCAGGGGAGCTGGGGGTTCAGGCAGGCGGGCTGCGGGCTGGGTTCCCCGCGGCTGCAGGGCGGGAAAAGCTGCAAGGAACACGCGCGGAGTGGAAGTTTGCGGAGGGCGGGGCGGGGCGGGGGAGACGCTCCTCCGGCCCAACTCACCGAAGAGACTGCCGCTAAACCCGTCCCACGCGCAGCCCACGGCGTCCCACACCCAGCCGTTCCGCAGGCACGACACGAAGGTGAAGGTGACTCCGAAGAGGGCCAGCAGCAGGTCACCGAGGCTCAGGTTGACCAGGAGGAGGTGGGTGGGCGTGCGGAGCCGCGGGAACTTGTAGTAGAGCACGAGCACCAGCAGGTTGTGGCCGACGCCCAGCAGCCCGACGCCGCCCAGCAGCAGCGCCAGGCGTTCGTACGCGCCCGGGCTGAAGAGCTGCGCGGGGCTTCGCGTCCCCGCCGGCCCCGCCGCCTCCGCGCCCGCCGCCCCGCCGTCCTCCCAGTAGCCCTGGTCGCTGCGGTTCCCCGAGTACATGGCCCGACGCCCGCGCGCTCGGCCGGCCACGGAAGGCTCAGCGGGCCGGGCGGTGCGCGTGGCGCAGCGGACGGGGCAGGAATGGCGCTGCTCGACTGACCGCTCGGGCCATGGTGTCCAGCGGCGCCGCGCCGCGCCGTGTCCGGGTCCTCCCGCCTCGCACGCTCCCGCGGCTCCGCCCACCCGGCGCGAGGATCCGCCCCCCAGGCGCGCGCCCGTGGCCTTGCTCCCTGGGCCTAGTGGACCCGCCCACCCAGCGCGCACCAATGGTCGCGCTCGCCCAGACCCCTGCGGCCCCGCCCCCTGACTGAGGCCACGCCCTCCAGGCTACGGACCCACCCTATCAGCCTTGTGGCTCCGCCCACCCAGCCCGCACCAATGGCCCCGCTCTCCAGTGGCCCCGCCTATCCAGCGCGCACCAATGGCCATGCCCTTCCCCTCCCCCCGCCCCGCTCTTAGTGGCCCCACCCTCCCCGGGCTCCCGTGGCCCCGCCCCCTCCCCGTGGGCGTGTCCCTCTTTCAGCCTTGTATACCTCAGCTGGTTTCCTGCCCAGGACCCAAAGTGAATGCAAAATCAACCTCAGAGGCTCTCGCATCCCACCTCCATGCACTCATTTGGAAAGCATGGAATCCGTCCCTCATGCGGACCACTCACACACGCGTTCATTCATGCCTAAATATTAATGAACGCCTGCGCCTGCCACATGCTAGTGACGGGGCTGAATGAGACACACTCCCACTAGGCTTGTCTATTTCCTGGAAAGCTGTAATAATTTTAGCCCACCTCGCCTGACACAGGTAAACAAAAAGGAAACATCGAAACGGGGCAAGATGAGAACAAGCCAAACGATGTTACAAACAAACTGAGAAAGCTAAACAGTAAACTGAGCTGAAAGACATGTCCCAGGTTTTATAATAGAATGTGCTGCGAAGGGAAGGTGCGGTGGAGAAAGCCTGCCACCTTAGGGCTTCAGAAGACAGGAGGTAACAGCACTGGGGTGGTGTGGAGGTTAGGTTCCGGGCTGTATCCCAAATCTCTCTGTCTTGCTCTAATGTCAGAAAGCTGCTCTGACACGCAGGCCTGTTGAAGAAGCACTACTCTGGAGGTGACCGCCTGGGCTGTGCCCCAAAAGCCTCAACCTAAATCTGGCAGGTATAGACAGGGCTATATTTAGAACAGCATACATTTTCCATTCGGCTTTCTCCCAGCAGTACTGGAAATAGAGTGCAAGGCAAATATAGATGATGAACATGGTCACACTTCTTAAAGGCTGTTTCGCCTCTGTCTTTGTGCAGTCCCCAGCAACACCACACAGGAAGACATAGTGCTGAACTGGCACCTGTCTTGGGCACTGGGGGCTAGCCTGGAGCTTGTGGAAGCTAAAACAATTGGTTGGTATGGGGGTGTTCACACGTCCTGTCTTCAATCAAGAAGGGCTAACTTCAGTGAACCTCCAAATTCCCCAGAGAGAATCCATTTAGCAAGGTGGGGTGGACAGCACTCCATCCTGACACACCTAGCAGTAGCCAAGGGGCAGTGTGCTCTGCCCACAAAACTTTGATTTACTTTGAAGGCTTCTAACCTGGACTTTTCATCCATTACACTAGACCACCCACCCTTAAAATGTTATTGATTACATTTATTCAGCGATTTAATTTTTTTTGCATGTGAGCGCATGTTCATGTGTGAAGGTACAGGTGTGTGTGCATGCATGTAGAAGTCCATCTTTTTACACACAGGATCTTGCATTGCCCGGAACTCATCAATTACACTAGACTGGCTGGCCTTTGAGTCCCAGAATCCTCCTGATGCTGCTTCCTCAGTTCTGGGATTACAAGTACATCTTTTCATGGCTTCTGGGGATAGAACTGAGGATCCTCATGCTTGTGAAGAAAGCCCTTTACTAATTGAGCCATCTCCCCAATCTCCCATTTAACACATCCTTTATGTTTAATTGTCTATTGTGTTTTCAGCATAGTGACTCTTCTACAGTAAATTTTCAATGATAGTTAAATGAATGAACAAAGGACTTTTGTTTTTTTTTTTCTAAAGCATTCATTCTTTGAGACTGAGTCTTTCCCTCATAAAGCTTACATTGGAGTGTTGTTGAGAGAGAAGACAACAGTCAAATTAGTACTTGTGTAGCATGTTAGATGCTAAGTGCTATAAAGAATTATAAGGCAGAGAAAAGGTATGGGTTTTCATTTAAATCAGTGGTTATATATAGTACTTTATTGAACATTGACCACCCATGATATGTGTGCTAGATGGGACTCTACTTGGAATGTTGGAGGAACAACATGGAAGCCAATGTGTCAGAATGCGAGCAAGAAATGATGAAAAGTGGGTAAGCAGTGACTGGCCAGGCTGCGCAAGGCCTTGGCAATTGTAATGAAAGAACTTTCTTTTATTCTGTCTGAGTATAAAATCCAGACCAATGATCACTCAAAAGAAAGGGTAGAAGTGAATGAAAAGGAGGAGTAATAGTTTGTGGGAAAATATTTAAGCATTTTGATACTTACTTTTATAACACTGGAATTTGTTAAGGGTTTTTATTGAACTTGACAGAAATAGACATGATATCACATATATGATTTCCTTTGTCAAGACCAGCTGACAGAAAGCTGGAAAAAGCTATGCTGCATGCAGTTTAATGGGAGAGAAATCACCAGTGGAGATACTCAACAGTGGACACTGCAAACCTTAAATTTGGCCAGCCAGGCCAAATGAGCCAACAGTGGCATGTCTGTTATGGGGAAAGAAACCACTCTCTACTTGGACTGGAGGCCTGCCCCATGGGAGGGAACACATCCCTAATACTGAAAACCTACAACAGGGGTAGTCATGAGCCCTAGGGGTGGAATGTCTGCTGGTGTCTGGCTAAATGTATATAATATGCTCACCAAACTGCCTGGTAAGCACTTCTCTTAATGTTCACACCCATATATTAATGCTATTCTCACTTTTGGTTCTCTTTTCAGATGGCAGTGACCTTGGGATGACTCAGAAGGCACCATGGTGCTGAGAAGTGACAGAGGAGTGCTCAGCACTGAAATATCTCTATCATACCTTCCAAGGCTCAGGGTCCATTGCGGAAGAGATGGCAGAAAGAATGTAAGAGCCAAAGGAAGGGTAGAACTTCTTACAACGTGCTCCTCCAGACACAAAATGGCCTGGATATCCATGACCTCATAGTGCCTGACACTACCTACACAAGACCATCATAATAAGAGGAAAAAATAATGATATCAAAATAAAAGAATGATTGAGAAGGGGAAGGGGTATGATGGTGAGTTGAGTTTCAAAGGGGAAAGTGAGGGGAGGGAGGGAATTACCATGGGTTATTGTCTACAATTATGGAAGTTGTCAATAAAAATAAATAAATTTAAAAAAAAAAAAAAAGAAAGAAATAATAACAAAACTGAATTATGTACTGATAAATTGGTATGGAGTTGGTGTCACTGTTCTGGGAGGTTGTGGAATCTTTTGGACATGTGGCCTGCTGGTGAACGTAGGTCATAAGGTCAGGCCTTGAGTTATAGCCTAATCTTGTTTCCTGTCTGAGCTTTCTTCTTCCTGTCTGCGATGGCAGTGCAACCAGCCATTTCATGTTCCTACCTCTGAACTGTGAGTCAAATAAATCTTTGTTTCTTTCAGACATTCCAAAACAGCAATAAGAAAAGTAACTAACAAAATGGAATGTTGGCAATGTATTAACATTTATAAATGTTTATCTCAATGGAGTCAAGATATAAACTTTTATGAGCCGGGCGTGGTGGTGCACACTTTAATCCCAGTACTCGGGAGGCAGAGGTAGGAGGATCACCATGAGTTGAAGGCCACCCTGAGACTACATAGTGAATTCCAGGTCAGCCTGGGCTAGAGTGAGACCCTACCTCAAAAAAACAAACAAACAAAAAGATAAGATATAAACCTTTATGTATATGGTCAATTGGTTTTCAACAAGCATGCCAAGATCATTGAATAGGGATGCCAACACATGCCAAAGAAAGTTAAACATAAAATTCTCAGTAGAAAAGTTTTCAGATATAACATCAAAATGCAAGAAACATGAGCTGGGAAGATGGCTCAGAGGTTAAAGGCACTTGCCTGCATAGCCCAGTGGTCCAGGTTTGATTCCTCAGTACCCATGTAAAGTCACATGCACAAAGTGGCTCATGAATCTAGACTTAATTTGCACTGGGAAGAAACTCTGGTGTACCCATTCTCTCTCCCTTTGTCTCCCTCTCTTTACAATTAAATAAAAATATTTTTTAAAAAATGTTTTATTTATTTATTTTTATTTATTTGAGAGAGGGAGAGAGGGAGGGACAGAGAGGAAGAGGCAGATGGAGAGAGAGAATGGGTGCACCAGAGCTTCCAGCCACTGCAAATGAACTCCAGACACATGCGCCACCTTGTGCATCTGGCTTATGTAGGTAATGGAGAATCAGACCTGGGTCCTTATGTTTTGCAGGCCAGTGCCATAACCATCAAGCAATCTCTTCAGCTCTAAACAAAAACATTTTAATAAAAAAAACACAAACAACAAAAGAAAAAACTGTAAATTGGACTTTGTCAAAATTAAAAATGGGGGCCGGGTGTGGTGGCACATGCCTTTAATCCCAGCACTCAAGAAGCACAGTTAGGAGAATCACTGTGAGTTCAAGGCCAGCCCTAAACTACATAGTCACTTCCAGGTCATCCTGGGATAGAAAAACCAATTGATAATAATAATTATTGAAAATGATTATATAACAAAGGCCACCCACAAAGCTCCAAGGGAAAGGAAGATATTCACAAAGTATATATTAATAAGGGCTTAATAGGCCACCTGAGAATATATTGTGAGTTCCAGATCAGCCTGAGCTAGGGTGAGACCCTACCCCCCCCCCAAAAAAAAAGGATCTGTACAACCTAGCAAAACCTCACACAATCCAAATGGAGAATGGACAAAAGGCCCAACTAGCATCTCATCAAAGACCCACAAATGAGCAGTATGCGCTTGAAGAGAGGTGCATCATTCCTTGTGGGAGAGACACAAACAGTGCTAACACACCTGAAAACAGAGCAGAACCAGCGAAATTCCTGAGCAGAAGTGGCTTAATGAAGGAAAGGGTTTATATTTAGTTTCCAGGTTCAAGAGAAAGTGTTCATTATGGTGGGGAAGGCCTGGCAGAACTTAGCAGGAAGCCTTTGTCACATCCTCACATCAGCAAGCAGAAAGAAGCTGAATGCTGAATGCTGGGCTAGCTTTCTGTTTACAGTCAGGAAACGAAGCTGTGGTTTGGTGCCACCCTCCATTAGGGTGGGTCGTCACACCTCAACTAATCTCACCTAAAAAAAAATCTGTCATAGGAATTCTACTCAGCAGTAAGGAAAAATGAAATAATGAAATTTGTAGAAAAAAATGGATGGACTTGGAACAGATCATATGAAATGAATTCACATAAGCACAGAGAGACAAATGCGCATGTTCTCCCTCATATGTGGTCCCTAACCTGGAACACCTTGATTTGCAGGCATCCCTTGATAGACAACTAAAGGGACAGATGATGAGGATGGAAGGGTTTGGGGATAGAGGAATGGGAGGGTGAGGGGAGATATACACAAAACTAAAGCCAAAATGAATTAGCACCATGGGAGTACCAGAAGCCTTCCTTCTGGATAGCCCCACAGGTTCTTGGCTGCTTCTCAGTATGTTGAGCACATGGTGCTGTCAGGACTTTATTCCTCTGGTTTCCTGGAACAGCCTTCTGCCATTTATTTTCATGGTTTGCTACCCCTCCTCTTAAGGTCTCTGCCAGATATCTTAGTGTAATTTATTTGCTTGGGCTCTCCACCTACCCCAAGACATACCATTTCTGACATAGTGTAACCTGCCTTATCCAGTAGATTGTAAACTCAAGGAGCTATTTTGCTCACTCATAATAGCTATAGAAATGAACTAGGTGTTCAGTTGAGGTTTTCTGAATGGATGGGCGGGATTGTAGGAAGGATGGTTGTTCAAATGTGGCTGAAGTATTTTGAATAGTATTTTGCAAGCTTTACATGGAAAGCAAGAAGTCGGATTAGGAGATCCCTTATGTGATAAATCCGACCAAGATTTTTCTGTTCTACTAGACAATAGTCAGAGATGGATTCCACGGAGTCAGGACTAGAAATGGAATTTCCTCTTAATGGCATTTGATTCATTTCTGAGTGGAAGGTCTCGCAAGCTGATCTTAAAGATGAACTACCAGGGGGTACGAATCACCCACCTGCTTCACCTAAACCATGGGAAATTAATAAGTGTTGATGGACAGACAGTATCTCATTCTATAAAAAGTGGGAGACTGGAACAATTGAGTCAACAGCAAGCAATTGAATCAAGAGATTCCAATCAGAGGGCAAGGAACAGTCAGGAAGCCCTGTTCTCTGTCAACTGACACGTTACCTTGGAACCCCCATTCACAACTAAAAGCTACTCCTTCCTTACCCATGACTCCTATTTTTTTAAATTTAAGGTCAATGTTTAAAGGAAGAAGACACATTTTTATTCTCTCTACAACCTCTAAAAATATCTTCACTTATGGCAGAAATGATAAGAGCTGAAATACATTTTTCATGTTTACAAGCTCCTAGAGACCTATGTGAGTGAACATGAACTTTGCTCTCCATAGCATCATGAAGGAGAAAAAAGGTTTGAAGCAAGAAGATAGAAAGCAGTACCCTATTTTGTTATTTAATCTGTACTCATCCATCTTCCCTCTTAAGACATGCGTGCACACGCACGCGCGCGCGCGCACACACACGCACACACACACACACCTATTAAGGGGTGGGTCTCAATTTTTTTAAGGGGCAAAAGTAGGATGTTACAGAGATATTATGATGTAGCAAGGTGTTTTGAAAGACACTGGTAACATTATGAGGTCAGGATTTGTCATGGACACCTCTGCCTGTATGAATGTGCAGACTTCAGAGAGCTTTCCTCCTGCTAATATCCTAGGGGCAACTCTTACTCCTTCTTCCCATAGAATGGGAATTTAAGATCAAAGGAATGAGACCTAGGATAAAAATTGAGGCAGCAGAGAGGCGTTGTAAGAACTGGAAGCTTTTCTCCATTGGCAAATTGACAGCATTTCTGTGCAGAAATAAAAGACACCCTATGTCCACATGGCCTCCAGAGATGACAAAACTTACAGCAATGCCCTTCAGGTTCATAATTTCAGAATGGCCTTGATCCAGTTTGAAAAACTGGTTGAGCAGACCATAGCACAGAAGAAAGATGAGAGAGCAGGCTTGTTTATCCAAAAAGAAGGTAAGACCGGTGGTTACAGGGAAGTCCAATTGGGCCTGTTCACTGGACCTGGGAAATGTTTTAACCTATCAGAGAAAAGCAACTTAGATTAATAGCTAAGGCACTGAGGGAGGTGCTGGGATGTGAGTTTTTTTTCTCTCTCTCTCTCTCTCTCTCTTTCTAAATAGCTACTGGGATTTGGGAAAGCTGTCTCTGTTGCCCTGAATCTTGGTTCTCTCAGTTGTAATATTTGTGAATCTGATTAAATGTCACCTAGAGGTTCTTCTGCAGGAATCACCAGTCCTGGCTGACCTGAGCACAGTGATGTGTAGGAGACCATGTGTTTATCAGCTTTTTGTTGCTCTAAGAAAGTACCCAAAACAATCAACTTTGGAAGAGGAAAGTTTATGGTAGAGGCTTCAGTCTGTGCTTGGTTAGCCTATGGCCTTGGGGCCTATGCCGAGATAGTACACAGAGATTTAGCATGTGGGAAAGGAAGCTACTGTCATCTCATGGCAACTGGGAAGAAAAGACAGGAAGGGGCCAGATTTCCAATATCTCTTTCAAAGGTGTGGCTCTAGTCACCTAACGTCCTTCCACCAGGCCCCACATTTCAAAGGTTCCTCCACTGCCCAAAGGCTGGTGACCAGACCTTTAACACTCACGAGTCTTTGAGAGACACTTCTCCAAACCACAACATTCACCCCATCATCTCTTTACCTAACAGTATCAAGAGACCCGAAGGACTTCCTAAACACTCAGTTTTTCGTCTCACCGTGGTTATAATCTTGGCCTCTGCCTGCATCTCTAGACAGGAATCATTTGCGTGTGTTAAGGAAAAAGGAATGTGGAAGATACGGTCTTCTAGACTTTGAGAAGTAGAGGACCCAATGTTGAGCTTAAAGTACATCACCATGGCCAAGAGCAAGGGAAGCAGTGCAATGTGCAGTATGGGGTGTTGAGGGCAGCAATACAGAGCAACACTGGATAGATAGCTCAGTCAATAAACCACAGAGCTGGGCTCGACCCATGGCTCAGTGGTTAAAGGCACTTTCTTGCAAAGCCTGATGGCCTGGGTTTGATTTCCCAGTACTCACGTCAAGCCAGATGCACAAAATGGCACATGTATTTGGAGTTTATTTGTACTGGCAGGAGATCCTGACATGCCTATTCTCATTCTCTCTCTCTCCATCAGCCTCTTTCTCCCTCTCTCTTTCTCTCTCTCTCTCAAATAAATAAATAAAAATATGTAAAAACCCAAAGCAAATCCTGATGTTGTGATATAATCAAAGGAGCAAAGCCCATACAACTGCCAACAGAATAACATGGTCAACTTTTTAAAGTGTTAGGCTGTATGGCCATGTGTAAGCCAAAGTCCTGACTTTGGGGGTTCAAGCCCAAGCAGCTGTTACTTCATAATTTGCAAATAAGTTCATTTGACGCACATGAAAATCTTTAAGAAGCAAATATTCCCATAAAGTCAATTTGTGAAAGAAAAATGGGAGGTCGAGGGGTGTCACCTGCACCCGTTCTCAGAGGGAAGACTCGAGATTTTCCAGACCTGTGATCTTGGCTGCCAAACTACTCAGCAAAACTTCCCAGCCCCCCATTCATGTCGTGGTGCACCTCTCCAGAACTGGCTTCTCTGAATCCTCAATGGGATTTCTGTCCCACCCAGCCAAGCTTCCAATATCACAGGAGAAAGCAGGCACAAGCTTAAAATCCTCTCTGTCTCCCTTTGCCTGCAGGCTGCCAGAAGCAGTACCAGTCCCCCCCCCCCGCTACCTCCAAAGCTATCGGTTTGCTGCAAAGACTTCAAAATCTTCTTTTCCACAGGCTTTGGCCTCTTGGTCTAAAAATATACTCCAGTGTTCTACCCTTGGCTCTCTCTTCCTCCCTACCCTTGGCTCTCTCCTCCTCTTAGGCCACCCTGTGTCTCTCTTTGCTTCTCCACAAAGTTTCCCCATGTCATCACTGCTTTGTCTTCATCTACTCCCACCTGGCTTCCCTCAGCACTTTGCTGAGAACATATCCAATAACCTGATAAATAAGTTGGTTTTCTTTTTCTTTTTTTCTTTTTTTCTTTCGAGGTAGGGTCTCACTCTGGCCCAGGCTGACCTGGAATTAACTATGTAGTCTCAGGGTGGCCTCAAACTCATGGCAATCCTCCTACCTCTGCCTCCCGAGTGCTGGGATTAAAGGTGTGCACCACCACGCCTCACCTATAAATTGGTTTTCTTGATGTTGACACATGGTCCTGCTGTATAGCCAAGGCTGGCCTTGAACTCAGGGTCTGGAGTGCTGGAATTCCAGGTATGCAGCACATGCCTGTCTGTTTCTCCCCTTTACATGCCATGTCACCACTTCACCGCACAAGCAGTGTCTCTGCTTCAGGAGCCCTCCTTCTGCTCTGTATTTTCTCACCTCCCTTTTCTGATTTCTCCCTCTTCTCCCTTTTCTTTGTCTTTTTCTGTCCTCTCTGGGCTCTTACTGACTGTGTACTCATTCTATCTTAAGGCATGAGCACTGTCTACCTAGTCTCCTAAGCCAGGTGTCTTAGGACCATCTCCCAATGTCATGATAGTTCTCCCTTGCATTACAACAGCTTCTCACCATGATAGTCTTCCTGCCAAAGACTTATTCCTTCTTGTATACTTTTTTTTCTTAGAGAGAGCAAGAGATAGAGAGAGATGGAGGGAGAGGGAGAGAGAATTGGCATGCCAGGGACTCAGCCACTGCAATCGAACTCCAGATGCTTGCACCACCTAGTGGGCATTTGCGACCTTGCGCTTGCCTCACCTTTGTGCATCTGGCTTATGTGGGCTCTGGAGTGTCAAACATGGGTCCTTAGAGTTCACAGGAAGCACCTTAACCACTGAGCAATCTCTCTAGCCCTGCATATATATATATAGTATTTTACATATATATAGTATTTTAATTATTTATTTTTTTGAGAGAGAGGGAGACAGAGAAGAAGAGGCAGAGAGAAAGACCATGCCAGGGCCTCCAGCCACTGCAAACAAACTTCAGATGCATGTGCCCCCTTGTGCATCTGGCTTACGTGGGTACTGGGGAATTGAACCAGGGTCCTTAGGCTTCACAGGCAAACACCTTAACCACTAAGCAATTTCCTCAGCCCCAGCCCTGTATATTTTGGTAGTGAGTTTTTTCTTTAAGAAATGGATCTTGGGCTGAAGAGATGGCTCAGCATGTAAAGCACTGGCCTACAAAGCCCGATGACCTACGTTTGATTCCCCAGTACTCAGGTAAAGCCAGATGCACAAAGTGGTGAATGCATCCGGAGTTTGTTTACAGCTGCGGCAGGCCCTGCCTCCCGCTTCTCTCTTTCTCTCTCTGTCATCCTTTTCCCTATCTTTCTCTGCTTGCAAATAAAAAAGCAAAGAAATGGGTCTGCCATTTTCCTGGCTTTTTAGCTCATGTCTAAAATCCACGTATGTTAATGTGGCATGCAGGGTCATCACAATCATGCCTGGATCCTCTTTAGCCTCAGGTCCTTGAACTTTCAATCCTATACCTTCTGCCCCATCAGGCATTTTTCAACATTTCTAAACAGGTTATATTTACAGTTGTTGTTTTTTTAAATTTATTTTGTGAACTGAAGTTCCCAGGGGAAAAAAAGGCACACCTAGGCTGGTTGACAGATTAGAACTTCCTGACTGTAGACTTGGAATGTTACAGATCCAGAGCCTAATTACCTTGGGCTGTCTTTAATCCTTTGATTGCTACTCCTTGGCCACCTTTGACCCAATGTCCTTTCAGCTAGCAGATGAAACCTTCACACTACATCGAGAGACCACGTGGTCTCCACCAACCCCAAAGCTAAGAATGTCATCAGATAACATCTGAAACCTGTAGCAGTTTTCTTCTTTACTTGCTGTAACCCATCTGCCTGATGCTTCCACCAATGTACTTGAAAACACCTTGATTTATAACTTTCTTTTGTTCTGTGATTATAAAAGTTGGCCACGTCTACATTGGAACATGTTATTCGGGGCAACCTAAATCTGTGTTCCCAGGTTCATATTTGGCCGAGAATAAACTATCTTTTATATCTTTGAAGTGAGAGCTGTGTTTTGCGTCAACAGTCTTTTATCTTTTTTCTTTGGTAGGACTTTTAATGATTCTAATTTAACATTAGTCATTTCTCCAATTTGGGTCTCTTCCTCCCTCTCTCTTTCTCTGTCTCCTCTTTCCATTTTTCAAGAAAATCAAATTTCACCTCTTGGTAAACACTTTTTAATCCCTCCCTCCTCTCAAGCAAGCCATCCTTCACATTGCTAATGCATTTATTGCTGTCTGGAGGAATTTACCTGCCTTATTTAGCCTGCTGACATTGATACGTATGCATCCTTTACCAACTCAGCAATCCCGGTCATTGAAGAGTTTGCAGCCATCAGGCCAGCTGAGAGTGCAGCATGGGGGTTTCTCCTTAAACCCAGTCTAAGCAAATTGCTTTTCTGAGGAAGCTGGCTATCAAGAGGCCATGTTGGAAATTTCCTTCCTCTATAGCTTCTAAGATTAGATAAAACTAATTCAGATGAGATCAAAACTGATCTGCTTGACGGATGACTTTCCATGTCTGAGGCATGAGTTTGAAGGACTGAGGACCTGGGGAAGAGGCTGCCAATGCTCAAAAGAAGTTTCTATTCATTAATAGATATTGGAAAGTTGTTTTACTGCAGGCAAGGAGCTAAGAACTAGACAGGATGTTCTTAACAGAGCAGTCACTGCCTTGAAAACAATCTTAAGTAGACCACAGGATTTTGCCCTAGTAGAACTGCTCTTAGGCCTTGCCAGTGACCTGAGAGAACTCAGATCATCCAAAGCAGAAACATCTCATCGCCCACCATCCAGGGACGTTGAAGATGAGGCATGTATCTTTTTGTAAACTGGTATGAATTTAAAATAGCTACGTAACTATTTGGGTGGCTCATAGGAATTTCAAATCAAATGTGACCAAATGGAATATTTTCCACAGGAGGCATAATCCCTTCCTAGTTCCTCCTGTTTGGGTAAATAAACCAACATTTGCAGAGTTTTGAAACCAAAAGCCAAATGTCATTCTAGAAGGTTTCTCAACCGTGCCTGCACTGACCTGTGTCCTGTAAATACACGTGTGGGGCCATCTTGCGCACTGCAGGATGTTTGCCTGCATCCCTGGCTTCTACCTACCTACTAGATGCAGGTAGCACACCTTAGTGTGACAATCAGAAATGTCTCTGACATTGTCACATAGCCTCTGTGTGTTAATGCACATGTGCGTGTACGTGGGTGCGTGTGTGTTTGCTGGTAGAGGTCTTGGCCTTTCTTTTCCCTGCCTAGTTACCACATCTCCCCTCCTCCCCCCACCAATGTCCTGTCCATTAGCAAGTCCTTGCGATTCTACTTCCAGTCATATTTCAACGTGCCCACTGCTATCTGCGGGGCGTCTCTCTCATGTCATTCAGCAGTGAAAGGGGAGTCATTAATCATTAAATTGGGAAGCTCTGGTTGTGAAATCAGTTAACGTGCAGTACTTACAAGGTAATTAAATAGAGAAAATGATGAGGCTTTCTCCAGCAGACATCATCACTCTCAATCTCATCCTAGCCCAAGCTTTTATTACCGGAAGCCTGGGCCTATACAGTGGCCTATGCTTTGCTGGCTTCATTATTGTCAGTGCCGCTGCTCGTGGTATCGTGAGGTGTGTGAGATGTGCATGGGTACATGTATGTGTGTATGTGTGGGTGCACGTGTGTGTAGAGGTTGATGACGGGTTTCTCCCTTGATTTTCACCTTATTTATTGATACAGAGTCTCTCACTTGAACTCAGGACTCATCAATTAGGCCAGTCTAGCTAGCCCTGAAGATCCTGTTTCTGCCTCCCAAATGCTTGGATTACTGGCAAGCTGCTAAACCTGCCTGGCATCTAAGTGTGTGCTTGGATCCAAATTCCTGCCCTGATGCTTGCATGGGAAATGCTTTATCCACTGAGCCATGTCCCCAGCTGGAAACAAAATGGAAGTCAGAGTATGTCACGCCCCTGTGGAATATCCCTCTAGTGATAGCCTGCTATCCTGTTTAGGAGACAATTCCCACTCAGACTCTAGCTAGTGTTTCCTCTTCTCTGGCCAGCAACAAGATCACAACACTTTGCCCTCGTCCCTTCCCAGAACAGGGAGCTCTTCCTATACTCAGACTGACCTGTCTATCAGCCCAAAAGATTCACACATGGCTGAGCTGTGGATTAATTGAGTCTTCGCTTGACTTTTTTTTTTTACCCACATCTGGTCCATTGCAGCCCTAGCACCTCATAATTCCATCACAGCTCCTCATTGATTTCCTTCCTTCACATGTACATCATTCTGCAATGACATCAACTTCTACTTCATTCCTGAAGTCTAGCACATCCACACTCACTACTCCACATTGTACACTAACCGGAAGTGCAGTGTGAACCAGTTCCGTAAGTTTCAACAGTGGTAGACATACTTGAGGCAGGCACCAATGAAATCAAAGAACATTGCTAGCATCTTAGAAAGTCCCCTCTTGCCTTTGTGCAGTGGGATTTCCCCTTATAAACAGACAACCACGACTTAGTGTCTGTCTCTATAAATGAGCCTTGTCTGTTGCCATCTGTGACTTACTGATAAATTGATAATTTTCTAGGTGATCTCCCTGACAGTATGGAATCTATTTAATTTTCCATTCTCAGTCCAGTGTCTAGCTCAGTTCTGACACAGAATACTCAATGCTAAACATATTTTTGTTAATTAAATAAAATAACTGAAATTTGCATATATGACTTGAGAAATCTTTTATATAGCTCATTGGATTCAATTCTCTTACAAAATATTTGTCAATTTTGATTTTAAAGCAAGCAATGTGTGTGTGTGTGTGTGTGTGTGTGTGTGTGTGTTTTTATGTAATGTCAGAAAGAGCCCATTAAAAATTGTTATCTGGCCAGGCGTGGTGGCGCACACCTTTAATCCCAGCACTTGGGAGGCAGAGGTAGGAGAATCACCTTGAGTTTGAGGCTACCCTGAGACTACAGAGAGAATTCCAGGTCAGCCTGGCTAGAGTGAGACTCTACCTTGGAAACCCCCCCCCAAAAAAAAAGAGTTCAAGGCCACCCTGAGACTATATAGCGAATTCCAGGTTTACACAGTTCTAATATGAATGCTAGGAAAACTTGTTCACAATAAGAATAAAGTGATTTTCTTATCTTTGTATTCTTGCACAAAATTTCTAAAATATCTGGAACAAAAGCTTTATAGATAATACAGAATACCAAAGTAAAAACAACTTCTTCTGATTTAGCAATATATTAGTCAAAGGCCTGGTTATGTTTGCAAAGACAAGCTCTTTACAATGTAGCCAAAGCTGGTGTTTGGAAGCTAAAATAGAGAAATAGAAAGTTCTAGAACAGAAAACCGTCCCTGAAATCTATACAATGTGGTCTTTGGGATTTATGCTTTCCCCACTGCAGAGACCATCGACTATGACAAGTTCTACGCATCAGTGCAGCAGCTCTTCGGTCCAGAAATGAAAAATCAAGATGTGAAATGTTTCTATAGGAAACTCTGCAACAACCCTGATGCATCTGTGGACTGGTGTGAGGTACTCATATCCATGCTCCTGATATGAAACCCACGTCTTAAAAGAGTCAAGCCCATACACATTAAATCTGCAGTGTGTATGTGGCATGGTTTAGTGTCTAGAACCATTAAGACACGGTACTGCCCCAAATATGAAGTGATAGAATGGGTTCATGTTTAATTACATGACAGTGAGTAACCCTTAATACTTTTAGGCCTGTCTGCCAACTGGAAGAACTACAGGGGTCAGGAGCAAGATTTTTTTCAGTGGTCTCAATTGATATATGCACACGCTCAGTGTGCCCAAATATTCAACATAAGAGAAGGAAGACAAGAAGGTTATTCATTTCTGTCATTCCTTGAAGTGTTTTCTGATTGGCAGAGTATTGAAAAATTACACACAAACAGATAGATGAAATAAATGGCTTCAAAAAAATTATCTGATTCTTTTTCAAAAATCATTAGATATATTACAAAAGGGGAAAGGTAATGATTAAGAATTTACCACAAATCTCAGGGTCAAAGTTTGGCTTCCTGCAGCTCTAAACAAATGAGACATGGACACCTGTCCCCAATAGGCCAATTAGAGACAAGTCATAGCAAAACAAGAAAAGGAGACTTCTCTCTTTCTTTCTTTTTTGCAGCAAGCCCAATAGACTGCCTTATTTTTTTTTTATGAGAGAGTGAGAGAGAGGAAGAGAATTGGTGCACCAAGGCCTCCAGCCACTACAATTGAACTCCAGATGGGTGTGCCCCCTTGTGTACATGTGAAACCTTGCACACTTGTGTCACTGTGTGTCTGGTTTACATGGGACCTGGAGAGTCAAACACAAGTCCTTAGGCTTTGTAGGAAAGTGCCTTAACCCCTAAGCCATATCTCCAGCCTGGAGATTTCTTCAATGTGGCTACACTAGAAAGAGAAAGTGAGGGGATCCAGTGACTCCCAAGTCCATCTTTGGGGATACTGATATGGCGTTTAGTTTTAAGTAGATGACCAAAGGTAGGTGTAAGTAAACCGTTCTGGGCAAGGTGTGGCCCTGCCCATCACTGAACCATCGTCTCGGCCCCATTCTGTACAGCTAGGTGGTTCAGTAAGTTGTGAGAACTTTGTGAAACCTACTGGCTCCACAACTTCAGACTTTTCCTCTTGCCCCCACCCCCAGCACGAGATTCCGGGGGAAATTTCAGTTTTTCTGGGTCGACCTTTTTCTTTAGTCTGACAACTGAAGGGAGGGCCTACGTGTTTCTTTCGTATCTCTCTCTTTTGCCAGCGAAGTTACAACAGCCTCATACATATTTATAAATGTAACTTTGAATGCCAGAATTAGGAAAAGTCTTTCTTGAGTTCAATTACATATGGTGCTATCACAAATTAGCCATATGTTAACACTAAAAAGAAAGTATCAGTAACTCGAATAGAATAAATTTAGAAACTTAACAATAAAAGATTGCCCAAATTCCAAAACCAACCAAATAAAAATTAATAATTAACTTTGGGGAAAAATTACAAACAAAAATACTTTCTTCTAAGATTCTCAAGAACATGTAGTTCCTGTTATATCATTATTTTTATATCATAGGGGAAACTGAAAAGCTATCCAATTCATTTTATGAGGCTAATACCAAGTTAAACATAGAAACTATGAGCCAAATTACTTATGAATATAAATGCTAAAGTTCCAAATACAATTTTAAATTAATTCCAGCAGTACATTAAAATATCATTTTCAAGTAGAATTTATCCTCTGTAAAATGAGAATGTTTATAAGAAAAGCCACTAACTTTGAGCAAGCTAAGGAAGAAAATACTATTATAATCTTAAGCAGGGGCAGTAAGCCAAAGCTTTCAGGTGGCACCTGGACACCTGCAGCTTTTATAAATAAATTTTGTTCGAGCACAGCCAGGTGCTCTCATTTTCATCTTGTCTATTGTAGCCTCCGAGACACACTAGCAAAAGGAAATAGCCTTGACAGAGATGCAATGGCCTGTGAGCTTTGAGTATTTACTTCCTGGCCTTCTTCAGCAAAAGTTTGCTGACTTCTAATCATTAAAATGAAATGAAAAACATGGAAGCTATTGATTAAAATCTAGTAACTAGAACTAAATTTTAAAAGAAAAAGATATTGTAGCAGAGCAGGAACAAAAGGAAATTCCCTTCACAGATAAAGGAGCCTGTGTCAGTTTTCATTGCTGCTAGAACAGATTGCGCTAAGGTTAGCAACTTGGCGTGTCTTATGTTAGAGCTTCCACAGAGGATGAGGCTGAGAATGGCTTAAACTGGGTCTTGGGCTTGAGGTAGTTTTCATCAGGCTGCAAGCAGTCACCCAGGCTGAGCTGTGTCTGGAGGCCCCCGCTCCTAAGCATATTCGGTTCTTGATAGAATTACTCTGAGATCCCTAACAGCTCCACTTCATGACCTCCATGAAGACAATATAGCCCAGAAATTTCTAAGTTTTTTTTTCCCTTAAATACACATTATGCCATTGTTTACGGAATTCACTTTTACACTGATGGTGAACATTGGCTGAGGTATATCCTAGAGCTGAGGTATGTCCCAGAGGCTGTCTGTCCTGAAGTCTTCACCTGGGCAGGTCACAGCTCTGCCTTTCCAAGTCCAGTGAAAGCACATTTCCATGCCTGCTGTGATCGAGTTGTATATAACAGAACACGATGATGGGAGAAATAGCCTATCACATCTGCCATACGCTGTGGGTTAAAGGAAAGCCGCAGGTTCTGTCGTACTTGACATGAAGATGATACAGGGGTATGACTCATGTGGATTTGATGGGAGATCACAGAAGAATGTGTCCACCGCAGGGACTTGTGGGAAACATGCTTAAGCAAAGATCAAATTTGATGGCGAAATACTAGTCATATTCCAACTAAACTCAAGACAATGAAAAGATTGCCTCTTGGCATCATGCCTTTTCAATGTCGGTGATTTATTGACCATTATATGCAATTCAAAAACAGAAAAGGAAAGTGACATGTAATTGTCGAAAATACAAAATTTTCATGGCTTGTAAATATTCTACGCAGAATATCCAAGAGAATCACATGGCAAGCTATGAGAAATAAAATGGCTTCAAGAAAATTCGAGGGAAATGAACAAACAAGAATCAATAACTTCCACAGCTCCTCTACCAAAACTAACAGGAAAAGATCCCATTATAATAGCAACAAATAGGGCTGGAGAGGTGGCTTAGTGGTGAAGGTACTTGCCTGCCAAGCCTAAGGAATCAAGTTTGATTCCCCAGTACCCACATAAACCAGATGCACAAGGTGGCGCATGAAAGTTCATTTGAAGTGGCTAATGCCCTGGCTTCTCTCTCTCTCTCTCATCCTTCTCTCTCTCTCCATCCTTCTCTCTCTGTTTCTCAAATAAAAAATACTTAAAAAAAAGAATAGTAACCAATAGCAGAAAATATTGCAGGCTAAATCCATTCAGGAACATATAAGATTAAGACACCCTACTGAAGGAACAAGACAACAAAATATAATTGAGGGGCTCAACTAACAAAGATCCCAATTGTACACAAATTAAGTAACTGATTAATTAGATTTAATTGCCTCCACAATAAATAGATTTTTAGAATTAATTCAGCTAGAAATAATAGATATCTCAAATTTAATAACTGGATTTCAAAACATTCTTATACATTCTTTATACACAGTTGAGGTACCACCCCTGGTCCCCTGAGGGAAGGCTGGCTGGGTTGGATGTACTTCCTGCTCAGAGGGCTTAGACACAAGCAGGCACTTTGTGTCAAGACATTTAGAACAGGGACAGAGAAACTTTGGATTTAACCTCAGTGAGCTTATAACAATAAAATCTCATGAAAGCTTTGAAAGGAAAGACTCATTCTGTAGGTTAAATCCTTGGACACACTAAACCCACATGTCTTGAAGGTTGCCCTCTCCATGTGGGGTTACTGAACTTTGACTAGATTGGATTGAGATGTGCTGTCAGTGTAAAATACATGTCAGATTTCAAAAGTGTGGTGTGGAAAAGAGTTGTAAGGCATTTCACAAACAATTTGAATATTGACCACATGTTGAAATTATATTTTGTATATGTTAGGTTAAATAAAATACATTAATAAAATTGAATTCTTTTTTAAAATATATTTTATTTATTTGAGAGAAAGAGGCAGGGGGTGGGGAGAGAATGGGCATGCCAGGGCATCCAGCCACTGCAAACGAACTCCAGATGCATGTGCCCCCTTGTGCATCTGGCTTACGTGGGTCCTGGAGAATCAAACCGGGGTCCTTTGGCTTTGCAGGCAAACGCCTTAACCTCTATGGCCTGATTCATCAGTATTCCTAAGATGTCATAGAGGAAGAAGACATTTGACACAGTTCTCCAAAAGTCCCAGAGGAGAGAACAAAAAAGAAGACTTGAATTTGTCTCCAACAGACCGGCAAAAATGATAAACACTTGCTGCTGTGATTGGAAGTGCTGTCTGAAGAATGTGAGGTCAATGTCTTTCTGTCAACTAGTATGACAGGACAGATGACCAGGCCCATCTCTTAACTTCGGGCAGCATACAAACAGAAGCTCATATACCATATCTCTAAGTAGTTTTCACTTATGAATCTAGCAAATTATACAAGGGGTCCTATGCTCCAATGTTGACAAATACACCTTAGTGAGGTACTGGAAGTCAAAGGTTAGAATTTACAGTTGAATCTCACTCTCCTGGTAGTTTCATACTGAAACATAGAGACCGGGAGACAGCTATCCCTGGCCCTCCATCTCCATTTCCTGCCAGCTCCACCCCACATTGTTAGGGGAGGTACGTGCACGCACAGGTAAGGTCACTTCAGTCCACATGTCTAAGCTCTTCCTTGCCCTCAGCTTCTCCAGTGCTATCCCTTGGCCGCTCTTCAGACCTGGGGATACACCACTAAAGATGTGCAGCTACTTTCATTTCATGAGGCCGGGCCTGGGCTAGAGGTTTCATGGGCCCAGGAAATAGGCTGTGGGTCCTTTGTGTTGGGAATGCTGGAATGCTCAGAATCTAGGGCATAGTCTACATGCATTGGTGAGTTCCTGGTGGACACAGGTCCTTAAAACCACATGGAGAGAATGACAAAACCTGAGCAGCCCAGTAAGCCACCTGCGCTATTTGCATTTAAATTAAATACAAATGCAGCTCCTCAGCTGCGAGAGTTACATCTCAGGTGTTCAATATTCACGTGCAGCTAGTAGCTACTTTATTGAATGGGGTTATTCTAGACTATTCCCATCACCTCCGAATCCTCAGCTGTTTCGTGCTGCTCTGGAAGCCAAAGTCCTAAGACATGGGTTAAAAGCAATACTGCAAGTGGAAGGGTGACTCTTTTGACTCAATAAAGCAGAAGAGAAAAATGTGTCAGTTTGTTAGCAAAGGCTCTTGGCAACTCAAAGATTAAGAGTCAAAGAAATCAAGTGAAGAATGAAGTAGTCGTGATTCCCACAGACACAAAGGCTGCCTTTTCCTAAATCATATAAGTATGCAACCCCAGTGTGCCTCCCTCCTGCAGGGCGTAGGCTCTATCACACTGTCCATATCTTTTGGATACCCATCTATTGTCATGAATCCTACTAAAATGCAAGTAGACATGATCCTAAGAAACACATATTCTCACTGATCTCTACTTCCTTGTGAATATTTCTCATATTCTTGAGTGTTTATATGCTTGAATTTTAAAGTGCTAGTTTTGATCTACCAAAAATGGAAAAATGGAAAGGTTAAACAAATACTCCATGCCCTTATGAAACATGAGGAGATTGGAAAAGTCCATTGATATTACACATATAGATCCAGGAACCCAGTGCTCTCCCTTAAAGAGGTCCATAACGGCCAATGAATAGACATAGCCCTTGGTAGTAAAGACATGTACATGTATATGGAATTCCATGGTAACTGAGAACCTGGCTTTTGAGTGTAATAAAATCCAATTCTAAAGTAAATCTGCATAGTTTTGGTTGTAGAGAGGAAGGAATTGAACTACATTTACACTGACATCTGCTCTTCTTCATCATCTCCTTTCTAGTCAGAAAACTATAATCGTCTTAAAGAGATTTTACCATGGCTTCTTTCCTTCAGACAAATTCCAGGTTCTTGCTTAATCTTCAAACAAATCCACATGCAGGTTTGGGAGAACCCTGCTGCTGAGATAATCAGGACGAAGCACAGAAGACTGACCAACTCATCTAAAGACACAAAGATGGCAGGGCTTGCTCTTCTCTGCGTCTAGGAATTGCACATCACACCATCCGGTGCCACCACTTGAGTTCTGTAAGCCTTGTAGTGCTAATAGGACCACTTACAACCAGCCTCTGACGTACTTCATGTGTATGGAGGCAGCTGCAGCTCCAGGAATCAGCAGACTCCTCTTCCACTGTGCTGTCATTTTCCCACAGACAATCTGTGCCAAGTCTCCTAAGAGGCATTTTTATTTCAAGCCCTGTGACATAACCTTTTGGGGCTTCAAATCTGTCACCTACAAAATATAAATTCGATGTGAGCCTCTGAAGATGAACTTCATTTCAGTATTGATGACTTGATTTTTTTTTTAGAAAACAATTTATTAATTAATATTAATCTATTGGGTAATATGAATCAAATTCATTCTTCAAAAGTCAAGCACAGTACATAAAGCTGATTCCACATATAAATAAATCTCTTATAGCAACATCAGAAAATGTTATACATTTTTTTTTTTTTTTGGTTTTTCGAGGTAGGGTTTCACTATAGCCCAGGCTGACTTGGAATTCACTATGTAGTCTCAGGGTGGCCTTGAACTCACTGAGACCCTCCTACCTCTGCCTCCCATGTACTGGGATAAAAGGCGTTTGTCACCTTTTCCTAGATTTTTAGATGCAAATGTACTTGGAGATTTTGAGATTCACAGAATTAAAAAAAAAATCTTAGAATCCAACTGAAACATCAATTACACCTACCCCTTCAGTTTATAATGAGAAAAATCATATAAGGGAAGCTAAAGCAATGTAATTGCCTTAAGCTTATAAAGCTTATCAGGGAAGCATCTGGTGAGACTTGATTTGCTCTGTCTATACAACTATGTTGGTCTGTGTTGCCAGGAGACCACTCATAATCCTACACTACAGATTAACTCAAGCAAGACGCTCATAATGTCATATTAGGTGCCTATAATTGTATTCCCCCGAAAGTGAATTTAAACTGAATTATTATAACGCCAAAATTATATTTGTTAACTTCAAAAATGTTTTAAAAGTTCGAAAGTAGTTTAAAGGAATATGCCTTATGCAAGTTTTTATTTTCGTCTGCCTGCTTTTCATTTTCCCCATATGGTCTATATTAAACATATGTTCTTTAATCAGAAAAAAAGTATTTTAAAAAGTGAGTCATGTTGCCGGGTGTGGTGGTGCACACCTTTAATCCCAGCACTCGGGAGGCAGAGGTAGGAGGATTGCTGTGAGTTTGAGGCCACTCTGACTACATAGTGAATTCCAGGTCAGCTTGGGCTGGAGTGAGACCCTACCTCAAAAAACCAAAAAAAAAAAAAAAAAAATGTGAGTCATGCAGGCAGAGTGCAAGCTGTGTTCACTAAATGGTTAAGAGAGAAAAGTAATATTCAAATTGTCATAGTACAACCAATAAATACATCTAAGGTAAAAGTAATATTCGAATTGTCATAATGCATCTAATAGTCATACTCTGACCCTCTGCTCATTGCATAATTAGAAGAAAAAAGTAATGCTTGAATTGTCATAACACATTTAATAGTCATAAAATACTCAGACCAAGAATATACTTAAACCATGCTGCACGTGTAATTATTTGAAACTTCAAGTACTGAAAGAGAAACATCACTGGAAAAGGAGAGATTATTTTCTTCTTTCACAGCATTCTCCTTGAAACACTTCCTTTCAAAATGTGGATTTTGCTATCTTTTCTGATATTTATCTGGTAGAATATCTTAAGTTTTTCTCAATAAATTGTATTTATTTTTAATATTGTATTTTATTTATTTACAAGGAGAGAGGAGAATGGGCATTCCTCTTGCCACTACAAACACACTCCACATGCACACACCATTTCATGCTTCTGGCTTTACATGGGTAGTGGGGAATTAAACTTGGGTAATCAGGCTTTGCAAGCAAGCACCTTTAACCACTGAGCAATCTCTCCAGCCCTTCAATAATTTTTAAAAAATTATTTGCAAGCAAAGACATAGGGAAGAGAGAGAGTATGTCAGGGTAGGAGAGGGAGAATGGGTGGGTCAGGGCTACTAGCCGCTGCAAACAAACTCCAGATGTGTACCCCACTTTGTGTATCTTGCTTTACATGGGTACTGGGGAAGCGAACCCAGGTAGTTAGGCTTTGCAGGCAAGTGCCTTAACCACTGAGCAATCTCTCCAGCACCTCATCAATAAATTTTAGTAACTTGATTTATTTGTTTTTCTGGGAACTTATTGTCATTTTGGGAAGCCCTATACTATTATGTTTTAAGTGAAGGTACCAAAATGATCATTTTTGCAGGAGCAGATTCACGCATGTACCTCTGTGTGCCGATGACTATGAAGTGTGTGCACTATATAAAGTGTTGTATGTGCAGGCAACAGGGAAGAGTGTTGAGTTAGCGAGGAGGACACCTAAGTTCTGTTTCCTCTTCTATCTCTGGGCATCATCATTCATCACATGTTGATTGAGCTCCTATCTGGAAGTTGATACAATCCAAGTACTTCCTAATCTTCCCATTCCTTGCTAAATAATTTAATTGTGTACATTTCCGTTAATCCTTACCACAATGCTGAAGGTGGAGCCATGGTTGATTTTTATCCTTATTTTCCAGATATGGAAAATTCAGTCATGTAGAAATCAGGGGACTTCTTTGGGGTCATATGACTAGCTGACTACAGAACCAAGATTGGGACCCATTTCTAAGTCTTAAAGTATCTACTATATCTGCATTGCTCCTATATTTCTTCCCACCTCTGTTCTCAGCTGCTGAACAGAGACACTGTCATTAGCTCCGTAATCATTCTATAGGAATTACAAGTCAGGTTCAATGGTTGTCTGTAAACTGCTGTTTGGAGTTCCTCATCCTGGACAGAGCTCACACTTTCAGCTTAGAAAACAACATGGGCTGGGTGGAATTCTGCCTAGAGAAACACTGGAGTTCATTCACATGGAAGTGAGGCATCAGCAGCATCCCCAGTGTCACTTCACATAGTGACCTCAACATTATCATTTCATCCTGTTAGCTCAGGTTGACTGGCTGATAAGCATTTACTAAATAATTTTTAAAACTATAATTTAAATACTACTGTCATGTTTTATAAAGTGAGTGTGATAGGCAGAATTGAAAAGGTGACTCCCTCACCCCCACTTTCCCCCAAGAGTTCTGGCCCCAAATTATGCAATCAAACCCTAATCTAAGTAACTGCGAAGGAAATCTGCAGATGGATTTAAGGAACTAATCAGTCGAATTTAATAAAAGGAGATTATCCTGGATTATCTAGGTGGTCCAAAGTCCTTCCCAACAAGACAAGAAGGGAGAAGAGAGATCCCAAACAGGAAGGGGACTTGGAGCTTTGCTGCTGTTGCTAAGATATCATGGCTCAGGCACTGGGACTCAATAGAAGCTTCTGAAAGCTAGGAGGCCTCGTTTGACAGCCATTAAGCAGATGGCCGTCATGTCAAATAGCCAATAATATAAATGAACCTTGAAGCTGATTCTCACCTCCCCTTACTCCACCCCTCCCCCGGCAAAGACTCCAGTAAAATCATGTTCCTTGTAACTCTTCTTTAAGCCTGGTGAGCCTTGCTTTGGACTTCTAACCTAGGGAACTGTAAGCTAACAAGGAGGAATGATTTAAGTCGTGAGGTTTATGGCTGCTTGTTTGGGCAGCATCAGAAAAAATAGAACAGAGGAGAAGGTGTTTAAAGTTCAAAAAGAGTGTGTCTACTATTACAGCTAACCGAAAACAAAATATGGCTGTGAGAAATATCCACACTCAATAGCAACGTAAGAAGGTGTGATACTTGGAGAAGACAGCTGGAGAGAGAAGAGCAAGGGACTGAGAATTGCTATTGATCTTGAGATGGACTTTGGAATGTTCCTGTATCTTTGGTTTTGCAATGGAGAGGTTTGATCATGACTGAATGGAAAGGGAAAAGCTGAAGGCCCTGAGTGGGGCAAGGCAGGAAGACAAACTCTAAAGAGATATAAGGGGAGAGGTATAGAGACCAGCCTTAGGGAAATTTATCTTCTGATGTAAAGGAACAAAAGAAGAAAAGGAATGAAGGAGGGGAAGGAGTGAGGGAGGAAACAAAACAGGGAGGGAGGACTGGAGAGATAGCTCAGTGGTTAAGGTACTTGCCTTCAAAGCCTAACAACCCGGGTTTGATTCCCCAGTACCCATGTAAAGCCAGATGCAGAAAGTAGTGCATGTATCTGGAGTTTTTTTGGAGTGACTAAATGCCCTGGCGTGTCTATTCTCTCTCTATGTCTTTCTCTCTCTCTGCTTACAAATAAATAAATTTAAAAAAAAGAAAGGGGGCTGGAGAGATGACTTAGTAGTTATGGCACTCATAACTGCAAAGCCAAAGGAACCAGGTTCAATTCCCCAGGATCCATGTAAGCCAGATGCACAAGGTGGTGCATGTGTCTGGAGTTTGTTTGCAGTGGCTGGAAGCCCTGGCACGCCCATTCTCTCCGTCTCTCTCTCCCCCTGTCTCTTTCTGTCTCTCTCTCTCTCTCCGTTTCAACTAAATAAATAAAAGTAAAAAATATTTAAAAAGGGGGGAGTGCAGGGAAGAGAGGAAGGAAAGAAGGAAGGAAGGAAAGAAGGAAGGAAGGAAGGAAGGAAGGAAGGAAGGAAGGAAGGAAGGAAGGAACAAAGGAAGGGACGAAGGAACAAAGGAACGAAGGAAGGAAGGAAACAAAAACCAGTTTGGATTATATGTAAGGAGGCCAAAAACAAGGGAGGTCTGTCTGGTGACCTCCATCATTATCTCAGACCAGGAAGGGGGAGGAGTCACGTGTTAGTGGGAGTGAAGAAGGCTTGTCATGGTTTCTGTGGCAAATGAGAGATCACTATGAAGTTTGGGATGACAGCAAGTGGGTCCCAAGGCCCCAGAAGGCCTCTCTCCTGAAAGACTGGTAGCCCCATCTGTGAGCATGCTAGATTTTTCTCTCTCTGACCAGCCTTAATTACACGAACACAAGGAATGCAGCAGCTGTGAGACAGGCTAGAAAAGCAAGGAAAATTACAGGGACATGAGAATAGAAGTGAGTCCATCAGTCTTTTCATCCTCCAGGATCTGGTTTGCTTTTGTCACTGGCTGAGAGTCAAGGATTTTGGCACAAGTCGAGATTGCCTACATGGAGACAACATTCTACTTTCTGTGAGAGATTTCAAACAAGAATGTTAAAATAGCTAACGATCCGTGCACATGTGACCTTTGAGTTAGACTTCAGAACTCCTTCCTTACTAGTCTACATTTTCTGAGAATAGCTCACGAGCAAAATTTTGTGCCATGTTGGCATTCAAAATCTATGCCTTGACTTTCTTGTGACCTAGTAAGAACTTCTTTACCCTCAACCCTTTAAAAAAAAAAAAAAAAAAATCCTTTGAGCAATGTAACTTAAAAAATCACAACATCGGGCTGGAGAGATGGCTTAGCCATTAAGGCACCTGCCTGCTAAGCCTAAGAACGCTGGTTCCAATCTCCAGCAGTTCCAATCTCCAGGTCCCACGTTTAGCCAGATGCCAAGTGACGCAAGGGCGCAATGCCGCACTTGCCCACAAGGGGGCGCACACATCTGGATTTCATTTGCAGCAGCTAAGAGACTGCTGGCGCGCCCATTTCTGTCTCCCTCTCCCTCTCTCTCTCTCTGTCTCTCTCTCTGTGTCTCTCTCCAAAAATAAATAAAAAATAATTAAAAAATTAAAAAAATCACAACAGCATATACACAGCTACTTCTTAGGCACTTAGACATGACTGTCCCTTGGAGATGCCTGGATATCACCCTGTTGTGTGTGTACTGTCCTTTCTGTAATAAATCCCAGCTTTGCTCCATACTGACTTGTTCTGAATCTCTTTCCTGTGCTGTAAGTCAAGAGGTCGATTTGAGTTCACCTGAGTTGCAGTCTCTGGGGAGGACTCAGGCTGCATGGCTGGCAACACTGAGCTGCAACTCCCAGTGCTGGTGACAGAGTCAATCAGTTGTGGAGTTTCTTGTCAGATCAGAGCAGTGGTTGGGGGAAAAGTGGAGGCCTGTGAATGTGTGGTTGAAGGCTATAGCACAGATTCTAGATGGAGTAAGACAGTAATACGCAAAGGCTGCAGGGAATTCATGGATTTAGATGGGCAGCATACCGAATTGTTTTCCTGATTCTAACTGTGGAAGTCATTTAACGTTTCCCCAGAGAGGTTCTGAAGGGACAAAGACAAACTTGATCAATGTTTGACTAATGTGACTCCATTTTGTGTACTCCACCATTTTGTGCTTAACCCCTCACCCAGCCCCAATTCCAAGAAAAACCACAAAAATTTTCCCTTGAGCTAGAGAACAAACAACTTTTTTTTTAAAAAAAATTATTTATTTATTTACTTATTTATTTATTTATTTATTTTGCAGAGAGACACACACAGAGAGAGAGAGAGAGAGAGAGGGAGAGGGAGAGGAGAGGGAGAGGAAGACAGATAGAGAATGGGCACACCAGCAGCCTCTCAGCCGCTGCAAACGAAATCCAGATGCATGTGCCCCTTTGTGGGCAAGTGCAGCATTGCGCCCTTGCGTCACTGCATCTGGCTAAACGTGGGACCTGGAGATTGGAACTGACGTTCTTAGGCTTAGCGGGCAGGCACCTTACCTGCTAAGCCATCTCTCCAGCCCAACTCCTGCCTCTTGATAAAAATAAAACCTTGAAGTTTGTTGGTGTCCTAACACTGCAAATAACATGGGGGGCTTCCACCAATCATGTTAAGGGTCACTCTGTTCTCCCTAGGTAAAATGTCCTTGCAGCTGTTTGTGGGTTTTCCCTTTAAACACCCTGTTCCCCTACCCTTCTGGGGAGCAGTTCAGTTTCCAATACTGGTTGCTTCCCTAATCGATCAGAATTGATTGGTTTCCTGCAACTTTAATAAAATCTTCATAAGCTTGAGCTCAAACCTTCACCTCTGTCTCCATTACTGCACAGTTCTCGAACCCTAACAGTTCCATTATTTCAGGGACCACCTGGCCCAAGTGGACTGGTGGTTTTCAAGTACTACCTCTAATGGGAGCCTTCCATTTCTCATCAGCGTTGTCATCTTCTTGTGACATAGAATGCTTTCCCTTTTCTTTCATGAGGAATTTTTAATGTAGGTTTTCTTTTCTTTTTTAAAAAGTTTATTTATGTATTTATTTATTTGAGAAACAGGCAGATAGATAGAGACAGAATGGGCATGCCAGGGCCTCCGGCGATGTCAAATGAACTCCAGATGCACGCACCACTTTGTGCATCTGACTTTACATGGGTACTGGGGAGTTGAACCTGGGTCCTTTGATTTTGCAGGCAAGTGCCATAACAACTAAGCCATCTCTCTAGCCCTAATGTAGGTTTTCTAATGATAACAATCATCATTTATTTTTATGTTACACTTATTGAACCAGCACAACCAAAATGTACAAGCAGTGTTATATACCTCATTAAAAAAAAAAAAAAAATTCAGGTGGTGGTACAAGTCTTTAGTATCAGCACTCAGGAGGCAGAGGTAGGAGGATCACTGTGAGTTCGAGGCCAGCCCTTAACTACAGAATGTGTCGCAGGTCAGCCTGGGCTAGGGTCAGACCCTACCTCAAAACAAAACAAACAAAACAAAACAAAACAAAACAAAACAATACATGGTGCTGAGGAGAAGTGACAGAGGAGTGCTTAGCACTGAAACATCTCTAACCTTCCAAGCCTCAGGGTCCATCGCGGAAGAGAGGGTGGAAAGAATGTAAGAGCCAAAGGAAGAGTAAGAGTTCTTACAACGTGCTCCTCCAGACACAAAATCGCCTGGATATCCATGACCTCACAGTGCCTGACACTACCTACACAAGACCATCATAATAGGAGGAAAAGATCATGACATCAAACTGAAAAGAAAGACTGATTGAGGGGGGGGGGATATGATGGAGAGTAGAGTTTCAAAGGGGAAAGAGGGGAGGGAAGGAAGTATCATGGGATATTGTCTACAATTAAGGAAGTTGTCAATAAAAATAAATTTAAAAACCCTTCAAAATAAAAAAAGAAAAAAAAAAAACAAAACAAAAAACAAAACAAAACTCAGAAGGTTAGCCTTTTATTCTAATCATGAGGAAATTGAGACTTTAAAGGGACAGGTGTTTTTCAAGTTCTGAGTAGCAGTTAGTTGTAGAACCTGAGTTCAGTCCCTGGACCATGTGACTAAGTACAAGGGGCAGGCTCTTGCCTTAAGGGCATGCAGTGAGAAAAGGGATGCACTGCCCATCCATACATGACTGCTAACTGGATGAGGCATCAGAGTGGTGACAAAGAAGTCAGAGGACAACCTCAGGGGTCAGCCATTGCCTTCCACCTTGTTTGAGGAGGAGTCTTTGTTGTTCGCCAGGCAGGCTGGCCTGCACACTTCTTTTGATTCTCCTGTCTCTACCTTTCAGCTGTGAAAGGTGTGCTGGGAGTACAGAAGCCTGTGCTACTGTGTCCCCAGCCCCCAGGGTTCTGGGGATCCAAATTCAGGTACTCATGTTTGTACTGCAAGTGTTTTAGTCATTGTACCATCTCCTCAGCCCCTGCCTTTCTCAATACTTCAGAAGAAATTGCATTTAATCCCAGCACTCGGGACGGAGAGGTAGGAGGATTGCCAAGAGTTCGAGGCCACCCTGAGACTGCAAAGTGAATCCCAGGTCAGGGTGAGTTAGAGCAAGAGCCTGCCTTGAAAAAACAAAAACAAAAAAAAAAAAAAAAAAAAAAAAAAAAAAAAAAAAAAGAAATTGCATTTCAGACCTCAAGGTGTTATACCCATGAAAAATGCACAGTGATTTCTGAAAAGATAATATCTTCATTAAGATTTTGTTAAGTGCTGATTTTGCTGATGAGAAGAAGAGAAAGCATTAGGGAGGAAGGACTCTTGACCATCCTGATACCCCACAGAAGTGATCATGGAAAGTGTATATTGTGAGGTGTGCATGTGGGTACAAGGAGGAAGCAACATTTGCCAAGCAGCTAATGAAAAGACTAATGTGGGCTGGAGAGATGGCTTAGCAGTTAAGGCTCTTTCCTGTGAAGCCTAAGGACTCATGTTGAGCTCTCCAGATCCCACATAAGCCAGGTGCACAAAGGTGAGGCAAGCACAAGGTTGCACATTGCCACTAGGTGGTGCAAGCGTCTGGAGTTTGATTGCACTGGCTGAGGCCCTGGCTTGCCAATTTTCTCTCTCTCTCTCTCTCTCTTTCTCTCTGTTACTCTCTTGCTCTCTCTAAAATTAAAAAAAATTAAAAATAACTAATATTAAAATATTATACTAAGCCATCTTTTAGCACCAAAATAAAGTAGCTATTTTAAGACAAATCAATGTATCATGGGTTTTAGTTCCAATTGAGTCACATGGTCTCTAGTTCCTGTAAGTTCAAAGTATGGTCCTTCAGAGGCAACTTGTTTAAAATTCAGCCTCTCTGACCCAACCCAAGACTTACTACCTACACATCAGTAGGATTCCTGGGGGTTCACTCACACACTAATATGTCAAAACGTTCGCTAGGCCTGAGGTGGTAGTTCAGGAGTAGAGCGTACCTAGCATGCTCTAGGGCCGAGATTGCATCCCCAGCACCGAAGAAAAAAAAAAGATAGAAAATAAATCAAAGCAGTCTGTAGTTCATTATATTCATATGTTAACAAACGTCATACCCTTTCAACTGCTTTGTGAGATATATTATTTATGTAGGTATTTATAAGCAATTTATTAATTTAAATTTAAAAATTAATTTTTAATCTTAATTTTTTTCTTTGCTTGTGAGTAATGTGTTGTGTGGTGTGGCATACGCACATCTATGTGCCCTTGCAGTGCCTCCTGAGCTCACCTGCAGCAGGGGTGCTCAGCTGTGGTGGCCAGAACAGAACTTTGGGTGGTCTGCTCCATCGTTCTTCGACCCATTCTTCTTTTGAACGGGACTTTCTTACTCATACTGGAACTTGCTATTTTTTTTGCAAGCCCATGACAATTCCCTGGTGGGCCACAGGCTCAGGTGGCCACCCTCAGCTATTTATGTGTGTTCTGAAAATTCAAACTCAGGCAGTTTGTGCTGCCCTCAGGCTTGTGCATGAAGCACACGTAACCATGGAGCCCTCTCTGCAGCCCCCCCAATTCTGAAATAATTTCAAAATTCTCTAATCAATTCCACTTAATTTATTCATAGTTATAATAAATCATCAATAATTAATAATTATTTATTAAAAGAACTATGGCTTTGTTGGTGGTGATGCATTTGAGATGGGGTTTTGCTCTCTTGCCCAGCATGGCCTTGAATCCAAGTATTTTCCCATGCCAGCCTGTAGAGAGGGGACTGTCACTATGCCTTGCTTATAGCTTTACAGTGTTCAAATTCCTTGGGGCTTCAAATTGTCATCATCTGAGATCACTATTAATCTGTGGGATATCCATCCTCTAACAGTAACATATTTTCAAGGAATGCCTAGAGAGTGGGACTTGAAACTACTAATAGAAAAGCTGTGATCTTTTAACTCGTGAAGCTCCCGGAACCAGGATGAAAATTCTGGTCCAGCAGGATTCATGGAAAATAGGTATGAGGAGTTATCTGAGAGCACCCAAATTCATCACTAACATTCTTAGCTGAGAATCTGTCAGATGAAGGGTGACAATTCCCAAATAAAGGCAGGAGAGTAAAAGCTCTCCTAGTGTTTGCAAGGACACCTGGCGTGTCAGCTCTTCCACGGGACAGAAGTGTCAGTGACTCCTGAGGAATCATACCATCCATACCATCAGTAAACAACATGGTGATGTCATAGTGCCTCCTTTTAATATATTTCATTTTAATTTATTTTATTATTTATTTGAGAAAGAGAAAGAGGCAGAGAGACACAGAGAGAGAATGGGCACACCAGGGCCTCCAGCCACTGCAAACAAACTCCAGACGCATGTGCCCCCTTGTGCATCTGGCCTACATGGGTCCTGGAGAATCGAACTGGGATCCTTTAGCTTTGCAGGCAAATGCCTTAACTGCTAAGCCATCTCTCCAGCCCCAAAGTGCCTCCTTTTAACACGAGCACTCCTGGTTCCCTGGCATCATAAAGCAAGGTGTGGATAATCTGAATTAGACTTTGAATTCAGCCAACATCAACTCTGTTACTTAGTCGACAGGCAGCTCTGAGATATGGGTATGTTTACATGTGTTATTTTGGGTTCCAGATCTTTGGATATTTCTCCTCTGAAGATGATTACCTTACTTCCCAGATGGATGAAGAGAATATGGTTTTCCTTGTGTCCAGAAAACAGAGAATTGTGATATCAGGTGACTTGTATGTTTTCCCTCCAAATTGGTGTGAATTTTGATATTTTTCTTGAAAAATAAGTATTGGGAAAATCCTGGTGCCATAGAATCACTGGCTCCATTCCTCACAACTGCGAGGTGGGAGAGGTTTCATATGCAGTTTCAGGGGAATCTGTACCTGCAGGTGAGACTGAAACATTGTCATTGTTCTGAGGGACACTAAATAGAGAATGTGGGGCAGAAACAAAATCAGTCTGGTGAAGAGACGGAAACCTCACGTCAGGACTGCCTGTGATGGCATCTCAACGGTGCATGCTCTGGTACCAAAAACAAAAAGCAAGAACGGTGTCTTTCCAGCATTGTTAAAGTTAAGTTCCCGTGTCAGGACTCCTCCCCACCCTCCTTCCTACCCGTGCTTCTCCTGGCTGTTCACCCGCATCTCTGAAGTTGGGGTTCAGCCAGTGACAGAGCCGTATTAGCTCACTTTAGAATGTTTCCAGTGTCCATGTGCATGTGGCATATTTTTTCCATTTTTATTTTTTTCTATTTATTTTTTCCAACTGTAGTGTGTGTGTGTGTGTGTGTGTGTGTGTGTGTGTGTTCACATCTGTGTGGGCATGTGTGTGTACATGTGGAAAGTTGACAGTGGGTGTCTTAGTTGTTTTGCACTTTTTTTTTTTTTTTTTTGACAGGCTCTCTCACTAGAACCTGCAGCTCACCAGTCTGGCTAGTCTAGCGATGCAGCTCGCCTCAGGGACCTTCCTTTCTCCTTTTTCCCAGTTCTGAGCTTACAGCAGGTCTCCACATCTGTACCCATGATACATTGCGTGAATGTTAGGGGTCTGAACTCACGACCTCATGCTTGTGTGGAAAGCAATTCACCAACTGAGCTACTTCTCAGGACCCCCCCTTTTTTTTTCAAATTTAAACTTGGGATCTGAGATTTTTCACCCTTCTCCATCATTGACACTTGAGTTTTTATTCACTGCCAATATTTTTTCATATGATTTTCACTATCATATTCCCTCCATAATGGGAAAAGACCAGCAAAGAGAACAGGTAAATCCTAAAGAGCCTATTTCTGTCTTGCAGCATTCCATCCTATATTTTGAGATGGAGTTTAAATCTGCTGCTCCTTTCAAAGGTCATCTACTGACCCCAGTCCTTTGTGGACTAAGCCCATCTTGGGTCTTGACTCTTCCTTAGCCCAGCCACAGCCCAAACTCTGGCTTTAAGAACCATTATCAAGAGAACAGGCACATATCCCTGTACCAAGCTGAAGAGGAGCCAGTGTGCAGGGGAGAAGTGTTGCTGGCATCCTGAACCAGAATGTTGAAAATATGTTTCTAGAAAGAGGTTGGGTTTCATAATACCTCTATCTCTAAAGCAATGTGTGTTAGGATCTGCAAAGTGGGCTATGTACTTTTTCACTGTTAGGGACACCCCAGAGGACAAATGGATACGAGTCCATGACATCATCTCGTTTACATGGGAACGTGAGGAGAAATCGCAAAACAAATCAAATAACAAACATATATCGCGTCACATGGCAGGAAATGCTGCGAGAAAGAGTGAAGTGAGCAGGTTGTGGCGAGATTGCAAACAGGAACACGGGAGGAGCTGTTAGGGAATGGGAGCAGTGGAGTCCCAGGGGAACCTCTTTTTGGATAGGAGTAAAGGTCGAGGGGGAAGCAAGAAAGCAAAGTGTGCGTTTCAGGTGAGAGATGAAGGAGGGAGGGGTAGCGGGCGTGAGGTTGCAGAGGCACGGTGGGCACGAGGACAAATGCACAGGAATCTGAGTGAGAGGACAGGCTGAGTGAGGGCTGCAGACACGGGAGAGGCATGAGATGAGTCATTCTTTCAACATATTTTCCCTGGCTCCTGTGTTGATAAAAGTCCATACTGGGCAATGAGTAAAAGCAGGGGAAATGGAGGTGGTTTGGACTAGGGTGATATTTCTCAACCTTATTTGCATTACACACCTCGAAGGAGTCATTTTAGACATGTTTGTTCTCTGCATCTCCTCTCCTCTCTGAACACAGGATCTTTTAATACTTCAGATCTTAATTATTAAGTGTATCTTATTACACACTATATGTATAACTGTGCTTTATATGTAAAAGAGTACAGCTTGTTCCCAAAAACTAATGTGTACCCCTGGTAGCAATATTTTTTTTGTTGGTATATGCATGAGGCAGTAATAAAACCTATTCACTTCCTTCCCTCGTTAAGAGTTTATAATTACAAACATTAAATCACCCTGGAGCTGAGTGTAGTGCCATAGCTCTGTAATCCCAGCATTTAGGATACTGAGGCAGGAGGACTGCCATGAGTTTGAAGGCAGCCTGGAATACATAAGTGAAGCCCTATCTCCAAAAAGCTAAGACCAACCAAATAAAGCTGAAATTACCCTGAGAAATCCAATATTTATGGCATTATCATTCAGCATATAGACACAGGCACATCAAAGTACCTACTGGCTTTTTCCCTAAGTGCACGGAAGTCTCTTTAAAACCTTTAAATGGAATTGAAGTAGTTTCTTTTTTTTTTAATTTTTATTTATTTATTTGCAAGCAGAGAGAGAGAGAGAGAAGAGCAGCAGACCTAGAGAATGGGCACACCAGGGTCTCTAGCCACTGCAAATGAACTCCAGATGCATGTGCCCCTTGTGCATCTAGCTGATGTGGGTCCTGGAGAATCGAACCAGGATCCTTTGACTTCGAAGGCAAATGCCTTAACCACTAAGCCATTTCTCCAACCCTGAAGTCGTTTCTTTTATGCCATGGAACCTGAGATAGCATTACATTTTCCTTCTGTAGAAGCCATGATGGTGACACTTCAAAGTAAAGATTGCTACGAGATGTGCAAGATCCCCAAATAGAAATGATTCCAAAAGTTGTTTCAAAACTCATTCTTGGGCTGGAGAGATGGCTTAGTGGTTAAGGCACTTGCCTGCAAAGCCAAAAGACCCAGGATTGATTGCCCAGGACCCACATAAGCCAGATGCCCAAGGTGGTACATACATCTGGAGTTCATTTGCAGAGGCTAGAGGCCCTGGTTTCTTCCTTCCTTCCCTCCCTCCCTCCCTCCCTCCCTCCCTCCCTTCCCTCCCTCCCTTTCTTTCTTTCTTTCTTTTTCTTTCTTTCTTTCTTTCTTTCTATGTAGCATCTATTTTATTGTCATGATCTCTCTGTATCTTTCTCTCTTATTTATTTGAGAGAGAGAGAGAACAAAGCAGATAAAGAGAGAGAGAGAGAGAGAGAGAGAGAGAATGAGCACACCAGGGCCTCTAGCTCCTACAAAGTAACTCAAGACACATGTGCTATATTGTGCATCTGGCTTTACATGGTTACTGGGGAATTGAACCTGGGTCCTTTGGCTTTGCATGCAAATGCCTTAACCACTATGCCATCTTTCCAGCCCTTTCTTTCTCTCTTTAATAAATAAAAATAAAAAAATACCCTCGTTCTCTATGAAATGTGCACATATTAGTGTGTGTGTGGAGGGGGAGGAGTGCATCGTACATGGTCACTGGGAAGTTCATGCACCATAGTTGGCTGGAACTCTGCCTGTATTCAAATTGTATCTCTAAGGAAAATTTAAAACTAAGCTGGGTTTTATGACTTCAAAGATTTAAGTTATTCAGAGCTTTCCAGCACAATTTGGTTGTCTTCTTTCTTTTTTTACTTTTTTAGACTCACGGAACAGATGAATTTTAGGATCTTCACTATTTTTTAAATGTTTGTTTATTTATTTGAAAGGAGAGAGGGAGAGCGAGAGAATGGATGTACCAGGGCCTCTTGCCACTTCAAACGAACTCCAGATGCATGTGCCACTTTGTGTGCCTGGCTTTATGTGGGTACTGGGGAATCGGTCCCAGGCCGTTGGGCTTTCCAGACAAGTGTATTAACCGCTGAGCCATTTATCTCTCCAGCCCCAATTTTTACTATTGTTATTTTTTAGACTCACAGAACAGATGAACTTTAGGGTCTTTAGTAATTGTGTTCTTAGCAGGTAGTAGAAGACGGGATGTGATCAAGTGCATTGTCAAGGTTCCCCAGCTGGACTTACTGATAACTGCTTCTCAGAAAGGATTAATAACAGTCTTCAACAGCCAGGTAATATGACACCTTAGGGCCATCCCTTTACTTTCCCCTTTCTTTTCTCTTTCCCCTCCCCTCTTTTCAGTTTGTTTACCTATGAGTTATACATATGTTTCAGGGAACACAAAAACCACAGTTCAGAGTCATTCCACAAAACTAAAACATAATACTTAGTAATGCAAAGTTTGTTGAGCCCTGGGGCAGCTCTTGAGATTTGGAACTGCACTTGGCACGGTGCATTCTGAACCATGTGGTACCCACATAATCAAAGGATGGTCCTGGATAATTTCTCAGTTAAAATCAGAAACAAGCCGGACATGGCGGACATGGTAGGAGGATTGCTGTGAGTTCGAGGCCACCCTGAAATGACACAATGAATTTCAGGATAGCTTGGGCTAGAGTGAAACCTTGCCTAGAAATTAAAAAAACAAATCAGAAACAATCACAAGCTAAGTGATTTTGTCATCATGCAACACAGTAATAGAAGATCCCATTGTGAACCTTAGAGTAAATAAAATGTCCTAGCACCTGTTTTACTAGTTATGATTCAAACAGGGACTTCAGGGACACTTACATCTTTTCATATTCCTTATTGACACAACTGTGGAATGAGTAGAACATGAATATCAAATTAAATAATGAATGACTTTATGAATAATGAATTCCAATATAAATGTAAAGATACTATTATTATTATCATCACTATCATTTCTAAATTTGTAAGTTTATTTTTATTTATTTATTTATTTTTTTGGTTTTTGCAAGGTAGGGTCTCACTCTGGTCCAGGCTGACCTGGAATTCACTATGTAGTCTCAGGGTAGCCTCAAACTCATGGTGATCCTCCTACCTCTGCCTCCCGAGTGCTGGGATTAAAGGCGTGTGCCACCATGCCTAGCTCATCTGTTATATTCATAGTGAAATATCATGTAGGATATACAATCATATCCCATTGAAATCTCTCAGATTTTGAAAACATGGAAGTTCAAAACTTACAAATTTAGGCTGGGCGTGGTGGCGCATGCCTTTAATCCCAGCACTCGGGAGGCAGAGGTAGGAGGATCGCCGAGAGTTCAAGGCCACCCTGAGACTACATAGTGAATTCCAGGTCAGCCTGGACCAGAGTGAAACCTTACCTAGAAAAGAAAAAGAAGAAAAGAAAAAAGAAAGAAAGAGAAAAGGAAATAAAAGGTGAATGCTCAGTATTAAATACATGTAAAATTTTAGTTCTAAGTTCATTTTTAAGTGGACACAGTGACAGTCTTTATAAAATTAAATCTATTTAAAGTAATTATTACCATGACTAAAATTTCTACATAATACCCAGCCGTTCAGTGAACCTCAGCTCAGAGAATCTTCCAGAAGCTGACATGTAGGGCAATCAGATCCTGTCAGAAGTTGGGCCTGGAGGGCCCTGGGATGTGGAGCAAGGGTGGAGCCTGATATCCAGCCTGGTGCCACCTCAGCAGCGGGCACAGTTGCTCACTCTCTCCAGGCCCTGGCTAGTCAGCTACAGCCAAATACTGTTCCTCCCAAGGCAGCGCTGTTGGCTACGTGAGTTAATGTATGCATGTGCTCACTTCATGGTAAGCACCCAACACGTGCTGCGATTACCAATGTGAGCAAATAATAAGAAATGAAAGCACGTTGGCCTCATTTAATATGAAACCCTTTCCATCTCTTACTTTCCCTTTCAGTGTGGGCCTGCATGACCACAAGAACAGAACTATGATGAGTTCTAGAATAACCAGGAAACTAGTGATCGGCACAATGCGATCGTTCTTGCTTATGAGAGAGAAGTGAGGCAGCACAGTCATCCTTCCAGAGATGCAGCACACACACACACACACGCGCGCGCACACACACACACACACACACAGAAGTTTGTAGGCATACAGATGGAAACTTAGAGATACACAAATGTGTACCTCCATTTCTTTTTTTTTTAACTTTTTATTTTTTATTATTTTTTTGGAGAGAGACACAGAGAGGGAGAGGAAGACAGAGCTGGGTGCGCCAGCAGTGTCTCAGCTGCTGCAAACGAAATCCAGATGCATCCGCCCCCTTCTGGTCAAGTGCAGCATTGCGCCCTTGCAACACTTTACATCTGGCTAAACATGGGACCTGGAGATTGGAACCAGTGTTCTTAGGCTTAGGAGGCAGGCGCCTTAACCCCTAAGCCATCTCTCCAGCCCATGCACCTCCATTTCTTATAAGAAAATGGGACTAGAGAGAAAAGATTGTTTAAAATTATGCTAAGTTGATAACATCAGGAACAAATAATATCTTGAATGTCACTTGTCTTTCAGCTAAGATAATATTTTGAGATAATCTTGTGGCTTATACATCACAGGAATAATTTATCAAAAGGTGGACACTAATACCTAAAATGTGTTTTAATAAATTAATCTGTAAGAATAATTTAGGCTCTATCTGAAGTAGAGTAAATACAGCTAAAGGCACTATGGGCTGAAAATGTCAAGAATAAAAGTTATTGCACAAAAAGTAGATTTAAAAGACTCAGCAAAGGTGTGTAAGCATTAAAAGAGCGTGAAGGAGGGAAGAGGCCTGTCATCAGGTGACTCTCCCCAGACGTGAGTGTAGTGGATTAGACGAGGAAGCCATAGGATTCTCGTCTGCTTTTCTCCCCCTTCCTTGCCGCACTGTTTCTCCTCATCTAGAAATGAGTCAGGAAGCCTCTTGGCACTCCAGATGAAAGTCTGTGGGTGGCCACAGAAACAATTCCAGAGCTCTCCCTCATCTGCTTTTCTTTTCACACAATTCATTGCTTCTGGGAAGCCCTTTCCTAAAACCATCTGAGAACACGAATGAATTTGGGGCATTGCGATACCTCAGTTACTTGTCTTCATCTTAGAAGCAATTATCTTGTCTCCAGGGCATGAGAGGCGGATTCTGCCCGCAAGCTCTCTGCGTGAGACATATCTGTAACAGTCAGCCCAGTGCTTAGGGCATAGTTTTTACTCACAGGCACTTTCTGAATAAAAGAGAGGACCCCTGGAATGAATGTGTTCTTTTTTTTTTTTTTTTTTTTTTTTTGAAGACTTTCAACAACATGGAGCTCTTTCCAATGAAACAATGCTATATTTGTCTACATTATTCAATGTTTATATATCGCCCTATCATTCTGTGAACTATTCTTGTCATTTCTTTCTGTCAGTATTGTTTTGCATTTGCAAATTTTGGCAGCAAATATTGTTCTTAAAGACTGCTAAAAGTTGAGTTGATTTGCATGTAGAAGGAACAAAGTGACTGGAGAGGTATAGGAATATTAAGAGCACAATGGCCAGAATAAAGTGCCAGCCATAGAGCGGGAAGTCTCGCTCAGAGCCAACAGTGTGCGTTACGTCATGGAGGTCGATGTTTCCGGGCAAGGTGAAGAAGGGAAGCCAGGGAAGGTGATATGACAAGCAAGGGGACTGAAGTGTCAACATCAGCATTCTTGTCTTTAATCAAAGTCCAACTTAGTCTCATTTTTCTCTCCCTTTACTCGTAGATGAGAGTTCAGACCAGCACGAATATAACAGTAAGTATGTCTTTACATTTTGTAATAAAGCCACAGGGCTATGGTGGTAGTTCTACTACAATTAATCAAAATCTCAATGAAGTTGCTCAATGGGTTCTGAAAATAAAAAGTTCTCCAGGGGCTACGGGGCACAGGTCAGTGGATGAAATGTTTACCTTGCATGTGAAATGCCCCAGCAGTGCATACACTGGACATGGTGGTGCACGCTTCTAATGATAGCCCTCAAGAAGTGGAGGCAGGAGGATAGAATTCAAGCTCATCTTCAGCTACATAGTGAATCTGAGGCCATCCTGAGCTCCATGTAATCCTGTCGCAAAGTATACTGTGCTTCCCAGATTGTACATTTTTCTTTATTGCCTAGGCTCAAAACTGAGCAGCAGCCAGACCTTGCTGTTTGGAGTTCAATGATCTACAGAGAACTACTCAGGAATTGGTTGCTTCTTGGAAATTTAATTAAAAGCTTCAAAGTTTCTCTGAGCAACCACTAGTAAGAGTAACCAAAAAAAAAAAAAAAAATGGACACAACTCAAATTTTGAGAGCAATATGGAAATAATTTGGCATTTTATTTTAAACTTGAGAACTCTGTAACAATTTTATTGTAGCTTTATAACTCTCATTTATTCTATATCCTAATCAGAACAGTAACCTTGAAGGGGTGAAAGGCCACAGTGGCTTTCTGAATTCCCTTGTGTATTTATGAGAGACAGGACTATGGTGTAGTTTTTCACCACACTTGTGTGAACCGGGACATAGTGAATTGCTAGGCGGACCCCACGCTGCCTTGCAATGCACCGCTTCTCCCTTAGCCTCTGTGCCTCCATTGTTGTAACTGAACAGATCTACTAGGACTCCTGGTGGTCTTTTAGTGGATGACGGGGTATGCTAAGAGATGCAGGCAGCTGAGGAGAGGAAGTTGTTCTGTTCAGCACCTGTGCCACTGTTACATTTCCCGAGGCCCCGGACCAGATGATCGCTAAGATCTTTTCTAGACAGAGATCTTAGCACGCAGCAGAGCCAGAAGTGCTTAATCAGAGCCTTCAATCTAGCCTCCTTAGACGCGTGGCAAGGGTGGTTTCACAGAGGTGAACAGTGCAGAAGCTGGCTGCTCTTCTAGGGATCACCTGCCACAGTAGCTGAGTGGGTTTCCAGTTGATCACAAGGGTGAAAGTGGGACTCTTTGCTCACACCAGTCAAGCGGGGTGCATTGCAGGCTCCGCTGCCAGGTGGAGCCTTTCACATCAATCAGGTACTCTTTGGTACTAACACTGTATCACAGGAAGAAATACATGACTCCCAGTGCGAACCTTTTCCTGAGCCAAGGATCAAACCTAGGGCCCAATGCATGGGACGCAAGTGGTCCAAACCACTGCACTGTACCTAGTCTACTAACCCCCAACTCTACGCTTTCCGGTCAGGATACCTCCTGGATTACAGGATGCGACTACCTTGCCCAGCTGAAACGAATTGTTGCCACCACAGAAAGGACCATTATTGTCTGGGATTATAAGGCTCAAGGGAACAGCCAGGTACTGTGTCAAAAGAAATACTAGACCACCCGACTGTTCGATATGGGGAAAGACCGAGGCAAAGTACCCTCTCTAATGGATGTCAGACTCCTCAGACTTAACTAAATGTCTCTTGGACCAAGTTCAACATGATACCCTGTGATGAAAAGGGGATGCTCTTCCCATTTAATGTTGTGTTTGGTTTAGATTTTGAAAGGGAGAGGGTAATTCATTTGGATTTTGTTGTTGTTGGGTAGTTTTCTTTTTTGTTTTTTTGTTTTGTTTTTTGAGATAGAGGTTCTCCTCATATTGCTCAGGGTACTTTCCAATTCTGAGCTCAAGTGATTATCCTGCCACCACACCCAGCTCCTTTGCTTCTTTTATTTCCTTCTATGAATCCAAGCACTGTCTTTCTGGCCATGTTTGTCAGCAAGTTCAAAGCCTTTCTCTGCAGCTCAGCTTCATTGAAACACTGAAGTGCCTCATTTGGCCAAAAATGTCCAATGATACAGTTCTTCCATGGCTTGAGGAATAAAATTGACTTAATCTCTCTTCATTCCTTCTTTATTCTTTTGTAAAAAAAAAATCTTTTTTTAAATTCATTTATTTTATTAAAGAGAGAGAAAACGGGTGCACTAGGGCCTCCAGCTGCTGCAAACCAACTCCAGATACATGTGCCACATGTGCATCTGGCTTAAATGGGTTCTGGGGAATTGAACCTGGGTCCTTAGGCTTCACAGGCAAGCAATTTAACCACTAAGCAAGCTCTCCATCCCTTGTTACTATTTTTTAAACATTCTTTTATTTATTTGCAAGAAGAGAGAGACAGACAGAGACAGTGAGAGAGTGGGTGCACCAGAGCCTCTAGCTGCTGCAAATGAACTTCAGATGCATGCACCTCTTTGTGTATTTGGCTTGACATGGGTACTGGAGAATCAAACTTGGGTCGTTAGGTTTTGCAGGCAAGCACTTTAACTGCTGAGCCATCTCTCCAGCCCTCCTTCTTTACTCTTAACATCAAAGAAAACCTTGGCTTCTTATGAAAATTGTCTAGCTATGGACGGTGGTGTGGTTTGAATATTAAATGTCCACCATAGGCTCCCATGGTCAAACTCTTGGTGTGGAGCAGCGTGCTGTTTGAGTAGGTTGTGGAACCTTTAGGAGGTAGAACCCTGCTGGAGGAAGTGGGTCACTAGGAGCTTGGCCCAACTTCCTGTTCACCCTCTGCTTCTTATACAGTGTGGTCAGTGGCCTTCTGCTCCCACTGCCATTGCTTCCCTGCCATGATGGAATGTTAAGCTAAAACAAAGAGGGACTACACGAGAGCCTCTGTCAAAAAAGAAAAAGAGAACAAACCAACAACAACAACAAAAAAAAAAACTAAGAACTTTGATCTTTGATGTTTTTTTCTTTTCCTAACCAGTTTTATATCCAAGGCGTGGTAACGTGGTAATGCCTGAACCTTTTCATACTTTCGTTGATATTTACTTCCAAATCCAAGAGAAGGCAGCTCTTAGTCATACTTCCTTAAAATCTCATTACTCACTCGGAGGGATTCACTCTATCCTGCTCCTCACAAAACACCCAGAAGCATAGTGCTGGGCTCATAATGAATGACCATTGACTTTCATTTGGTTATCTTCTTTTTCAATTTTCCTTTTTTTTATGCTTTCTTTTTTTTTGTTCTTTTTTTATTGACAACTTCTATACTTACATACAAAAAACACATGATATTTCCCTCCCCTCCCCCATTCCACTTTAGAACTCCAATCTCCATCATATCCCCTCCCTCTCTCCCTTAGTCTCTCTTTTAATTTGATGTCATCATCTTTTTCTTCCATTTTGAGGGTCTTGTGAAGGTATTGCTAGGCACTGCAAGGTCATGGATATCGAGGCCAATTTCTGCCTGGGCAGTTGCATTGTAAGGAGTCATACCCTTCCTTTGGCTCTTCCATTCTATCCGCCCCCTCTTCTGCAATGGTCCCTGAGCCTTGGAGGGTGTGACAGAGGTGTTTCAGTACTGGGCACTCCTCCATCCCTTCTTCTCAGCACTATGTTGCCTTTTGGGTCATCCCAATGGTAATCGCCATCTGAAAAGAGAAGCTTCTCTAACCAGAAGTGAGAGTAGCGTTAATATGTGAATATGAACCTTAAGTGTAGTGCTTTCAGGGCAGCTTGGTGGGAATAATATATACATTTAGTCAGACAAGATCAGGCTTTATACCCCTAAGGCTCATGACCTCACCTGCCATAGACTTTTGCTTAGGTTTTTCAGTACCAGGTATGTATTCCCTCCCGTAGAGAGGGCCTTCAGTCCAATTATGGAGCAGTTGGTTACCCCAAGAGTAAACATGCCACTATTGCACCCATTCAGTCATTGGGCCTGTATGGCCAAACTTGAATATTCAGTGTCCACTGTTTTCACTGCTGATGACTTCTGTCTCCCATACGGCTGCATTCAGTGCAGCTTTTTCCAGCTTTCAGTTGGCTGGTCTACAGGGAGAAGGTTTTCTGCTCCACACCAGCTTGCTTTCTCAGTGACCTTGCCTCTCAGGCATGAGATGTCTTCAGCAATAGGGTCTTACTATCTGTTTCTCAAGGGAAACCAGGAGCTTTGGCAAAAGCCTTTAATGTTTTGGAGGCTACTGGGACCTCCTTGGCCACTCACTGGAAGGTATCCCATCCCAGGCACTGAAAATTTTCTACTAACAGTCTACAGCTTCTAGATGTGCCAATCTTCAAAAAAGTAGGTTTACATAAGTCTTATTCACACTATCTTGAATTTAGATTGACCCTCCCCCTGCCCTTCTTTTACGAATTCTCTTCCCAAGGCCTCGCTTAGGCCATTCCCCTCCCTGTAATCTGTTCTTCTACTTACATATGTGCACAAAACACCCAGAAGCATAGCGCTGGGCTCATAATGAATGATCATTGACTTTCATGTGGTTATTTTCTTTTTCAATTTTCTTTTTCAAGTTCCTTTACCATTTTGAGAGTGTCTAAAATAAGAAACATCATAGTGAAACTTTTACCAAATAATGGGACATGTTTTTCTTTTTCTTTTTTTTATTACAACTTCCATAATTATAGACAATAAACCATGGGAATTCCCTCTCCCGCCCCCCAACTTTTCCCTTTGCAACTTCACTCTCCACCATACACCTTCCCCCTCTCAATCAGCTCTCTTTTATTTTGATGTCATCATCTTTTCCTCCTATTATCAGGGTCTTGCATAGGTAGTGTCATGGATATCCAGGCCATTTTGTATCTGGAAGAGTGCATTGTAAGGAGTCCTACCCTTCCTTTGGCTCTTACATTTTTTCTGCCACTTCCACAATGGACTCTGAGCCTTGGAGGGTGTGATAGAGATGTTTCAATGCTGAGCACTCCTCTGTCACTTCTTCTCAGCACTATAGTGCCTTCTGAGTCATCCCAAGGTCACTGCTATATGAAAAGAGAAGCTTCACTAACCAAAAGTGAGAGTAGCATTGATATATGGGTGTGAACATTAAGAGAAGTGCTTATTAGGGCAGTTTGATGAGAATAGTATATACATTTAGCCAGACACCAGAAGACGTTACACTCCTAGGGGCTCATGACTTTTCCTGTCATAGGTTTTCAATATCAGGCATGTATTCTCTCCCATGGAGCAGGCCTCCAGGGACATATTTTTCTTTTCTCTTTATCCACATTTCTTTTGTGCTGCTGAGGATGGAACCTAGGGCCATCTGCATGTTAAGCACTTGCTCTACTCCTGGGCTACACCCCTGACAATATCATGAATTAGATCAACATAGGTGTCCATTCAACACACTCTTCTCTTTCCAGGAACACTACTTCGTCATAAAGCCCATGGACCACTGCCTCCTGTGTGTGTGTGTGGTGCCTCTGCCCGACCAGCTCTGTAGGGATGACATCCTCTTGGGAGATGATGGTGGGTTTGTGAACAGATTCACAGTGAGCAGTGATGACTTTGGACTAAAACAGGCAAAAACCAAGAAGAAACTTCAAACACAGATCTTAGATTCCAAGAACTTTAAAAGGTACATAGGAATAGTTCATTTCTTTTAATAATTATAGCCATTTTTCATATATGTATACATGGAACAAGAGGCTAGACCCACAGTAGAGATGTGAAGCTCAAAGCTGAGTGAGAAATACTTATTAAGCTAAACGTGGTAGCACATACTTGCAATCCTAGCACTCAGAAGGTTGAGCAGGAGGATTTCAAGTTCAAAGCCAGCCTAGTGAGTTCTAGGTTAGCCTGAGCTACATAGTAAGACTTTTCAAAAAATATGAAAAATAGGGTGGGAGAGATGGCTTAACACTTAAGGCACTTGCCTGCGAAGCCTAAAGTCTCAGGTTCAATTCCCCAGTACCCATGTAAACCAGATGCATCATAAGGTGGCACATATATCTGGTGTTCATTTGCAGTGGCTAAAGGCCATGGCATGCCTACATTTCTATCTGCTTCTCTCTCTCTCAAATAAACAAATAAAAACATTTTTTAAAAATATGAAAAATAAAAATAAATGTGTCTTGTCTGAAGTAACATTCAAGATAATAAGGCAGATAGATAAGTAGCAACTGGAATTCCTGTTTTAAATGCTGCAGGCAACTAAACCTTATAAGCAATTAAATGGATGGATAGTTAATTTAAAAAGTTAATCCATGAAGGGCTGGAGAGATGGCTTAGTGGTTAAGGCGCCTGCCTCCTAAGCCTAAGAACACTGGTTCCAATCTCCCACAGTTCCAATCTCCAGGTCCCACGTTTAGCCAGAGGCAGTGACACAAGGGCGCAATGCCGCACTTGACCACAAGGGGGCGCACACATCTGGATTTCGTTCACAGCAGCTGAGAGACTGCTGGCACGCCCATCTCTATCTGTCTCTCTCTCCCTCTCTCTCTGTCTGTCTCTGTGTCTCTCTCCAAAAATAAATAAAATAATAAAAAAATTTTTTTAAAGTTAATCCATGAAGATTACAATATGCATACAGGTACACATGTGACTATTTACTGGCTTATGGCATGTAAGATTCTAGACATAAAAGCAATAGATACAGAATTCAAAAACATTGATAGATTTGGCTCTATACAAATATAACCTCTTAGATATCAAAATAGTAATTCAAAAAGTAAATAACGAGCTGCAATAAATGCCTGTCACAAAAATGTTAGCCAGTGGGTTGATACTCTTTAATAGTTCTAATACTCTAAGACAATTCCCCAAGGGGAAGGTGAACAAAGGCCATGAACACTATCCACATACATGTTCACACAGTGCACACAATCAATAAACATCTCAATGTGCTCGCCAGGCCCAAATGCCACACTTATCAACTGATAGGATATTGGGTGGTTATTATTGTTTTCCTTACTAGAACAATGTTTTCAGAATACATGAATTTTGTATTAAATGTGCCTCCTTATTAATGAAAGGTGTATAATTTAAATCAGGTACAAGTTTTTACTTGCAAAATTAGAAAAGATTAAAACTTATGGGGAGCTGTGAGATGAGTAATTCTTATGCACTATTGGTGGTGGGAGTGTGAGTTGGATCAACCTTTCAGGAAAGCAGTTGGGGAAGATACATCATGTCTTCATAAGCATTTATACACTGGGACCTAGGGTCCTTGTGTGTTCAATCACCACAGAATTACTCTTTACAACAAACTGTCTAGTGTACAATCATGGAGAAATGGTTCATTTAAATGGCTCATCATTTACATAACTGATTCATATAGAATAGCTGTAGTAAGACAACAGTGTTAAACATAAATTCCTGACTAGACATTCATGTATTTTATAGATATGTCCACACATATATATTTACATATAAAATACATTTTTATCAGACGTGGTGGTGTATACCTGTAATCCCAGTATTATGGAGGCTGAGGCAGAAAGACTGTAAATTCAAGGATATCCTGGACTATATCATGAATTTTAAGCCAATTTGGCCTATGAGACCATGTCTCAAACAAATGAACAAGCAAACAGAGAAACGAACAAAAATAGAAGCCCAGCACCCAGAGTCCTAACTTGTGAGCCACGCCAATCCAGATCAGGGAGGGAATCAAAAAGAATCTACCCTCTACTGAGGAAGAGAGCAGAATATTTTCTCCTGGAAATAGCGGAAAAGCAGAAGACAGCCAGAAACCCACTGTGGAGAGTGCGGCCTGGCAGCTCGCTCCCCATCCGCGGGCTCCCCATCCGCGGGCTCCCGCAGCTCCGCTCCACACCGAGGGCTCCCCATCCGCGGGCTCCCCATCCGCAGGCTCCCGCGGCTCCGCTCCACGCCGAGGGCTCCCCAGCCGCGAACTCCCCATCCGCGGGCTCCCCATCCGCAGGCTCCCGCGGCTCCGCTCCACGCCGAGGGCTTCCCAGCCGCGAACTCCCCATCCGCGGGCTCCCCATCCGCAGGCTCCTGCGGCTCCGCTCCACGCCGAGGGCTCCCCAGCCGCGAACTCCCCATCCGCGGGCTCCCCATCCGCAGGCTCCCGAGGCTCTGCTCCACGCCGAGGGCTCCCAGCCGCAGACTCCCCATCCGCGGGCTCCCCATCCGCAGGCTCCCGAGGCTCTGCTCCACGCCGAGGCTCCCCAGCCTCAGACTCCCCATCCGCGGGCTCCACATCCGCCGAGGATCCCCAGCCGCGGACTCCCCATCCACGGGCTCCACATCCGCAGGCTCCCAGCCCCCCCCAGCTTCCCTCCAGGGCACCCCAGCAGCTCCAACCCTCGGTTCAAAGCTGCCACCCAGATCAGCTAAGCCCTGCTGAGCTTCCACTGCAAACGCCGCCCAACAAACAAAAAAAAAAAGGGGACTTTTCAACCTCATCAGTCTCCCCACAGAGCCCAGAAATCAAAGAAAAATCTGTGGAGCTACTGAAAGAGACATACACGGTGAGCTGCTGCAGGCTTCCTGAACTCGCCCATCCCCCAATCATCAGTTCCCCAGGGTGTCGGTAGAATCGAGCACCTAGTGGCAGATCTGATCCACATCGCCAACACCGGACCCAGCATACCTGACCCAAACTCCACAGCCCAGGGAACGAGGTGGGCCCCAGCATTGGTGAGTTTAAAAGCCACACCAAAAGATAACAAAGGCCTGCACTGGAAGTGATAACCACTCTTTCCAGGTCAAGGCAGGGTATGTATTACATATTTGTGGGTGGCTTTACCATTTTCAAATAAGCTGAATATGAGGGGTTGAATATTGCTATCTGTACAACTTATAGATTTAAAGGGCCTTTACCTTTTGCTTCAGTTATTATTGAGGACAGGGTCTGATTCCCAAGCAGACAGGACTAAGGGCATGGACCATCGCATGCCCTGAGGGATTTGACCCTATAGGACTGTTTGGCTCAATTCTCACACTTATATACTCTGTGTTCATGTTAATTGAATGTGTATTTTGCTTTGTTGAAGTTTAGAACTTGCCTCTAAATTGTTCCACTAGTCCACTACAATACTTACTTAACAAGCAAACTCAACAGTTAGAGTACTTCTGAGGTTGGACTTGGGTACAAGTGCTACACTTGACACCTTAAACTCATATCCTGAAATTATATAAAGGTGGATCACAACACCTAAGAACACTGAAGATAAATAGGAAACCTAAGCATCAAATCAATCCAGGATGCATAAGTCACTACATTATAATACAAGAAACACAAAGAATCAAGACAATGCAATCCCACCAAAAATTACAAATCCATCAGAAGGGTTCTCCAATGAGACTCTTTTAGATGAAATTCTGACAAAGATTTCAAGGGAATGATGTTATCTATGCTCAAAGAAATGAAAGAAGAAATGAAAGCAATCCATGAAGAAAACAAAGGAATTAGAGAAGAAAACAAACTGTTGAAGGAGATTACAGAGAAACAGTTTAATGAAATAAAAAGGTCATTAGAAGACATGAATAAGGAAATAGAACTACTGAAGAAAAACCAGGCTGAAATCCTGGCCCTGAAGAACACAGCCAGTGAAATAAAACACTCAGTGGAAAGTCTCACTAGTAGAATGGATGAAGGAGAAGACAGAATATCCAAGCTAGAAGACGAGGTGGCAGATCTATCACAGTCCAACAAAGAGAAAGACAAGCTAATAGAAAGGTATGAATGGGAACTCCAAGACATGAGGGACACTATGAAAAGATCAAACATAAGAATTCAAGGTATAGCAGAAGGGGAAGAATTTCAATCCAGAGGCTTAGTAGGTGTTTTCCATAAAATCATAGAAGAAAATTTTCCCCAAATTGGGAAAGAAATGCCAATGCAGATACAAGAAGCATTTAGAACACCAAACAGACAAAACCTAGAAAGAACCTCTTCTCGCCATGTTATAATTAAACTACTAAATACACAAACCAAAGAAAGTATACTGAAAGCAGTTAGAGAGAAAAAGCAAATGACATTTAAGGGGAAACCCATCAGGGTCACAGCAGATTACTCAACACAAACCCTAAAAGCCAGGAGGGCCTGGAGTGATGTATTCAAGTTCTGAAAGATAAAAACTGTCAACCAAGATTACTTTATCCTGCAAAGCTTTCTATCCAAATTGATGGAGAAATAAGGACATTCCACAACAAAGACAGGCTAAAGGAATTTATGACAACTAAGCCAGCTCTACAGAAAATACTTGCAGGAATCATTCATGCTGAAGAAAAAGCAAAACACACACAGCAGGAAATAGGAAAAAGAAATCATATTCAACTGTTAGAACAAGTGAGTAAAAAGAAAACCAGGAAGAACTACAAAACAAGAAAAATGGACAGATCAAATACATATCTTTCAATAATAACTCTTAATATCAATGGCCTCAATGCCCCAATCAAAAGACATAGACTTGCAGACTGGATTAAAAAGCAGGATCCTACCATCTGTTGCCTTCAGGAAACTCACATCCGAATAAAAGATAGAAACATTCTTAGGGTGAAAGGCTGGAAAAAGATATATCAAGCAAATGGACCCAGAAAACAAGCAGGGGTTGCCATTCTAATTTCTGACAGGATAGACTTCAAACCAACATTAGTGAGGAGAGATAAAGCAGGTCACTTTATACTGATTAAAGGAACACTCCAACAGGAGGATATCACAATCCTAAACATTTATGCTCCCAACACGGGGCCCCCAATTACATCAAACAAACACTATCGGACTTAAGGTCAGAAATAACACCTAACACAATAGTAGTGGGTGACTTCAATACCCCGCTCTCATCACTTGACAGGTCTACCCAACAAAAATAAACAGAGAAACAACTGCATTAAATGATATCATGGAACAAATGGACCTAACAGATATATACAGAATATTCCATCCAAATACTGCAGAATATACATTCTTCTCAGCAGCACATGGGTCATTCTCTAAAATAGACCATATGATAGGACACAAATCAAATCTCAACAAATACAGGAAAATTGAAATAATCCCTTGTATGCTATCTGACCACAATGGGATTAAACTGCAAATCAACAACAAGAAAAACTACAGAGCATACAGAAATTCATGGAGACTAAACAGTACATTATTGAATGACGCATGGGTCATTGAAGAAATTAAGAAGGAAATCAAGAAATTCATAGAATCAAATGATGATGAGAATACAACATATCAAAACCTGTGGGACACAATGAAGGCAGTCCTACGAGGGAAATTTATAGCTCTAAGTGCCTATATTAAGAAACTAGAGAGTTCACAACTAAACAATTTAATGCTTCACCTTAAGGCCTTGGAAAGAGAAGAACAAGGCAAACCAAAAATCAGTAGACGGGAAGAAATAATAAAGGTTAGGGCAGAAATTAATGAAATGGAAACCAAAAAAACAATCAAAAAAATCAATGAAACAAAGAGTTGGTTCTTTGAAAGGATTAACAAGATTGACAAACCCTTAGCAAATCTGACCAAAAGAAAGAGAGAAGAGACAAAAATTGATAAAATTAGAGATGAAAAAGGCAACATTACAACAGATACCAAAGAAATTCAGAAAATCATACGGACATACTTTAAGAATATATATGCCTCTAAGTTTGAAAACCTGAAAGAAATGGATGATTTCCTTGATTTATATGACCTACCAAAATTAAATCAAGATGAGATAAACCATTTAAATAGACCTATAACAACCACAGAGATCCAAGCAGTCATAAAAAGTCTCCCAATTAAAAAAAGCCCAGGCCCAGATGGATTCACTACTGAATTTTACCAGACATTCCTGGAAGATCTAACACCAATGCTTCTCAAACTTTTCCATAAAATAGAAGAGGAAGGAATTCTACCAAAATCCTTCTATGAAGCCAGCATCACCCTGATACCCAAACCGGACAAAGACAGATTAAAAAAAGAAAACTATAGACCAATCTCCCTCATGAACATAGATGCAAAAATTCTCAACAAAATACTGGCAAACAGAATACAAGAATATATCAGAAAGATTATTCACCCTGACCAAGTAGGCTTTATCCCAGAGATGCAGGGATGGTTCAACATACGCAAATCCATAAATGTAATACACCATATAAATGGTCTGAAGGACAAAAATCACATGGTCATCTCAATAGATGCAGAAAAGGCATTTGACAAAATCCAACACCCCTTCATGGTGAAAGTACTACAGAAACTTGGAATAGAAGGTACATATCTCAACATAATAAAAGCTATTTATGACAAACCTACAGCCAACATAATACTTAATGGGGAAAAACTTAAGCTTTTCCTCTAAATTCAGGAACAAGACAAGGGTGTCCACTTTCTCCACTATTATTTAATATAGTATTGGAAGTCTTAGCCATAGCAATAAGGCAAGAGGCACTCATAAAGGGGATACAAATCGGAAAGGAAGAGGTCAAATTATCATTATTTGCAGATGATATGATTCTATACATAACAGATCCTAAGGACTCTACCAGCAAATTATTAGAGCTGATAAACACTTTTAGCAATGTAGCAGGATACAAAATAAACACACAGAAATCAGTAGCTTTTCTATACACTAACAACAAACATGCAGAGGATGAAATCAGGGAATCTCTCCCATTCACAATTGCCTCAAAAAAATAAAATACCTTGGAATAAACTTAACCAAGGAAGTGAAGGATCTCTACAATGAGAACTATAAAAACTCGAGCGACAAATTGCAGAAGACACAAGGAAATGGAAAGACATTCCATGCTCCTGGATTGGAAGAATCAATATAGTGAAAATGTCAATCTTACCAAAAGCAATCTACACATTTAATGCGATCCCCATTAAAATCCCAATAGCATTCTTCACAGAAATAGAAAAAACAATACTAAAATTCATCTGGAAACACAAAAACCCTCGAATAGCCAAAACAATTTTGCATAACAAAAATCAGGCAGGTGGTATAACCATACCCGATTTTAAGTTATACTACAAAGCCATAGTAACAAAAACAGCATGGTACTGGCACAAGGACAGACAGGTAGATCAATGGAACAGAATAGAAGACCCAAATATTAATCCAGATAGCTACAGCTACCTGATTTTTGACAAAAACGCCAAAAATACTCATTGGAGAAAAGATAGTCTCTTTAACAAGTGGTGCTGGGAAAATTGGACATCTGTTTGTAAAAGGATAAACATAGATCCTTGTCTCTCTCCTTGCACAAGAATCAAGTCCAAATGGATCAGGGACCTTAATATCAGACCTGAAACTCTGAAAATGCTAGAGGAAAAAGTAGGGGAAACTCTTCAACATATTGGAATAGGCAAGGACTTTCTGAATATAACTCCAATTGCTCAGAGAATAAAAGCACTAATCAACCACTGGGACCTTATAAAATTACAAAGCTTTTGTACAGCAAAGGACACTGTGAATAGAGCAAAAAGACAACCTACAGAATGGGAGAAAATCTTTGCCAGTTATTCAACTGACAGAGGATTAATATCCAGAATATACAAAGAACTCAAAAAACAGAATAACAAGAATTCAAACAACCCAGTTAAAAAATGGGCTACGGAACTAAATAGAGAATTCACGGAAGATGAAATACAGATGGCATATAAACATCTAAAAAAATGTTCTACATCCTTAGCCATCAGGGAAATGCAAATTAAAACCACTTTGAGATTCCATATCACTCCTGTCAGAATGGCTGCCATCAAGAAAACAAATGACAATAAGTGTTGGCGTGGATGCGGAAAAACAGGAACACTTCTACACTGTTGGTGGGAATGTAAGCTGGTCCAGCCACTGTGGAAATCAGTGTGGAGGTTCTTGAGACAGCTAGAAATAGATTTACCATATGATCCAGCTATAGCACTCCTAGGCATATATCCAGAGGACTCTTCTCACTTCCTTAGAGATACTTGCAAAACCATGTTTATTGCTGCTCTATTCACAATAGCTAAGAAATGGAAGCAGCCTAGATGTCCGTCCACAGATGAGTGGATAATAAAGTTGTGGTACATTTACACAATGGAGTTCTATTCAGCAGTAAAGAAAAATGAAATTATGAAATTTGCAGGGAAATGGATGGATCTGGAAAGGATTATACTTAGTGAGGTAACCCAGGCTCAGAAAGCCAAACGTCACATGTTCTCTCTCATATGTGGATCCTAGCTACCAATGTATAGACTTGGGTATGAACTGGAACCAAAAAGAGGTACCAGAAACCAGTAAGGGGGTAAAAGGCTATAAGGGAGGGAAGAAAGGGAAGGACTTAAGTGTATGGTAATACACATATGTAAGTAGAAGAACTGAGTTCAGGGAGGGGAATGGCCTAAGCGAGGCCATGGGAAGAGAATGCATACAAAAAGGGCAGGGGAAGGGACAATCTAAACTCAAGATATTATCAATAAGACATATGTAAAACTACTTTTTTGATTAAGGTCACGTCTAGAAGATGTAGACTGTTACTAGAAAATTTTCAGTACCTGGGATGGAACTCCTTCCAGTGAGATGTTGGCCAAGGAGGTCCCGGTAGCCTCCAAAACATTAAGGCTTTTGCCAAAGCCCTTGGTTTCCCTAGAGAAATAGATAGTAAGACCCTATTGCTGAAGACATCTCATGCCTGAGAGGCAAGGACACTGAGAAAGCAAGCTGGTGCTGAGCAGAAAACCTTCTCCCTGTAGACCAGCCAACTGAAAGCTGGAAAAAGCTGCACTGCACGCAGCGTATGGGAGACAGAAGCCATCAACAGTGAAAATAGTGGATGCTGAATATTCAAGCTTGGCCAGACAGGCCCAATGACTGAACGGGTGCAATAGTGGCGTGTCTACTCTTGGGGTAACCAACTGCTCCATAATTGGACTGAAGGCCCTCTCTACGGGAGGGAATACATACCCGGTACTGAAAAACCTAAGTAAAAGTCTATGGTAGGTGAGGTCATGAGCCTTGGGGGTATAAGCCTGCTCATGTCTGACTAAATGTATATATTATTCCCACCAAGCTGCCCTGGGGACACTACACTAAATGTTCATGTCCACATATTAACGCTATTCTCACTTCTGGCTAGAGAAGCTTCTCTTTTCAGATGGTGATGACCACTGGGATGACACAAAAGGCAACATAGTGCTGAGAAGAAGGGATGGAGGAGTGCCCAGCACTGAAACACCTCTGTCACATCCTCCAGTGGCTCAGGGACCATTGCGGAAGAGGGGGCGGATAGAATGGAAGAGCCAAAGGAAGGATATGACCTCTTACTATGCAGCTGCCCAGACAGAAATTGGCCTCGATATCCATGATCTTGCAGTGCCTAGCAATACCTTTGCAAGACCCTCAAAATAGAAGAGAAAGATGATGTCATCAAATTAGGAGAGAGACTAATGGAGAAAGGGAGGGGATATGATGGAGACTGGAGTTCTAAAGTGGAATGGGGGAGGGGAGGGAAATATCAGGTGGGGTTTTTTTGGTATGTAAGATTAAAAATCAATAAAAAAAAAATTTAAAAAAAAAAAAAAAAAAAAAAATTCCATGAGCCAAGTTAGGGATATTTTAAGTCTACTTCAGTGATGGGCACTCAGGAGCCTCTGAATCTCTGGTTTGGTAGGTGTTGAATGTCCTCAGTGTCTATCTCCTTCACCCTTGTGCTGATATCAGGTTCACCGAGAAAGCAGCACTCTTGCTCATTTCCCCAATTCCTCTGTGGTTTCAGCTGGGGCCAGAGTGGAGTGTGCTGGGTCCTTTATCTCCTCAGGTCCAGCTCCCATCTGAAAAAGAGAAGCAGATTCTCCAACAGAGAGTGAAGTCAGCACCAGTTAAATGGGATAACCATTATGAATTTAAGGGTGTAGACCTCGGATATCCCAAGATTAGTGGGAGCTTGACATTGGAAAGCAAAATTGTTATCTGGATATGATTTTGATTGTTTCCCAGTTCCTGATATGGTTTCATTTCCACTGAGCAGATCTGTTCGCCAATCCAAGAGCAGTTGGTTACCCACCATGGCTGTGTGCCACTGTTGCACTTGTGTGAGAGTTGTGCATATGCACAAATTTTTTTTGGTGGCATAAGGGATTAAACACAGGTTGTTAGCTTCTGAGTATCTTAGACTTTGAGTTGCTCAGACAAATGTTGACCACGTTCCCCCAGTAGCTCATGTAGTGCCTTCCAGCACTAGATGGACTAACTGTTTAGGGACTTGCTCACTTCTGGATTCCAACCAGGTCTCTTCATGGTCCATGCTGACTGTATTGTGTCTTCAGCAGTAGGGTCTTATCATTAACCTTTGGTGGGTAATCAAGTACTCTGATAGAAGTCTGTTTTGTTTGTTTGGGGAGACCTTGTAGGTCTCTCCAATCAACAGCTCGTTGTGGGTGTTAACCGAGTCCTGGTTTAGGGAATTACAGGCCAGTACCAAGGGAGAAGAAAAAAGAAAAAGACAGAAAAGAAGAGAAACAGGAGAAATTTAAGGTTAGGCTTCATCGCACCCTCTCCAGGGCCCTTCGATTCAGGTGCTCCCCTCAGGTCCTGTTAAGGGTTCAACCTTTTAGTCTAACTTTCACGATATAGGTTTCTATGGTACCAGTTCAATTTGGGTGTAGTTTTGTGTCCCCTCTCCCACCATTGCCCCAAGTCCTACCCTCCCTATTGTCGAAGACTCGAGATGGCATTAAGGTATGTCAGCAACTTGGGCTGATTCAGGTTAGGAACCGCAGATGAGTGAGACTATGCAACAATTGTCTTTCTGTGATTGTGTGAGTTCACTTGGTAAGATCTATTGCAAGTTCGACCATTTTTCTACAAATTTCATTTTCTTCCGGCAGAGTGAACCCTGAGAAGAGAGCTGGGAGGAGCCAGGAAGCAGGGAACTGGCCTACTCACACCACACCATGTCCTACCCACCACATCTTTCTTTTATAATTGAAAAAAAACTTTAAAAAAATGTGAAATTGTACTTTGTCATGGAATTTTTTATACTAGAATTAGAATATGCTACTATAAGCTCAATACCATTCATTGTACTCCATGGAATTAATACTGGCCCCATTGCTAAAACCTCAAGAATCACAGTGTGGTAGTTTGAATGTGAATTTGTGCACTGCTATAGGCTCAGGGATTTTTGATTAAGGTTAAGCTTTCTACTTACGTCTCCAGAAGTCTGCTAGAGGAGGTGTCACTGGGGGCGAATCTTTTAGTCCAGTCCTAAGGTATGTAAAGAGCCAGTTTGAGCTCTGAGGGTGCTTGCTTCTGTTGGCAGTTGTTTCTCTCTCCTGTGGATGCTAAACTGAGCCAGCTTCCTCCTGATGAAGGAAACACTGATGGAGTTTCTCCTGGAATCTGTATGCCTTAAATAAACCCTTTGCTCCCATAAGCTGCCTCTGGTCAGATGTTTGTAGCAGCAACAAAACATAACTGCAATAGACAGTGATTAAGAAATTAGCTCCATTTTCCATCTTCTAGATTGCTCCCTTTTGTTAGTTAATTTTCTTGTTGCTGTGACAAGATGCTTGGCAAAAGCCACTTAGTGAAGGGCTCATTTGGGCTCCAGGTTTGAAAAGATACAGTCCATCATGGCACAGATAATATGGTGGCAGGAGCACGAGGCAGCTGGTCACATCACATCTCCAGTCAAGAAGCAGAAAGTGAAGAATGCTGGTGCTCATACTTTGATTCAGTCAGGGCCCCCAGCCCATGAATGGTGACACCCACCTTCAGAGTGGGTCTTCCTCCTCATTCAAACCTCTCCTCACAGACAAGCCCAGAGGTGATTCTAAATCCAGTCAAGTTGATAATTACATCTTTATATTCAATTTATAACTCAAACATTAATGTCTTTAAAAGGTAATTTCCACTTTAAATATGTTATACTAGTAAAACGTAAGCAGTTAAAAATATTACAATGGGTCGGGCATGGAGGCACACACCTTTAATCCTGGCACTCAGGAGGCAGAGGTAGGAGGATCTCCATGAGTTCAAGGCCACCCTGAGACTACAGAATGAATTCTTGGTCAGCCTAAGTGAGAGTGAGACCCTACCTCGAAAAAAAAAAGTTACAATAAGTAGGGCTGTATTACTGTACTGTACACATAGATTTTAGCATGGTTCAGAGTTGCAATTTGATTAAAATCAAATGAAATGCTGACCGTAGAAGAAAAAATGCCCTCAATGTTACAATTTTGTGTGTCTTATATAATAGTCCTTTTTTGTTTGCAGTGTTAAAAGGAAGCTACATAATGATTGGGTTATGAAGATTAGATATATTCCAGCCTTAAACTGCTTTGGATCCTGCTCCTTAGACAGCATTCACTCCTTAGTCTTGGAATCCTTGAAGAGACTTGAAGACAATCTGTAAGTAGTCCATTGCTATATATGAACATTCGGTGACTTGCAGAACATGACAGGGTTCTGAAGATAAAGCTTCAGATTCAAAGAACGAAAGGAGGTGCCCCTTTGTAGGAATGTCTAAAGGAGGTGAAAAGTCCCATATCATATGACCCAGCCTATGTGCTAGCAGCCATGGAAGCATGCGGAGTCATAAGAGCACTAGATAGGACCTAGGGCCAGAACTCAGGTGGCCCTCAGCACCCCTGGTAACAAAGGGGATGCACAGCAAGACCATGTCTCTAAATAAATAAAAAATAAATAAATAAATCATATTTTAGGTGTGCTAAATCAAAAGATTCTGACTGATAACAAGAAGGACAATTTAGAGCCAGGCATGATGGCTCACGTCTTTAATCCTAGCACTCGGGAGGCAGAGGTAGGAGGATGCCCGTGAGTTCAAGGCCACCCTGAGACTATATAGTAAAGTCCAGGTCAGCCTGGACTAGAGTGAGACCCTGCCTCGAAAAAAGAAAAATAGAAAGAAGGACAATTTAACTTCGCATTGTTCAGACTCTTAAGGAGGCCACACTATTGGTACATATACACGATGGTACATATACATGTAAAACCCTTCCTTGGTGAATTAAATTTTATTTATGAATACTTGCCAGTACTTCTGAAGTCAAGCTTTGAGATTTGAACAATGGACAAGGGAAAGAGAGATCACATGTTAGCTACATAACTTGGCCTTGGCCTCTTTGCATTTTGCTGACTGATCTGCCTCTCTCAAAACACAAGGGATACTTGTTAGGTCATCTTGAGCTATTCAATTTAATTCACGCACATAGGAGGAAAATCAAGCCAAAAAAAATAGCCATGGCAATATGGAGGTCGAATTTCTTTAAATTTTAAGGCTGCAAAATAAATTTAAGAAATGGAATAACAGAACTAGATTGAATGGAAGGACAAATTATCATATCTCTAAGATGACTGACAACCTTACATTGTCTTAAAAACCACAGATGTCATGAAATACTGCAGTCTATTCTCAGATTCAGAAGCTGAAAATGCTTATTTTATTGTGTGTTGGTACCAAGGAATAGTGTCATTTGTGGCTTTGGCCTTTTGTAGCTGATTTTTAAGAGGAATGTGGGAGGATTTGAAACCTTGGCCTAAGAGTTGCCTTGCAATGCTGAAAGTACAGCTTGATGGACTATTCTGGTCAGAGTTGAAAGACCTGAATGCAGTAAGAACTATGGACTGTGAGGTTTGGCTTGTGAGAAAGAGCTTTGTCTGGGACTGGGCTAGAAGCAGTTTGTGTGAGAGGCTTTCTGTTATGCCCCAGTCCTAAAGATTTGTGCAGGGTTGCTTTGCGTAGAAACGGACTGGTGTGAGTAGAGAGAAATGGCACAGAAATGAAATCTTTGGGTTGAAACCTCTGCCAGTTTAGCTGCAATTATATGGAGAGATTACAATCTTTGAGATTGGGACAGCTGACCTGGACTGGGGCAGCAAGAAGAATGTAGACTCTTTTGAAGGGGCCTGAGTGCTCAAGGAGTGACATGTTCTTCAAAGTTTGCTTTAATTCCCCCTGGATTAACAAATTGGCACCCTACCTGTTATTGTGGAGTATAAGAAATGCAGGAAAGAGAGGGTCATTGAATTTGCCACACAGTCTTGTGTTTTGGAAATGACCATGGGCAGTGTGAAGCAGGTTTGCCAGATGCCTGCATGGAGACCTGAAGGAGCCATGAGGATGAACCGTGGGTTGCAGTGGAGACCCAGTGGAGATGCTGGGACCACGAGATGGCTGCCCAGGAGACCTCCCAGCCTGGATGCAGTTTTCCAGGACTGTGAGTAGCCTAGCTGGAGGGGTGGAATCGGAACTCCAGAGACTTGTTGTTGGTTAGAATCATCAGACTTGGAGACTTGTCACTGACTAGCATCGCTGGACTTTGAAGTACAGAGTTTGATGTTTGCCCTGTTTTAAATCTTGTGTTGGTTTCTTTGCTGTCCTCAATACCATCTTTCGCAGTGTGAATGTGCATTCTGTGCCATTATGGGTTTTTTGGTATTGTGGCTCAAATAAAAGACCTTGGATTATGGGGATGTTTGAACATCATTAGGATTGATAACAAATATAGGACTTTTGAAGTTGGACTGAATGTATTGCATTTTACATCATGGATGGTTATCAGTTTATGGGGGCCAGGGGCAGAATGTGGTAATTTGATTCAGGTGTCCTCCATAAACTTAGGTGTTCTTGAATGCTAGGTTCCCAGCTGATGGATATTTGGGAATTGGTGCTTCCTGGAGGCAGTGTATTGTTGGGGGTGGGCTTATAGGTGTTATAGCCAGTGTCCCCTTGCCAGTGTTTAGCACACTGTCTTGTTGCTATTGTCCACCTGATGTTCGCCAGGAGGTGATGTCCACCCTCTGCTCATGTCATCATTTTCCCCTGCCATTATGGAGCTTCCCCTCAAACCTATAAGCCAAAATAAACCTTTTTTTCCCCACAAGCTGCTTTAGGTCCAGCGATTTCTACCAGAAATGCAAACGTGACTGCAACAGTGTGTAATAAATACCATTGAGAGATGAATTTAAACAGTTTCACAGTAAATTAAACCTAATGTCATTTCTTAACACCAGATCAGGTCCCACAGATGTCATTTATAATGACAGTTCATTTAGTGTCTGTAATATAATTAACTGCTAATGATTCCATGCTGGCATTTTTAAAAGGTGCATTTCTGAAGCATAAATTAAGAAACAGATGCAACTTTATATCTGTTGTAGTCAGCTCCATGCTGCTGAGATGAACTTCCAGACCACACACAGTTTGAAGCTTACAGGTCCAGGGGAAGTTCCACTAATGGTAGTAAAAGCTGGCCCCACTTCACAGATCTGAGCACAGAGACACAGCCACACAGCCAGTATCATAAGCGATAGATAAACCAGCAGCAAAGCAGCAGAGAACCCAGGCAGAGCTCAAGCACTCTGCATACCTTTAGGCTAGAAATCAGATCCGCCCCCCAAACACATCTTTGGGAAGACCCCCAGGTCTGCCATACTGAAATTTCTTCCAGCCAGGAAGCTGGAAATCCAAGTTACAAGCTTTAATAAAACTCCTGAGTCTGTTGGGGAGGGGACATGCATTCAAACTACCACAATATCCAATATGATTTGATTCTATGCTGACAATTCATACTATGTTTATAACCACAGAGACACATTGTAAAAACACAAGGAAGTATCACATGACTGTGTTTCTATAGAAGGCATATATCCGATGCCAGCATCTAGGTAGTTTTCATTTAGGCAGCCATCATTTTATCAGTGCATATATTTATATCATGTCTGACAGGGTAGTTACAGTGAGTCATTATATGACAACCAGAAACCTGTAATGGTTCTATAGCTCAGCCTTTAATTCCAAAATTCATCAGTCATTCCACAAATATTTAAACATATTTAAGTCATGACCTTATATCCTCTACATGCTTAAAGTCTAAAGGAAAACCTATGAACTATAGACATAAAATCAGTGGCACATGGGAGCTAGCTAAAAAACCAGAGAGCTGATGGTTGAGCTCAGAGATCTGCAGACCTGTTGTAGAACACAGCCATCACTAAAACCTAAATGATGTCAACCTACAATTTGATTAGACTCAAAACAAAAGCAACAACCCCTCAATCCATTGCTTCCCATTTATTTTACTGTAATTGGCCATTCTTGATGTTTTCATATCTTCAGAACCTATAAAAACTATGAAATGAATCCCCAACTCTTGTTCAATAATGTCACACTGGCAGTTAGAAATTAGCCACAGTTGGAATAAATATCTCATGAAAAACAGCCCTCCATGGGCCCAACTACATATTAAACCCCTGAGCTGCAGCACACCTTCCCAGAGGGGGACAGTCAGTGATGTGAAGCCAGCTAATGGCTCAGGAGCAAGCATAGCGGTTCAGAAATGAGCATGATAAGTCAGTCCTCTGCAAAGCCCAGAGAGATAGGAGGTCTTCTAGAGTAACCTAAAATGATTATGATAATAAATTTAGCAGTGACTTCATTAATGAATTATTATAAAGCATACCGTGCTTGTGTTTAGAGGGCTGGGATGGTATATTAGTTACTGTTCTTATCACTGTGACAAAATAACCTGACAGGAAATCGCTTAAGAGAAGAGTTTATTCAGACTTACCTTCCCAGCGGATTCAGTCCACGTCGGCGTAGAAGGCCTGGCGGCAGGTCACCTCGCATCCTCCAGCAGGCACTCCAGAGAGCAGTAAATGCGGGTGCTCCACTTGCTTTCTCCTGTGTGCTCTGTCTGGGACACAAACCCATGCAATGTTGCCTCCTGTCGTTAGAGTGGGTCTTCCTCCTCAGTTAATCTAATCTAGAAACTTCCTCACAGATATACCCAGGGATAGGTGAGTCTAGATCATGCTAAGTTGACAATATTTAACCATCACACATGGATTATTGCTTCCTCCTTAAAGAGTGTCTTTGTGCCAGGTGTGGTGGTGCACGCCTTTAATCCCAGCACTCGGGAAGCAGAGGTAGGACGATCACCATGAGTTCGAGGCCACCCTGAGACTACATAGTGAATTCCAGATCATTCTGGGCCAGAGTGAGACCCTACTGCGAAAAACCAAAAAAGAAAAGAAAAGAATTTTTGCATTGTGGTCTGAGTTGCCTGTTGTCAATCCTAACACCTAACATGAAGTAGAAATGAAAATGCCTGTAATTCCAGAACTAGGGAGGCAGAGGAAGGAGGATCGCCATGAATTTGAGGCCAGCCTGAGAATACATAATGAATTCTAGGTCAGCCTGGGCTAGAGTGAAACCCTACCTCAAAAAAAAAAAAAAAAAAAAAAAAAAAAAAAAAAAAAACCACTTGAAATGAAGATTAACTGGAACAATACTAGCAGGTCCTAACTCACACCACGTTGTCTTGGAGCGCTGTGCCTTGTCACTGACTTAGCTCTGGAAGGTTCTAGGTCCCATTACGCCAAGTAACATCACTGAGGTTCCTCCCTGACCGCCCACGGAGTCAGTCATCCACACACCAGCCCTTCTGCTTAGCACTGACCGTGTTCGCAAGCCTTCCCCACTCCCTCGGCAATGACTGCGGTTGTCCCCTCCTCCTGCTCTCCACGTGTGCTGACCTCCTGTGTGACACAAAGCCGAGGCCTCAAGGAAGGTCCTCCATCACAACACTCGGGTTTTTATTTCAGAGGACTAGGCATCAACTGGGCTCTTGCCATTCTCCCACTCTCTCATTCTCAACATATAACGGCTACATCTCTTTGGATTGGAATAATGTTTTTCTTGACCGATAGTCTCCTCTTCACGATTATTCTACACATTTTCTCCCTTCTAAGCTTAACCCTGGATAGAGAACTCTGTATTCATTGTTTTCTACTTGCTCGGTGTGACCTAGCCCCTCTACAGTTCTCTACCCTGCTCATGTGGAATCAGCCAACCCAACTCCGGGACACTCAGCATTGCTCATATTACACAGAAACTGTGTTCTCCTGGCTTCTAGAAAGCTAAGGCTTTCTCTTAGGGTCTTGCTATTCATTCCTTTTCTGTGTGGTGCTTCATTCTGTGTCTGCCCTAGATAGTGACATTTCTGGAATATTATTGCCAGCAACTTTTCATCTCATTCTCTGCCCTTCTTGGGTGATAATCTCCCCCACACCGATACCCATGTGGTGATGAAACACAAGCTATTTTGAATCTTGGACTTTATACATGTCTACCAGCTTTACAAGGATATTTCATAACCCCTCCAACTCAAATGTCATATTTGAGCTTAACTTCTACTAATGCCTACTGTAGCATATTGAGTTTTGTTTGGTAGACATCATGATCCATCCATTACCCCAGATGGAGACTTGGCATTCTCATACCACTCTTTGATTGTCCTCATCCTCCACCCCCTATCAATCACCTCTTTTTATACATTGGGTAATATATAGGCCTCACCAAATCTGCCCTAATTTCTTATCCATATCCCTCCCACTCCCTAGGAAGACATCCAGCCATCTCAATACATTCTGCAATTCTCCATCCCCTGCACACAGTACTACTGTGATATGCCTCCTGCAGACCCCCTGCACCTCATGGCCTCCATTGCCTTCCACTTAGAGTTCTATAATTCTGGACTTCCTTCCACTTCCTAGCTACCCCACAATGGGACTTTACACATGTTTGGGGGTTGACATATCTTCCTTCAACCCCTCTACTTTCTTTCACCAAAATTTCATGGTTCTTTAAAAATCAAGATAATATCTACTACAGGGAATGATTCTCATCTTTCCCTACCTCTGGATTAGGGATCCCTTTCATACCTTAATTTTTGTATTTATTGTATTTTAATTATGTTTTAGAATGCTTATAAAATCATGAAATTGTTATTATATCCAAATATTTTATTTCTATTGTTCCACAATTTGAAAAAAATGGCATAGGTGACTTCCAGAGAAGCTGTAGAGCAAGAATCAGAGCATTTTTGATTAGTAAATCCTTATTGATGAGTTGTTATGTTTGAGGTACTGTGGCTGTTGCTGGGACTCAAAGGTGACTAAGAGTAGATTGTTGGGGGCTAGAGAGATGGCTTAGCTGTTAAGGCATTTGTCTGTGAAGCCTAAGGACCCCGGTTCGATTCTCCAGGTCCCACGTAAGCCAGATGCACAAGGGGGTGCACACATCTGGAGTTCGTCTGCAGTGGCTAGAGGCCGGCCCTGGCGTGCCCATTCTCATTCTCCCTCTCTCTCTCTTTCCCAAATAAATAAATAAATAAATAAATAAATAAATATAAAATCTTTTTTTAAAAAGCTTGAATAAAGAGTAGATTGTTGGTTACGTGTATCACAAGTGAAAAGTAAATAAAGCATTTGTATGGGGAGAGATTAAGTGCTACAGTGTAGGTGGAGGAAAGGGGCACAGTAGCTGAGGGGGGATGAAAAGCAGGACTGGGGACAGGGGGTATTGGGCTTAGGGAAGGTTTCTTGGAGAAGATGCCATGCACACTGAGTTTTGAAGAACAGGTAAGAGTCAGCTAGGAAGAAATAATTGAGTGTGGTGTGAATAAAGACACATTAAAGGCATGGCATTTGCATAGAAGTATGGAAGTGAAAAGGAAGATGTTGAATTCTAGATATTACATGCCTTAATATGATCGGAGGACTGTTGGGAGAAGAGATGGAGATGTGGAAAGTGAGTCAAGGCAAACCAGGCATGAAAAGACCCGTGAATCATATTAAAATTGGATTTTTAACTGAAAGCTACAGAAAGCCATCAGCACACACACATAATATGTGTGTGTGGACAGAGGTTGTTTTATTAACACTCTCACAATATTATTTTTTCCCTTTTATCCTTATCCTCCATTACACACACACACACACACACACACACAGAGAGAGAGAGAGAGAGAGAGAGAGAGAGGGAAGGAAAAGCACTGTTGGGTTATGTTTCCTTCCAATGCCTCAGTATATTTTAAATTTATGCAATAGTGTTGTAGAGAACTTAAATTCCTACTCTCCGAAGTGTTCCTTAGATTTGGTCCTTAGTAGTTGTACAAACTTCTATTGCGTAGCAGGTCTATTTTCCCGACCAACAGGGACATTTTGGTCGTTGCTACAAAGAGCATCTGTTTTGCAATAGTCAGGATTCTATCTTTGAGATGATTCTTGACTTCCTAATATTTGCCCTCCCTTGGAATTTAGTTGGTGATAATTGCACCACTCAGGAAGCTGTGAGATGAAAATGCTCAGACAACCTCAGCACACTGTGATTCTTGACCTGTCCCATCCGACACCGCCTGAGCTTTTCAGCCTCCTCCTCACTTGGCCTTCTGCTTTCTAAATCTAGAAGCTGAAGAGGCGCTCCAGTGACACAGTGTGGTCTTGTTTTCCGGGACTGTGATGGGCACTGGAGAGTCATCTCAAGAGGACAGTTGGGGATCCTCCGTTCCTAAATTCAACATGTTCCTACTTCTGCAATTTCCTATAATGAGTCTTCAGATGAAACTGCATTTATACAAATACCCAATTGGCCAGCTGTTAAAGTTGGAGTTAGTACCGTACTCTAAAAGGGAGCCAAAAAAAAAAAAAAAAAAACTTGCAAAAAATTTCCATTTCAAACATGATTAATGTTTTGACTATAATTTTATGGAAATTTCAGAATTTGAGTTGTGTACCAGGAAGATGATTAACATCTGCAATTAACTATGCCACATAGCATTAATGTTAGCTTGAGGGATCACAGAAGCTGAACCTTTAACCCTTTGACAGCTTAACAGTTTCCAACAGATGCATGGCTAACTACTCAATATTACATTTTATTAGTTACTCAACCCAGAGGCATATTATTAAAGTGGAAAGATGCCAGTGTCTGTCTATAAAACTGCCAGAGAACTAGACAAAACTGGCTTATGTGCCAGCTCTTACCGACTTTCCTAGCACATGTACCTTGGCCTAAGTTTTCCATTATTCTAGGAATGGGAGTGAAAATACCTACTTTATAGACTCTTGTAAAGTGCCTGGTTTGGTGCCTGGCACATTTAGGGTTCAATAGATGTTCATTCTTTCTGCTTGTTCACCTAAGAACTAAGTAATATACCCCAAAATGCATTTTAAGACAGAATTTGAGCACTGTGGAGGTAAGGTCGAGCTATTATATAGAGAGACCTGCACTGGCTCAGACTTCATGCTTCTGCATCTCAAGAGAGGTTAGAAAACAATGACCCGAGGACCAGATCCAATTGGCCACCAGTTTTCCTAGCATCAACAAGCATAGAATGGTTTCTACTCTACTCTTTTAAATATGTTAGTCAGCTTTCCATCACATAAGCAATCACTAAGATAATCATCTTAAAAAGAGAGAAGGTTGGGGCTGGAGAGATGGCTTAGTGGTTAAGCGCTTGCTTGTGAAGCCTAAGGACCCTGGTTCAAGGCTTGATTCCCCAGGACCCACGTAAGTCAGATGCAGAAGGGGGCACATGCATCTGGAGTTCATTTGCAGTGGCTGGAGGCCCTGGTGCACCCATTCTCTCTCTACCTCTTTCTCTCTCTGTCTGTCTGTTGCTCTCAAATACATAAATAAAAAATAAACAAAAATTAAAAAAGAGAGAGAAGGTTATTTGAGCTCCAGCTTTAGAGGTTTCAGTCTGCGATTACTTGCCTCTATCACGTTGGGGCTTATGGCAACACATCATGAGGGAAGTACATGGTGGAGGAAACTTCACCTCAAGGTAGCTGTGAAGCAAGGAGAGGAAGAAGAATTGGGTGAGATCCCACAATTTCTTCAGGGGGACATCCTCAATGGCCTGACAACCTCTCAGTAGGCTCTGCCTTTTTAAAAAATTTTTTTTATTATTTTATTTATTTTTGGAGAGAGACACAGAGACAGACAGACAGAGAGGAAGAGGGAGACAGATAGAGATAGGCACACCAGCAGTCTCTCAGCTGCTGTGAACAAAATCCAGATGTGTGCGCCCCCTTGTGGTCAAGTGCGGCATTGCGCCCTTGCATCACTGCATCTGGCTAAACGTGGGACCTAGAGATTGGAACCAGCGTTCTTAGGCTTAGCAGGCAGATGCCTTAACTGCTAAGCCATCTCTCCAGCCCTAGGCTCTGCCTTTTAAAGATGGTTCCATGACCTCAGGGTCACCCTTACCCAAACTAAAGCATGGGGCCCATCAAGTGTGTGGGTCAGTGAGTACTTAATCATTGCTTATAATATTTTCCATGGACAAATTGATTTATAAGCAATTTAGAAATAAGCCTATTAAATGCAATCTATTTATAACTTGGAGCTAACTTTATAAAGGAAAATACATACATTTCACGGCTAATTTTGTCTCCCAGGCCTGTCAGAGAATTTGCCATACCAAGAGGAGCGAACACTTTCTGCTACTGTGTAAAAGCAAATGTGATTGTCACTGGAGGTAAGAGGACAGTTCACGATGCAGAGAGATTCATCTAGCTTGCAAACAGTGTTCTCCTTATATTTTTATGGCTAGAAATAACATTTGAGGAAATTTGAAACTCCATATGTTTCTTTCACGGTGGCCTCTGCATTGAATGGCACACTTAGCACAGCTTTCTTCAGTTCAAGCACATGTGAAAAAAAATTCTCTTGCATTGGATCATACTTTGCTCTATTGTTTTGTTGTTTAACTTTCTTTCTTTAGACCTTTAATCCATGTAGAATGTATTTTTACACATGAGAGCACAAGTCATTAGGTTTTAAAGGAGTGCTGGAGTCCCCCTAAGCAAACTGACTTTTATATGCTTATATGTATTTTCCTGGCATGGGAGTCCAAAATCTTACCAAATCCTCAAAAGGAATTCATGATCAGAAAGTTCAAATCAGCAGATTAGAGTTGACAGAAAAGAGGCCAAGGACAGAACCTGGACGAATACCACTCTTCAAGGGATGACCAGCGGGAATGTGGAGGGGCAAGGTCAGTTGCTGAGAGTAGGTGAAAGGTGACAATAGAAAAGCCTTCAGGGGAAGGTAGAGAATGGAAATATTCTGTGGGATTCAGATCCCTGCTCCACACCACTGGGATTTTAACAGAGTAGGTTGATTTTGAGTCTAGGTACAAATCCACTTGCAAGCTCTGTGGTGGGAAGATTATTTACCTTAAAAGCTCAAATCTCATCCTTAAGTAGCGTTAATAAAAACAGTGTCTGCTTATAAGGTTATAATATGAAGTAGTACTTCAAGGGCTAGACACATGTGGGAGGACACAGGGTTATCATAAGTTCAAAGGACATCCTAGACTACAGGAGACCCTATCTCAAAAAAGACAAAGGACTTCAAATAAAGGAGTTTGAATTATTGTATGAATCAAAAAAAGAAAAGAAGAATCACTTATGAAAAAGACATTGTAAACGGATCTGTGAGTATGTTTCAGTGGCAGGGCACATGCATGGCATAAACAAGGCCCTAGATTGAATTTTCATCACTATCACTTGAAAGAAGATTTGAAATGAATGATTCATATGTCCTGCAGACAGAATTATTAGGGACTAGTGAAAGAGGTAAACCATGGGTTGGAGAAATGGGTTAGCAGTTGAGGTGCTTGCCTGTGAAGCCTAAGGACCCAGGTTCAACTCTCCAGGTCCCAAGTAAGCCAGACGCACAAAGGTGAGACAAGTGTACAAGGTCACACATGTGTACCAGGTGGCACAGGTGTCTGGAGTTTAATTGTAGTGGCTGGAGGCCCTGGCATGCCAATTCTCCCTCTCTCTTTCTCTCTCTCTCACTCACTCACAAAGAAATTACAAAAAAAGAGGTGAACCAGTTCCAAGCTTATAAAGTGGGGAAATGGAAGAATAGAAATTGTGTTGATAGTTACATAGAAATTAAGAAGAGGGGACACGCATGGGCAAGAAAGCAAATATACATTCAGGTTTTACTTCGATGCTTTGTAGGCTAGACATTCAAGTAGAGATTCTTTGTGGTGATCAGAAAAGATCAGGTTGGACATGAGGGATCTGTGGGTGGGAGAAAATGAGTTCCCAGAGTGTCTTCAAGGTCATCAAGGTCAGCCTACACAAGAGAGAGGACATGGGCTTGAAAGAGGCAAATGAACAAAGCAGAAACGCAAGCAAAATAAACATTCATATCTTTAGGTAGAAATATCAGCTTTCTATCCAACTCTCTTAACACAAAACCCTTTGACTAAGCAGTATTTAAACGCATGTCTGAAGAAATTTGATTTCTGAAGTGTGATTGACATGTGATATCATCACCTCTACCCTAACCACCTCCTCGTAGGGTCCTTTGTGCTCACACACAGAAGAAAGCAAAAATTTAAGAATACCAGTCCTAATATCCTTTGTAAGCATAGTATTTTAATCGTTTCTGGGGGGAAGTGTGTTTGGTGAAGTTATGGGACTTAAGTGATTTTACTGTTGGCGAATTTTTTAGAGCATTTGATGCTCATTAACCTCACTGTTCACTATATCATAAAACCTGAAGTCACAGTTTTAAAATCTTATTAATTATGGATTTTCTAGTTCTCGTGAAGGCAATCAGCTGTTCGGCAGCATGAAAAACAAGCAGCTAATCCTTTCTGCCACACATCATTTCTTGAATCACCACAGCTATGGAGCCTCCATTAGCAGAAAATGCAAATTCTCAAATGAAAATGCACCCCCCTGGACAATTCTTTTGTTGATTAATGACTCAGCCCAGCATATTCGTAAATGTACGGTATGTGCTGGGTATGGCTCCAAATATACAATAAAAGCTGTTTTGCTCAGCAGAGCTGGATGTCTCAACTGTTCAGGGACACTCGGTGAGCTTGGAAAGAACAGTGGGTTTTTCAGGAGAAAGCAAACAACAAAATTAAAAAAAAAAAATCACCAGGACTGGATAGTTACAAAATAATGATAAAAAGAAAGAAGCGAAAAGAAAATAGAAGAAAGAAAAAGCTTGCCAATTTACTCAGCATTATTTGTTGACCATCAAGAATTGTTAACCCCATAGTGTTTCCATGTATTATTTGGAGAATTTTGCTCCTTATAAAGAAGTCTCAGTATATAAAAGCACAGATCCTTCATCCAAGATAAGTTGGGGCCTCTGCATGGTAGCACCATTCAATGGGCTAGGGGCCTGGACTATATAAAAAGGAAAGAGGTGGCTTAATACGAGCATTCATCTCCCTTTACTTCCTCACTGTGACTGAATGTGACCAGCCTCCTCAAGCTCCTGCCTTTCCCACCATAATGGACTATAACCAAATAAACTGATTTTTGTCAGGTATTCCCCACCCCCCAGCAATCAGAGAGGGACTAAAACAAGTCAAAAGCAATTCAGGAGAGATATGTTCTCTACAGACAGAGCCACCCTGAATGTGCCTGATCTTGTCAGGAGATACTTTATTGGTAAAATGATCACTCTGAAGCATGTAACTGAACATCTGAAGGTTTCCTCATTACTGTCACAATTCCTGTAGTAAGCAATCTTGCCTTTCCAGAACAAGATCTTGAAGATCATAATTGTATAATGAGGAAATTGAGGCCCCTTGAAAACAAAAGTTTGACACAGGCCATGCAGCTGGTCAGCTGGTGATGCTGAAGGTGATTCGGTTGCCTTTGGTTCCAGCCCTGTGTTCTTCTTCCTGCACCACTGTGAACCAGTGCATTAGGGCTGTCTCCCTCGCTGTCCTCTCTGAACCGAGAGAGCTCATTTCATCAAAAGTGATGCTGTGGGATTGAGTGATGCACATTTGAGATGAGTTTGCTAAAAGAAAGACAAACTTGTGTTTGATGAGTAGTTTTATTTAAATCCTGCCTTGGTCAAAAAAAATAAATAAATAAAAGGAAAGAAAGAAAATCAAAATAGAAAATAACAAAGAAACAGAAATCCAACCCCTATTTAACCATCATACATTATTTATAATATAAATGTTTGATATTTTAAGATGCTTCATATTTGGTATTTTATATGAATACATCCTTTATATCTCATGCTTGCCTCATTGCTATGACTAGATTACTACCACTAGAAGCTGGGACCAGGCTTCATGTATCTGTGTAAAAGTGGCTCTCACTCTCCTTCACATGTTTTGTAGAATGTACTGTACAAAGCAGGAACTTAGAGTAATCATAATAGTGGTATTGGTAACATTTAGCTCACAGTCCAGGAACTGTTCAGCTTGACATACAGGAGCCCATCTATTCTCACTAACCATGCCATAAGCTCGTTTATCCTGACAGAACACCACACTCAAGAGGGCAGAACTAGTAAGTGAGACAGCCAGATTTTAAACTGAAATAGATTTCAATATTTTTTTAGCAAACACAAGTCATGCCGCTACTATTTGTCAAGCATCACCAAAATGAGAAGGACAAGGCTCATCAGAAAAACAATCAATAGACATGTAAATGGACAACTGAAATTGAACAGGACTCATGCTGGAGAAATCTGATGACAACTTGAATGACAAACAATGAAGAAAGAGTTCAAACACCATCAGAACCAAGAAAGCTGTAGGGAAGGAACTGCAGCGGGGATATTGAAATTAAGCCCAAAAGAGTATTTTTAGTCTTCTTTAAAAGTAGATTTGGAAGCTGGAGAGACTGCTTAGTAGTTAAGGTGCTTGCCTGCAAAGTTGAAGGACCAAGGTTCAATTCCCCAGTACCCATATAAAGCCAGATGCACAAGGTGGCGCATGTGTCTGGAGTTCATTTGCAGTGGCTAGAGCCCCTGACATGCCCATTCTCTCTCTCTCTCTCTCTCTCTCTCTCTCTCTCTCTATCTGCCTCTTCCTCTCTCACATAAATAAAATATTTTAAAAGTGTCCTTAATCTCGAGAAAAATACCAAGTGAATGGTAATTTCTCAAGAAATTTTAGTCTCAGTAGTAATAAAGGTAGCATGAAATTTTAAATATAAGAAACTTCCCACTTACTCAGCTGCTGTGGTCCTTAAAAATACTTTGCTGCCATGTCAGTAAGCAAAACACCATCCCCTGGAAGGATTAAACAACAAAAATTCATTGACTTACATACAGTCCCAGAGGCTTGAAGGTCAAGACAGGAAAAAATCAACACAATCAGCTCTTAGTGAGGAACTACAAGCTTGTAGGTGGTCGCTTCACACTGGGAGCAAGTTGCCTGGTTCCCCTCTTCCTATGAGAATGCTCATCCCATTGTGAGAACTTGTTTAGACCTAATTATCTCTCACAGGCCTCCTTTCCAAATACCCTCAAATTGGTGGAGAGGACTTCAACATGGATTTGGCGGGGGGGGGGGGGAGGACATCAATTTACTCCATAGCATTTGCTTGAGAAAAGGAAACAGAATCAGCTGTGCCCTGGCTTTCTCTGCCTGCTTCTCATAATCCTGAGAGCCTCTAAAATGAAGCAATTGGCCTTCACAAAGGGGTTCGGTGAACATCATTCAGTTAGAGGCACATTTTTTCCTTCTGTGAAAACAGACAGAGAGAGAGAGAGAGGAAAGGGAGGGAGAGAGAGAAAGAATGAGCACAACAGCCTCCAGCCACTGCAAATGAACTCCAGATGCATGCACCCCCTTGTGCATCTGGCTTTATGTGAACACAGGGAAACAGAACTTGGGTCATTAGGCTTTGCAGGCGAGTGCCTTAACTGCTAAGCCATCTCTCCAGCCTGTGTTTTTCCCTTTCTTCTGGCACTTTATAGGTAAAGCTCTGAGCTGTGACTAATCATCTCAGCACCGAGGTTACTGAGGTTGTTTTCTAATAAACTTCTGTCCAGCTCTTGCTGTAGGCTGCATAGTGAAATCCCACAGCAACCAGAAATGTTCTGCCTCAAGGCAGAAGTAGATTATTTATTGCAAGTCAATGACGCTAGTTAGCATCATTCATTAGCATCATGATGTTTTCAAAATATTGAGGTACTCTGGAATATTCTTGTAGATGTATGTTGTGAATTGAATCAGATGTTCCCCCATAAACTCAGATATTCTGAATGCATGGTCCCCAGCTGATGACAATTTGAGAGGTGAAATCTTGTTATGTGTTGTTGGGGGTGGCCCGCCTCCCCTCTGTCTAGAGTTTGACTTGCTCTCCAGTGCCTGTTTTCTTCCTGCTGTTGGCAAGGAAGTGATGTCCAGCATCTGTTCTATCATCTTTTCCCTGTCATCATGAAGCTTCCTCTAGAGACTGGAAGCCAAAATAAAAACTTTCCTCCCATCAGCTGCTTTTGGTTGGGTGCTTTATCCCAGCAACAAGAAGGTAACTACAACAGTGTATTTATTCTAATACTTGAAGGGTAGATTATGAAAGAATGAAATGCATAAAGAGGGGCTGGAGAGATGGTTCAGCACTTAAGGCACTTGCCTCTAGTGCCTAAAGACCCAAGTTCAATTCCTTAGTACCCTTGTAAAGCCAGATGCACAATGTTGCTCATGCATCTGGAGTTCATTTGCAGCAGCTGGAATCCCTGGTACGGCCATTCTCTCTCTGTCTCTCTTTTCCTGCTTGTAAATAAATAAAATATTTTAAAATTTCAGTCATTAGTTCATGGATTAAAACAAAAGAAAAACATAAATAAAATACCATGTTTCTTTTTCTTGGGGCCCAAGAAAATAATCAGAATTATGGGAATATCTATCACTTTTGGCTGGCCTATCAATATCCAACTATCAAGTTACTTGATTTTCCTCAAGCTCAAGTGGATCTTTCAGCATGGATAAGTCCACATAAACAAACAAACAAAAATAAACCTAACATATGAAAGCAAATGGACACTGTGAATAGCAAAATACATACTACCAGAATAGATTAGCCATATTGAATTTTAGGGATTGTATCTATAAGTTGTAACTAAAAATTATTAACTTCTCTCTCTCTGTATATATATGTGAATTATAATACTTTTTAATGCTATTATAAAGCTTTTTGCCAGTAGCCTAATGTACCATGGTAATGACTATGTGCTTAGGAATACACCAAAGTATTTCTAACTTAGTTTTATTTCCCAATTTGTTATTCTGAACTATCACATCTAAGATGCTAAAATAAATTCTTTAGTAATTTTATTAATAAACTTCCAAGATGATATTTAGTGAGTTCGTTTGTGAAATAGAAAATCCATTATCTATTTTTAAATGATTACACATCATTTAATCTTTTATGTACATACGTTATAGCCATGAATTAGTGCAAATAATGTAGGCTGATAATGATAAATTAATTCTAAATTTACATGACTCATACAATGGAAAGGTATTTCTTATTAGTTGTGTAAGCTCTAAAATAAAATAAATAAAAGTTCGTACCTGATCTGCAAGGGATCCAGAATAGTAATGCTTAGCTGTGTACCCAGGGGGAGGATATGGGGTTGGAACTAACCAATCTCTCTCTCTCACACTCTCTTTCTTTCTCTCCCTTCCTTCCTGTGTATCACACAAATGATGATAAATTTCTGGTTCAACTTCTATTGTTCAAATTATTAGAGTTCCAGTAGGTCACTGGTAAAGAAAGTAGTCAAACAATTTACAGAAGAAAGAGATCAAGTTTGTGGATATTTGCGGGAAAAGATACAAAAATCTGGCTGTTATAAAATTAAATGTGAAACATTATTTTAGACCTATTAAAATGATAAACATTTTAAATCATGGTGACATTCATGTGCAGACTGATGAAACTGGTAGTCTTGAGATTTGATAGAACCATTTTGGAAAGCAACCTAGCAATGTGTTTTAAAGTCATAAAAATATCCACAGGTTTTAATATAATTATTGCACTCATAAGAATTTATTGGTAGTAGATAATCCAAAAGAAGAAAGTGACCACACAAATGAGGTAACTGTCTGTCTCTTGCTCTTAAAAACAAATAAATAAATAAAATTTTTTAAAAAGCTTTTCATTTTAAATTTATTTATTTATTTATTTATTTATTTATTTATTTATTTACAAGAAGAGAGAGAGATGGGAGAGGCAGACAGAGAGAGAATGGGCACACCAGGGCCTCTAGCCACTGCAAACAAACTCCATATGCCTGTGCTCCTTGTGCATCTGGCTTACTTGGGTCCTGGAGCATCGAACCAGGATCTTTTGGCTTCACAAACAAATGCCTTAACAGCTAAGCCATTTCTCCAGCCCTAATTAAAAAGAAGAGAGAGAGAGAGACAGAGAGGATAGCCGGGCATGGTGGCGCATGCCTTTAATCCCAGCACTCGGGAGGCAGAGGTAGGAGGATCACCCTATGACCCTACCTCAAAAAAGCAAAAAAGTAAATAAATAAATAAACCAGAAGAGTAGAATCAAGGTTATGGGAAGAGAAGAAATGATTAATCATTACAGACACACTTGGGCAGTAGGAATACCTTCTAAGATTCCATAGCACAATAGGATAGTGGTTGAAAACAATTAATTGAAAATTTCAAAATGGCTAGTACACAGGACACTTTAGTGCTCACCTACACAAACACATTTCTGCCCTGAAAAATATGACCTTATCTTATCAGCATATACTATTTGTATGTGTTTAAATGTTACAATTTTCACCACAAATGTGTATATTACTATATGTTGATTAAAATAGGCAGGTGTGGTGGCACATCCCTGTAGTCCCACAATTGGGAGATAGAGGCAGGAAGATCTTTGGTTGATCTGGACTACAAAGTAAGACTCTGTCTCAAAAATAAAAGAAATGAAGTCCAGGCGTGGAGGCGCATGCCTTTAATCTCAGCACTCGTGGGGTAGAGGTAGGAGGATCACCATGAGTTCAAGGCCACCCTGAGACTGCATAGTGAATTCCAGGTCAGCTTGAGCTAGAGTGAGACTCTATCTCAGAAAACCATAAATAAATAAATAAATAAATAAATAAATAAATAATAAGAGAGGTGATGGAGGAGGAGAACGAAATGGTGTAAAATTGTAACTAAAGTGATAACTATGATGGCTTGGGAGTTTGTGCCAGACTTGGCCATATACTGAGACCCTGTCTCAAAAACATAGTAGGTATATAAATGTGTCTAGGAACATATATACTTAATATTGTTAATTATGATTTTGTATAAAGACAGAACTAGGAATTGGGGGGAAGAATATTTCATTATTTTTTAATAAAAATTTCACCCTTCTATACTGTTGAAATATTTTACCATGTATCCATACTATTCAAACAAATAAAAGGACAATATCTATACTATGCTGGTATATATACATATGCTAGTATATATATACTTACCATATATATATATATATATATATATATGCATGTGGATACTGTGACAAAGGAAGAGGAAAAGATCAAAGCACTTGATTGGTTTCAATGCTGCAGATTATGTGCAGTTTTCCTCTGCCATTGGTTTGTTCCTTTTACTATTTTAATGTTTGAATAACTTAAGGATGTTAAAAGCAAAAGAACAGCTCCTTGCAATACGTTTTGAAGTACATACATGAAGTACTGGATCCAGAAAAATGCTCAAAGAATATTGACGAGAACTCACATTGGTCTGTAAATACCACGATCACAAAACAGCCTTGCAAAACAGAAGGTAGGCAAGGCCAGTCCCTCCACAAGTCTACCACAGAAGGCACCCTGGGAGAAATGGGTGTGGTTTATTAGAAGAGCAGGATGAGCCGGGCTGTGGTGCACATGCCTTTAATCCCAGCACTTGGGAGGCAGAGGTAGGAGGATCACCATGAGTTCAAGGCCACCCTGAGACTACATAGTGAATTCCAGGTCAGTCTGGACTAGAGTGAGACCCTACCTTGAAAAATCAAAAAAAAAAAAAAAAAAAAAAAAAAGAACATGATGTGACTGAATGAGAGATACTTCATCAGTCTTGACGACTCGAGAAGGTAAGTCATTGTTCACTGTCCTCCTTCCCAGGAGATGATAAACTCCTCCGGCTATGGCACCCCAACATCAGCACCAAGCCTGTCGGGAAGCTGGCGGGACACATGTTCAGCATCACCGAGATCGTAGCCAATGAGAAGGAGCAGCACATCATCAGCCTGTCCTCTGCCAAGGTAACAGGGAGAAAGTCACCAGACCAAAGGAGCCTGGGCTGCTGGGAGACCACTGGGAGACCACTGGGGACCACTGGGAAACCACTGGGAGACCACTGGGAGACCACTGGGGACCACTGGGGACCACTGGGGACCACTGGGACCACTGGGAAACCACTGGGAGACCACTGGGGGACCACTGGGGACCACTGGGAGACCACTGGGGACCACTGGGAGACCACTGGGAAACCACTGGGAGACCACTGGGGGACCACTGGGAGACCACTGGGAAACCACTGGGAGACCACTGGGAGACCACTGGGAAACCACTGGGGGACCACTGGGGGACCACTGTGAGACCACTGGGAAACCACTGTGAGACCACTGGGGGACCACTGGGGGACCACTGTGAGACCACTGGGAGACCACTGGGGGACCACTGGGAAACTACTGGGAGACCACTGGGGGACCACTGGGAGAACACTGGGAGACCACTGGGATACCACTGGGGGACCACTGGGAGACCACTGGGAGACCACTGGGAGACCACTGGGAGACTACTGGGAGACCACTGGGGGACCACTGGGAGACCACTGGGAGACTACTAGGGGACCACTGGGGGACCACTGGGAGACCACTGGGAGACTACTAGGGGACCACTGAGGGACCGCTGGGAGACCACTGGGAGACCACTGGGAGACCACTGGGAGACTACTGGGAGACCACTGGGAGACCACTGGGAGACTACTAGGGGACCACTGAGGGACCACTGGGAGACCACTGGGAAACCACTGGGAGACCACTGGGAGACCACTGGGATACCACTGGGGGACCACTGGGAGACCACTAGGGGACCACTGGGAGACTACTAGGGGACCACTGGGAGACCACTGGGAGACTACTGGGGACCACTGGGAGACCACTGGGAGACTACTGGGGGACCACTGGGAGACCACTGGGAGACCACTGGGAGACTACTGGGAGACCACTGGGAGACTACTAGGGGACCACTGGGAGACCACTGGGAGACCATTGGGAGACTACTGGGAGACCACTGGGAGACTACTAGGGGACCACTGGGAGACCACTGGGAGACCATTGGGAGACTACTGGGAGACCACTGGGAGACCACTGGGGACCACTGGGAAACCACTGGGAGACCACTGGGAGACCACTGGGGGACCACTGGGAGACCACTGGGAGACTACTAGGGGACCACTGGGGGACCACTGGGAGACCACTGGGAGACCACTGGGAGACTACTAGGGGACCACTGGGAGACCACTGGGGGACCACTGGGAGACCACTGGGGACCACTGGGAGACCACTGGGAGACCACTGGGAGACCACTGGGGGACCACTGGGAGACCACTGGGAGACCACTGGGAGACCACTGGGAGACTACTAGGGGACCACTGGGAGACCATTGGGAGACTACTGGGAGACCACTGGGAGACTACTGGGAGACCACTGGGAGACTACTAGGGGACCACTGGGAGACCACTGGGAGACCATTGGGAGACTACTGGGAGACCACTGGGAGACCACTGGGGACCACTGGGAAACCACTGGGAGACTACTAGACCACTGGGGGACCACTGCTAGACCACTGACCACTGGGGGACCACTGGGAGACCACTGGGAGACCACTGGGGGACCACTGGGAGACCACTGGGAGACCACTGGGAGACCACTGGGAGACCACTGGGAGACTACTGGGAGACCACTGGGAGACTACTAGGGGACCACTGGGAGACCACTGGGAGACCACTGGGAGACTACTGGGAGACCACTGGGGGACCACTGGGGGACCACTGGGGGACCACTGGGAGACCACTGGGAGACCACTGGGAGACTACTGGGGGACCACTGGGGGACCACTGGGGGACCACTGGGGACCACTACCACTGGGAGACCACTGGGAGACCACTGGGGACCACTGGGGGACCACTGAGGACCACTGGGAGACCACTGGGAGACCACTGGGAGACTGGACCACTGGGGACCACTGGGGGACCACTGGGGACCACTGGGAGACCACTGGGAGAACCACAGGAGACCACTGGGAGACCACTGGGAGACCACTGGGAGACCACTGGGGACCACTGGGGGACCTAGGGTAGACGGAACCTTTGACTGAAATAACTGACAGTCGCCAAGGAATATGTCCAGGCGAGGAAGGAAATAATGAGCCAGGACACCTGCTACTGGTCACAGCAGAAGATAGACACATCTGAAAGCAGATGTAAAAGGCTCTAGTATTGAGAAGAAAGCTAGTATTTCCCTCAGTAGTAAAACACCAGAGGCTGCCCACCACAGATCCTAACATCATCGTAGGGGAGTTAAAAAAAAAAAAAAAAAGAAAGAACAAGGCTTCTGTGTTTTTAATACCATGGACAGTGATTTAGATATTAATACAAAGAGAAAAAATAAGTTATAAGTACTAGAAATGAAACTCCTATACAGTTATATTTGCAAACTATTTATTGGTCTGATTCAATAAAATCTATTAAATTTTTTTTAGCAAGACTAAGTTCAGTGATGTGGTTGGATACAATAGCAATTTACAAAAAATAAATTTGGGGTCTGGGGAAATGGCCTACTAGTTAAGGCACTTGCTTACAATGTCTGACACTCCAGTTTCAAATCCCCAGTACCTACATAAAGCCAGATGCACAAAGTGGTGCATGCATCTGGAATTTGTTTGCAGTGGCAAGAGGCTCTGGCGCACCATTGCATTCTCTCGCTCTCTCTTTTTGAAAATTAATTAAAAAAATAAATTTCTGTGTAAGAGTAATACTTAGGCAAAATACTCTAAGAGGTGACCTGCACAAGAATAGAAAAATATGGGTTATCTGTGAATAAATTTAGCAAGCAATATTCAACATTCACTGTTAGTATCAGAAAACAATGAAGCTTCACTGAGGCGCCCTATTTAAAAACGTGGAGTAGAGCAACATACTATTTTCATACAGGAGCATACAACCCTATAAAATATATGTTGCATCAAATAAATTTGTATTTTAAAGCTATTGAGGGATATTTAAGTAACCATTTGCCAAGTTAAAAGTTAGTGTAAATATATATATAAGTTATCTTAGATAGTTTGGAAAATATAATTATGAGATGACACTTTATCAGCCATATACTAAAGCCAGGTATGATGGCGCCTGTCTTTAACCCTAGCACTCAGGAGGCAGAGGTAGGAGGATTGCTATGAGTTCAAGGCCACCCTGAGACTACATAGTGAATTCCAGGTCACCCTGGGCTAAAGTGAGACCCTACCTCAAAGAGACCATACCTCAAAAAACCTCTCTCTCTCTCTCTCTCTCTCTCTCTCTCTCTCTATATATATATATATATATATATATATATATATATATATATATATATATGTATATATATATTAGATTATGCAAGAATACCCACAATAGTGAAGCAAAAAGATAATGCAAGGATTAAGGACATGTGTGAGAAAATTTTGTATATGACAAAAGTTGAAATTAAAATTTATCAGCAAAAAATAATTTTCACAATCCATGTCAGGAAAAATAGAGATCACAACCATATAGGAAAAGATATATACAGTCAGATCATCACTTCTCCAGATGAAGCAAAGTACATTCCTTATGGGTCAAAGAGAAAGCTAATTTCCAGAAGAAAATATAGGTGAATATTCCTATAGCTTTAGGGTAATTGCTTAGGTGTAGTCCACATTGCTAATGGGAAAGTAACTATAATTATATCAGAATCCCAACTCTGCACCATGATGGTGATGCTGTCATTCATCACATGCTTACCAAGTGCCTGGCACAGGGCTAAGTAGTTTATGTACCCAACAGATCTGATGCCACTGGCGATGCTAGAGGGCTAGCGGTATATATAGTTCTGTGGGAGAGCATGTGCTTAGCATGTGAGGCCTTGCTTTGATCCCTAGCAATGCACACATACCTATAATTATCTCAATTTTGAACACGTGAGGGGAAAAATGAGACTTCAGAAGCAACTGGCACAAGCCCCAGTTACCTAGCTGTGTATAGCCCCTACTTTATTTGCTTCTGTATCAGAAGACCTCAGAGTGAATGGTAGGTAGCAGATATTGCAGCTATGCAGCCAAAGGATGGGAACTGGAATAATGGCCCTAAACAAGCAAAGAAAGCTCTGACAGGTAAGAGTCATAAAAGGAAGAAGGGGGAAGAAGGACAAAAGTTTAAAATTACGGACATGTTTATGAAGTGCTTGGAGGACATCAGAAAGGGGAGCATTGAAAAGGGAAAGACAGGGTAAGAATGAGTGAACTCTAGTATGCCTGGATTGGACAAAGCCTCAGATACACCATGTTTTTCATCCACATATATACCTCGGATAGAGTTTAATCTAGAAATCTGGCACATCAAGAGAGCAATGACAATAAGTAACAGTAAGACAGAACACTTGGGCTGGAGAAACTGTTCAGTAGTTAAAGGCACTTTCTTGCACAGTCTGATGGCCTGGGTTCTATATCCAAGTTCCCACAGAAAGCCAGATGTACAAAGGGGTGCATGGGTCTGGAGCTCAGTTCAGTGACAGGAAGCCCTGGTGCACCCATTCTCAGTCTTCCTCTCTCTCTCTCTCTGTAACCCATTCTCAGTCTCCCTCCCCCCTCTTTTCTTTCTCTCTCAAATAAGTAAGTTTTTTAAAAAAGAACAATTAAGCCGGGCATGGTGGCACACACTTTTAATCCCAACATGTGGGAAGCAGAGGTAGGAGAATCACCATGAATTCAAGGCCACCCTGAGACTACATAGTGAATTCCAGGTCAATCTAAGCTAGAGTGAGACCATACCTCAACAACAACAACAAAAGAACAATTATAACAATACACTTAGAAATGAAATCCTACACAATTATATTTGTAAGCTATTTATAATAAAATTATAAAACCATTTATAATAATATGCCATGATCACTGGTCTTGCCCTTTGGAGCCAGTGTCAAGTAAAACAAGGCTCCTGGAGGGTAAGTGTCATGATGCTGTGACAGTTGATCAAATACCCAAGATGGTTGCTCAGTGGCTAACAGTGTGCAGTATGGATATTCCTTGGAAGACGGGATAATTCATGCTTTGAGCACAACAGAGTGGGACAGTGAGAAATTCCCTCACACTATTCAGAATGGTACACAATTTAAATCTTTCAAATCCTTTACTTTGGAACTTCCCACTTAGTATTTCCAGACTTCTGTTAACTAGGGGTAAATGAAAACATTAGTATAGGAAGTGCAGAAAGCAAGACTGTGGGTCGGGGGAGGGGTTTGCTGGGTCAAACACTTAACCACTTCCACGGGTGACTAAAGAGGTTTAAGATGCTTTGCTGGCCCCATATCAGCTTTTGTACACACAAAATACTGCTAGAGCATTCAAAGAGAAATAAACTGTTTATAGCAAAAATTGAGGCCATTCATGCTCCGAGATAGAGAGGCAGAAGAGAAAACCCCTCCATTTTCTTTCAAATGTGATGGATGTGTTCGGGCGATGCTCACCCACCCCAGCAGCTCCACGGGCGCTACTTCCTATTCTTCCACTCCATTCCTGCATTGGTAAAAGGTGGGCGTGCTTAGCCCAGGGGGGTGTTACAACGATGAAATGAGACCAGTCATTTTGTGACTCAGCAAACATTCATTTCTTGAATACCTGCTCAGCCATCACAGGTGCTATTTTGGGGTCTAAAGATAGAACAACAAACAAATTGTCCAAGAGCAGTGTCCAGAGGAAACACATCTTAGGGAAGGACAGAAAAACAAGCGAAGTAGCGAATTCATAAGAAAATAGTTTGATCGGTATCAGAAGAAACTGGGAGCACACTGGGTGGAAGAGGCAGAATATCACCTCTAAGGAGTCTATAGAAGAGGGGAGGTCTGCACAACCGGCGGGGCCATCTCTATGGAAACCTAGGAAAAGAGAATCGTATGGCTTTGCTGAAGCTAACTTTATTATTGTTATTATCGTTTATTATAGCAAAAATAGCAGCTTTACACATGTAGCATTCTTTCAAATTACTTGATATAAATCAACTTCCATCACACCACACTCCAGCAAAGTCCTGGTTCACTGTGTGAAAACCATAACCTTCCCTGAGCTCTTAAAACAGAACGTTTCACCCTTCCTCTTAACTCTGCAGCATTTCCACAAGGATATTACTTTCTCTTCCAACTGCTAAAATTGTAAGTGTAGTCACAGAGCTCACGTGGGACAGCTCTGCCACATCTCCTGTCACGGAAGAAGCGACACATGTTCAGAAGGCTGAAAGAGACAAATCTAAATTTGACTTCTTCTGGTCTCATTAGCAAAACCAATGGAAGCCTCGGCTGGTCACCTTCAGCAGCACGACTCTAGTGACCAAAAGGTGTTCTTGGACCAACCTTATCCTGTTTAATACACTGCCTGCTGAATTAATTACCTGCTCCATTATTATTACCACTTCTTTCTTTTTATTTGCATTTTCTTGCTAAATATTTGCTACCATTTTACTCCAGTCCTCAGTCTAGCTTATATTTAACGTCTGACTCTCAATGCCAACTCATCCTTGACCCAATCTTACTCATGTCTCATTCATTTGCATGGGAAGGCACTCGTTATGTATTATAAAGAGAAGATAACAGTCACACATCTACCTTATGTGGACATTTATATATGATGCAATATATAATGTGGCATATAGTGACGCAGACATTCAGGTTAACAGTGGATCTCTGTGCTCTGCATTTTGTTTCTCTCCGGCCTATCTGGATATTTTCACTTTCCAAAATGAATTTGTCTTTGTGTGTTACTTGTGTCGCACACAAACAAAAAAAAAGATATTTTTCAATTAGAAATGTAGGTCAGGCATACAACACAGTAGCTAGTCTCTAGCCATTTCCCAGTAAATGTCAACAATCCCCTGGAAGGCAGGGCTTCCTTCTCACTGTGGGTGGTGATGGATTATGTTGCTCTATCCACACTTGTCCTGGATCTTCTTTGTGGCCAGTGTCTTTGAGGTCGAGATTAGAGATGGGTTCCACGGCATAACATAGGGCGAGGCTTTCTCAACTAATTCATCACATGGAACTCAACCATTAATGCTCATATCTTAAAAAATATTTTGTTTTCATTTATTTATTTGAGAGAGAGAGAGAATGGGCATGCTGGAGCCTCCAGCCACTGCAAATGAACTCCAGACCCATGTACCACCTTGAGCATCTGAGTTCTGGGGAATTGAAGCTAGGTCCTTTGGCTTTGCAGGCAATCACATTGCCTCAACCCCTGAGCCATCTCTCTAGCCCTACTGCTCATATTTTGATGGCAGAGCATCTAGTTTATGTGATTAGATGTATCTTTGTTCTCTATGAGTTCCTGACTTCACCCTTCTTCTCTACAAGCTACTTCTATTAACCACTTTGAGCTCACATTGTAAACTTTCCTTTTACTACCCAAAAATGTTTTTGTATTTTTGCCTTTGCTCTCTTGTTTTCTCTTTCCCAAGAACAAGTGGTTCTCTTCCTGCCTAGATCAAATCTTTCCTCTTTGCTCTCAATGTGAACACTGCCTCATCAAGAACCTTATTTCGCCAGGTGTGGTGGTGCACACCTTTAATCCCAGAACTCAGGAGGCAGAGGTAGGAGGATCACCATGAGTTCAAGGCCTCCCTGAGACTACATAGTGAATTCCAGGTCAGCCTGAGCTAGAGTGAGACCCTACCTCGAAAAAAAACAAAAAACAAAAAACCTTATTTCATCAGCCACGATTCCCTCCTCCTCCTCTTTTTCTTTCTTTCTTTGTGTGTTTGTGTGTGTCTGTGTGCACGTGTGTGTGTGCTCACGTGTATGAGTACAAGTGTGCATGTGATCAGAGGACAACTTCAGTGTCCATTCTTGCTTTTCACCTTACTTGAGGTAGGATCTCTCATTGTTCACGTCTGCATAGGCCAGACTAGCTGGTCCACACACTTCCAGGCAATTCTCCTGTCTCCTCCTCCCTTCTTACCAGAGCCACACTGGGGCTACAAATGCCAGTGCTAAAGCTAAAACATCAGGCTTGACACAGGCCCTGGGGAATGGAATCAAGCACTCATTCCTTATCCACTGAGCCATCTCCCCAGCCCCTGATTCTCTTTTTCACAACTGCAAGGAATTTCAAGTTTCCTTTTCCTCAGTTACGATTTTGCTGTTGTTGTTTTTTCAAGGTAGGGTCTACCTTTAGCCCAGGCTCACCTGGAATTCACTGGCCTTGAACATGACGGTCCTCCTACCTCTGCCTCTCTGCTGGGATTAAAGACGTGTGCCACCACACCCGATTTATTGTATTTTTATTTTTTTTATTTTTGAGTGGGGTCACACTGTAGCCCATGCTGACTTGAAACTGACTGAGAGTCTTAGTGTTTTAAGCATGTCTAATACCCCAAGTTCTTTTTTTAATATTTTAATTTTATTTATTTATTTGAAAGAGAGAGGAAGAGAGAAAGAGGCATTGAACGAGAGAGATAATGGGCATGCTAGAGCCTCTAGCCATTGTAGACAAACTCCAGATACATGTGCCACCTAGTGCTTCTGGTTTATGTGGGTCCTGGGGAATCGAACCTGGGTCCTTAGGCTTCTCAGGCAAGCACCTTAACTGCTAAGCCATCTCTCCAGCCTAGTTATGATTTTTTTAACTCTACAAACATAAAGATGAGTTTCTTTTTTATGTCAAATCTTGTTCTGACTTTTGATTTTCCTTTATTACTTGTATCATTTCTTTTCAGATGACCAATTTCAAAGTGACTTTTGACCTTTCTTCTTTACTGACCTCTACCACTGGTCAGTCTCTAAGCTTCAGAAATGGGCTTCATATTTACCACTTCTTTCTTTTCCCCCAACCTTGGTCCAGACCTGCAGAATCCCACCCCTGCAGTCGAAAGTACATATGAGGGGCCTCTGTCCCTTTCCTCTCCAAACCATCCAGATATTTCACTGCCACATGAACCCTCCTCCAATGCATTTATAATCTTCTATCTTCTTATACATCAGAAAGGTTCCTTATGACTTACAAATAAAGCCCACATTCTTGCAGTCACCAAGATTCTCCGTGGTTTGTAACAAGAAAACATTTTAGCTTTTTTCTGCTTATCCAACTTTACACATTCTAAGCTTTATCCCAAGCTTCCCCCAAAGACTTTGTGCTTTCCCACCTTTTGCCCCAAACACCGTTCCTCCATCCATACTTGTGTTCGTCTTTCAAAGAGAAAGGTAGGGTACTTGTGCTCTTGGTCAAAAAGAAATGTGCACAATTACAATAAATCCAGGACAGGAAGAAAAGCTGATCCTATAAAATGTTAAACCTTAAGTCCAATAAATATGAAATATGTATGTGCTTAGGTTCTGTATGCTATGCATATAGAAATGTTTTGTATGGGGCTGGAGGGATGGCTTAGCAGTTAAGATGTTTGCCTGCAAAACCAAAGGACCCAGCTTCAATTCCCCAGGACCCATGTTAACCAGATGCACAAAGGGGTGCATGTGACTGGAGGCCTTGGAACACCCATTCTCTCTCTCTCTCTCTTCTCTGTCAAATAAATAAATGATTTTTCTTAAAAAAAAAAAAAAAAAGAAATGTTTTGTAGTGTCAGTCCAAGGCTTATGTATGTTTTGTTTCCCTTGCTTTTTGCATAATTTGATACATTCAAGATTGAGAGCCTGGTTTTGCTGTTTCTGGCCCTTTGCTAATTTCTGTCCTGTTCCACTTGCTTGGGGCACTTCCTTTGGGATAACTGTGATTTGTCATATTCTCAAGTGTAAGAGCGATGTGTCTCAAAACTCCCCAGTGACTAAGTAGGAAAAATATGTGAAGACAAATCTCTATTAACAAAGATCCACTAACAAAATGTGAGTGGACTGTTTGGAAAGAGAAAATACAATTTAAGGCTTGCGGGTATACGTGTGGGATTTGGTACTCAGCTGGGATGCGCTTTGCTCGCGTGCAAATATTGGTGAGTTTCCTTCCACTGGCTACCCCTAGATGATCCATGGGCATGGGTCTTCTCAGACACAGGCATTGTATGGGGGGTAAAAGATTTGCCACAAGAAATAATGGAGTCGGATATGGTGGCATGCAACCTTAATCCCAGCACTCTGAAGGCTGAGATGGGAGGATCACGTGAGTTCAAGGCCAGCCTGAGACTGCATAGTGAATTTTCAGGTCAGCCTGGGCTAGAGCAAGACCCTGCTTCGAAAAACCAAACAAAAACAAAAAGAAGAGGGGCTGGAGAGATGTCTTAGTGCTTGAGGCACTTGCCTGCGAAGCCTAAGGACCCAGGTTCAATTCCCCAGTGCCCATGTACGCCAGATGCACAAGGTGGCACACATATCTGGAGTTCATTTGCAGTGACTAGAGGCTCTGATGCACACATTCTCTATCTGCCTCTTTCTCTCTAATAAATAACTAAATAATTTTTTAAAAGAAAAAGAAATAAAGGGGATGAAGATCCCATGTGAAGCTTGAATTTGTATGCTATAACCTGGAACTCAGCAGCTTTTACACTTGCTGAAGGTGAGCCCTGCTGTGTCCAATATTTATTCCTTGGGTTTCAGCCTTATGGGTTATACTGGATTTGAGTGTCTTCACAATACTATTTGATTATGTATGCTTTCTCCTCACTGCCCCTGCTTGCTTAAAGAGCCCTCAGGCCCCTTTGTATTCATACACATACACATTTGCAACCACATTCAAACTATAGTCCATATACATGAGTATTTGAGTATTCTTGTTAGCATTAATGTTCATCCTTCTATTTCAAAAATACTTTTATTGATGGATTTATTTGTAACAGAGAAAGAGAGAAGGGAGAGAGAGGAGAGAGAAAGAACGAGTGTACCAGGGCCCTTTGCCATTGCAAACAAACTAGATGCATGTGCCGCATGGGTACTATAAAATCAAACCTGGGCCAGCAGGCTTGCCAGGAAGTGCCTTGAACCCCGAGCCAGCTCCCAAAGCACAGTCATCCTTTATAACACATGATTGCCAAAGAAGTTCCTTGGCTAGCAATGGGGCTGTGTCTCGGAGCCTGGCTGCAGGAATCCTGACTGCGCCCTGAGTCAGAAGGCATCGGCCTCTACGTTAAGTGCCCAGTGTTCTGTCAGACCTTGTACCTGTCTACATTTTCATGTCATCTCTTCCCAGAGGAGCTAAAAACCAAGTTGATTAAGTAAAACATGACTCACACAGATATTTCATGGCAAAAAAAAAAAAAAAAAAAAACCCTGAGCATGAGAGAAATATGAAGTTGAGTTCACCCAGAAAATTGTACCTAATTATGAAAGCCAGTATTGCTACTTGAAATAAGGAAGACATCACCTGCTTACAATTTTCCCAGAAGGCAAGGTTGACTTGGCAACCTCTAACAAAACTTAAAATCCTCACATCCTTGGACCCCAAAACTCAATTTCTCTGAATTTATCATCCAGTTATATTTAGATTACTTCCCAAAGCAATGGAGTTTGCAATGATACATGGAAAGGAGGTGGTTCACTGTCACTTTGCTGAAAAAAAGGCAAGTGCTGTGTCCGATAATCGGAGGACAGTGACAGTCAATCCTCATGCCATAGGAAGGCTGAGATAACTCTACGTGACGAATGTGCTCTAGTGCATGTGTCACCTCATCTAATGCTCATGGGATAAGAACTAGTTTCTTCCCCTTGCACGTGTGAAAACTAACGCTCAAAGAAATGCCGTGATTGGCCTAAAGTGATTCAGCTATTAAGTGATAAGGCAGGATGCATAGCATATAATCTCCCACCAGAGGCTGTATCTTTCTTTTAAACTTTTTAAATGACAACTTCCATAATTACAGACAATAATCCATGATAATTCCCTCCCCTCTTTCCCTTCACAACTCCACTCTCCATCATGTCCCTTCCCTCTCTCCATTAGTCTCTCCTTTATTTTGATATCATCATCTTTTCCTCCTATTATGAGGGTCTTGTGAAGGTAGTGCTAGGCACTGCGAGGTCATGGATATCCAGGCCAATTTCTGTTGGAACAATTGCATTGTAAGGAGTTCTACCCTTCCTTTGGCTCTTACATTTTTTCTGTCACCTCTTCCACAATGGACCCTGAGCCTTGGAAGATATGGTAAAGGTATTTTGGTGCTGAATACTCCTCCGTCACATCTTATCAGCACTATGGTCATAGGATCTTTCAACTATGTATCTTTAAACAATGGTTAGCATAGGGAATGGGACTATGGGACTGAAGGGCTCAAAGGAAGTGATGGTGAGAATGTGGACTTGGTTTTTGTATTATGTATTAGTCATCTTTTCTGTTTGTTTGCTTTTTCGAGGTAGGGTCTCACTCTAGCCCAGACTGATCTGGAATTCACTATGTAGTCTCAAGGTGGCCTCTAACTCATTGTGATCTCCTACCTTTGTCTCCTGAGTACTGGGACTAAAGGTGTATTCTACCACGCCCAGCTGTATTTGTCATCTTTCTGTATCTATAAATAAGTACCTGAGACAATGTAACATACCAAGAAATAAGGCTTGATTCATAAATTTTTGAGGTTTCAGCTCATGGTCAATTGGCCCTATTGTAGTTGGGATGGTGGGAAGCAGCACACGATACCAGGAAGAAAACTGCTCACCTCATGGCCAGGAAGAAAAAGAAAAGAGGCGTGCTGAAAGTCCATAATCCCCTTCAATGGAATCCCCCCCGTGACCCAAAGACCTCCCTAGACACCACCTCTTAGGATGACATTCTCTCCTAACAACACCAGTCTGGGGGCCAAGACTTTGGAGGGCATTCCATGTCCTAACTACAGCATACTGTTTGAAAGTACATACTGTAATTGTGTTATTAAAAAGTTAATTTGGGGCTAGAGAGATGGCTTGGTGGTTAAGGTGTTTTCTTGCAAAGCCTAAGGACCCAGGTTTGATTCCTCAGAACCCACATACCAGGTGCATATGGTAGTGCATGCATCTGGACTTTGTTTGCAGTGGCTAGAGGCCCTGGTATATGCATTCTCCCTCTCTCTCCCTCTCTCTTTCTGTCTCATAAATAAATAAAAATAAAATGTGATTTTTAAAAGTTAATTTTAAAAACTATTTATTTATTTATTTGACAGCAAGAAAGAGAAAGCGGCATATAGAGAATGAGAGAGAATGGGCATGCCAGGGCCTTTAGCCACTAACAGAACTCCAGATACATGTGCCACCTTGTACATCTGGCTCTATGTGGGTACAGGGCAATTAAACGCGGGTTCTTAGGCTTTGCAGGTAAGTGCCTTCAGCACTTAGCCATCTCCTCAGCCCCAAAAGTTATTATTATTATTATTATTTTGGAGAGAGAGAGAGAGAGGGAGAGGAAAACAGAGATGGGTGTACCAGCAGCCTCTCAGCTGCTGCGAATGAAATCCAGATGCATGCGCCCCCTTGTGGTCCAGTGAGGCATTGCACCCTTGCGTCACTTTGCGTCTGGCTAAACGTGGGACCTGGAAATGGGAACCGGCGTTCTTAGGCTTAGGAGGCAGGCGCCTTAACCGCTAAACCATCTCTCCAGCCCCCAAAGTTATTTTTTTAATGACAGGCCAGGTGTCTTCATAAAAACTCATTTGCTCACTTGTCATCATAACATGGGAAAAATGTGAAAACAAGTTATAAAATTAACAGATTAGGGGCTGGAAACATGACTCAGCAGTTAAGGTACTTGCCCATAAAGCCTAATGACTCAAGTTCAATTCCTAGTACCTACGTAAAGCCAGATACACAAAGTGGTACATGTGTCTGGAGTTCATTTGGAGTGACTAGAAGTCCTGGTGAGCCCATTTTCAATCTCTCTCTCTCTCTCTGCCCAGTGTAGTGGTGCACACCCTTAACCCCAACACTCGGGAGGCATAGATAGGAGGATCACTGTGAGTATGAAGCCAGCCAGTCTTATACAACATAGTGAATTCCATGTCAGCCTGTTCTCAAGCAAGACCCTGCCTCAAAAAAATAAAATAAAATAAAATAAAATAAAATAAAATAAAATAAAATAAAATAAAATAAAATAAAATAAAAACCTGACAAATTAGTCTCACATTGCTAAAATAATTTTATAAATTTTCTTATTAAATTACTTTCAAGAACTTAATAAGCACATGTTTTCATTGAATTCCTGCACAGATAATGAGGAATACCAGCCCCTGCTAATAGTTATACATATCCCAACTTTCAAATGTACCATATGTCTATGTCATTAATGTTAACCCTTAAAGGAGATTGATCACCTCATGTCACATGTGAAATCAAGTAATCAATCGAGTGACCCTGATTTGAGCCATTGGGAAAGGAAAAATCTCATTAACCTCTGTAGCCATTGAGTAAAATCTTAGAAAGACAGGTCAAATCCCAGATTTCCTTGACACGTCATCTATCCAAATGGCACTGCTGTTCTAAAGATTTGTAATGATGAAATTTTCATGGCGGTCTAATGGGTATGTTTCCATTCAAACATTTCTTTTTAAGATTTCTTTTAAATTTTTTTGAGGTAGAGTCTCAATCTACCCAGGCTGACCTAGGATACACTCTGTAGTCTCAAGCTGGCCTACTTCTGTCTCCCAAGTGCTGGGATCAAAAGTATGTGCCACCACCACACCTGGCCATCATTTAAATATTTCTTACGACACAGTATGACTACTTGTCTCAAATCTACTCTAGGGATGTTGGTGTATTCAAGACCAGGAATAATCTCCACTGCTCATTGCACCTGTGGGACGCACCTCTATACAGTTCCATAATTACCTGATGGAGTCTGTGTCTTGTTATGTTGTTCGTTTTTACATGAGGATGTGCCCTTCTCTGTGTATCTGAGACCATCATCTAAAATCAAGCATCTCAATCTCATTATTCTGTAATAAACACTCACCAAGAAAAGGATGCTTTCCTAATACATGTGGATAAAAGTGACCAGCCTGGTGTTTGCAAGAAGAAAATCCAGGACACATCACTGCATCCTGGCGAGTGTCCCCTGGAGCACACAATGCTTATTTGTGCAAACTCCAGCATCATCATTATTCATTAATTATTCTTCACAAATGGTTTCAGAAAGGCCTTTCTCTTGTTCTTTGCTTAGATATTTTGTGTCTAGTCACTTAGTTCTCCTTTACTCTCAAAGCTTAATCAACCTCATAATTTAATGTTTCTTCTACTGCTAAAAAAAAATCTTCCATGTAACTCTTACACTCCCAATTTGTTTGGAAATCCATATTCTTATTTGTACTGCTAGTAGGCAGTGAATGGTTTTGTAACACATATGCAATATTTATGACATAAATCTTTCGTTTTGCCACCTGAAGGTCTGTTTAATGTAAACCAGATCTTCCCTGAGTTTCCTCCCAATCAGCTCAGTCTCCATCTGAGACAGTTTGTCTTATTTTCTTTCTGCACACCCCCAAGGCTGACTGGACTCTAAGCTGTAAAATACTAATAACTTCCTTGAGAACACCTGGCCTCTGTGTAGAGAGAGCTAGTGATCACAAAGATTCCTTAATACCCCTAGTCTCTCTTCTGCCCATCACTCACATACTGTGACTACCTAAAAATAAATAATAAAGTAAATGGATCATGATCTCTGAAACAGTCCCATTTGTAACTTGATTCATTCATCTGCCTCTTTCTCTAATAAATAAATAAATAAATAATATATGGCCTGGAAGGATTGCTTAGTGGTTAAGACACTAGCCTGCAAAGCCAAAGAACCCAGGTTCAATTTTCCAGAACCCACATAAGCCAGATGCAAAAGGTGGCACATGTTTCTGGAGTTCATTTGCAGCATCTGAAGGCCCTGGAACACCCATTCTCTCTCTCTATCTATCTATCTATCTATCTATCTATCTATCTATCTATCTATCTACCTACCTCTTTCTCTCTCTCTTTCTCTCAAATAAATAAAATAAATTTAAGGAAAATAATGCAGTCTTTTGAAAGGGCCTGAATGCTAAAGGAGTGTCCTGTTCTTCAAAGTCTGCTTTAAGCCCCCCTAGATTAACAAACTGGCACCCCACTTGGTATTATGCTGTAAAAGAAATGCAAGAAAGAGAGGGTCATTGAGTTTGCAACACAGTCTCGTGCTTTGGAAATGGCCATGGGCAGTGTGAAGCAGGTTTGCTGACTACCTCAATGGAGACCCAATGGAGCCATAAGGATGGACTGTGGGTTACAGTGGAGATCCAGTGGAGATGCCGGGACTGAGAGAGGGCTGTTAAGGAAAGCTGCCAGCCCTGGATGAAGTTTCCCAGGATTGTGAGCATCCTAGCTGAAGGGGCAGAATTGGAACTCCAGAGACTTGTTGCTGGTTAGAATTATAGGACTTGGAGATTTGTCTCTGACTAGAGTTGTTGGACTTGGAACTACAGAGTTTGATGTTTGCCCTGTTTAAATCTCGTATTGGTTGGATATTTCTTTGCTATGCCCAATGCCATCTTTTGCAGTGTGAATGTTTATTCTGTGCCATTATGAGGTTTTGGGGGATGTTTTGGTATTACAGCTCAGTTTAAAGACCTTGGACTATGAGGATGTTTGAAAATCATTGGGATTGATAAAAACTATGGGGACTTTTAAAGTTGGACTGAATGCATTGTATTTTACACCATCTATGGTTATCAGTTTATGGGGGCCAGGGGTGGAATGTGGTGGTTTGATTCAGGTGTCCCCCATCAATTTAGGTGTTCTGAATGCTAGGTTCCCAGCTGGTGGACATTTGGGAACTGAATCCTCCTGAAGGCAGTGTATTTCTGGGGGCGGACGTATGGGTATTATAGCCAGTTTCCCCTTGCCAGTGTTTGGCACACTCTCCTGTTACTATTGTCCATCTGATGTTGGCCAGGAGCTCGTGCTGTCATTTTCCCCCGCCATCATGGAGCTTCCCCTTGAATCTGTAAGTCAAAATAAACCTTTTTTTTCCCACAAGCTGCTCTTGGTCAGGTGATTTCTGCCAGCAATGCAAAGCTGACTGCAGCACCATGTGATTACATATGGATCTAGTTCATTTATTTACTGGAAATCACTGGCATGCTTGGGTCACTTACATGCTTGGGAAGTAAGTGCTCTAGCACGGGGCCCCACCAAAGGCTCTAGCTCATTTGTTTTAGCTGTGGCCTAATGTCCTCTCACGTGGACACATCATTTGTTGTTTATCCAGCTTGCTGATGAGCATGTGAGAGATTATAATTATTGACCCTTTGTGTCTGTGATTATTGCTTTTGCTGAACAAAAAATTTTAATTTTAAATTCAATTAATCAATCTATCATGGCTTGTTATTTTTGTCCTTGTTTAGGAAATTAAATCCATGGGATATCTTATTCTAATTTTACTTAAAATTAGTTTTATTATTATTATTTTTTTTTTTTTTGAGAGAGACAGAGAAAGATGGGCACACCAGCAGCCTCTCAGCTGCTGTGAACAAAATCCAGGTACGTGCGCCCCTTGTGGTCAAGTGCAGCATTGCGCCCTTCCGTCACTTTGCATCAGGCTTAACGTGGGACCTGGAGATTGGAACCACTGGAGATTGGAACCAGCGTTCTTAGGCTTAGGAGGCAGGTGCCTTAGCTGCTAAGCCATCTCTCCAGCCTGAAAATTAGTTTTATTTTTAAATTGTTATAATTGTTTAATCATACTAACTACACAAATGCATTCATTTAATTTCTATTCTGTGCTTTAAACATATCCCTCGCTCTTGCTTCCCATGTCTCTATTCCCCTGGGCCCTTTTTCCTTCCCTAATGATCCGTCTTGTATTTTCAAGCTCTGTCAAGTTATCTCTGTCTGTCTGTCTGTCTGTCTCTTTCTCTCTTTGTACATATGAAGGGAAACATATGATGTTTCTCTCTCTATGTTTGGCTAATTTCAATATGATAACCTTAAGTTCCATCCATTAGCCTGCAAATGACATAATAGTGTCCTTTCATGATATTGTTAGGCTAGAATACAAAGTAATGTGGGTTTCACCATGGCATCTGAATGCACATATGTCATTATATTTTGTTCTCATTAATTCTCCTCCTCCACTACCCTCTGCAGGGCTCCCCTCAAGCTATTCCATTTCTTCTTCCCATACCCTCATCTTCTTGACTGCTTTCTTTCTTCTTTTTTTATGTGTATGTGGTGTGTGTGTATATTTGTGGGTATGTCTGTATTATTAGAGAGTGGAATTGTGGTAGTTTGAATATATGTCCCCCAATATATTCAGTGTTTTATTAGTTATAGTTTGCATCTGCAATCACCTTGCTAGAGGCAATGTCACTGGGGGCCTGTCTTAAGGTGTGGTGATGGTTTGAGATTCCATTGTAAAGATATGCAAATGTGCCTAATAGGAGTTCCTGAAGTGTGTGCTGTGGCTTTTTGGGGTTGTAGTTTTGCTCTGTGTGCCTGGTTGGCTTTTCTTTCTCTGCTTGGCCCTGTGAAGGCAGGCCACTTCTCCTGCCATTATGGAACTTCCCCTGGATCTGTAAGCTTCATAAATAATATCCCTTCCTCCATAACTGTGCCTGGTCTGGAAGTTCAGCTCAGCGAACCTGAAGCTGTCTGCTACACCCTCATCTTCTTGACTGCTTTATTTCTTCTTTTTTTATGTGTATGTGGTGTGTGTGTATATTTGTGGGTATGTCTGTTTTATTAGAGAGTGAAATGATTGACATATAATATTTCCTTTTAAAATACATTTTACTTTTATTTATTCATTTGAGAGGGGGGAGAGAGGAGAGAGAGAATGGGTGTGCCAGGGCCTCTAGCCACTACAAACGAACTCCAAATGCATGTGCCACCTTGTGCATCTGGCTTATGTGGGTCCTAAGAAATTGAACCTTGGTCCTTTGGCTTTGCGGGCAAGTGCCTTAACTGCTAAGCCATCTGTCCAGCCCAAGAATGATTGATTTTTATGAATGATTTTTCTGAGTATTTTGTATATTCTAGATACTAAACCTCTGTCTGAGGAAAAGCTGATGAAGATAATCTCCCATTCTGTGGCTATTGACTTTGTTAATAGTTTGCTTAGCTGTACAATATCTTTTTTGTTTCATGAGACCCAATGGCCAAGTATTTGTCTTATCCCCTGGGCTCTTGGGGTCGTATTTAGAAAGTCTATCCTTATGCCTATTTCATGGAGCACTTTCCTTAATTTTTTTTCTGGTCATTTTAAAGTTTCAGATCTAATATTGAGGTCCTTAATCTACTTGGAATTGATTTTTTTTGTGTGCAGGGTAAGAGAAGAGGGTCTAGATTCATTCTTCCACGTGTGGTAAATCCAGTCTCTCCAGCACCATTTGTTGAAAATGCTGTTGTTGCCGGGCGTAGCGGCCCTGAGACTACAGAGTGAATTCCAGGTCAGCCTGAGCTCGACAGAGACCTTACCTCAAAAAAAAAAAAAATGTTTCTACAGTGTGTGTTCTGCCTCTATCAAAGATCAGATAGCTATAGTTACTAGAACATATACTTGAAACTTCTAGTTCATTGATCTATGTGTCTTTTGTGCAGTACCATGCTGTCTCTAAATATTTTAAAAATATTTTATTTTTATTTATTTATTTGTTTGAGAGAGAGGCAGATTGAGATAGAAAGAATGAGCAAATGGGTGCATCAGGGCTTCCAGCTCCGAGGCCCTTTGACTCTGCAGGCAAGTGCCTTAACCACTAAGCCATATTCTCCAGCCCTGCTGTTTGTAATTTGTGTCCCCTTTATTTCTTTCTGATTTATTATTTCTTGGTCAAGCTAAGATGTCAAGTATTATGTTAAATATCAGTGGTGAGAGTGGACACCCATATGTTGTTCTAGACCTTATGTGAACACTTCAAGTTTTTTCTCATTTAGTATGATATGGGCTTTAGGTCTGTTATATGCAGCCTTTATTACGTTGAAATATGATCATCCATCCCTAGTCTCTTCAGTGTTTTAATCATGAAGCAATGTTGTGTTTTGTCAAAGGCTTTGTCTGCATCTGCTGAGATGATCATGTGATTTCTATCCTTAAGTTTATTTATGTAATGTTCTGTCTATCAATTCCCATGCATTAAACCATCCCTGTATCCCTGGGATGAAACCTACTTTATCAAGGTGGACGATACTTTTGCTGTGTTCTTGGGTTTAATTTGCTAGATGGTTATTAAGATATTTGTGTCCAGGTTCATCAGGGATATTGGTTTATAATTTTCTTTCCTTGTTTTGTGTCTGTCTGGTTTTGTTGAAATGATTAGTGTAATTATTATTTTTAGAAGGAGTTATTTAACATTCCTTTATTTTTTTATTTTGTGAGAAGGATAAAGAGGCAGAAGCAGTGGTTTTAGTTCTTCCATGAAGGTTTGGTAGAATTCAGCAGTGACTCCCTATGGGCCTGGGCTTGTTTGGTTGGAAGGCTTTTAATTACTCCTTCAATGTCATTAGATGTTAGAGCTCTACTCAGGTATCTCTTCTGTATTTACTTTTGAAAGGGATGTAAGTCAAGAATTTCACCCCCTGGGCTGGAGAGATGGCTTAGCAGTTAAGCACTTGCTTGTGAAGCATAAGGACCCTGGTTTGAGGCTCGATTCTCCAGTACCCATCAATTTATATGAATTATTTTATGAATTTCCTATGTTCCATTCAGTAAGCCTTGATAAAAGTCAATTATAAGCCGGGCATGCACAAGAGGGCACATGCATCTGGAGTTCATTTGCAGTGGATGAAGGCCCTGGTGTGCCCATTTTCTAACTCTCTCTCTCTCTCAAATAAATAAATTAATTTTAAAAAAAAGAATTTCACCCCTATTTGCCAATTTTCTGGAAAATAGGCCTTTTTATTATTATTTTTATTTATTTTTGGAGAGAGACACACAGAGAGAGACAGAGAGGGAGACAGAGATAGGCGCACCAGCAGTCTCTCAGCTGCTGTTAGTAATAATGCATGTCTTTATAAGAGTCAAGTGCGGCATTTGCCCATTTCACTTTTATCTGGAAAAACGTTGGGACCTGGTTTTGGAACTTCTAAATTAGGCTTAGTGGGCAGGTACTCAATCTTGTATCTAAGCCATTTTCCAGCCCTGGAACATAGGCTTTTGAACTGTCCTAGTGATTCTCTCAGTTTTATTGGTATCTGTTGTAACATCTCCTTTTTCATTTCTTTCTTTCTTTTTTTTTTGTGGTTGGAAGGTTTTTTAAATTAAATATTTTTATTTATTCATTTGCAAGTAGGGTCTCACACCAGGGCTCAGGCTGACCTGGATGTATGTGCCACTGTGCATTTGGTCTCATGGTGGCCTGGAATCAAACCTGGTCCTTAGGCTTTGCAGGCAAGTGTCTGGGATTAAAACCACCTGCTCCAGTCCCAGAAGGTTTTTAATTTCTAATCTTTTTAAAAAAAAATATTTTGGGCTGGAGAAGATGGCAGATCACTTATCTCTTTTAGATTGAGCTTTTGTAGGACCCATATGAATCAATAAATTTATCCATTTCTGAGATGGGTGTGGTGGCACATGCATCTAATGCCAGTTCTTTTTGCAGTGGGTGAAGGATCACTGACTGTTCTTTCTCCCTGAGACTTCTTCTTGAGTTCCAGGTCTGCCTGGGCTCTGACTCAAATAATAGATATAATATATATTTAAAATATTTCATTTATTTACTTGTCAGGTTCTCTGGCCACTGCCAATGAACTCCAGACACATGCACCACCTGTGCATCTGACTTTATGTGGGTATTGGATATTGTACCCAGGTTGTTTGGCTTTGCAGACAAGTGCCTTAACCACTGAACCATCTCTCCAGCCTTCATCTTTAATCTTATTCAATAGAGTCTTCTCTCTTTTTTTTTTCAATATTTGACAAAGATTTTATCAATCTTGTTTTTTTTTCAAAGAGCTTTTTTTTTTCAATTTTTAAATTGTTTTTTCATCAATTTTTTTCAAATTGACCTTCTGACTATTTCTTTCCATCTGGTACTTTTGGGCTGGGATTGTTCTTATTTTTCCAAAGACTTCATATAGATTGTTGTTATTCATCTGAGATCTATTTTTGTAATGTAGGGATTTAGAGCTATAAATGTCCCTATTAAGACTACCTTCATTATGTCCCATAAATTTTAATATGTTTAGTGCCTTAACTACAAGGTGACATGGAGAATTTCTTTTCTGGTCCTGTCTATTTGGTGTTCTGTGTTCTTCCTATACCTGGAGGGGCCTTTTATAAGATTCAGAAAATTTTCTTCTTCTTTTTTTGTGGAGTTTTTCGAGGTAGGGTTTCACTCTAGCTCAGGCTGACCTGGAATTCACTATGTAGTCTCAGGGTGGCCTCGAACTCATGGTGATCCTCCTACCTCTGCCTCCTGAGTGCTGGGATTAAAGGCATGTGCCACCACGCCTGGCGACTCTCTTCTTTAATTTCATTGAAGATATTCTCTATGCTCTTGGCCTATAGTTCTTCCCATTCTTGAATGCCCATGGTTCAAATGGTTAGTCTTTTTTAGGTGTCCTACATTTCCCTTTTGTTCTATTCATATGACTTTTGGGGATATTATTTTGTTTTTGTCTTTTTGAGGTAGGGTCCCTCTCTCAGTCTGGCCTTGAACTCATAGCAATCTTCCTACCTCAGCTACCATGCCTGGCTATCTATAGGATTTTTGAGCTTGTCACTGATTTGGGCCTTCTCATCTATTTTCTCTGTCTTGCCTGTAAGCCTTGATGGTCTGTCTTCCACACAATCTATTCTGTTGGTGAGGCTTTCTTGGGAGTCTTTTTTTTTTTTTTTTTTTTTTTGGTTTTTCATTTTTCAGTTTTTCACGGTAGGATCTCACTCTAGCCCAGGCTGACCTGGAATTCTCTATGTAGTCTCAGGGTGGCCTCGAACTCACGGGGATCCTCCTACCTTTGCCTCCTGAATGCTGGGATTAAAGGCGTGCGCCACCACGCTCAGCTCTTGGGAGCCTTTTAAGTGAATTGTTTTATTTGTTTTCCAATGGGTTTTTCTTTAGCATCCTCATCTCTTCATGGAATTCCATTTTCATTTCTTAATTCAACTTTGTTATTGTCTCTTGGAATTCATTCCCACATTTGATCATATTCTCTTTGAGTTCCTTCAGCTATCCATTGAATTTTATTTTATTTTATTTTATTTTATTTGCTGATTCTTATCCATCTCATTCATCCAAATGTTTTTCCTTATTTGCTTCCATTTATTCAGCTGTTGAGTTATTTTTGTCAATTCTCTTCATTTTCATTCAGCTGTTTGTTCCTGGCCTCATTAAGTTTGTGGAATCTGCTTATTATATATTTGCGTTTTGGAATTCTTTGTCTAGAATTTCTTTTAAGTAGTTTTCATTAGGCTCTTCCACCGTGGGGCTAGGCATTCTTGTTTTGTTTTTGTATCTTTCTGTCTTGCTGAGAAAACAAGACAAGTGGAGCCTGTGTGGAGTGGCCTGCTCAGCCTTGACCCAGGTGGGTATGGGATAGCAGTCGACCCATAGGTCTGGACTGGGCACACTCAAAGGTGAGTAACCACCTCCTCGTGCATGTAATCTCCACAAGTGTCTGGGATGGGGAGTGTGACCAGCTCTGGCAACACTACTCTCTGGGTTGTACAGGTAGGCTGAGGTTGTCCCTGGGGGACTGAGTGGGCGTGGGGAGTGGGAGCAAATGCTTACCTGGACCTTGATGGCCTACTCTGTGCCCAGGGCTGGGGAGTGTGATCAGCTGTTTGCTTACATTTTAACTCTAGAGATAATTTCCTTTGCTGGGGAGAAGTTTGAAAATTGGGTGTAATCCCATTTGTCAAGTTTTGCTTTTATTTCCTGAGAACTGTTCAGGAAATCATTGCTTCTTCCTGTATCTTGAAGTGTCCCCCGATGTTTTCCTCTTGCACTTTCAGGTCTTACGTTCAGTTCTTTGATCCATCTTGAATTGAGTTTTATGTGTAGGTGCAGGGTGAGAGATATGGATCTACTTTCTTTCTTGGAACATATAGATTTTACTTTTCCCAGCACTGTCTATATAGTATTCAATAAATTACATGAGATATTCCAACCACTTTTTTTTTATAAAATAGAGTTTATGTTAAATAGTTTCATCCAGCTGTGGGCTGCAGCAGGTGCTCTGCATCCATACAAGGCAGGTCAGGCTCAGCAAGGGTGCCCAGCCGCATAAGTGTATTAAGTGCAGTAGTTACTTGCAATATTTTCTGCTTACATTGAGTTTAGTGTAATATAACCCCACCATAAGTCAAGGAACACCTGCACTCCAATTTAACCAGCTAATAAGTATCATTACATGAAGAGATTATTTAGGGCTGATACATGGCTAGGAAATGCAACCCTGATCAAATTGTACTTGCTTCTGAAATTCATTCACACTGTAACTTGCTAAAAAAATATATAAGATATAAAATAGACTACTAAAACAAATCATGTCAAACCCCAGAATGCTAAAGTCCATAAAAATTAAAAAATACTAAAGAAGACCACAGCCAATCATTTCAGGTGAAAAAATAAATTGACTTTGTTTTGTTATCATCTTTTGTTATCATTCTTTCTATTCTCTTACCAACTCAGGTAGTATTTAATAATTACATAATTCCCCTAAACTCCTTAGAGGTATTACAGCTGATTTTCTTGCACTATTACTGTATCTACACCATGTGGAAAAACTTCTTTCTCTAATTTTTACTTTTCCAGGCAAAGAGAAGTAGAAATTATTAGAAACGTCACTTAATAAGGTATTCTTGTCCTCATAAATAATGAGAGAACAATTTATAACCTCTGCCTAAATTAAAATCCTTTTCCCTACTTTCTCATCCATACTGGAGAGAGAAACGTGGCTTCAACCCAACAGTAAGTCATGCTCCATCTTCTATGACTTCTCCATATTCGTAATAGGAAATATTGCTTCCCCTTCCTTTCCCTAATGATAGAAAAATCCAGTTCCTAAAGACATACCTTCAAGCCAAGCTTTATCACTAGTCAGTTTTCCTCAGAGTCAACACACGATACATGAACCAAGAAGCCAGTGGAAGCCCAGCCATGACAGCATATGATGTCATTCATGCGCTGGACTTTAAAGATGCTTCTCCTGAGCGTAGTAGGAGCGGTAAACTCTGAACAGTACGTGATGGACTCTGCTTTGTTCCCCCAGGTATTCCGGGTGTGGGATATCCAGACTCTTTCTCTGTTACAAATTTTCCACGACAGCCAGGGAGGACCAGGAGACATGCAGATTTATTCCATGGTATATGACTCCAACCACGGCATGCTTATTACAGGTATGCGGCCTCCGATTATGACAGATTGATCATATCTTGACTTTTACACCTTGTTCTAGTGTATGTGAAGAGTGTGGTGTACTGTGAGGGTGTGTTTGTGTGTCATGTATACTTCTGTGTGTGCAGATGCACACGCCCCATGCACACACGTGCAGCGGCTTCCTCTCTCAGATCTCCTCCTCTACAGCTCTTCTGCCTCCCTTCCCTGAGACAGAGTAGCTCACTGAATCTGTAGTTCCCTGTTTTGCAATTTGACTGGCTAATCGTGGAGTCTCAGTGCTCCTCCTACCTCCATTGCCCTCAGCAATAAGTTCACAGACATGCAAAGCCATACCTGGCTTTGTTTTTTGTTCGTTTGTTTTTATTTTTTACATAGGTGCTGGGGATAGAACTCAGGTCATCATGTTTGTCTTGAAAGTGCTTTTACCCACTAAGCTATCTGTCTAGCCCTATATCTCTTTTTTCCTAGCTACTTCTTGACTAGTTGTCATGAAAATACATTAAGAAAACCACTAAGACATGGAAATCTCCAAGCATGACCACTGGAGATAGTGATCTCCTCTGTACTCTTTCCTATCACTCTATGAACTATAGACAAATGAAACCTACAACTGCACTTCTCAGAAAACACCAGGGCAGCTCTTGACACTCTTCCCAGAAGGGACGTGCTCAGCCTGGTGAAGCAGAAGAGGGGTGTTAACACTGTCGCTATGTCGAGGGCTCTGTTTTCACTCACACACACAGGAAGACAATCTTGTCTTAGGATGGTGGTCCCAAAGTATAGCAGCCCCCATTTTCTGCATCAAGGCCACCGGACACCATGCATTCTGGTAAGGCAGTGATTCGATAAGATGGTATAGACCTTCTCAACTGTCTTTGATTCCAGATACACAGCATCAGAGAGAGAGGCCAGAATCTAATATCACAGGGTCCCTGAGACTAATGCCAGGATGTTGGTAGACAAATTCTTTCACGACCTTTTAGACAGGGACACTAAAGAGATAAAGTGCCCTGCTAGGCATTTAGGTTAAGTACTGTTTACGTTTAGATTTTTAGAAGAAAATGAAGAATATTCATAGTAGTTCTGACCTCTGGAACACTAAGCCAGACTTGAATTTCCTAAGCTTGTTGCCACTGACCACGTGCTCTGAGTTTCTGCAGGATTAATTAAGGCAAGGAAATGACTGGTGCTGACTCTTGGTGAATGCAATTATTGTTGATTGTTTTATTGTAGACTTTTCTAGATTAGGAGTGACCCATTACTTCATGCTCAATAATTTCGATCTCATAAGACTGAACTTAATTCCAGATATAAAGCACCGCCCCCCACTGTATTTGACCGCCTCTGACACAAATGTACTCACAACGACACACAAGTGTTCTCTGAGTCCCAACCTGTGTGTTTGGTTACTGGGCTGAACACTTCCACCCCACTTATAATTTGAGCAACTAAGGACTGAAATACTGAGACCAAAGAAGGAGGCAGAGTGGGATCCTTGAGGTCTCTTCTCACTTTTATATCCTCTGCTTGCAAAACTATAAGCCCCATGAGTTGCTTAAGCACTAAAGCTGTGTTCATTGACATCAGCATTACGTGGAGTGTATGAATTCATGCTGAGATCCAAAGGAAGTTCTGCAGCATGGCCTTCTGAACCATAAGGACAGCAAGCCACACTCTGGAGAGGCTCCGTAGACCACAGTGGTACTGTCTCTGTCATCAACAACGCACTTACCAAGACAACAATCATTGGCCCTGTCTTTTAACTTCCTCAATTCATCTGTGAACTACCATATGGGGCAGAAATTATTAATTTATAATTTTATAAATGGCAGAATTAAACCTTAAATAGTTCAAACTGACTAAAAGAAGTTGAAATACAGAGCTGGGATTTGATCTCAGAGCTTCTGACTCCTGAATTCACGTTCATTCTTCATTCTGCATCATTTTCATTCTTACAGTACAACTAGCCAAAGAAGTAGAAAACGGGCACTTGTTCCCAAGCAAATCTAGCTTTGTTGACTGTCAGTATCATGGTAAAGAATGTACCAAGAAGCTCCAAGTATGGCTTGGGGACCTGGTTACCATGTCTGTCACATTTCCATACTGAGGTGGTTGAATGAGGAAACATTACCTGATGAACCGTCGCAGAACGTTTTAAGTAAACAGATTCTATCATAGAGTTGAAGCCTGTTAGAATCATGGTTAGTAACTCCTTCTAATATTTTACATGTTTCTTTGGAGTGACTTAAGAAAGTCAGTGCCAAGCCTACTGTTGCTAACTTCATCTTCACATCACTAAAATAGGGGGAAAGTTGATGTTGTTTGAACTATAGAATGCTTTGAGATTTTGATCAATATTTGAGACCATTATACTAAAGCAAAACACATAATTACTTGGTTTTAAGAATTAAATATCTTTAATCCCAACACTCAGGAAGCAGTGGTAGGAGGATTGCCATGAGTTCCAGGCCACCTTGAGACTACAGAGTGAATTCCAGGTCAGCCTGAGCTAGAGTGAGACCCTACCTCAAAAAAAAAAAAAAAAAGAATTAACTAATACTCATAGCTTATAATATAAGGGTAAAAATAAACACCCTTCTTGTTCTCCATCCCATGGCCATGCTAAGTGCATCTATGACTACGATGATTCAGAAATTAATGTGACTTACTACCAATGTTTGTTGCACGCCCTGGCTGGCAATCACTCCCATTCATACTATTTAATTGGGCCATGGTCACAGAGTGCTTCGTCACTGGCTGGCTAAAGTGGCTCTCTAACTTAATGTCAGTCACCAAACGGGAGCTGAGCTTCAGCAGAAGGCTGGTTGGCAGAGTCGCTGACGAGCACTCAATGGAGAGGACTGGCGGGCACAGCAACACAGGGAAGAGTAGAGGATAAAACGGGAAATTGGAGGTCAAGATGACCTGTGCTTGAAAAATAATGAGGTTTCAAATGAATGCTTTCCCACGGCCGACTCACACTGGCTGTGTTTAAGAGTGTTTTAGAATGAGTGGATGTATTGCCACCTCATTAAAATGCTGAGCACTGGAAAAACCAATCTCACTCACTAGCTAGTTCCAAACCCAATGGGTGGGTGGAAATCCACCGTGAGTCTAGAATTGTAACACTGAGCATTCTGTAGGTGCAGGACATGTGACACTTTAAAAATAGTATTTAAAGCCAGGTGTGATGGCGCACGCCTTTAATCCCAGCACTTGGGAGGCAGAGGTAGGAGGATCACCGTGAGTTCGAGGCCACCCTGAGAATACAGAGTAAATTCTAGGTCAGCCTGAACTAGAGTGAGACCCTACCTCGAAAAAAAAAAAAAAAAGGAAAAAAATAGTATTTTGGGGGCAGGAGAGATGGCTTAGTGGTTAAGGCACTTGCCTGCAAAACCTAAAGACCCAGGTTCGGTTCCCCAGTACCTATGTAAGTACCTATGTAAGCCAGATGCACAAGGTGGCTCGTCTGGAGTTTGTTTGCAGTGGCTGGAGGCCCTAATGTGCCCATTTTCTCTCTCTATCTGCCTCTACTCTCTTTACCTTTCTGTCTCTCTCGCCCCTCCTTCTGACAGATAGAAGATAGATAGATAGATAGATAGATAGATAGATAGATAGATAGATAGATGATAGATAGATGATAGATAGATGATAGATAGATGTGTGTGTGCATGTGCTTGCTGCTGCAAGCAAACTCCAAAACTCCAAATGCATGCACCATTTTGCATCTGGCTTTAAGTGGGTGCTGGGGAATTGAGCCTGGGGAGGCAAGCTTACAAGCAAGCTTTAATCACCAAGCCATCTCTCTAGCCCTAGGAGACACTTCTAAACCTTGTATTATTTCATTGTTTTGTTTCTCAGACAGGATTGTGCTCTGTAGCCCATATGCAGGGTTACAGAATTGCATCACTGTGACCAGTTTTATGAGGTTCTTCTTCTGTTCCAGGATCAAGTGTCGTAGACATGTATCCCTTGACGAGGATGATACAAGACACAAAGCAGGTTCCTCACACTCATGAACGAGAGATCAACGTCATGCTCTACAATAAATATTTCCACCAAGTCCTCACTATCTGCTCAGAATCCATAATTAAGGTGAGTAGATAACAGTTTTTCAGGCAGAAAAGGGCTGAGAAAGCTGGGGTTTCTCTTCCTACAGGTAAAATGTTGCCTGACTCAGTTTATGTCTTAGCACAGTGATGAGTCTGTCTATTGAAGCTTTCTTTAAGCTTCCATGAACACATGGAAATGAAGCAATTTAAGGCAGCTCAGACTGCTTGACATAGGGCCACATGCTTGATGACCTCCAATCCCCTGCCAAAAAAAAAGGCCAGTTTTTTCCTATCCAAATAGAAAGGGGTTTCTTTTGTTTTACATTTTTATTTTATTTATTTGTTTGAGATAAAGAGGCAGATAGAAAGAACAGGCATGCCAGGGCCTCCACCCACTGCAAATGAACTCAGACATATGTGCTACCTTGTGCATCTGGCTTTATGTGGGTACTGGGAAATAGAACCTGGGTCCTTAGGGTTTGCAGACAAGTGTTTTAACCATTGAACAATCTCTCCAGCCCCTTGTTTTTGTGTGCTTGTCTAAAGAGTATGTGTGGTGTGGTGTGATGTGTGTCTGGTATAGGCATTGTATGTGCACACACCATGTGCCTGCATGTGGAGGCAAGAGGAGAGCTTCGGAGTCCCCTCTGTGGCTCATTTGCATATTGTCTTAACAAAGAATTTTTCCCTCAACCTGGAGCAGTTGGAGCCTCCATGATTCTCCAGTCTCCACCCCATCCCCCAGCTAGAACTGGAGTCATAGACATGTGTGGTAATGCTCAGCTTGTGTGGGTCCTGGGGAGTGGAAGTCTTGCTGCCTCAGGCCCAAGTGAAAGAGGAAAGGTTTATTTTAGCTGATGGGGTTTGAGGCTTCAATTTTCAGTTGGTTTTCCCATCGCTTGGGGGTCTTTGGTGAGGGACATCATGGTGGGAGTGTGACGAGAGCAGCTTGCTCACCTCATGGTAGTCAGGAGGGAAGAGGAAGAGGAAGGGCCAGGCTGCCAATATCCCCTTCAATGGCATATCCTCAGTGATGTGCAATATTCCACTACCTCTGTCTACAGCACCATGCTGACAACTAACCCTTTACACATGAGCTTGAGAGGGACATTCCAGATCCAAACTCTTGTCAGTCACAACGGACTACTCTCCCTATAGCGGGACTGCCTGGGGTAACTCGAGTGACTGCTGTCTTAGCCATTGCAGGAGGCACATGCTAAGACAGACCAGTAACTGTTAGATAGCAGGCCACCTGCACACTTGCTGGGATCAATCTAACAGGGCAGAGTGCTGGGAAAGGTGGTAGACGGGTGGAGTACTCACCTGGAAACTTTTTAAATTGATAACATACTGTTGAGAAGTGAAAGGCACGTGTAGGAAACACTTGATTTTGTTTTGTTTTCTACAGGTATGGGAACTTGAGACTGGCCTCCAGATATACCAGATTCTAGACCCTCATGGCTTCAGTATTGAACTGACTTCTGCAGCCATCAATGAAAGTGGATTTCTTTTTGCCACAGGAGCATATAATGGTCAGAATAGTCATCAGAACACGTATCTCTCCTTAGTAGTCTGGGAATTTGTGTTAGAAACTGATAATATTTTGGGGTTGAAGAGGAAGTATGAGTCAGGCTGATATGTAAACATGCGGGGAGATGCCTTTGCCTCAGTGAACAGAGAAGGGGTCTTTTATATAGCAGGCACTAAGGTCTTGATATTGATGCAAAACAATCAGTAACTTACATTGTACTTATACAGTTTCTGTAATAATTTGCAAGTCTTTCACATAATGACACATAGATATGAAAATGCCATAATAAACCTATTACTTTGTAGACTAACCTGAACAGTTAAAAAAAAAACTTAGACATTAAACACTGGTACACAGAGTATTATCTACATTTTTACATTTTTTGGGGTAGGGTACATGCCTGCCACAATGCACCTGTGGAGGTCCAAGGACAACCTCGAGGTGCCTGTGCTTTTCTTCCACCTAGCTGGTCTGTGAGCTTCCGATTCTCCTGGCTCCACCGTCCATGGTCATTGGTATGCTGGGATCACAGGTGCCTCTGCCCCTTTGCATCTGGCTTTATGTAGGTGCTGAGGAAGATCAAACTTGGGTTAGTAGGCTGTGCAAGCAATCATCTGAGCCACCTCCCCAACCTCTATATTTTTACTTTTTAATGTACATGACTATGTATAATAAGTTAATACGTTATGGATATCTATATAACATTATAGATATGTGGAATGAAATATGAAAAAATCGTTCACATATACCATCTCTTTTAAATCTTTGATAAGAAGTATTTGTGGGCATATGTCTTTTGAATACTTTTAGCGGAGAGAAAGACATTAGATTTGGGGTTTGCTGAGTATATGTGTATGTGTGCACCTGCATATATGGGCATATGTGTGAGCTAGGAATATAAGGCCTCATGCACGTTAACTATGCACTTGACCACTGAACAGCATCCCTAGCCCCTACAATGTACTCATAGCAGATCTGGGGACCAGACAAAATACCCACTCAACTTTGACTCAGAATGCTTAGAATTCTATACTGGACCATTGTCTATGCCTCATCTCCTTGCAGGGATGTCAAACATGGGGAAATATTGGGCTCTTATTTCTTAATCTGTAAACTGTGGAGCATTTCCGGGACACAGAGCTACAACCACCCCACCTTCTGCCTCATCTTGTTTTGAACTCCCAAAAGGAGCTGCTTTGTCTAGACAATGTAATTACCTGCACAAATTACTCAGAATGTGTGTTTGCTCTAGGGCATATTTGCTAAATAAATGCTTATTCACAAGCCAGTTGATGGGATGAGTGAGCATCCTGATGTGGAAAAAAAACCTGAATTTTGAAAATGTGAGCAGAAGATAACACAGTGAAATACAGTCATGAATGCTGAGCCAATAGCAACATAATGCATTAGCATCAGTGCACTGGGATGCATTTATTGGTGTGCAATGGAGTGCAGTGTGCTGACATGCATTGTTCCTCCCGATAGAACAGCGCTTGACAAAGCAGCATTGCTGTGTCCTTAGCACAGCGTCATATCCATATGAAAATTACCAGTGACCAATTCTGAGCCATACACAAGATCATGTTCAGGTGTAATGATTGAGCAATTCAATATTTGGCTGGCAATAGCATTATTTTCATGCAAACAAGCCATATTTTACTTTGTTAGTCCTGTAATCTAAGATTCTTGTGAAGATTCTCCGTTGCTCCTTTTCAGTGGTGCATAAACTGGTAGAGATCTTGTTTTAAAGACATCGCCAAAAATAAGATTCTTTGACACCCACAATAGCCCTGCCAACATCCATCAATCCCTTCTCATTATCACCCTGGCCACACCGAGGAGGAACCAAGCAGTGTCTCTCTCCTCTCCCTGCTCAACATCCTGAGGTTAAGAGGAGATCTGGGCCATGAGATTGTACCTAGCTAACTCAGGAAGGAGGGAGAGCACGGTAACTTCCGGACATGGCTTGCATAACTATTTTCCTACAAGACCACAAAGTCCTCGAGGGAGGGAATTGTGACTTTCCCTTCATATCCAGAGTTCTTGCCCAATGCAGGGTGTACAGGGAATACTGAATGCTTAATGTAAGTAGAGAACAACAAACAATGGGGCATGAGGGTTGTGATGGGGAGACCCTGCCGAGGGGAAAAGAAAACATCATAGCGAAACACTGGAGGTCCAGCACAGTTAGTGCTGAGGGACTGGATGTGAAGAGGGCTGGGGTTCCAGGTTAAGGGAAAAGCACTAGGAATGAGGGTTCACTGACTAGACCTGAGGTGACCATCTTAGAAGACGAGTCTCTGCACAGTAACAAGCTAGGAACAGGCCTTTTGCAACTACACTGATTATCATCCCTTCTGGCTCCGTCATCCATGTTCCCTAAATCGAGTGGATAAAGTTAATGATCAGGAAAGTGTCAGTTCAGGCCATTTTAACATAATATCATAGATGGGCTTATAAAGACAATATATTTATTTCTCATATTTCTGGATGCTGGAAAAGTTCAAGATAATAGTACCGTGGTGTGTCAGGTAACAACCCACATCCTTATGTGCTAGAAGCAGTGAGGCAGGGAAGCCCTGTTCTTTTTTACAAAATATTTTATTTTTATTTATTTGACAGAGAAAGAGGGAGAGAGAGAATGGGTTCACCAGGGCCTCCAGCCACTGCAAATGAACTCCAGACACAAGTGCCCCCTTGTGCATCTGGCTAATATGGGTTCTGGGGAATCGAACCTGGGTCCTTTGGCTTTGCAGGCAAATGCCTTAATGGCTAAGCCATCCCTCCAGCCCTGGAAGCCCTGTTCTAAAGAGCTCTAGGCCCCTTCTTGAAGGCTCCATCTCCATGGTCTACTCCATCACCACTAAGTACATTTACACTGGTAATTAGCTTTGAATGGAAGTATTTCAAGTGTAAGAAAAATTAAAATCCCTTTTCTTCTCTCTGCCATGTAACCAACACAACTTCAGAGTTGATAGTTTCTTGCCTGCTAGAGTTCCTTCAAACCAATAAGAGCCAAAGGCCTAAAAGTACATCAGCACTTTGAGAGATTATTAAAGTATCTTTAACTGTGAATAATAATTATGGTTAACAACTATAATTCTTGTTGGGGTGAGATGTTTGGCAAACTGAACAACACTGGAAGAAGATTAACTGGGAAGATGACTTAAGAGAGAAAATTCAGAGTTTTGCTGGTTTCAAAGAAAACTGTTTCAGTCAGTTTTGTGTTACTGTAACAAATTCTCAAGTTCATCAAGTTATAAAGAACAATAGGTTTGTATTAGCTCAGGGTTACAGAGGTTTCAGCCTGTAGTCACTTGTGCCTGTGGTGACAGCCAGCGTGTCATGGTGGTAACTGTGTGGTGAGGCAGCACATCATGGTGGTGACTGTGTGGAAGGGCAAAGCCTCACACTTCATGGCAGCCTGGAAGTGCAAAAGAAGCTAGGGTCTCCCACACTCCCTCACAGCCTCAAGACCTCGCCCTCTGCTGGACCTTCTAAAATTTTGACCACCTCCTGAAAACACCAAGCAAGACACCCAGCTTCTATGCATGGGCCTTTGGGGGATGCTTATCCAAACCACAGTAAACAGTGTTAAGTTTTAAGGATACTGTGCTGTGCTTTTTTTAGTCAACCTATCACAAACAAAGGCACACAACGATGTATTTTATACACAGTGAGCTGAGTGAGGCTCACGGGTCAGTCTTAGTGATGGCAATCATTCAATGGGTTCAGGGTTCCCTGAGCAAAGAGCCAGGGTTTCTGCATGTCACCCTACTCACACAGCCTTTCTTTAATGCCCCCAGGAACGGTTAAGGTGTGGGACTTCGGCAGCGGGCAGGAGATGAAGGTGTTGCTGGAAGGCAAGGACTGGAAGGAGGAAGAACACTGGCTCCTGCAACTCATCTTCCTCAAAGCCCAGGCGAAGCGGCAGCTCCTGATCCTCACGCTGGAGCGCAACGGGGCCATCAAAATGATCCAGGTTCCAATCCCGCTTCCCATATTCGCCTTGTAGGTGGTCTTCTTGGGAAACCGTGATAAGCCAGTGGGCAATGTGCGTTCAACTTCTCCCTTCCCTGCCAGCTGAAGAACGTGTTTATCCATCAACTGTTCTGTGATGCTTGAGCTCACTCCGCCCAAGTCCAAGCAAAACGCACAGCTTCCCTGGCCCAGCATCCCACCCATCACACTCTTGCTCCAGGATCATTCAGGATCCTCCAAAGTGCATGCTGTGGAGGTTGGCTTAGCGTTTCTGACGTTCAGAAACAAATCACTGTTCCCAGGACGGCTCCTTGGCAGATGTGGTCCCTTAGAGCCTGTAAAGCATTCAGGGATGCTCAAGTCATTTTTTTTCTCCATTTCTCACCCAAATTGCTTTGTTTATTTTGAGGTTAATGATGCAATCTGCTCAGGGCTGTTTGCGGAAGATTGAGATAAGCTAATTTATTTTCCCTGTGAAACTATTACCACTTAGGGATACTAATGCCTTCTTCGGGTTTAAAATGAAGCTGACATCCTTGATCCTGGCTGAGAGGACCATGCTCACACCCTGCCAGACAGACCTCAAGGACGCATTGCCTTTATTATTCTCTCTGGAAGCTAGCCTCAGAAAATGAGTCGTGAATAGGATTGCCAATTTGAAGAACCAGCATTGATTAGGAGGCTAAAGTCCTTTGAGCTGGGAAAAATTTCTCTGTATCAATGTGTTGTGCCCTTGTTACTTGCTGCAAAATGACAGTGTAGAAAGGAATGTCTTAGCAACGTACATAAAGTGCAGTGTCAATTGTCTTTTTTAAGTTAGTTCAATTGACCATCAGAATGCCCTACCTACCAGACAGTTGTTATACGCACAGTTCTGGATTGGAGAAATAGCTCAGTTAGTAGGGTAGTGGCCTAGCATACAAAAGGCCAAGGGTTTGATTCCCCACACCATATAAAACCAGGTGTGGTGGTATATCCTGATAACTCCAGCACTTGGGAGAAAGAAACATAGTGAGTTCAAGGCTAACCTGGAATATAAGACTACTGTAGCCATTTTCACCTTGATTATTTTGTTCCTCCATTCAGAATCTGTAGACTGAGCTTGGTAAGGACTGAAGACCTTGATCTTCTTGTCCTGCTCATTATAGGTGCTCATTAAGGGTTGAAAGAGAGGTTGAAGAGATAGCTCAGCAATGAAAGGCACTTGCTTGCAAAGCCTGACAGCCTGCGTTCAATTCCCCAGTATCCATGTAAAACCAGATCCACAAGGTGTTGCGTGCATCTGAAGTTGGTTTGCAGTGGCAGGAGGCCCTGGCGAGCCCATACTCACTCTTTTTCTGTCTTCTCTCTCTCTCTCTCTCTCTCTCTCTCAAATAAATAAATAGAAATTTTTTTAATGAGTTGAAAGAATAGAGAAATAGAGCTGGGAAGATGGTTTGGTGAATAAAGTACTTGCTGTGCCTGAATTTGGATCCCCAGAACCCATGTAAAGCCAAATGCAGCAGTACAAGTGTCTGTAACCTCAGTGCACAGCAAGATGAAAGGAAGAGATAGGAAAATTTCCCCAAAGCTCATGGACCAGCTAGACTGGAGGATACAGCAGTGAACAAGGAAGACCCTGTTTCAAACAAGGTAGAAGATGAGAACCAACTCCAAGGTTGTCCTCTGATCTTCCCACGCTCACTAAGGCATGTGCACACACACACACACCCCCACACACACAGGCACAAACACTAATGAAAGAAGCCTCTTTTAAGGTAAATATATGAGGAATACTTTGGGTATTTTTCAAACTATTTTTCATTGCAGAACTGGCAATATAGGATGTAAAACAGGCCAAAATTGCAATGCAAAGAGAGACTAAGGAATTACAGTAAGAACCAAAATACCACAATACCACTGCTACTTTTTGCTCAGTTTTCCACAACATACTAGGGTTTGATTTATATATATATATATATACTAACATCATGAGAGGCCTACCTGAGACACAGGCCTGGATGCCTTACTATGCTGAGACCCCAAAATCACTGCTCAGTCATTTCTGAGTTCTTCCTGTGCCCACACTGATGCAATTGCTAATCAAAGACCAAAGACCACCCCCCAACATACACACAATGGGGCCCATACTTTTTAATTAACAAAGAGATACAAAAAGCAGAGGTCTTAGAGCCATGCCCAGAGCCCCAGAGCTTTAAATATGGACAAACTTTAATCCATCAACTAGTCAAAGTCCCCATCTATTAAATAAGAGAAACGAATCCCAAAGAAAATGTGTAAGTAAGACAGAACCTGGGTGACATCACTTCTACCCAGGATTCTCTCTGCTCGACCACAGCCATTTTCCAACCTAGCAAGATCCCTGTTCTGCTGGCAAAATGAGCCGCCTTAAAAATGTGACTTGCACCGGGCGTGGTGGCACATCACTTTAATCCCATCACTTGCAAGGCAGAGAGGTAGGATTGTCATGAGTTCGAGGCCACCCTAAGACTACATAGTGAATTCCAGGTCAGCCTGAGCTAGAGCAAGACTCTACCTCAAAAAAAAAAAAAAATGTGACTTGCTTTCTGATATACAAATTCAAATATCAAGAATTAACAGGATCTTACCACCAATAACCAAGTAGAAAATAGAACTCTAATAGATAAATGTTCACACACACTCACTAGTTTGTTTGAGGCAGGATCTGGCTATATATTTCAGGTTAGCCTAGAACTCACTACGTAGCCCAGACTGGTCTTTGACTCTCCGACTTTTGTCCTCATCTTCATGGTGCTGGGATCATAGGCACGTGCCACCATGCTTGGCTTATGGAGTTGTTTTGTTGTTGGTGGTGTGTTGAAACTAGGGCCTCTTGCATGCCAGGCAAGTGCTCCACCACTGAACTACATCCACAGATATTTAGTTTTAAGTTAGCTTAAAAATGAAATGTCCCTTTTCAGGCTGGAGAGACTACTTAGTGGTTAAGGATCTTGTCTGCAAAGCCTAAGGACTCAGGTTTGATTCCCCAGTACCCACATAAACCAGATATACAAGGTGGCACATGTGTCTGGAGTTCACACATAGCAGTTGGAGGCCCTGGTATGACCATTCTCTCTCTCTCTCTCTCTGCTTCTCTCTCTCAAAAAATAAATAAATAAAAATAAAATACTTCTTTACAATGTCCCTTTTCAAACTCTTCAGATGATCAAAAGAAATGACTCAATGTTGGAAAGAATACAAAGAAATGAAACTCTCATTCATTCCTGCTAAAAGTGGATGTATAAAATTCTACCTAGAAGGGCCATGGGGAAATATCTAGTACAGATTATGATAAGCGTATCTCATAATTCTACTCTGCCTATATTATACCGAACATATGACTCCTGTACTTAACAATAAGCAGTCAAAACTTGGCAATAACATCAACATCCACCAGTGTTGGACAGGATTGTAGAATACACACAATAGTATAAAACTGTGAAAGAGAAATGAACCAGAGTGCATATAATCACTAGTATCAAACTCAAAAACATAATATTCAGTGAAACAAGCAGGTTGAATGAAAATACATACAGTAAGATAACTTATAAAAAGGCTAAAAGTCTAAAAGCAATATTATATAAAGAGAAAAATATGTGTATGTGTATGTGCATGTAGAAATATAAAAACTTTCATGACTAATACCATAGTCAGATTTCTGGTTACTCTTGGAGGTAAGAAAAAGGAATTCTATTTTCAGAAGAGAGACCAGACTTGAGATTTTATATAGATATTATATAGATGCTGGATGTATGAGTCTACACTCTATTTTTCTCTAGATTAAACATCTCCAAGTAAAAATGATAAATTGGGTTTTCCTTTACTCCCTAAATTTCTAACAAAGGGCAAGGAAGATGACGTATACCTCACAGTGATATGGGAACTGCCGGATGCTGTGCCTCACCTACAGTTCTGGAACCACACACTGCACCTGAAGATGATGACGAAAGACAGGACTATGCCTATTCCCTTCCCAGATGTTGAGCTCCTCCTTCATAAAAGCTTCTCTCAACATGCTAGTGTAAGTTTGAAAAAAAACTCTTAATTTTTTGATTTTTGTTATGGAGACTTGAAAACACATATATTAACGTACAGATGATAAAACAATGAGTATGTACTTCTTCTTAGCATTACAATGTTTTGTGCATGGCCACATTTTTTCTTTATTCCTGCCACTTCTCTGATTACTGCCTATGAATTTTGAAATGACTCTTAGACATTCTGTCATTCTTCTCAAAAAATTATATATATAGATATATGTATATACATGGATATGTATATGTATATATAGTGAGTTTTATAAAATGGAAATAATACCACCATTATCTTCTCAAACATTTAAAAGCTAATTTACTGGGGTGGAGAGATGACTCAGTGGTTAAAGGCACTTGCTGGCAAAGACTTCTGGCCTGGGCTCAATTTCTCTATACCCATTTAAACCTAGATGCACAAAGTGGTGCATGCATCTGGAATTCGTTTGCATTGGCAAAAGGTCCTGGTGCACCTGTACTCACTCTGTCTCTGTTTCTGTATCTATCTGTTTGAAAATAAATATATTATAAAAATAAATGCCAGGTGTGCTGGTGCATGCCTTTAATCCCAGCACTTGGGAAGCACAGGTAGGAGGATCATGGTGAGTTTGAGGCCAGCCTGAGACTACATAGTGAATTCCAGGTCAGCCTGGTCTAGAGTGAAACCCTACCTCAAAAAACAAACAAAAGAAATAGAGAAAAAATAACTTATCATGAAATATTACTATTATATTATGTTTGGTCTTCAAAATTTTCAGATTCCCTCAGAATTTCTTTTGCTTATTTTGTTTCACTGGGGTGTCAAACAAAATCCATTTGTTACATTTGATTGACAAATCTCCTAAATATCTTCTAATATGTGTTCATCTCTTCATCTCTCGTGCATAACAATTTATGTGCTGCAGGAAGTGGATCAGTGGTGCCGTTGTTTCTGGTGCTATTATATGGGTAAATCACCCTTGGTGATGCCAGCCTCATAAGAAGGACTTCCGGGCTTCCTGTAATTTAGAAGTTAAATAGGGTTAATTGCACACAGCTTTGACTCTTTTCTTTCCTTTTTTTAAATAAAAATGTTATTTCATAATTTTTAGTTTTAAACAGATTTTATACTGGAAGTGGTGGTTCCAGGATGGTATAATCCCAGGACTGGAGGAGGCTGAGGCAGGACAATTAACACAGGTTCCAGGGCAGCCTGGTCTCTACATAATAAGTTTCAGGCCAAATGAGGTTACAAAATGTAGAGTGAGACCCTTTTGAATTAATCAAACTAAATGCTCATTCTCTGAAAAAAATAAACAAAATTAACAAACCCCTGGCCAAATTAACCAAAAGAACAAGAGGGAAGCCACAAATTAATAAAACTGAAATTTTTAAAAGAAATAGACCCATAAAACCTACCAAAATTAAATCAAGAATATATATATACAACTTAAAAAGATCTATAAGTACCCATGAGATTGAAGCAGTAATAAGAAGTACCCCAAGGACCAGAGAGGCTCACTGCTGAATTCTGTCAACCTTTAAGGAACAGACTTACACCAATACTCTTCTAACTGTTCCACAAAATTGAGAGAAAAGGTGTGCTAGAAGACTCAGTCTATGAAGCCAGTTTAACCTTGACTGCAAAACCAAATAAAGACACAAGAAGAAAGAAAGAAAGAAAGAAAGAAAGAAAGAAAGAAAGAAAGAAAGAAAGAAAGTTATAGACCAATTTCCCTGACGAATAAAACATCTTTATCAAATTCTCACAAATCATATTCAAGAACACATTCAGAATATTGTACATTATGACTAAATTGGTTTCATGCCAGGGATGAAAGGTCAATTCAATATATAATAAATGCAATGCACAAAATAAATAAAATTCAGGAAAGAAATTGCATGATCAAATTCAGGCAAAATGGCTTAGAAAGATACACACTTTGGGGTGGTTTGTATGTAAAATACCCGTCATAGGCTCATGTGTTTTTATACTTAGTCCCCAGATGGTGACACTGTGCTGGGAGGTGAGGAAACTTCAGGAGGTAGAGCATTACTAGAGGGGGTGTTGTCTGTAAAAATTTTTTAAAGAATTTTATTTATTTATTTGAAAGCGACAGACAGACACAGAGAGAAAGCGGCTGGTAGATAGAGAATGGACGTGCCAGGGCCTCCAGCCACTGCAAATGAACCTTGTGCATCTGGTTTTTGTGGGTCCTAGGTAATCAAGCCTTGAACCGGAGGGGGGGTGTCCTTAGGCTTCATAGGCAAGTGCTTAACCACTAAGCCATCTCTCCAGGCCTGATTGTCTGTAAATTTTATAGCCAGGTTCCATGTATTGTTCTTTCTCTCTATGTTCCTGTTTGCTGGTGTGACAATGTGGCACTGACCTCTTGTTCCTGCCTACCATGCCTCCCCTACTATGAGGCACTCTAGCCAAGTCACTTCTTGTTGGGTGTGTGTTCCCAGCAATAAGAAAGCCAGTGATACACACCCTTAACCCAGCACTCAGGAGGCAGAGACAGGAGCACCACTACAAATTCAAGGCCAGCCTGCTTTGTGTAGAAATCACATGATCATCTCAATAGACATAGAAAGGGCCTTCGAGAAGTTCAACATACCTGCATAATAATAATTTAAAAAAAAACCCTGAGGAAACTAGAAATAGAAGGACCCTGTCTCACCATGATAAAGGCTATATACGACAGATCTATAGCCAACATTATACTCAATGGGAAAAAACAGAATGAGGCAAGGGTGCCCACTTTCACCATTCTTATTCAATATAATCCTTGAAGTCTTAGGTAGAGCAATAAACAAGAGAAAGGAACAGAAGGGATATGAATAGGAAAGGAAGAGGTCAAAGTTGAAGAGATGCTATACTTAAAGGACCTAAACACGCTGCCAGAAAACTCGGAGACCTGAAACATTCTCAGCAAAGTGGCAGAATACCAAATTAGCAGCTCATCTACATTCCGAGAGTGAACTGACTGAGAAAGAAGGAGAAGTACTGACACTGTATGTAAAACTTTCCTGGTTGGGGGGTGGTGGTGATGGAGAGATGGCTTAGCATCTCCTGTGATGCCTGCTAATCATAAGGACCCAGGTTTGATTCCCCAGTATTCATGTAAGCAAGATGCAAAAGGTGGCACATGTATGTGGAGTCGTTTGCGGTAGCTAGAGGCTCTGGCATGTTCATTCTCTCGGTCACTCTCTCTCAAATAAATAAATAATTTTTTTAAGTATACAAATACACACAATACTTGAAGATGAATGTCTCTTCGATGTCTGAGCACCTGTCAGTCAACATTCTATACGGGTGTAGTTTCCTCAGTCAGCACAACATTGTTGGGATGCTGCCCTGTCACGGCACATGTCTGCATCTCATCCCTTTTTCCAAAGCTTTCCCTCAGGATGACTGAAATGTTTATGACAGAAAGAGCTTAATAACTAGTAACTAGCGTTCAGGTGTATTTCAGAATATTTCAGAAGTGGCCGGACATGTTGAATTAGACGACTTCATGTAAAATCTCTTCAGAAAGCAATTTCTGTTAGGTGTTTACATCCTCTCAGCAGAGCAGATGTACACAGCGGAGAGATGAAGTATCTAAGTTAGCTGTTGAGTCAATAGGGAAATGAGGAAGCTGAATGAGGGAGAAAGAAAGAGGAAAGAGAAGATAAGGTTCCACTATCTCCTTGAATGGCATGTCTCCAATTCCCTACCTTCCTTCTAGTAGGCCCCATCTCTTAAAGTTTCCATCACCTCCCAATAGCAGTACAGGTTGACAATCAAATCTTAAACACGGGGCCTTTGATACAGTCAGTGTCAAGAGAAGAAGGCATTTTAGGAAGGAGGCAACAGTGGAAAGCTGCAGGGGTGAGAGACTGCTCATCTTATTTACATGCCATTCCTCTACCTTTCAGTCAAGTCTGACATGTTTCTAACACATTGCTTTCAAATTGTTTAGTAAGTAACACGTCCTGTATACTTTAAATTACAATACATTCCTCTGTTCAGAGATATCTTATTTAACTCTGTGTTCTAAGAACTCAAGCCACTCAACAAAGAAATACTCAAGGAAAGATAATTGAAAATTATCACATATAACTGGCAATAAGAAGTCTTTCATGATAAACCGAAAAACCTTTCAGAGTGGAGTAGAGCAGAAGCCAGACAGCTGGATTAGTCAAGTAAAAAGGCACCACTTGCCTACAAAGCTTAATGATCAGGTTTGACTCCCCAGTACCCACATAAAGCCAGATGGTCAAAGTGGCACATGTGCCTGGAGTGTATTTGCAGTGGCTAGAGACCCTGGCATGCCTATTCTCAAGTCTATTTCTCTTCTGTCTATCTTTCTCTGCTTGCAAATAAATTATATATATATATATATTTTTTTTTTCTGTTTATGGGTGTCAGTGAATGTGTGTGTGCCTGTTTATGGGTGTCAGTGAAGGTGTGTGTGGCTGCTTATATGTGTCAGTACAGGTGTGTGTGCCTGTTTATGGGTGTCACATATAATATATATATTTTTTAAAGGAAGGTAATCCAGTGATTGGTAAGGATGAATAAGCCAAGGCTGAGTGAAAGGGGCTGCTAAAGAGAGAACTATGTTCTTATGTTTCAATAAATTATGCACATTAAAATGTTAATATCAGAGCCAGGCAAGGTGGTGCACACCTTTAATCCCAGCACTCGGGAGGCAGAGGTAGGAGAATCAAAGTAATGTCAGAAAAGTATATTTTAGCTCATTTCCTACTCTAAGATTTTTTAAAAGATTATGACACTTTTTGTTTTACATTGATCACATATATAATGTGTATATACAGCACTTGAACCAGACTTAGAGACTGTGTTTCCACCAGTCAGTAAATCTGTTTTCTTTTTCTTCTTTAGGCTCCTGCCGTCAATATTGAAGTGAACTGCATTGATTTATTCCAAACAGAGGGATATAATTTGATAGCTGCTGGAACCTTAAATGGCATGATCATCTTATGGAATTTTATAGCAGCTACTGTCAAAGAAATGTAAGTTGTATCTTTGTCCTAAAGAGTTTTACTGGAGAAGAGTCAAAATACGAAGCAATACTCAATAAAGAAGTCCAAGGTAATGGGTCTTGAGGGAGGCTTTCCCAGAGGTTTGTTCATGAACAGATTAACTGTTCAAACTATGTTCTGAACAACTAAATTCCAGAGTGATGCATAGATTATACATATATATTAGTTTATTATATATTAATTTATTATATATTATATATAATTATATATTATTAATAATATATGTATATATAAGCTTAAGAATTTTTATTCCAATATCTTTCACTTTTACATGAGTATATGATCTTTCCAAGTATGATTTTTACCTGAATTTATGGAATTAATAAATGGTTAAAATGCAGGATAATTTCACTCAATAATATCCTAAGGATTTCAAACACATATCCAGTCATCTACTGGCAGTTGCCAACTATTGCTCCCTGATGCTTGAAACTTCACAACATTTAAAACTCCTTCCCAACCTGCCCTTCCCTAAACTTCTCTTCTCCCTGTATTCCCAGTGCCACCAATATCTAGTCTTTCACAAAACTCAAATAGTGAGAGACATTCTAGAAGGATCTTCCTTCTTATTCACCACCTCGACAAATCCAGTTTGTGACAGGATGGTGCTAGCAAGGGCTGGTGTGGCAGGTGCAGCAGGTTTATGTTGAGTGTTAACCTGATAGGACCTGAAATCTCCTAGAAAACGATCATGGGGGAATGTTTGTGAGGGGTGAGCTAGATGAGGTCAGCCTCTGGGCATGGCTATGAGGGATTATCTTGATTAGATTCATTGAGATGGGAAGACCCACCCTAACTGTGGGCACTTGCATTTCATGGGCCAGGGGCTTGAACTATATGAGAAGACAAAAGCTGGCTCAGCACCAACATGGATCACTGTCTGCTTCCTCACTGTGGACTGAATGTGAGCAGCTGCCTTGAGCTTCTGCTGCCACGCCTTCCCATCCATGAAGGACTGTAACCCCACATTGTAAGCAGAAGTAACCGCTTCCTTTCCTGAGATGCTGCTTATCAAGTTATTGGTCACAGTGAGGAGAAAGCAACTAGTTCACCATCTCGACCACTCCTATTGGGATGATCTGAATCAGGAATTAAATCTTTACCCTCCCTTGCCATCCATCTCTCAGCACGTTTGCCATTGGTAAAGGAACAGATATCCTATCACATTATTTGGAATGGCAGAATGTAAATAAGAAACTGTCTCCACTTGTGTACTTGGGGAATATTCAGGAGCCATATAGACACCTTATATCAAGGGTTCTTGTAAAAGTATTTAATGGTGCAAAATGACAAAGAAACTTAAACCAAAACAAAATGAAGTTTAATTAAGACTGGGGAGGAGAGTAGAAAGGAGAGGAGATGAGAGGAGAGGAAAAAGTGGGAAAGAATGAGGACAAAGAGGAAAATGCATAGGAAATTCCTGCCTCTCAAGCAGGAGGAATCTCTAGACCCTGGACGCCACACTTCCTTAAAAAAATTATTTATTTATGAGAGAGAGGCAGATAGAGAAAGAAAAAAAATGGGTGTGCCAGGACTTCTAGCCACTGCAAAGGAATTCCAGACACATGTGCCACCTTGTGCATCTGGCTTCTAGGGTACTGAGGAACTGAACCTGGGTCTTTGACTTTGCAAGCAAGCACCTTAATCACTAAGGCATCTCTCCAGGCCTGCACACTTCTTTTCCATCAAGTTCTGAGCCATTACTCAGAGCCAGGCTGTGAGAGGAAATAACCCTTTGTCATTTGAGCTCTGCCTATAGTCTGTTAGCATACAGTCTACTAAAGCTTTACCTAAAATAGCTGTTTCTGCAGACTCCTTGTTCTGTACTCTGTATTAGTTGTTGTGATAAAATACCTAACAGGAAGCACCTTAATGAAGAAAAGGGTTTATTCTGGATTACAGTTTCAAAGGTCACCTTGATAGAAAAGACATGAGGCAGCAGGCCAGCTTGTCTTGTTTTAACAAAAGCCAGGAAGCAGAGGGCAAACAGAAAGTGAGGCCCATCCACAGTGACTTGCTTCCTACAGCAAAGCTCCACCTCCTAAAGATTCTACAGCCTTCCCAAACAGTGCCACCAGCTGGCAGCCACGCAGTCAAACACAGGAGCCTATGCAGAAACATTTTATATTCAAACCACAACAACCTCAGGCTGTGGACCTCACCTGGACCATGCCTGCCATCTTTCTCCTCCTTCTACTCAGTGTCTGGCCATTGGCTTTTCTTGCATGCTGTATGTTTGTTGTTTTATGCCTGTATCTGCACACACTGCACACTTCCTCACCTTATTAGTAGATAAAGGTGTCACAAGATAAAGCAGATAGACTGAAAAGGCAATACTGGTACCACTGCTGAAAAGAAGGCCATTCTCCTTAGATTATTCCTGGTTAAAAGGTAGAGAGCCTTCTTTAAAAAAAAAAAAAAAAAAATTTATTTATTTATTTATCTATTTATTTATTTAAAAGAGAAATAAAGAGACACAGAGAGAGAATAGGTATGCCAGGGCCTCTAGCTACTTAATAAAAAAACTCTGGAGGCATGCACCACTTTGTGCATCTGGCTTTACATGGGTACTGGGGAATAGAACCCAAATCTTTAGGCTTTGCAGGCAACCACCAAGGCACCTCTCCAGTCCTAGAGAGCCTTCTTATTGAAATATCAGGCATTTTGCCAAGGGATGCATGCAAAACCAGTACCCAATAAAAGTAACTAACTACGGTGGGGTTTGTATACATACAACCTTTCCTACAGGAAGATGATTATATAAAAAAAAATTCATTTAGGATCACTCAAAATATTTTGCAAAATGGCCAGTTTAGCTCAGAGTTATATAAAGTAATTTAGGTCCAACTTTAATTAAATAAGATTTCCATAGTCATGGTGGAGACCATTTCTTCATTTACTCCAAACTTTGCCTAAGACCCTGTCACCAATCAAGGAGAAGTAATCCTCTGCTCTCTGCTGGTTTGGGGGGCCCTTGATACTATTCTCACTGATTAGTAATCTAGTTCACCTTTGAGCAAATCTGTAGATCAGAAATATCTAAACCTTTTGAGTCCAGCCAGTCACTGATCCCATATGCTCTAAGCCTTTACAGCACTGTGTTAGTCTACTTTCTGTTACCATAGCACATACCTGAGATAATCAATTGATTAATAAAAAGGGACTGTTCCAGCTCAGGGTTCAGAGATTCAAGTCCATGACCAAGTGGCCCTGTTACTGTGGTCTGTGAGGGAAGATCAGATCACAATGGGAATCAGAGATGGAGCAAAACTACTCTCCTCATGGTGGGGAAGCATAAACGGAAGAGATGAAGGGGAGGCCCAACTGTCCTTCAAGGTTCTGCCTCTAATAATCAGAAGACCTTTCACTAAGTGCCATATCTTGGATTTTACCACCTCCCAAAAGTGCCAAGCCAGAGAACAAACCTTTAGCACATGAGTCTTTGGGGGACATTTCAGATTCAAACTACAGTAATCGCTGTCAGCTCAAATGAGCAGAAGTAATTTCTAGAAAAGGAAAAGGAGCATTTCTTCAAAAAGTCTTTTTTGTTCTCAGGAATGCTAAGTAACATTTTAGTGCTCATGCAGGGCTGTCTGCTCTCTGAGACTAGTGTTCTGTTCCCAGGGCTCTGAGTAAGGTGTGTGTTTGCTGGGGTCTGGTCCCTGGTGACTTAGCAACAAGAGCAATGTCATTTCCACGTCATCTGTTCTTCTCCACTCAGTTATAAACTCCTGAGTTTTGGAACCATGTTTTCTTCAAATCTGTCACTCAGTGTAATTCTCTTGTTTAAACTGTATGAAACTTCTAGGTTCCTCCACAGGATTATGTAAGCAGACTTTCAAGCCACCTGATGACTATATGGTTATGCAAAACCTTATTAAAGAAGGCATTTTCAAACTCTACACCTCTGGGTTTCACTTCCTGTTCAATGATACCAACACTTTAGGAAGTTGTTAGATTTGCATGGAATGTCTGATGCAAGACTTTTTCACATAGTGATCTCATTTTCAGATACCGACCTGAAGAGTCTTACGCCATAGATCCCGATTTGGATCCCAAACGCTTTAGAATTAATGACATACTGTTCCTCTTCCGTGCCCCTGAGTGTACAAGGTAACAGAACTGTGTGACTGAGTAGCGCTTTTTGAGGTGACACACCTCAGCACTTAGGGAAGGAATGACTGAAGAAGACGTAAGTTGTTCTGACCTCTTGTCTTCATTTTTCTTCCCTGTCAGTATGTTTAAGTGAATGGGGTGGCCCTCAGTGATCTCATGTGCTATGCAGGGGTCAGTCAATGCAACTGAGTAATCTCTACCCACTCCTGAGAAAACAGGGGGTCGTTTGATAAATATTTAATAAAAAATACTTTACCTATTTACATTTGCTTTAGACCTATCTTTAAAGCAACAGACAAAGTTTAACATGTCTCTGGAGATAAATGAAAATATTTGGGGCTAGTTTGGACTCACACATCAGTGAGTCAGAACATAACACCTTCCTACACCTTGTCTTGAAATTTCATCACAATTTGGAGAACATTTTCAGGGCTTGCTCTCCATACACCGCACCAGCACCATAAGCTGCTCTTCAGCCCATCCCATCAATGCATAGCCCGAACAAGATTAGGCCAAGGGATGGAGCGATGGCTCAGTAGACAAAGTGCTTGTCAAAGCAAGCAAGAGTGTCCAAGTTTGGCTCTCTAAGCACCAACATATAGCTGGATGTTGTGATGGGCGTCTGTAATCCCAGTGGATCCACTGCAGAGAAGGGAGGCAGTGACAAAAGAATTAGCCAGAAGCTTGTGGACCACATAGCCTGGTAAATGGAACCATGAACACCAAGAGACCCTGAAGGAAACAAGGTGTCAAGTGAGGACCAACACCTTAAAGTTGACCTCAGACATCCAGCTTGATGGTGCGCATGACACATACACACACACACACACACACACACACACACACACACACACACATGATTAGGCCAAGACAAACTCCTAACATGCAAGAAGTTAGCCAAGCTCTGCCACCACCCAACCCTGGCATTTCAGAGTGTGAGCTTTAGCAATGAGACCAAGACAAACACAGGCAGCAGTAACATGCAAGTGGAGGTTCCCAGCAGTCAAACCTCTGATGAACCACCACCCAACCCAGAAGGGGGTGGCATTTCAGAGTGATGGAAGCAACTTTAGCAATGAGAGTTTTCTTAACCTTCCATCCTTGCTTGCATTCAAGTCCCATATGCTCTTCAACTCAGTGTGGTTCAAGCACAGGCAGCAGTGATACTCAACACTAACGATATCTGATAGGAGGTTCTGACTGCAGTCACCAAACCAAGACTTGTTTTTTCTTAAGTTCTTTTTTTAATGTTTTCACATCTATGAACAATCAATACATGATATTAACAAAACAAATATACTAGTAAATTATGCATGTTATTTTTATGTTTGTAAAACAGTAATTTTGAGATATCTCTTTTGCTAAATGTTATATTTCACAGGGAAAAGAAAGTATGTGAGAATATTTACAGTACATAATGTATGCCATTCAGGTGATGGAAGTTTTCAGGAAAAAATAAATATTTTAAAAGTATTCGCCTAAAGGGGAGTAAATTTACATGGATGGAATATATGTCCCCAATATATTCAGTATTTTATTAGGTTTGCATTCTCGGCTAGTCACTGGGATGGAGTTTTCCATTAAAGATATGCTGTCCATCCTGAAGTCTGCTGTGTGACCTTTTGGCTGTAGTTAGTTTTGCTCCTGTGGTGGCTGGTTGGTTTTTCTCTCAGGCCCTGATCAAGCTCAGGAACTTCCCCTGGATCTGTAAGCTTCAACTCCTTCCTCCAGTGTGGTTGAAGCTGTCTGCAACAGTAAAGTGGTACCAGGAGTGTGGGGTGAGATAGCCAGACCTTGTGGAAGGAACCTTTGTTTTGGAGGAATGGGCATGGAGAGCTCAACAAGATGCCTTCTGGAGTGGTAAGCATCTGGACTATTCTGATGAGTCTGATAGAACTTCAAGGGCTGAAGGTGGAAAAGTCTGAACTGCTACAGAAACCAGGGACAGAAAGTTTGATCAAGGTTAAATTTTAATGGACTGATGTGCTTGGCTGAAGAAACCAAGACTTTTAAGCATTGTTTTTTAACTTAAGTTGAAAAGCAGAGGCACTTTGGTTTTAATGTTTTCTACATCTATGAACAATCAATACATGGATATTAACAAAACAAATGTTTACTGGAGTAAACCTGCTTTTCAAATTATTTATTTTGTCCCTGTTATTTTTATGTTTGTTTTGGAAAACAAAAATGCATAGAATGGTTTGAGATATCTCATTTAGGCTGGAAATGTTATATTTTTGCATGAAGACCTGAAGATGTTTTGGAAAAAAAGGGCTACCATGGAGTGCAGTATGGCATGGGATGAATTTTACTCTGCCCAGCTACATAATGTGATTTTCTAATGCCATTCTCAGTTCTGAGATTTTGATTGAGTTTTTGTTTTACACTTTATTTTTCTAAAATGTTTAGTGCCTTTATTGTTTTAACTTGTTTTATTTTACAGGACTCACTATCTTAGTTGATCAAAAATAAATATTTTAAAAGTTATAAATCTATTGCCAGGAGCTAAATATATTGGCCAGGGGCGGAATGTGGTGGTTTGAATATATGTCCCCAATCCCATTTTATTAGTTTATAGTTTGCATCTGCAATCACCTTGCTAGAGGCAGGTCAGGTCTTAAGGTGTGGTGATGGTTTGAGAGTCCATTGAAAGATATGCAAATGTGTCTAGCCACCCTGAGTCTGCTGTGTGACCTTTTGGCTGTAGTTAGTTTTGCTCTGTGTGTGTGGTGGCTGGTTGGCTTTCTCTCTCCCCACCTGGCTGCCGTGCTAGCTGTTTTCTGCAGCCTGCTGCTTGCCTGCTCTCCAGTGTGGACTGAAGACCAGGGTGGACTGAAACACCAAAAAAAAAAAAAGGCCTCCAGCCTCGTGCACTGAGCAGCTACCGGGGTTCTTCACTCTCGGAAACCTGCTATTGGGACTGTGAATCCAATAAATCCCCTAATACAATTCATTCTGTCCATTCTGTTCCTCTATGGATGGATATAAAAGCCAAGCAGATCTGTACCTGAGCCCAAGTCCTTCATATATTACCTATTAGCTCCAGCAATAATACTCAGTCTGAGATTGTGCTTCTTTATCAGTGAAAATGGAGTGAAAAGACACTTTGTATAGTTGTCAGTAGAATTAGAAATAATGTACACCAAGAAATGGACAGGCATTAATCCCTGCCATCACTATGCTATTCCTGAGCTGCTAGAAAAAGGTGGTTGTGTTATAAGTCTCCTACATATGATCATGAAAATCTCTCCAATTCACTTCAAAAAAATACTTTATGTATTTATTTATTTATTTGCAAGGAGAGAGACAGACAGACAGACAGGGCCTCTATCCTCTGCAAACAAACTTCAGATGCATGTGCCACTTTGTGCATCTAGCTTTATATGGGTACTGGAGGAATTGAACCCGGGTCATTAGGCTTTTGCAGGCAAGCACCTTAACCACTGGGCCATCTCACCAGCTTTCCAGTGCATTTCTGAAGGAACTAATTTTAAAATGAATGCAAATCGAACTATGTGGAGAGTCTGTTCATCTAGTATGGGTCATTTCTTTACAATGCCATAGAAATATTCTCTCTCTCTTCCCCCCTCATTCAGGGCAGCAAGCAAAGTATACATGACAGCGAGGGTAAAGGTCAGTATAACCTCCGGTCTTTAGAACCGCTTCTTTTCTTTTTGTGATGCTGGGTCTCATACCTACACACATACTAGGTAAGCAACACCAGCAAGTTAAACCACAGGCCAGGCAGCATCTTTGTCACAGGTGATGGAATACTCTTTTATTTTCCATTATTTTATTTATTTTTAGAATACTATGGCTATGCTTCTATTGTGACCAAATCTTGAGGTATTATGGGGTTTGGTAGAATAACTGTGATAATTACGCCTTTTTAAAAAGTCAATTCTAGGGTTTGTTTTTTTCTTTATTTTTTTCATTTCCCTCCCCACCTCCCATAAGTCTGCTCTAGCACTGAAGTCTAGGTTTTTAAAATCTAAAATGTTTCTCAATGAATATCCCAGTTTTAGCTCCATGTGCAACATATAGCTAGAGGCTTTTGCAATAGGACCAACAACAATAACAAAAAAAAATGCCTTTTAGATTTTTTTTCTAGTGATCCAGTATTCCATTTTTCCATGTCTTTGTCACTGGTTTTGTTGTTCTTATTCTCTGCCCTGTGAATATTTTCAAGTTTAAATAAATCTGTGGTAAGCCATGTGCTGTTTTGCTATGTTCCTACTTGTCTCCTCTTTTATATTCCATAAGATCTGATATCCCAAGCATTGCAGATAAAATGGTAGCTCATTATTTTCTCTCACAGGTGAGCAAGCAGAAAAACAGGCAGAGCAAAATCCAGAGGGCAAAAAACATTCCACACCTGCCAGCATGACAGAAGCCCAGCCTCCAATCCTGGTCACTGCCCATGAGGACGGACACCTCCGTTTGTGGACAATAGAGGTGATGGAGCTTGCAAAGAATGGGGTGATAACAAGAAGAGTTGAATGCTAGACGTCTTCCATATAGTATCCAAATCGAATATAGTTCAACCTTCTAGCCAGATACATGGCTTCCCAGCCTTCCCACTGGCTGTACTGTCCAACAAAAATAGGCTGGGTTTGAAACTCAGCCAATCAACTGTTTCAACCCTCCCTTCAAGCTAATACATATTTCATTGGATACTTAAATAAAAGGATATCAATAGTTATTACATTAAAAAGAATACTGATATGGATAAAAAAATTGATGATTTAAACATTTTCCTTTTATGAAAACATAATAACTTTTTATTAATTTATTTACTTTTTATTAGTGATGCATATAATGTGAATACATTCATGTTGGTGCCATCGATTTACTCACTAGAAGATTTCACACAATTTGGGGCAGAGAATAAATATCCCAAATTATGAACTACTTAGGAGGCATTAGGGGAGCATAAGGTGAGGAAGGGGTTTATGAGTGCACTGCCAGTGGTGACTGTGAAGTCCTTGGAGAAGCAGGGAGGTGTACACACTTGTTGGGCTTCTCCTACAGGGAACTGGAAATGACAACAGTGTTGTGTGACAGATAATGGGATCCCACAGCACAGAGAAATGAGGCTGTCCACCAGCTCAGCTCCAGGTCTATCTATGTCTTAGATTATTAGTAAAACCCCTGGTTTGAAAACACAGACCATTTCTGAGATGATCTTGGCATTATCACGATGCCCTCTTTTCCCATGACAAATAAAAGAACCAAAGTCTTAGGAAACAAGTAGCAGATTCACGCTCTCTGTCCTCAGTTGATCTCAAACAAGATATGCATAAAATCCTTCCCAGTGCTAGCTTACATTAAATACTATAAAGCAATCAGTCCAAGCTAAAATCTCTCACGACCCATTATCTTTTTTTTTTTTTTTTGTTTTTTTGAGGTAGGGTGTCTCACTCTAGCCCAGGCTTACTTGGAATTCACTCTGTATTCTCAGGGTGGCCTCAAATTCATGGCGATCCTCCTGCCTCTGCCTCCCAAGTGCCGGGATTAAAGGTGTGCAACCACGCCTGGCTACAAGCCATTATCTTGCTTCAATATCAAAAAGAAAAAAAAATGTCTGAAAGACAAGCTTGGTGGAAACAGCAGAGGAACATTTGAGCCAGAAAGGAATGCTTGTTTAAGGGGATTGTATTGGAAATACCATGTAAGAGATTGCATCAAAAGAGTCATGGACAACCCCAAATACAAAGGCAATCCAACCAATGTCACCTATTCATACAGACAGCTTTTTTCAACTTATTTCAAAAGGGAACTCATGCGTCGTGCTCATAGAGGCCAATCATGAGATGTTTTATGTAAAGAGAAATTTGACTCTAATATTACGATTTTAAAGAATTTATTCTAGATGATGGCTTGTTGGCCTTGTCCTTTATTCAGGGGAAACTTCTGAAAGACATCCTGCCCTTCACAAAGCACTCTGCCATCTCCCTGACATCGCTGTACACTGACACCTGCTCCAGGATCCTGCTGGCTGGGAACGTGGGTAAGTCCCTGTTCTTAGACATTCAGCTGCGTGATATAAAAATGGCTCCAGGAGAACACGCGGCACTTACTGAGGCAGAGGAGAGCCTTCAAGAGGAATGCTCAAAGAGAGAATGTTATGGATAGCTGGCTTGGCAGGATAGATGTAGGAACCAATGTGTCAAGAGAACCTGTGTGTGTGTGTGTGTGTGTGTGTGTGTGTGTGTGTGTGTGTGTGTCCTCAAAGAAAAGACATTTATTACTAAGTTGCCCTGGCTATCTGATTGTAAAACAACCTAGGAAGAGGCAAAGGGAGGAGTCATTGTGGCAGAAGGGCATTCTACTAGGACTTCTTAGAAATTTGAGTTCTACATAGTTTGATAGGCAAGTCTTCCAAAATGATAGGCGAGATCAATTCAGATACATTTTCTTTTCTTCATACTTTCCTTCATTTGTTCTTTGTTTGTTTGTTTCTGCAGTGATCAGATAGAATTCATTGCCTTGGGCATGGGAGGCAAGCTCACTACCAGTGTTATTCCCTCCCCCACCCATGCCTTTCAAGCTACTGTAAAAGAGGAACAAAACGTGCCTATTTGTGTATTTCCCTACTGTTCTACTCTAAGCAGTGTTGAGAAATTACAGAGGCTGGCCTAGAAGAGTTTTCCCATTTCCAGAATGCTATCCAGTAGACTTTTCAGATTGACATCTTGCACTTGGTAAAATGCGTTCAGATTTCTTCCATGTCTTTTCATGGACTGATGGTTCATTCCTCTTTTTGTGCAGAATAATATCCCATGTGTGGTAGCACCATTTATTTATCAACTCATCCACCTAAGCATCTTGGTTGCTTCCGAGTGTTGACAATAATGACTAAGTCCACGTTAACCATCTCAGTGCAGATTTTTTGTTTGGTCATAAGATTGCATCTCCATGGGGCGAACATTCAGGAGAGCAATTGCAGGACCATGTGGTGAGAGTATGTTCAGTTTTGTATGAACCATCAAACCATGGCTATGTCAGTCTGCATTCCTGCTGTTAAGAATGAACCAGAGTGTTGTTCCCCACCCAACAGCAATGGTACTTCCAGCGCCCAGGATGCGGGCCATTGAAGTCACTGCACAGTGGTTCCCCACTACTCTTCAATTGCCCTTTCCCTCATCATATATGCTACAGACCATCTTTGCAAGGGCTTACTTGCCATCTCATATCATTTTTGCAGAGATATCTGTTCATGTATTTTGCCCTTTTTTGCAGTACTGCAATTTGAATCGTGGGTCTCCCTCATGTTAAACAAGCACTTTACCAGTGAGCTATATTTCTAAGTAGGATTTCTTTTTTACTTTTTCCTAGTTTTGAACCAGGGTTTTGCTAAATTCCCCAAAATTGCATTGAATTTGCTCTATAGCCTAGGTAAACCTTCAACTTGCAATCCTTCTGTCTTAGGCTCCCATTTAGATTATTTAGATATTTAAGACAACAGGCTCTGCTTCTTTTGTTCATTTTTAAATTGGGTTGCTCATTGCTTTGTAAGTGTTCTTTGAGAAACCTCGCTATTCCTGATACTCCTGTGTTACCAGATCTGCTCTGTTTGAAATAATTTTCCTGCATGTCTTAGGTTACCTTCCTCCTTTCCTTCCTCCCTTTTGTAATTCCTTCCTTCTCTCTCTCCCTCCTTTCTTCCTTCCTTGTGCTGATACTTGAACCTGGGTCCTGGCACAAGGTGCACACACCGAGCCACATCTCCATTTCCTGAATTTTAGGTTTAATATTTCTATGGCATATTTTTATCTATCCTTTATTTTTAAAATCTGGGTGTCTATATTTAAAATGTGCTTCTTAAGGGCCAGGGATGAGTGGTAGTAGTGTGTGTCATAGCATGCACAAGTTCCTGGATTCAACCCCAGCACCACAAGGGGGGGAGTGTGTTTCATGTAGACAACATAGAGTTGGGTTATGGTTTTTGAAACCTTCTGAAAGTTCCTGTCATTTAATTGGTATAATTATGGCATTTTCCTATTGTGATTATTTATATAGGTTGATTACTAACTTTTTTATTTGTCACTTTTGTCAAATTGTCGTCCTTGTTCTTTGTCCAAATATTCATTTTACCTTTTCTGCCCTTTCTGGTGGTTTTAACTGAGTATTTTATATAATTCCATTTTCTCCTGAATACAAGTTATGCTTCTTTTATTAAATTTTTGATGATTGCCCAAAAGTTTATAACATATATTTCTAATTAATTTATGTCCATTGTCAAATATCACTATCACTTCATGAGTAGTCTGATAATACTTGGATAATTTCACTCCTGTCAAGTATTCATGAGTTATAGCCACCAAAGTTTATTCACTCATTTCATGATTAATGTTATTTTCTTTATGCAAACCCGAGCTTCTGAACTATATCACTTCTCTGTGAAGAACTTCTTTTAACATTTTTAACATTTTTTTTTTTGCAAGGAAGTTCTACTGGCAACAATTTTTGTTTGTCTAAGAAAGAATTCCTCCTTCTGAAGGATAATTTCTCAGGGCACACAATTCTAGGTGGATTTTGTTGTTGTTGTTCAAAACTTTCAATGTTTTGCTCCAGTTACTGTCTTAATAGAATTGATTTGAGAAGTTTGATGTAATTCTTCACTTATGGATTTTCCCTATCTGGCTTCTTTTCAAGTTTCCTTCTTTATTTTTGATTTCTTTGAATTTATATCTGATATATCTAGGTATAGTTGCTTCTTTAGTTATCTTTTATTTTTGCAGCTGCCATTTGGACTGTAAAATGAATATCTCTCTGATAGTTTAGATTTAATTTGGTAGTAACATATTCTATTGTAATCTATCCTGATCACTAGAAAAAGTGACTTCATTGTGACTTACTAAGACATAGATGCCATAATAACTAGTTGTGGTTTATTTATTTATTTATATATTTATTTTGAAGTGTTGGTACCTACTTCTGAACCATGAACATGCTACACAAGCTCTACTATTGAGGATTATCTCCAGCTTAAAAAGTAATAGATGCACATTAAAATACAACAACAACCTGGGCTGGAGAAATGGCTTAATGATCAAGGCATTTGCCCACCAAGCCTAAGGACCCAGTTTCAATTCAGCTTAAAAGGTAACATATGCCGGGTGTGGTGGCACATGCCTTTAATCCCAGTACTTGGGAGGCAGAGGTAGGAGGATCACCAAGAGTTCAAGGCCACCTTGAGACTACATAGTGAATTCCAGGTCAGCCTGGACCAGAGTGAGACCCTACCTTGAAAACCAAAAAAAAAAAAAAAAAAAAAAAAATTGAAAAAAAGCAACATGTGCACATTAAAAAAAAAAAAAAAAAAAAAAAACCTGGAGAGATGGCTTAATGATTAAGGCATTTGCCTGCCAAGCCTAAGGACCCAGGTTCAGTTCCCCAGATCCCATGTAAGCTAGATGGTGGCACATGTCTCTGAAGCTCGTTTGCAGTGGCTGGAGGCCCTGGTGTGTCCAGCTCTCTCTATGTATATCTGCCTTTCCCCCCCCTTCTCTCTCTCTCTCTCTCAAATAAGTAAAAATAATAAATATATACATTTTTTAAAAAAAACTTATTTTGCCAGGGGTGGTGGTGCACACCTTTAATCACAGCACTTGGGAAGCAGAGGTAGGATGGCTGTGAGTTGAAGGCTAGTCTGAGACTACATAGTGAATTCCAGGTTAGCCTGGGCTAGAGCAAGACCTTACCTTGAAAAAGAAAACTTTATTTGGAGGCTCCACACAGCAGTGCATGTCTGTAATCCCAACACTCAAGAGCCTGGGCTGTGATAGCAAGACCCTGGCTACAAAAAAAAATCCTGAAATTTCCTGATTTATATCTGATTTCTCAGATTCTAGTCTATCTATCAATATAAATGTTTTTCTCAAAATGACTTGGCATCCCAGGGAATATTTACTTAAAGCATTCAATATCTAATGAAGGATTCCAATATTTAAATTTTATGCAGAAGGACATGTGATTCTTTGCAGTGTCAGCTCCTTCCTGGATCCACCTCATGATGAAAAGGTATGCACTTTACTTTTCCACCTGAATAAATGCACCAGCACACTTTCACCTGGAAGCTCAGAAAAGGGAAATACAGGCATTCTCTGTTGTCAAGGCACATATAGTACTGAAATTTAAGTCATGACGAACACTGAGTGGATACAGTCCTAAGGCAGGGAAAGACACCTGGATGACAAAATGCTCGTGAACAGTTTTGAAAGAATATATCATAAGAGAATGCAGATTTTTACCCTGGGGCTCTAAGAACAGCCAGAGGACACGGAGTCAGAAGTCTGTGAATTGTAGGAAGACTTGGGACCAATCCTTCTTCAAGTCTCCAGAAATAGGAGACTCATCAGAGAACTGCAAACTGCAGGACTCATGTTACACAATAGCCCAAAGGGGTTGGATGACCCAGGGAAGAGTGGTATTAGTGAGTTCATCAATGGTAGAGAAAAACATACTCACAACAGACATTACTGCAGAGCAAGCTCCCTCCTTTGTAGTACACATGGTTTAGAAAAGTCTCATGCTCCATTAGGGGCTGCAAGCTTAACAAATACGAAGGAAGAGCATTTGACCTTCCTTCCGGGTGTCTTTGAAAGAGAATGCGCTACACTGATTCTTTTTCCAGTTTCTCCTATCCCACACGCTAGTCAAAGCACAAATATCCCGTGCTTTCTCTATGTAACATTTGCAAGTAGGAAGTCTTTTTGACAGTCTCTGCCTGACCTCACCTCTGCTGCCTCCCCGTGCTTTCTCTATGTAACATTTGCAAGTAGGAAGTCTTTCTGACAGTCTCTGCCTGACCTCACCTCTACTGCCTCCCCGGCTTTCTCTATGTAACATTTGCAAGTAGGAAGTCTTTCTGACAGTCTCTGCCTGACCTCACCTCTACTGCCTCCCGTGCTTTCTCTATGTAACATTTGCAAGTAGGAAGTCTTTCTGACGGTCTCTGCCTGACCTCACCTCTACTGCCTCCCCGTGCTTTCTCTATGTAACATGTGCAAGTAGGAAGTCTTTCTGACAGTCTCGGCCTGACCTCACCTCTACTGCCTCCCCGGCTTTCTCCGAAGGTGGCTGTTCCATCCAGTGGTCTACTAGCCATCCACTGACAAAATGCTTATCCTCAATTCCATGCTAAAAAGACATAAAATACTTCCTCCAGGGCTGGAGAGATGGCTTAGCAGTTAAGCACTTGCCTGTGAAACCTAAGGACTCCAGTTTGAGGCTCAGTTCCCCAGGACCCACGTAAGCCAGATGCACAAGGTGGCGCATGCATCTAGAGTTCGTTTGCAGTGGCTGGAGGCCCTGGTGTGCCCATTTTCTCTCTCTCTCTCTCTCTCTCTGCCTCTTTCTCTCTCTATTGCTAATAAATAAATAATTAATTAATTTTAAAAAAACCTTCCACCACCAGAAGTACATGAAGATCAAGAAATCTCTAAAATTACGATGTTTGTGTATCTCACAGTAAGCAAGAGAGGAACTAATTGGGACAGAGACTTAATCATATAGTGTTGAGGTCTAGACCCCCCACTCATTAATGTAGCTCTTTAATGAATAATAATTTTGCCTAAAATTCTTTTTCTTGGCTTATTCTAAAGAGAGATGTCTTATGTTGCTACCTAGAAATTTAAGCAGCTACTTTCCTGGCGCGCTCACTCCTTAGAAATCGTTCAAGTGATCTACGTGGAAGATAAGCAGCTGGTGCTGACCGCCTCCATCGATGGTTCTGTGAGGTAAACCAAGACAGTTCTGCACTGTAAGCTAGCGTTCCCAGTGTGAACGGGTGAAGGATGCTAGGCTGAAGTTGATGTGTTTTATTAAAATGCACCCTTGGCCAGGTGTGTTGGCACACACCTTTAATCCCAGCGCTTGGGTGGCAGAGGGAGGAGGATCCCTGTGAGTTTGAGGCCACCCTGAGACTACAGAGTGAATAGGCTAGAATGAGACCCTACCTCAAAAAAAATAAAAATAAAAATAAAGGTAAAATGCAACCTAGTATCTGTTCCTGTCACCTTATCTAATATCTGACGTGTCCTCTATCTGAGGACAATGTGCTAAATGGATATTAGAAGCAAGAAGATGGAATTGAAACTTGTTCTGTCCTCTATATACATTAGCCTGACATTGTGATACCTCCAATAATGGTGGACTCCCTCGGGGTACTTGAACAATGCAATCCTTGTAAGCTTATTAGGATAAATTTGGATGTAGAAGAAAATTCCGCCAAAGGTCTTTGGGAAGACTATCACCGATTTGCTTTCTATTTCCAGGGAAATGAAGTGGGATGTTCATCTATGCTAAAAAGCAGTGACAAATATTTCCCATAGATGCACATGCGGTAGAATGATTTCGAGAGAGGAGGCAGGATAGGGAGCTCAGAAAGTAGTGTCAAGCTTGCAAAAAGCCACAAAAGGAGGCTTGAGATCTAAAGTCTAGGACGGTCATCAGCAAAGAACATTTAATGAGTTGTGTGTACTCCCAGATCTTCAAGAGACAGAGGGGAGTCTTGAGTTGAGAGTCAGCCAGAGAAAGACTGTGAAACCTGCCTGAAGAAAAAAAAAAAGAGCACCTAATGCTGAGAAAAGAGAGTGGGCTAAGCATTTCAACATGACTGATTTTTATAAAACCTACAAATTAGTGAATTTTAATTAATGCTAAACATGTGAATATAAAATGCTAAAAACACATACATAAAAGGAAAGAAAGGAAATGTCATGACATTTCTAAAGGTGAATTGCTACCAGCTTGAAACATCTTAAACTCCTGGTAATAAATGACGTTAGGTGAGATTAGGAGAGCTAGAGGGGCTTCAGAGGGTACTGGAGGTTTCAACATAATACATTTGAAAAGGAAGGGACATTTTATACTGGACTGAAGTTCAGCAGCCCCTAGCTAACTGCGACAGACAGAAGGAGAGAGAAAGCATGGGCATGCCAGGGCCTCTGCAAACAAACTCCATATGCATGGGCCACTTTATGTATCTGGCTTTACGTAGGTACTGGGGAATCAAACCAGGGCCAGCAGGCTTTACACATAAGCATCTTTAACTGCTGAGCCACCTCCCCAGCTCTCAAACCTCTTTGTTAAGGGCACTGTTGTAAATTCAATGTCTCCCCCAAACTCATTTTGAAACAAAACACCAATATGAGGTAGTAAGAAAATGGGATCATGTTTACGGATTAAAGTTCTCAATAAAAACACGAAGAAGGTAGGACTGCTGAGAAGTCAAGGGAGTTAAGAGAGGGCAGGAAGAGGAGACAGGAGGTGAGAGTTCCTGGTCTTCCCTTGATTCTCGGACTGCCTCGGGGCTCTCCAGGAAACCCCCACTAGCACAGAAGACCACAGCCTATGGTCTTGGGTTTCCTGGTATTTAGAACCATGAGTTCAATAAAACTTGTTTTGTTGATTTTGTTTTTTGAATTCCAGGCTGACCTGGAATTCACTCTGTAGTCTCAGGGTGGCCTTGAACTCACAGCAATCCTCCTACCTCTGCCTCCCGAGTGTTGGGATTGAAGCGGCGTGTGCCACCATGCCTGCCGGCCATAACCTTATACACTCCCCAAACTGTGGTATTCATTTATTGCGACAGAAACAAGGGAAGATGGATACCCATCCTATTTGTGAAGGTGGAGTTCTCGTGACCTGAATTCTTCCCAAAGCCTCCATCTCAATGCCATCATATCGGGGATTAGATTTCAGCACGGGAAGTTTAGGGAGACACAAACATTCAGCATATCGCACTGTTCAAATCAAGTGTCCTTGGCCTGGAGAAATTATTTTTATGTTTCCTTTACGTGGAACTCTCCCTTGATACTCAGCTCAAAGAGCTTAGCTCTATTAATAGCTGTCTCAAAACACCGCTGTCTTTATAACTAAGCCATGTCCTTTTGCTAATATAAGCGTCCACTTTCTACAGAGGCAGACAGCTCTTACATTCTAAATCTTGTTTATCAAAAAGATTATGACTTTTCAATAAGGACTAAACACAATTGAGATTTAAGTCTGGGATATAGGACAGGAGATCTGTGTGAAGGCAAAACTTTAGGAAAGCAACACAAGGCTCCCAGTGGCTCAGGGTCCATAGCTACAGTCCAGGACATCAGCCAGAGAGGCAGGGTCCTGTTTGTTTAGAGTTGCTAGGAAGTTGATCCTTCACCTTTCCAGCTTTTGTGTCTAAAGGGCTTGTCCATCCCCTTTGGTAAAGGCTCTAGGAAGGTCATGTCATCTGTCATGCTCAGAAACTATGATGTAGGAGGTATGCAAGAGGCTCATGTTACGTCCGCAGACACTGTGAAATGTGAGGGCGCCCAGTTGGGCCACCCTTCCTTCAGTATCTCTCTCTGTGAGGTAGGACACTACTGGAACTTTGATGAATCTACTTTGGCTCCTTTGACTTGCTCTCCTTCTGGGTCATGGCAGTAGGACATATGACTAGTGGGAAATCCAGATGTTAAAGGATGGCCGTAATTCCAGCAGTCAGGAGGCCGAGGCAGGACAATCACAAGTTTGAGGCCAGCCTGGGCTGCATAGCTACCTTCAGCTATATTGTGAATTCTAGGACCTTCAAGGCTACATAGTAAGACCCTGTCTCCAAACTGCTGGATGGCTCAGTGGAGGGTGCTCCAGCAATGCTGCTCCAGTCTGAGTAGCCGAGCTTGGATCTCCAGACCCCTTGTAAAAGCCAGGATCAGTAGGTTTCTATAATCCCAACACACTGATGGGTGAGGTGGGAGGCCGAGACAGGAGAATTTCCCCCACAGCTTGTGAACCAGTCAGCCTAGCTAACGTGGCAGTGAACAACAATGAGAAAGAGAGACCCTGCCTCAAAGTAATGTGGAACGTGAGGACCAGCAATCTGAAAGCTGTCCTCTGACTTTCACCTGCATGCTATGGCACACGTGTGCCTACACTCATGCACATGAACACACACATACATGCGCCTCGTCACACACCAAAAATAAATAACTTTAGTAAACAAAGTCATGAAAGGAAAATGTTCCAAATACTAATCTTATCTCCCTAAATGTAGCACCGAGTCCTGCCAATGAGACTGGATGAGTAAACCACACAGGTGATGCACAAGACCACTGAGGCAAATGCATGGTGAAATAACACCGCTGACTAAGGGAACATTGCTCGGCATGCTGCATCCCAGCTCAGCTGTAACATTAATGTAGTGGCTCCAAGAAAGTGGGTCTTGTACACGGGAAGAACTTGTAATACTAACAGCATCCCCAGGTCTCTAGTCTCGCGAGTTCTGCTGGTGATACCATAATTAGGCAGCAGACGTGTAACTCAGCCGGAGACCTAATGTCAGTCAACTTGAGTGAGCAGGGTTGTTTGGAGATAAATCTGCCCCCATCCTTTTTTTTCAGCTTGAGCAAATGAGGATTATAAGTACAGATTCAAATTGCCATTTCCAAAAAAACGGGTTTGGATTAATGTTGTAACTGATATAAATGTTTAACTTAAGAGTTGAGAATCTAGCTCAATGAAGGTTTGGCATGCTTGAGACCCTGAACTCCTCCCCACATCAAAAAATTTTACATAATGGTACACTACATAGAGGGAAGTCATGGACTCAAGGTCAAAAGCCTGTGTAGACCAGTGGGATCCATACAGATGACCTCTGACCAGGATCACTTCTTGTGAACTACAGCATCTTCTTTTCTCTTCCTTGACCCCCTCAGGCTCTGGCATTCACTCAGTGGTCATTACTGTGGATATTTTGGGCAGCGAAGAATGTTCGAGTTGTCTCAGACAAGGGACTTCATTTTGCCTTGCGATGTTAGTGAACTTCCCATAGAAATAAAAGAAGAAAGCAAGTTCACCGAAAAGAAGCAAAACTATGAATATCCTTTGGTATTTGACCGGGAAAGGTGAGATGATTGGTTTCCTTTAGATGAATAGATGAGATCTAAACGGTTATGGAAGCTGGTGCTGGTGAGTATGGAGAATTCAAAAGCAAAAGTTGCCTGAATTTTCTCTAATTGTGTGGCCCAATGGGAAGGACAAACATAGAAACAAAAAGCTGAAATTTATGAAAGTGGTACTTCTGGGAATCCCTGGCCCTTAGTAACCAAAGGGTAATGAGATTTAGCCAAAAAAGACCAAAGAGGACGAAGGCAGCAAGAAAGGAGACGCTGTGTAGCCCTCGGGAAGACATTGTAAGAGCTACTGCTACAAAAGTCTATAGAGGAACTGAATAGATGTCTTAGCAATTAAGGAAGGTGCTTGCCTACAAAGCCTAATGACTTGGGTTCAATTCCCCAGTATCCATGCAATCCACATGCACAAAGTGGTGCATACATCTGGACTTCATTTTCAGTAGCTGGAGGCTCTGGCACATCGTTTTCTCTCTCTCTCTCTCCTTACAAATAAATAAAATATTTTTTAAATTCTATAGAGGATCAAGGTGGTAGGCAGATAGTTCATATCTATAAGCCTTGCACTCAATATTCTCAAGTTCAAGGTCATCTTGGGCTGCATAGCAAACCCTAGCTCAAAATACAAGTCAAGGGGTTGGGAAAATGGATCAGTGGTTTTAAAGTGCTTGCTTGCAAAGCCTGACTACCCCAGCACCCACATAAAGCCAGATGCACAAAAGGATATATGTATCTGGAGCTTGTTTGTAGTGGTAGGAGGCCCTGGCACACCTATATTCACTCTCTCTCTCTCTCTCTCTCTCGCTCACTGTCTATATGTATCTTTATCTCTCAAATAAATAATAAAAATATTTTAAGAGAACAAGTTAGGGCTGGAGAGATGGCTTAATGGTTAAGGCACTTGCCTGCAAAGCCAAAGGTCCCAGGTTTGATTCTCCAGGTCCCATGTAATCCAGATACACAAAGTGGCACATGCATCTGGAGTTTGTTTGCAGCAGCTAGAGGCCCTGGCATTCCCATTCTCTCTCTCTCTCTCTCTCATAAGTAAATAAAAATGAAAATAAAATCTTTAGAAAAAAAGAATCTAATTATTAAAAAAAAAGTCAAAAAATCCACAAGGTTTTACTTCCCTGTGGATGAGACATGCCCATCCTTATCTTACATCAGACAAACAGGCAATTATAAAACACAGGCCAAACAAGGACCTCTAAGGAGCAGGCCAAGGAAGAGGTGCTTGTGAAAAATCCTGAGAAGGAATAGCTAATAAATAGACAGGGAAAACACAAATAAACAGTATAACGGAGATCAGATGACAGAATTGTAGTTAAGCCAAAGACAGAGGAAGAGAAAGTCTTTTGGGGGGATCTTCAATGGGGAGTCTTAAACACTATTATCTAATGCAAGGGAGAGTAGAAATGCTGTCAATTAATTGAAGCTAGGAATCAGAGTCTGCCAGACTCAGATAAAAATACAAACCACCTGGGAACCAAGGACTCCAGATGATTGCAAAACTACCACGGAGTGTTCAAGGTGCTCCTTGTCTGGCCAGTAATGAACTCTGGAGAAGAGGCTGGCTAAAGTGAGATCTGGTAGGCCCAACCTCACCAAGGTGTGCCAAAGCTCACCAAGAGGCAGTGATCAGCCCACACTATCTTTTGGATAATTGCCCAGGCTTGAACTTCTTTGTATCTTGGTATTTAAGATGATGTATTCTAATTTGCAAATGCATGTCTTCCTTTCTTATTCTTCTTCTTCCTATCCCTAGTTCTTAGCTCATAGCCAGTACTCAGTAGGCTCTCAAAAAATATTTATGATACGATCGTGGTGGCACATGCCTTTAATCCCTGCACTTGGGAGGCAGAGGTAGGAGGATCACCATCAGTTCAAGGCCTAAGACTATATAGTGAATTCCAGGTCAGCCTGGGCTAAAGTGAGACCCTACCTCGAAAAACCAAATATCTATATATATGTATATATATTTATGATGACTAGCAGTGAGCTACTGTAAGCAGAGGGGACAGGTGTAAACAGTAGATACAGAAGTATGGAAGGGAGGGTGTATTAGTCAGGGTTCTCTAGAGGAACAGAATGGATAGAATGAATTGTATTAAAAGGGGATTTATTGGATTAGTTTATGGCGGTCCAACAATAGCAGTTTGCAGGTGTGAGAGTCAAGGAACCTGGTAGCTGCTCAGTCCCTGAGGCTGGATGCCTCGGCAGTCCCAACTCAGCACTGAAGGCCTGGAGGCTTCCTAGAGAGATGCTGGTCCTCAGTCCACACTGGAAAGCAGCAAGCAGCAAACAGCAAGCAGCACCGGCAGCCAGGTGGGAGGAGGGCATACTTTCCTTCCCAGAGCTTCTTTAGACAAAGTCCCCTCTCCCCCCCAGAAGGGCCACCCACTCTGGGGGAAGGGCTCACCCTGGGGAAAGGATTCCTCCTTTAGTTAATCCTTTCTGGAAGCAGCATCAGAGATCCATTTGTGAGGAATATCTATGGATTACTAAACAGATCAAATTGACACAAACTTAACCATCACAAGTCCACCCCTTGGCAACTTGACACCAAACCACATCTTCTTACATCATACTTAATTTCCAAACAAAGACAGTAACAAGGTCATAATTCTGCCTAACATGATATAGCTATCCTTGGTTCAAGCGGAAATGCACAATCTTCTCCCACCCCCATGCAAAGCAAGATTCCTTAGCTCAATCTCTAATACAGTAAGTCAAATACAAATTCAAATATGATCTTAATCAGTATTAATTACCTAATAGAGAAATAGAGGAAGGACAAAAGCATCTTAATATTGGAGTAGATATGTACAAACACTCTTAACAAGATAAGACAGAAACACTTAGGGCAATTACAGTCCATGTTTTTGTAACTGCCTTCTTCTACTACCCATTCTGTATTTCCTCCACCTTCAGCAAGCACCTCAGCAGGTCTTGGTTCTTTACCTGGAGGGGTGACACATACCTTCAATCCTGAAGGATCTGGGCCAGCTATCACACTGCCTTGATTGGGTTGTTGCAGTTGTCCAAGGACTTTCATAACAGGGCATGGTAACACCAAGAGATGTCCTGAAAGATCTGCACTCCAGACATGCTCTTTCTTACCTCCATCGTGGAGGAGCAGTCCAATTTCCCCCTGGTAGTCTGGATCAATCACCCCTGCTAACACTGTAACTCCTTTCTCAGCCTGTGCATTCAAGGGCATCAGGAGCCCAAAGTGGCCAGGGGGATGTCTTAGCTTGCAGTTCAATGGAATGTTCTTTGTGCCTCCTGGCAAAACCACTCCCCCTGTGGAACCAAGATCTCTAGGCCAGCAGAGTGTAAGGGTGTGGAAACAGGAAGCAAAAATTTGGCTAATGGGTCACTTGGGGTGATGGTAAGTGGGACCATTCTCATTTCCACCCCTTGATTCCTGGACCCGTGAATCCGGGCTGTAGGAGAAATAGCATCATATATAGAACACTGATTCAGAGCATATACAGCCTGCTGGAGGACACTCCCCCAGCCCTCTCAGCTACTTAGCTATTGGCACCTAGCTGGCGCTGTAGATATTTTTTTGTTTGTTTTGTTTTTGAGAGACACAGAAAGAGAGAGAAACAGAGAGAGAGACAGAGAGAGAGAATGGGTGCACCAGCTGCCTCTCAGCCACTGTGAACAAACTCCAGATATGTGTGCCCCCTTGTGGGCAAGTGCAGCATTGTGCAGTTGCATCGCTTTTTTTTTCCAGTTTTTTTGAGGTAGAGTTTCACTCTAGTCCAGGCTGACCTGGAATTAACTATGTAGTCTCAGGGTGGCCTCGAACTCACGGCGATCCTCCTACCTCTGCTTCCCAAGTGCTGGGATTAAAGGCGTGCATCACCACGCCCGGCTGCATCACTTTTTGCGTCTGGCTAAACATGGGACCTGGAGCTTGGAACTGGCATTCTTAGGCTTTGCAGGCAAGCACCTTAATCACTAGCTATCTCCAGCCCAGCAGCTGTTTTATTAAAAAGGCCATTCCAGCATTCTATCAAGCCTGCTGCTTCAGGGTGGTGGGGCACATGGTAAGAGCAGTTAATTCTATGTTCATAAGCCCCACTGCCATACTTCTTTGGCTGTGAAGTGAGTTCCTTGGTCAGAAGCAATGCTATGTGGAATACCATGATGGTGGATAAGGCATTCAGTATGAAAAGGATGGCATATTTGGAGTGATTTAGATGGAGGATGCGTATTTACGTTGGGTTATTACCAAATGATTTGCTTCTCTGTAGCAAGATGGGGTTCATTCCGTTGTGATTCCATAAGGATATGTTACTGATTATCTTTTAAAAAATATTTCAATGCTTAGTTGTAACTTTCTAAATATCTACGTGTAGCAGATAGCTTCAGGTTCACTGAGATGAACTTCCAGACCAGGCACAGTTATGGAGGAAGGGATATTATTTATTGAAGCTTACAGATCCAGGGGAAGTTCCATAAAGGCAGGAGAAGCAGCCTGCTCTTCACAGGGCCAAGCAGAGAGAGAGATAGCCAACCAGCCACCACAGCACACAGAGCAAACCTACAGCCAAAAGGTCACACAGCACACTTCAGGAACTCCTGCTAGGCACATTTGCATATCTTTACAATGGAATCTCAAACCATTACCACACCTTAAGACCAGCCCCCAGTGACATTGCCTCTAGCAAGGTGATTGCAGATGCAAACTATAACTAGTAAAACACTGAATATATTGGGGGACATATATTCAAACTACCACACTACGTGAATATGGTAAAGCTTCCCTAGGTCCCATAAAAGTCAAGTCTCAAATTTACGAGTGTTTTCCCTAACCCTACTATACAGAGGCTCCTGTGTAGGGCAATTGATGAATTTAATTACGTGGAATGCTCAGGCTAAGTAGAAATTGATCTAGTTTCCCTGAAGGGAAATCTAGGAAGCTAGATGGAAAAGAATTAGGTAGAGTCAGTCATTAAGAGTGGTGCCAGGAGAGACAGGCCATGTGGAGAGCAGAGAGGAAGGAAAGAATGGGTATCTGTTTAGTTGGCAGAGTGTGAAAGGTATAGATATGTACTTGATATCATTATTGTATTTGTATTTTTGTATGCAGATGGAAAAAAATGAGCTCAATGTCTCTGCTTTTCAAACGTACACCTCCCAAGGCCTTCGAAGTGGAACATAATTTTAAGTTTTTCAAGTCTCTTTCTTCTCCTAAGGTAGTTAAAATTAAAAATATATATACATATATTTGCTTTTAAATTCCTGAATTCAATCATATATGTACAATAATATAGTATATTAGTTTTTGTTGCTATCATAAATTACCACAAACTTTGTGGAATATAAAATGTATTAATTATCTTACAATGTTGTAGGTAAAAAAAAAAAAAAAAAATAAAAAAAGAACCTGAAATGATATGGGCATGGTGGCACATGACTGTAATCCCAGACCTTGGGAGGTGCAAGCAAGGAGGGTTAGGAGTTCAGAGCCAGCCTCAGCTATATTTAAAGTTTGAGGTCAGCATAGACTACATGAAACTTTGGCAAAAGAAGAAAAAAAATTCTGGAATGAAACGAATCTCACTGGGTTGAAAAGCAAGGTGTTACCACCAGAGCTTTGTTTCTTCCAAAAGATTCCATGGGGAATTCCATAGTCCTTAGTCTATATAGCCCCCTTCCATCCAGAAATGCTAGGTCTCTCTGACCATGTGGTCACATGTCCTTCTGGCCTAGCCAGAAAGATTCTCTTAAAGATTCATATGACTAGATTGGATGAGCCTAGGTAAGGTAGAAAAATTTCCCCTCCCTCTTAACAAAGTTAAGTCCATACATGGTTCTCACATACTAAGGTTGAGGAAAATCAGGATGCAGGTGTCTTCAGTGGCCATTATTCTGCTATTCCTAAGCACACTTTTCTTCAGTGCACAGCTAGGAGGGACACATGTACTCTTCTTTATCATATTCCTACATTTAACACTCTCAGAATAGATGTAATGTGAGACTAAAGGTCCAGAATTAAGGAAAATTGATTTCTTACAACTCTTCCACAAAATAAACACACCCAGGGGCTGGAGAGATGGCTTAGCGGTTAAGATGCTTGCCTGTAAAGCCTACAGACCCCAGGGTTGATTTCCCAGGACCCACATAAGCCAGATGCACAAAGTGGCATATCCGTTCTCCCTCTCTCTCTCTCCCTCTTTCTCTTAAATAAATAAATTAAATAAACACCCCTGTCTAAATGAATTACTAACCCATGGTTGCCCACCATCTGCAAATCAGACTCATTGTTTTCCTGAGCAGTCTTATCAGAATCCTGCCCCAATGTTCAGTTCATCCAGGATGTCCTTGCCATATTCATAACTTCACTCCAAACCTGCCCTACAATCATAACACCTGCCACTGCCAAAAGATTAGTGCCCAGAGTATGTGAAGGACTCTGTGGTGGTTTGAATTAGGTCTTTCCCCTCAACATATGTGTTTTGAATTCTTGGTTCCCAGCTGATGGCAGTTTGGGAAGGTTAGCTTTGCATGGAGGAGGTTTGTTGTTGGGGGTGGGCTTAGGGGTGTTATAGCCAGCTCCCCTTGTTAGAGTTTAGCTCACTCTCTTACTGCTGTTTCCACCTGCTGTGGCAGAGGTAATGTCCAACCTCTGTTTTTACCATGTTCTCCCTTGCCATAATGGAACTTCCCCTCGAGTCTGTGACTCAAAATAAACAAGTTGCTTTCCATCAGCTGCTTTTAGTCAGGTCCTTAGTGCTAGAAACAAGAAAGTAACTACAACCAAAAATTGGTACTGAGGAGTGGGGTTGTTGCTGATAAAAACTTGACTGTGAGCCTTTGGCCTTTTGGAACTGATTTTCTGGAAGAATGTGGAGCTATTTGAAACCTTGGCCTAAGAGATACTTTGCAGTGTTATAAACAGAGTTTAATGACCTATTCTGGTCAGCATTGAGATAACTAAATCATTAAGACCTGTGGACTATAAGGTTTGGCTTATGAGGGGAAGAAAACTCTTCGACCTGACTGGGTAGAGGCAGTTTGTGTGAGAGGCCAGCTGTGCTCTTCCTGTGTCATGAGAACTTGTGCAGGGTTGTGTTGCATAAAAATGGACTGGTATGGGCTAGAGAGATAGCTTAACTGTTAAAGCACTTGCCTACAAAGCCAAATGACCCAGGTTCAGTTCTTCAGCACCCATGTAAAGCTGGATGCACAAGGTGGTGCATGCATCTGGAGTTTGTTTGCAGTGGCTAGAGGCCTGGTGCACCCATTCTGTTTCTCTCTCTCTCTCTCTCTCTCTCTCTCTTTTGTCTCTCTTTCTCCCCCTCTCTCTCTCTCTCTCTCTCTCTCTCTGTCTCTCTCTCAAATAAATAAATGAATAATTTTTTTTTAAAAAAAGGGACTGGTATGAGCAAAAGGATATGGAACACAAAGAAATAAAAGCTCTGGGGAGCTGGAGAGATGGTTTAGCAGTTAAGGCACTTGTTGGTGAAGCCTAAGGACCCAGGTTCGACTCCCCAGTACCCATGTAAGCCAGATGCACATGGTGGCACATGCATCTGGAGTTTGTTTGCATTGACTGGAGGCCCTGGCACATCCATTCTCTCTCTCTCTCAAATAAATAAATAAAAATAAATTATATTTTAAAAGTCTTTGGAGTTGGACTTAGTCATGCACGCCTTTAATCCCCAGCACTTGGGATGCAGGGTTAGGAGGATTGCCATGAGACTACATAGTGAATTCCAGATTAGCCTGGGCTAGGGTGAGACCCTATCTCAAACAAAGACAAAAAAAAAAAAAAAAAAAAGATTTGGGCTAAAACAAAAAGCACCCATTCAGCTGTAATTATTTGAGAGATTACAACAATTGAAACTAGGCCAGCTGTTCTGCATTGGGACAGCAGAGAAAATGTTAATTCTCTTGAAGGCTCGGGGTCTGAGTGCTGAAGGAGTATCTTGCTCTTTATTCACCCTCTCTGCATTAACTATGTTGGTAGCCTGCCTGGTAATATGGGAAGATGACAGATGCAGGAAAGAGAGGGGTCATTAGTGCAATGTAGTGTTTTTTGGACGTGGCCAATGGACTATGATCAGCCTTTCTTTTGCCATTGGTACATGGAAAGTGCTCTTTTCTGAAAACCTGCATTGCTTTGTTTTACAGAGTCGCAGATATGCCTTGGACGGTTCCATAACTGAAAACAGAGAGGCTGGGGTTGTTTTTGGTTCTCTGCCCATATATAGGGTAAGTTACAGGGTTCTGGGATTACCATGGCAACAAAACAATAAGAAACCCAACTTCTTGGTGAGGCCCCTGTGTTCTCAAGTGAGGTTGGGGAAAATCACATCACCAACCCACTGCTGCTTCTGTAGACATGTGGTGGGCTTTTTGTGTCAGCAGCTTGAGGCACTTGCCTTTGCTATTGCACATGGCAGCAATGTTGAGATTTTCCCTGGTGGTTCATCACCTGCAGAATAGAATCCAACTGTTTTAGCCCAGCATACAAACCTTCCAGGATCAGGCCTTTGCCAGATAGGCTGACTTCCCCTTCTACCACATTGTCCCCATACGCTCCCTATATTCCGGCTGTGTCATCATCCAGCGTGACTTGATATGGTTGGTCTGCCATCACCTCCACGACTGTGCCTATCCAAAAGGTAGCCACCCCTTGTTCCTTTTCAGATCTTTCCGCCAAGTCTCCACCCCGTGTTAAAGAATAAATTAATGAAGCCAAGAAAAAATAAACAAAATATCAAATATTTCAACTTAACATCAACTTAGATCTTAAGCATTCCTGAGCTTTTTCAAAGACATGTTCACTGTAGTAGGTCACAGCTGATGTTGCCAGTGAACAACTGAGAATTAATAAAACTATTATTCTAACATGGGGAGGCAGAGGGAATATCTAGCCTGGAATACATAAACCTGTCTAAAAAAAAAAATGGGCTGGAGAGATGGCTCAGCAGTTAAGGCACTTGTCTGCAAAGCCTAATGACCTGGATTCAATTCCCCAGTACCCAAGTAAATCCAGATGCACAAAGTGGCACATGCATCTGGAGTTCATTTATAGTGGCTGGAGGCCCTGGCATGTCCATTCAATCTGTCTCTCTTCTCTCTGTTTCTCTCTGATTACAAATAAATAAACAAAAATATAGTTTTTAAAAATCCCAGACTAGCCAGGCGTGGTGGTGCACGCCTTTAATCCCAGCCCTCGGGAGGCAAAGGTAAGTGGATCGCTGAGAGTTCAAGGCCACCCTGAGACTACATAATTAATTCCAGGAGCCTGCCAGAGGAGACAGGACTATGGATTGCTGAGAGGCAGGAGGATTGCTGAGGCCACCCTGAGACTACATAGTTAATTCCAGGTCAGCCTGGACCAGAGTGAGACCCTACCTCACAAAACCAAAAAAAAAAAAAAAAAAAAAAAAATCCCAGACTAAAGCATGCATGTGTGTGCACACACACACACACACACACAATTGGGAGGGTGTGGTATGAAACAGGTGAACTTTCTCATGTGGCACCCCCTCCCAAATCCATACCACAGAGGTAGCACTTTAAGCAGGTCTGACTTGGGCTCTTGATGGCTTGCAGGTACCAAGCCCCACCAGCTTGAGATTCCTTCCACTCATTGGTTCCGAAGCACAAAGAGAATCGGTAGATGTCGGAAAGAAGAAGGGCGCCCACGTTCAGCATGAGAAAGTAAGTCAGCACTTTTCCCATATGGATTCTAATTCCACAGTCTCTCCCCACTACTAAGTTTGTAATTGTTTCTCTGTTCTCCCAAAACATTCTGTGCCAAAAATTGCTTAGGTTCATGCTTTTAGAGTATCCCAGATATACATGTGTAGCAGACAGCTTCAGGTCCACTGAGATGAACTTCCAGACCAGACACAGTTATGGAGGAAGGGATTTATTGAAGCTTACAGATCCAGGGGAAGTTCCATAATGGCAGAAGAAGCTGGCCTGCCTTCACAGGACCAGGCAAGAGAGCAAAACCCCCAGCCACACAGCACACAGAGCAAAGCTACAGCCATAAGCCACAGCACACTTCAGGAACTCCCACTAGACACACTTTGCATATCTTTACAATGGAATCTCAAACCCACCATCACCCCTTAAGATCCACCCAGTGACATTGCCTCTAGCAAGGTGGCTGCAGATGCAAACTATAAACTAATAAAACACTGAATATATTGGGGGCCATATATTCAAACTACCACAACATGTGTGTAGATATACATGATAGATGTGTATAGATATATGTGTGTGTACCTCCATGAGATAGAAGTCACGGATTCAATGGGTAGAGAGAAAAATCAAATGGACTTGTGAATCTGAGAAAGAAGCGTCCCAGCTTCTTCACAAGAGAAATTTGTGAAGTGCTTTAGGAGTGAAGCCAGTGGGGACAGCACAGCTGGGAGATGTTTGGCCATCCTTGCTTCTGCATCTTGTTGCACTTAGAGTGGAGACAGGGCATCCATGAGCTGCTGCTCTACCAGCAATAATTGCACCCATGTGTTAATACATTAGTTTACAATGCTTTTTTTAGCAAAGTGTTTTTATAAATCTTTTAATTTTCACAATGAAGTTAAGAGAAAGGGTGAGGTCTATCTTAGATGTGGGAAAAATGAATCATGAATTATAAAGAAAGATTAAATGCTGGACTGGAGAGATGGCTTAGCAGTTAAGGTGCTTGCCTGCAAAGCCAAAGGACCACAGTTCAGTTCCCCAGGACTCACATAAGCCAGATGCACAAGGTGGTGTGTGCATCTGGAGTTCATTTGCAGTGGCTGGAAGCCCCAGTGCGCCCATTCTCTCCCTCCCTCCTTCCCTCCCTTCTTCCCTTTCTTCCTCTCTCTCTCTCCCTCTTTCCCTCTCTCAAATAAATAAATAAAAATAAATGTTTTTAAAAAGAAAGATTAAATGCTAATTGGGGGCTGGAAAGTTGGCTCAGCTGTTAAAAGCTCTTTCTTGGAAACCCTGCCAGTCCAAGTTTGATTCCCCAGTACCCATGTAAAAGCCAGATGTACAAAGTGTGCATGCATCTTGAGTTTGTTTGCAATGGCAAGATGTCCTGGTATGCCCACATTCTCTCCCCACCCCTCAAATAAATAAATGTTTTAAAATGATTAACTGCTAATTAAATAATTAGATGAGATCCTTCACTCAAAAATTCATGCTTAGTCTAATAAATCTTGACAGCCTATTCAGCTACATGCCTGTCACTATTTCATTTGTTCTAGAAGCTTTCATGAGTCTGACTTAACCTGTGGTCTTTTATTTAGCCATCAAAATAGAACATGGCTTAGCAGTTAAGGCACTTGCCTGCAAAGCCAAAGGACCCAGGTTTAATTTCCCAGGACCCACATAGCCATATGCATAAGGTGGTACATGCATCTGGAGTTCATTTGCAGCAGCTGGAGGCCCTGGTGCGCCCCATTCCCTCTCTCTAAATAAATAAATAAATAAATAAAAATAGATCAGACACTAAGAGAAAGAACTGTCACATGGCACTTCTTACAAACTCCCTTTCCGTGAAGTCAGATTAGGAGGAGAACGGAAATAGCTTTTTGTTTTGTTTTTTTGTTTTGTTTTTAATTAATTTATTTATTTGAGAGCAACAGACAGAGGAAGAGAGAGAGAGAGAGAGAGGATGGGTGCACCAGGGCCTCCAGCCACTGCAAAGGAACTCCAGGTACATGGGCCACCTTATGCATCTGGCTTACATGGGTACTGGGGAATCAAGCCTCAAACCAGGGTCCTAAGGCTTCACAGACAAGCGTTTAACTGCTAAGCCACCTCTCCAGCCCCAGAACTAGCTTTTATTGTCTTCATATAACTCAATAACTGGTGACAAACACAGTGACATCAACACAGCCATTTTCTAGCTATTTTATTTAATGACATAGACATACCATAATTTTGCTAGCTCTTCACTTCATGAGACTATGAGTGATTTCCATGAACCATCTGCCCTGTTATTCAAGAGCTTTTGGCAATAAAGTTTTCTAGCAAAGAATATTATTTACTTTTAGTTATTTTAAAGACTACATGAAACACCATGGCACAAGTAAGTCAAAAGTAAAGGGTAGGGCTGGAGAGATGGCTTGGCTGTTAAGGCTTGTTGGCTGTGAAGCCTAAGGACCCAGGATCGACTCCCCAGAACACATGTAAGCCAGATACATAAGCCACATGATAGCACGTGCATCTGGAGTTCTTTCCCAATGGCTAGAGGGCCTGACATGCCCTCTCTCTGTCTAATAAATAAATTAATTAATTAATTTTTGTAAGTAAAGAGTAATCCAGAAAATATTTGTGGAGCTGGAAGGTGGCTCGGTGGATAAAGTGCTTGGTGTGCAAGCATGGGGACCTGAGTGTGGGTTCCCAGCACCCACATGCCAGGGTGGTGATGAGCCTCGTACTCCTAGTGCTAGGGACAGAGACGGGAGAATTACTGGGACTCAGATCACTGGCCAGCTTAATTGGTAAACTGTAGATTCAATGAGAAATGAGTAGGATAGGGACTGGAAAAGACCCCAAACATCTCTCTTCTAGTCTCCTAACACATGTGCTCTTGCACACACACATTCACACCTGTAGCAGACAGCTTCAGGTTCGCTGAGATGAACTTCCAGACCAGTCACAGTTATGGAGGAAGGGATATTATTTATTGAAGCTTACAGACCCAGGGGAAGTTCCATAAAGGCAGGAGAAGCGGCCTGCTCTCACAGGACCAGGCAAGAGAGAGAAAAAAACCAACCAGCCACACAGAGCAAAGCTACAGCCAAAAGTCACAGCACCCTTCAGGAACTCCCCTAGGCACACTTTGTACATCTTTACAATGGAATCTCAAACCCACCATCACACCTTAATGCCCAGTGACATTGCCTCTAGCAAGGTGATTGTAGATGCAAACTATAAAATAATAAAACACTGAATATATTGGGGGACATATATTCAAACTACCACAATACCACACATACAAAAAAGAAAAACATATTTGTGTTGGCTTATAATTCATATATCTTGTGTACCATATTAGCATTCTATAAGTTATTTTTCTCATCTTGATATTAAATATCTTTTATAAGTAAATACTATACTCAGCAACATAGAGAAGATGGCCAAATATGTCTTTAGAAACCAGGGAAATACTGTGGAATTTAAAATGACCCATGGTTAGAAGGGCTGGGTTGGTAGCTCAGTAGCAGAGTGCTTACCTGTCTTATATGAGGCCCTGGGTTCAATCCCCAGCACCACAAAAACAAAGCAATTAGTCATGGTTGATGTGTTTAATGACTAGTGTACACTAAGAAGATCAGAATTTGACTTTATTAAACTTCGTTTCATCAGATCCCACAATGAATGATAAATGTTCCACACACAGAGGACTTTTCAATGTGCCTTGTGTCCTCTGATAGGTCATTGATCACACAGAAAAGCAGGTGGCATAGCTTACAGAGAGATATCACAAAGCCATGTCTGAAATTCTTTTCCTTAACCTCAACAGTCAAGTATGGTCAGGCTGTTGAAATGAGTTTCCAAAATAAAATTAGAATTAGTCTCTTTTCTCAGAAAGCAGTGGATTTAGAAGAGAACAAAAGAATCTTTAAACTAAAATAGATGAAACCTACCACTGTGTTGAGTGACCTGGAATTTTGGGAACCTAGAAAGCTTAACTGATAAATTGTGGGTAGACTCCAATCAGCAAATGGACACCAAATGCCAATTTTCAGAAAAAGGGCTTCCAAGAGGGTGGCCATAAGATGGTCTCTAAAAGTGTGAGGTTAGGCTTCGAGTTAGCAAAGTAAACACTTGTGAAATCCTGCCATGCACTCTGTGCTGGTCCAGCTACAGTGCAGTCAAGAAGTCCTCTGTTGCAGTCACTTTCTTGTTTCTGGGACAAACACCCAACCAGAAGAGGCTTATGGGAGGAAAGGGTTTATTTCAGGCTTACGGATTCCAGGGGAAGTTCCATCGTGGTGGAAGAAGCTGGTTCACTACAGCATCCGCAGCAGAGAGAGAAAAACACCAAGTATGAACAGTCAGAGTTCAAACTGCTTCTCCCCACACACTTAGGGGGGCTAGACTCAGAGATCCACCCCCCAGTGACACCTCCTCCCCAATAGGGAGCGAACTCACTTTGCACACTCAATCATAATCAAAACTCCAAGGCTATGGGGAACTCGCATTCACATTCAACACACATTATCCCAAAGGCTGCTGCAGGTGTCTTAATCTGTTTTGACTTATTTTAAGCAAATTCCAAGCATCAACTTCTTTAAATGGTCTATAAATCTCTTGAGAAGTAAGCAACTAATTATAAAATACTACCATAGTACAGGACAAAAGTATTTCCTTTCCAAAAAGCTTACATGGCAGGGGGGCTGGGGAGATTGGTCAGTGCATAAAACACTTGCTGTGGACTAGAGGTTGGGTCACCATCTGAATGGCAGATGACAGGAGCATTGTCGCTGGCCTATAGTCCCAGTGCTTAGGAGGAAGAGACAATGGGATCCCTGGGTCAAACTGCCTAACTAGTCGAACTGAATTAGTGGGCTCTGGGATCAAGTGAGAGACCCTTCCACAGTAAGTAAAGTGGACAGTGATAGAGGAAGACACTCATTGTCAATCTCTGGCCTTTAGTATACATATGCACATACATGCACATCTGCACATGCATAGGTACACACATACACATGCAAAATGAAAGAAGGAAGAAGGAAGGAAGGAAGGAAGGAGGGAGGGAGGGAGGGAGGGAGAGGAAGGAAGGAAGGAAGGAAGGAAGGAAGGAAGGAAGGAAGGAAGGAAGGAAGGAAGGAAGGAAAAGGAGGGAGGGAGGGAGGGGAAGGGAAGGGAAGGGGAGGGAGGGAGGGAAGGGGAGGGAGGGAGGGAAGGAGGAAGGAAGGAAGAAAAGCCAGGCTTGGTGGCACACGCCTTTAATCCCAGCACTCAGGAGGCAGAGGTAGGAGGATCTCCATGAGTTCAAAGCCACCCTGAGACTACATAGTGAATTCCAGGTCAGCCTGGGCATGAGTGAGACCCTACCTTGAAAACCAAAAAAGAAAAGAAAAGAAACGAAAAGAGGAAGGAAGGGAAAGAGAAAGGAAAGACAGAAAAAAAGATTTTCACATATGTGAAGAGAGCACAACAATGTGAGCTTTATAATATATAATCCATTTTTAGAATTATAGAAACATATCCAATCACAGAGCAGTGTTTAAGTGAAAGATGCTTTTGCAAAACAGTATACTCCATAGATTCTCCAAAGGATATATAATGGCAGAAGTTTTCACAATTTTATTTTAGGTGAAAATTTGTAACTTTAGGAATATTGTCAAAAAACAATAGCTAACCTAATCTAGATAACCCCTCACTGGTGAATCTAGGTCCGCTTCAGTTGACCATCAATATAAATTGTCACAGGAAGTGACTACATTTATTTCTCTAGGGGGACTGAAATTCTATTTGTAATGGTGAGAGTCGGCTCTGGAAGACTATGTCTGTAACATCAGTTCTAATGATTGTGCCCTTTATTTCACAGGCAACACGGAGGAAGAGTCTCAAACGAAACTTAGTTCCACAAATAAATCTGGCTTCTTCCTTCTTCCCCACCATGTCCAAGTAAAGGAGAACTTCAGATGTGGCTGTTGCTTATCAAATGGCAAGGTCTGGATCTTTATTTCAGCATGCGCATGAGAATTCACCAGACAAGTCACCTGTCCCCTTACCCCCCTGGCCATCCTATGGAGCGGCAAGGGTGATGAAAGAGCTCTGGTGACCTCAGACACCACTACTAGCAGGCAACTACCCTGCAGCCAGTTTTCCAACTTCCTTCCCACAAGGGAAGACATTAATGGAAGGGCAGTGGTTCTTGTTACTGTCAACAAGGTGACCCAGGAAACATGCACTCAGTGGCATAACTAGATGGTTATCAATGATTTGCTTTGCATCTTCTCCCACCGACTCTCCTGATTCATAACCAGAATTAAAATGTGTGCAATGAGGACTGAAGAGATGGCTTTAGTGGTTAAGACACTTCCCTGCAAAGCCAAAGGACCCAGGTTCAATTCCCCAGGACCCATGTAAGCCAGGCGCACAAGGTAGCACATGCATCTGGAGTTCATTTGCAGTGGCTGGGGACTCTGGTGTGCTCATTCTTTCTCTGTCTTTCTCCCTGACACTCTCTCATAAATAAATAAATAAATAAATAAATAAATAAATAAATAAATAAATAAATAAAATGTGTGAAATGAGAAGCAAATTACTGTGTTTCGTGGCACGTGGGATACAAGAGGATTGTTCTCATTGCTTTATCTGTTTGCAGTACTGCACATTGAACCTAGGGCCCTGCACATGCTAGGCAAGTGCTATTCCACTAAGCTGCAGCCCAAGCTATATTTTGAGACAAGGTCTTGCTAAGGTGACCAAGCAGACAATCAACTAGTGGTCTTCCTGTCTTCGTCTCCCAAGTAGCTGAAATTTTCTGTCTTTCAATCTCTATTGCCAAATAGGCTGTTCTGTCCCCAAACATGACAGTGTTGAACAATTTGCCTCCCAGTCCTGTTTGTATGATATCCAAGGTCCTAAATTAATATCTTCTACTCTTTTCCCAGAGAAATGCACTCCAACAACTTTTAATGGAAATAATAATTTCCTAACCTACAGAATTAAAAAAATTCAGCATTTTTGTGTGATTTTATGCCAGTATACTGTGAAAAATGGCATTCTAGGGCTGGGGATATAATTAGTGGTAGAAGATTTGCCAAGCATGCCAAGGTCCTGGGTTCAATCCTCAGGACTACAAAAATGCCCTTCTATGTATGTAATTATGCACTATAAGTTTGATGACATGTATATTTTATATATATAATTTTCTTTTCCTTTATGAAACAGTAGACTAACCATTTTTGAGAGTATAATTTGTTCACATTAAATTAAGACTATTTTGAGCTGGAGAGATGGCTCAGAGGTTGAAGGCACATGCTTGCAAAGGCTGATGGCCTGGGTTTGATTCTCTAGTACTATATAAAGCTAGATGCATGAAGTGGTGCATGTATCTGGAGTTCATTTGCATCAGCAGGAGGCCCTGGCACACACATATTCATTCTCATTCTTATTCTCATTCTCTTTTTCTTCTCTCTCTGTCTCTCTTCTCTCTCATAAATAATTTTTTAATTAAGAATATTTCATTACATTATGCTTGGTATGGAGTTAGAATGTTTATTAAAATACAGGGTAACAAGTTCTTCCCAGGGTAGTAATAGAATACATAGCTATTCTCAACATCTCTTTGAAGGCATTTGAGTGCATAATAATAATAATAATAATAATAATAATAATAATAATGAAGTAAGAATGTGCCACATTATGGGGGAGGACCAATGCTCAAGTCAGTCAGCCAAACTTCTGAGGAGAGTTTTCCAGCAAAAGCCTGTGCTGCTCTCAGGAGGGAAGAGCATGAAGCTAGAAAGCTAAAAATGATATCAAGGTTAAGAGGTTAGTCCCTTTCAATGTAAGCTGGGGCTCCAAGGACTTCATCCTAGAAGTATACGTGACACAAAGCAGACAGATCCTCACTAGAAACTATAGTTCAATTCCAGTCACTGTAATACCTGAAGTTAGAGTAAACAAATCCTGATTGTTAGAGCCCCCGCCCCCCAAGAACCTGAGGTCAAAAACATACACATGGTGAGGCTGGAAAGATGGCTTAGTGATTAAAGCACTTGCCTGCAAAGCCGAAGGACTCAGGTTCGATTCTCCAGAAGCCATGTAAGCCAGATGCACATGGTCATGCATGTGTCTGGAGTTCCTTTGCACAAGCTAGAGGCCTGATGTGCCCATTCTTTCTCTCTCTTTCTCTCTAATAAATAAATAAATATAACAAAATTTTTTTTGTTGTTTTTTGTTTTTTTCGAGGTAGGGTCTCACTCTGGTCCAGGCTGACCTGGAATTAGTTGTGTAGTCTCAGGGTGGCCTTGAATTCATGGCAATCCTCCTACCTCTGCCTCCCGAGTGCTGGGATTAAAGGCGTGCGCCACCACGCCCGGCTCAAAATATTTTTTAAGAATGCACATGGTGGAGAAAATGTCACGCTAGGCTTTGAGTTATGTCGTTAGTTTCAAATGTATGTTTCCCACTCTCAAATCAACTCTCCTGCACATCGGACAGAAGGCAATGAAAATGAGAACTGGCAGAAAAAACAAACAGGCAATAGAAACAATACACTAGGCCCCACATACTGATTTGCCAGATACAGATGTTAAAATAACTACATTTTGCAGGGTGTGGTGGGGCACACCTTTAATCCCAACACTCGGGAGGCAGAGGTGGGAGGATCGCCATGAGTTCAAGGCCATCACCCTGAGACTACATAGTGAATTCCAGGTCAGCCTAGGCCAGAGTGAGACCCTACCTTGAAAAACAAACAAAAAAAAATTTTAATTTAAATTTAAATTTAAATTTAAAAACCCTACATTTCCAATCCTCAACACCGAAAACGAAACATCAAAAACAAGGGACAACAAAGTCCATACAGCACATGATGGAAATCAGCCGTGGCTGCTCCAAGTTGCTCTGCATTATCGAGAACAGCAGCCTTGAGGCTGTCCTGGTCCTGTGTGACTGCATTCTGTAAGACAGAAGCTCATTCAGTGTTAAGTGCAAATGCCGAGGCAGAATGACTGTACATCTTGTTTGTACAATGAACCCTGCATCACAGACCATGGTACAGACCCACTTACTTGTGCAAACAAGGTATTACCACCTGTAAACTTATCAAATCAAACCAAGAACACGTGGGCACAGAAGTGTGTTAAAGCTCTGTTAGAAGTACCAGGCCTGTGAGCTTACCAAACACACCAGAGTAACCAACAATACAACCCTTTCACCTGGAGTGTGTAAAAGGAGAGGTGGCTGGGTGTGGTGGCACACACTTTTAATGCCAGCACTTGGGAGGCAGAGGGAGGAGGATTGCTGTGAGTTTGAGGCTAGCCTGAGACGACATAGTGAATTCCAGATCAGCCTGGGCTAGAGCAAGACCTTACCTTGAAAAACCTGAAAAAAGACAGAAAGAAAAAGAAAAGGAGAGGTGCCCCACATTAGCATACATGGCACTCACCAATGCAGCATCAGGTCATTTTGGTATATGCCTCACTGACTGACAGGTGATGAAGTCCTGACTCTTTCTGAGACATTACTTCAGCAGGGTCCCCCTTTTTGGTGTGGCACATTTGAATCGCCATTCTTCCATGCCTGCACCTGGATGCAGCTCTGAGTTCTGTTAACCCTACCCCAGAATAGCTCTGTGATTGGAATCCTTAATATTTTATCTAGGCTGGACAGATGACTCACTTGCCTACCAAGCCTGATGGCCATTCTGTGCTTCTACCATAATGTGAAGTATGAGTGATCTGAGAGTTCATATTGGCATCAGTATAGGAATGAAATAAACTGTGTTGCCAATGGCTACAGATACCAAGTGAAAATAGGAGTACTTGGTGAATTAAGTCAATGAAATGGATGTGGAATGTAAGTTGATTGTTATCCAGTAGACTCTTACATTATGGAAAGACACGAATGTTTCCATCTGGGTTTCTGACATAGCTTGCTTCTGCCGAGAACCTAAAACACACGAATTAGAATTTCAGCAACGAATTAGATGTTATTGTTAAGAACTAAATGGAAATTCCACAGCAATAACAAGAAAATATGAGCAAAGGATATTTAATGAGTACTGGAGTAGTTCAATTAAAGAGAAATGAGAACTAAGAAAACAATTTAGAAAGAAATATCCTTAATGAATCATGAACAGATTAGATCATTGCCAGGATGAAATACCCAAGCAGAAGCAGTTTAAGCAAGGAAGGGTTTCATCTTCAGTTTGTAGTTCCCGAGGGTAGTTCATTGCAGTGGGGAAAGCAAAACCCTGGCTTCACATCACCTAGGAGGAAGTAGAGAAAGGGCAAGCAGGGTTAGACTATAAAGGCTCAAGGGCCGCCCACAGTGACATACTTCCTCCAGTAAGACTCTACCTCCTAAAGGCTCCTCAATCCTTCTGAAGAGTGACACTAACTTGGGACTGAGTATTCCAAGTCTATGCATCTGTGGGGACATTTTACATTCAGTCTCTAGAGAGATGAAAAGAGAGAGTGGGGAGGGAAATACAGCAAAAGCAATGACTCTCAGAAAGGAAGGGATAGGCTCACGGCACTGTATCAACAGTTTGTTGTTTTTTAAATATGCTTATATATTATTTATTTGTGAGAGAGCTAGAAAGAGGAAGAGAAAGTGAGCTTGAGCATGCCAGGGCCTCCTGCCACTGCAAATGAATTCTAGACTCGTGGCACACTTTGTGCATCTGGCTTTACTGGGGCACTAGAAAATCAAACCCAGGTTGGAAGGCTTGACAAGTAAGCCTCTTTAACTAGCTGAACCATCAATCCATATCTTGTTTTTATTTTTGATACCAGTTATCGGTTCAAAACCTACTAAAGAGCCAGAGAGATGGCTCAGTCAGTATGGGGCTCAGTACAGAAGCATGAGGACCTGAGTTCAGATCAGCCATGTAAATGCCAGGTGGACCTGGCAGCCATGGGAGGCAGAGACAGGGCATCCCCCGGGAAGCTGGCAAGCTAGACCAGCCAAACTGATGAGTTTCCATGAGAGCATCTGTCTCAAGAAATTAGGTGGTGATCAATTGAGGAAGACTCCTGCCATTGACCTCTGACTTCCACATGCAATACACATGCACATGTTCCCACACAGAGATGTGCATCCCACATGCATAAGCAAGCATATACACACAGGCACATGTTCCCAGACACAGATGTGCACCCACATGCATACACACACGTGCACGTGTACCCACACACAGATGTGCACCCTCATGTATGAACATGCATATACACACGTGCATGTGTTCCCACACACAGATGTGCAACCCCGTGTATGAACATGCATATACACACATGCACGTGTACCCACACACAGATGTGCACCCCCATGTATGAACATGCGTATACACACATGCATGTGTTCCCACACACAGATGTGCACCCACGTGTATGAACATGTGTATACACACATGCATGTGTTCCCACACACAGATTTGCACCCCATGCATGAACATGCATATACACACGTGCACATACACCCCACATGTATAAACACACATATAGACATATGCATGAGTGCCCACACACAGATATTAACCCCACATACATGAACATGCATATACACACATGCACAAGGACCCATAGAGATATGCCCCCGCACATGTATGAGCATGCATATGCATGCATGAGTACCCACACAGAAATATGCCCCTACGTATGTATGAGTATGCACAGACACACATGCACATTTACCCACACACAGATATGCACCCCCACATGTGTGAACATGCATTACACTCATGCACTTTTACTCACACACAGACATTCACCTCAACATGTATGAGCATGCATTACAGACATGCACATGTAGTACCCACTCACATATATGCACCCCACATGTATGAACATGCAGATACACACATGCAAACCAAGCATACATCCAAATTACATAAAAATTATAAAAGCTCCTAACCCACAGACTCAGGGCATGTTGCTACTATTTAGTAGAATAAATATTCGTACCTGCTTAGCAGTAAAATTGCTTTAAAAAGTGAAAAAATAAAAAGTACAGAAGCAATAATGTGGGAATAAAGGACAAATTGTCCTCATAGAGAATCCAAGTAGACTCACTTCAGCCAGTTTCTCCACAGAATAAAAAGGGGGAAAGGGCAGATAACAAAGAATGTTATCCTCAGACTTCTGGAATAAAATAAATGCCAATCCAGTTTTACCAATCAAGAGACAATGTCCTTCAGGAAGGACAGCCAAATGTCAAATAAGATTTTGACACACGAAAATGAACCAACAGCAGTAGACACACCAAAGAGAGTACTAAAAATATCCCTAAGCAGAAGGAAAACAGATAGGAGCCCAGAGACGGAGAAAAGACGAAGCGTGACAAAAGGGAAAGTCCGTGAATGACCTTTGGGACATCAAAGGGTGAAGCAGTGACAGGCTAGGTTACAAATACAGGCAAGAAAATTTAAAATATAAAAGTGAGCTGAGCATAGTGGCTCCTCACGCCTTGAATCCCTACGAGACTCACATAAAACTCTGGGTGTGGCCATGTGCGTATGTTACCCCACCTTTGCATGGGAGCCTAGAACTGAAACTCACTAGAGAGAGCAGGGGAAAACAGTATGTGCCAGCTTCAGTAATAAGAGACTCTGGCTCAAATCAAAACCAGGCAGAGTGGTGGGGAGGACACCTGAGGTTCCCTGCCAGCCACCGCAGGTAAGCACAACCCACTGCAAGCAAAGGCAAGGGGTGCCACATGGGTACATACATGTGCATACACACACACACACATTCACCACATTCCACACACACAAAAAAAGCCACCACATGGGCTGGAGAGATGGCTTAGTGGTTATGGTGTTTGCCTGCAAAGCCAAAGGACCCCAGGTTCAATTACCCAGGATCCACGTAAGCCAGATGCATGCATCTGGAGTTCCTTTGCAGTGGCTGGAGGCCCTGATGTATCCATTCTCTCTTCTCTCTCTCTCTCTCTTTCTCTTTTTCTCTCCCTTCTTCTCAAATAACTAAATAAAAATAAAAATATCTTAAAAGTCACCATATATATACATATATGTATGTGTGTATATATATATGTATATATATATATATATATATATATTTCAGACACCTAAGTGAAACTCTCAAGAAGCTTGCACTTGGAGCTGGGGAGACGGCTTAATGGTTAAAGCCATTTGCCTGCAAAGCCTTCTGGCCCTGGTTCAAATCCCCAGTACCCACATAAAACCAGATACACAAAAGTAGTACATGTGTCTGATATGCAGAGGCAAGAGGCCCTTGTATACATATACACTCTCAAAAAAAAATTTTTTTTTTTTTTTTGAGGTAGGGTCTCACTCTAGCCCAGGCTGACCTGGTATTCACTATGTAGTGTCAGGGTGGCCTCAAACACACAGGTATCCTCCTACCTCTGCCTCCCGAGTGGTGGGTTTAAAGGCATGCGCCACCACGCAGGCAAATATTTATTTTTTTAAAGAAGCTTGCATTCATGTCTTGAGTGTGCACTACCCTTGTCTCTCTCTCTTCTCTCCCCTTCTCTCTTGCTTTCTCTCTCTCTCTCTCCCTTTCTCCCTCTTTCTCTTCCTCTCTCAATTCCTGCAGCTAACCCTGAAGTACAGACTATTCCTTATCTTCTTACCTTCTTAATCAACTCTGACTTTGCTTCACTCTGACTCATCTTAAAATTCTTTGCTGTGGCATAATCATGGATCCAGCTTTACCTGAGTGGGGGGTCCCTGAGAGGGAATGGATTTTGAGTGCCTCCCCACCACTACTGGCAGTACCATCTTCTTGAGAGTCAAATGAACTCAGGAGCCATGCCTTTGAATCTCCAAAACCAAAGCGTCCAGACAGATCGTGTAGTCAATGAAGAGTGAAGGCCCGTGGATCTGCTCGCCTCGGTGCGCTCTGAGGAAAGCCTGGCTTGGCTGGCTGTGTGACTCCTGCTGGTCTGAGAAGGAGAAGCTGTGGGCAAAGGACACACTCAGTCAATGCGGATCATTTGTTTTGTTGGGATTCTTTTCTTCTTTTTTGGTGTGTGAGTGCAGAGTGTATGTGCGTGCATGCGTAGATGCCAGCAGCCCATGTGCATGCTTGGAGAGGCCAGAAAGAACACCAGGTGTCCCCCCCCCGCCCCCGTGTTGCCCTTCTACTTTGTTTGCATGAGATGGAATACAGAGCCACCTTTTTCTCCCTCAGACTAGCTGACCAGGAACCCCAGTGCTTCTCCAGTCTCCATTCTCAACAGGACTGTCAAATAAGATGCTGAAGCCCACCTCGGTAAGTTATGAGTAGGGCTTACTGGATAGGAAGGGTCTTCTGCTTCTTGACTGCTTGTCTCTCCTCACCTGAATCCCGGGTCCTGGTTCCAGGAAGACCTTCCCCATCTGGGCAGTCTAGCCAGATTTTTTTCCCCTTCTGTCTTACTACCTCTTAGCTTCTTTAAGTTCTGGCCCTTTTCCAATTTTCTTAAAAAGCCCCTTTTGTGTCTTCCTCCATCCCCATGCTCAGCTTCCCACATGGGCTCCCAGGACTTGTTTCCACATGGGCACATATCCCTGTTCCAGCCCCTCCCTGCAAATTCCCCTGAATAAATGTAATGGATTATAATCTAGCCTTTTCAGTCTGTTAAAATTAGATAAGAGGGCTGGAGAGATGGCTTAGCGGTTAAGGTGCTTCTCTGCAAAGCCAAAGGACCCAGATTCAATTCCCCAGGACCCACGTAAGCCAGATACACAAAGTGGTGCATGCGTCTAGAGTTCATTTGCAGTGGCTGGAGGCCCCAGTACATTCATTCTCTCTCTCTTGCAATCTGTACACCCCCTCTTTCTCACACACACACACAAATAAAAATTAAAAAACAAGTAAGAGCACCAAAAACTGGGGTTTATGAGCTCTTCCTGAACTCTAAGCCCCATTCAGTAAGTTCATAAGTTATAACAAGAACCACATATAACCAGTTATAACAAGAAATAAATTATAACAAGAACCACTCTGCTGCCAAGTAGCTGAGACTGAAGGAGACTATGTACTCTGGCCACTGCTAAAAATAAGGTCTATTTTATAAATGAAGCACACACACAATGTTACTATGTAACCTCTGTAATATTTTTAAAAAGACAAAATAATATCAAGTGTCAGCAAGAACATGGGACAAAAGGATTTTTTTTTTTTTTTTGAGAGAGACAGAGAGAGAGGGAGAGGAAGACAGATAGAGATGGGCACGCCAGCAGTGTCTCAGCTGCTGAGAACGAAATCCAGATGTGTGCGCCCCCTTGTGGTCAAGTGCAGCATTGCACCTTTGCGTCACTTTGCATCTGGCTAAACGTGGGACCTGGAGATTGGAACCGCTGGAGATTGGAACCGCTGGAGATTGGCACTATCGTTCTTAGGCTTAGGAGGCAGGTGCCTTAACCTCTAAGCCATCTCTCCAGCCCAGGAATTCTTTTTTTTAATTATTGGATTGATGACTGCCATAAATATAAATAAGATGAGATGATCCTAATCCCCTCCCACCGCCTTTCCAAATCTCTCCACTGAATCCCTTCTTCTTTCCAACAATTCTGTCTTCTATTTTGATGCCATCATTTCCCCTTGTCTTATGCAGATCTTGTGTAGGTGCATCAGCTCAGCCACTAGGAGGTCAAGACTATCAAGGCCATTTTGTATCTGGAAGCCAGTGCTATAAGCACTCCTTCTTTTTCGCTAGCTTTGACATTCCTTCTGCCACACCTTATGCAATGGTCCCTGAGCCTTGGAGGGTAGGATGTCTCATTTAATGATGAACACTCCACTGTCACTTCTCAGCATTTTGGTGAATTTTGAATCACCCAGTGGTCATCGCCTCTGAAAAGAGAAGCTTCTCTAACCAAAAATGAGGGTAGTAACATTAATATATGAGCATAAACTTAAGTATTTAGAGGACAGTTTGGTGGACAAATTATATCCGTTTAGGCAGACAACAGTAGCGATTTCCCTGCTGCCCCCTCCCCACTAAGGCTTATGAAGCCCCCCACCCACCCAAGCCTTTTCATTAGATTGTTAGTACCAGTCAGGAATTCCCTCCCATGGAGCAGGCCTCAATTAGGGAGTCATTGGTTTTTCCCATAATAGATCTGCCACCGTTGTACCAGCTGGTATATTTGCCAGGCTGGCCAGCCATAAAGAGTGCAGGGTCCACTGCTGGTTAAGACCATTGATGACTTTTCTCCAACAGGCTGCAGAGGCCTTTTCAGCACCATGACAGCTAGTCAACAGGGGGGAGATTTCCAGCGCAGCTCCAGATTGATTTCTCAATGACCTGCAGCCCAAGCATGTGGAGTCTTTAGCAATAAGTTCTTACTATCTAGTTCTGGTGGGCAACCAAGAGCCTTGGCAATAGCCCATAATGTTTTGGAGGCAGCAGGGACCTCCCTGATCAATATCTTGCTGGGAGGTATCCCACCTCTGGCGCTGAAATTCATCCCAAGAATTCTGACATACTTCTAGTAGAAGTATAAGTTGGTTTAGTCTTTGGGGAAACAATGTCATTCTCTCTACTGTCACTAAACAAGTGCACATTCCATGAATCAGAAGTTCCACAGGTAGGTCTGCACATCCAGTGGTCTGTGTATCTAACAGAAAGAGGCATGTATACTGTATATTGAAAGACAGGCGAGCTGGGCATGGTGACGCACGCCTTTAATCCCAGCACTCGGGAGGCAGAGGTAGGAAAATCGCCGAGAGTTCAAGGCCACCCTGAGACTACATAGTGAATTCCAGGTCAGCCTGGGCTAGAGTGAGACCCTACCTCCAAAAACAAACAAACAAAAAAAAAGATATGTGAAAGAATGTGCATGTCCACATTGTTCACAGGAGGTCAGAACTGAGATGAACTCAAATGTCTACTGGTGGTGGGATGGATAAATAAACCTGAGCATATTCCTATAACAGAATACAACGTAAATGGATAAAATATAGCAATGTCCAATAACAGATGAGCTGGGCATGGTGGCGCACGCCTTTAATCCCAGCACTCAGAAGGCAGAGGTAGGAGGATCTCCACGAGTTCGAGGCCACCCAGACACTACATAGAGAATTCCAGGTCAGCTTGAGCTAGAGTGAGACCCTACCTTGAAAAAAACCAAAAAAGAAAAAAAAGAAAAAAAAATAACAAATCTATGATGCTAAATAGATACCAGATATGAATTAGTACAAAATAAAGGATTCCATTTGTATAAATTTGTGTGTGTGTGTGTGTGTGTGTGTGTGTGTGTGTGTGTGTGTGTTTACGGATGAATAAGTATGGGTTTATAATAAAGAACAAGCAAGTAAATGGTTGCTGTCAGAACAGTGTTTTCTTTTTGTCAGCATAAGAGAAGGGTAGCTATTTGCAGGTGTGGTAGATCTGTACCATGTCAACTTAGCTTTACTCTACTTTTCCCAGAATTTTCTTCCACACAATCCTGAACTTGGAAACTATCTGGAAAGCAGATGTGAAGTAGCAGCCACGTTTTGGTATGCGTGGCAGATGGATGTGTGGTGCCAGGGACGGCTGCACTTAGCACATGCTCTGCCTGAGCTCCTGGCTCACCTGGGAATGGAGCAACCTCTGTTCCCTCAACCATCTCCGACTCAGGTCTTTGGCTCTCCTAATGCCTGGCTCAGCTTTTCTGTCCTGCTGATTCAAACCTTCCTGAGACCCAGAAGCAACAGCTGTGTGGTAAGTGATCTACAAGTTACCACGGTATGTAAAGTCAAATTCCCTCAACCAGCCCTATCTTCTAAGGCCATCCTCCCACAGATCCTGATTTCTACACAAGACTGGTTTACTGACTGCTGGAAGCCAGGAACATTCCATGTCTTTACCTGAGAACAGTCAGCATTGTTCACGTTGGGATGAGAAATCAAGCTTCACAGCCATGTTTTGTTCAAATTCCTGTAGGTGTGCCATCTTCCAGAATAAAAGTTGAAGAAAAAAAATTTAAACTTCTGTTATGTCATAAAATAAATCAAAGCTGCTGTTGTGACAATGTTGGAAATTATTTCATGTTGCACCTGCAAAAATAAACTCTTATTTTAATAATGCTTGTTTTATTTCCAAATAATGAGATAATGAGCTATGAAAGAATGGTTCAAGTTGTTAATTACAGGTTCTTCCCTGAAAATAACACATCATAGGTGTGTAGTCCTATTTCTAACACATAAAAAATCCAAATTAATTTTAACAGCCATTAATTTTTTTCTTCTTTAAATAGTTTGAAATACTAGAGACATATTGTTATGTTATTTAGTTATCTTGATCAGATGAATATAATGCATAAATCTACTTATGACTTTAAGGACATTTACTAAATTTAAAATATACCAACATGGGCTGGAGAGATGGCTTAGTGGTTAAGGCACTTGCCTGTGAAGCCAAAGAACCTAGGTTCAATTCCCCAGGACCCACATAAGCCAGATGCACAAGGTGGCACATGTGTCTGGATTTTGTTTACAGTGGCTAGAGGCCCTGGTGTGCCTATTCTCTCTCTCTCTCTCTCTCTCTCTCTCTCTCTCTCTCTTTCTCTCTCTCTCTCAGACAAAATAAACAAAGAAAAAATATTTTTTTAAAATATTTTAAAATATTTTAAAATATTATATGTACTCAGTAGCTCTTAAAGAGATTTAAGCAAGCAAAATATTTACAATATCAAGTTTTGCTTTGTTTTCTTTTTAAAAAATAGGAAATTGGGTGAATGTAGCTCAGTAGTAGAATACTTGCCTAGCTTGTATAAGACCCTGGGCTGTACTCCCATAAAGGCAAAAAAGAAAGAGCAAAATAAAGAGAAGGAGGGAAGAAAGAAGGAAGGGAGGATGGGAGAAAGGAAGGAAAGAAAGGGGGAGGGAGAATGGAAGAAAGGGAAAGAAAAGAGAAGGGAAAGGAAGAGAAAGGGTGGGGAGGGAGGTAACGGCAATGAAAGGAAGGGAGGGGAGAAGAGAGGGAGTTGGCAGTGTAAAGTATACTATAAGGACAGAAACACTGAAACACATAGAATTTGTTGGGCACTTGTTGACAGTTGACAAGCATACCCCTGAAAGAACTAGCTCCAGTCTAAATACTCACTTTAAAATTTTTTTTTCATTTATTTATTTTTATTTATTTATTTGAGAGTGACAGAGAGAGAGAGAGAAAGAGGCAGATAGATAGAGAATGGGCACTCTAGGGCCTCCAACCACTGCAAATGAACTCCATATGCATGTGCTACCTTGTACATATGGTTTACATGGGTCCTGGGGAATCAAGCCTCAAACAGGGGTCCTTAGGCTTCACAAGCAAGCACTTAACCCCTAAGCCATCTCTCCAGGCCCTAAATACTCACTTTTATCTCCCTGCACAGGCTAAATTCTAAGCATACCAAGCCACTCCCCTACCATTGCAGTCTCAAACTCTCCCTTCTGTTCCTCTTCTCATGCTAATGGCTATCAAATATTCTCATTTTTTGTTTCTTTGTTATTTTGTTGAGGTAGAGTCTTGCTCTAACCCAGGCTGACCTGGAATTTACTATGTAGTCTCAAGATGGGCTTGAACTCACAGCGATCCTCCTACCTCTGCCTTCCCGAGTGCTGGGATTTAAGGTGTGTGTGCCACCATGCCCGGCAAATATTCCCAATTTTTAACAGTATTATTCTTCACAGCTTGAGCAAATACACCTTTTTCACAAAAGCTTTTTTTGGAGTCGTGGGTTGAGGTAGGGTCTCACTCTAGCCCAGGCTGACCTGGAATTCACTCTGTATTCTCAGTGTGGCCTCAAACTCATAGCAATCCTCCTACCTCTGCCTCCCGAGTGCTAAGGTGTGCACCACCACACCCGGTTCCACAGAGGCTTTTTTGTTTGTTTGTTTGTTTTGTTTTGTTTTTTTGAGGTAGGGTCTCACTCTAGCCCAGGCTGACCTGGAATTCACTATGCAGTCTCAGGGTGGCCTTGAACTCTCGGCGGTCCTCCTACCTCTGCCTGCCAAGTGTTGGGATTAAAGGCGTGCGCCACCACACCCAGCTACAAAGGACTTTTTCTATAGGATTGATCTCACCCACAGTGGGAGCTTCCATATCGATGACTCCTACTGGCAATGTGCTATTTTCTCTGAATTGCCTTTAAATTGTTTAACACACCCTATGCTGAACTACAGTCATTTTAGGTACTTATGTGTCCTTTCATATTTCCGTGTTTTGGTAAAGTTCTGGGCAGAAATAGAAAAGCATTAATCTTGGACCCATCAATGGCTACCACTGAGGTCAACTAGAGAAAAAATATATAAGGCAAAAACTATAGCAACAGAACCCAAAGGTATATGAGCATTAAGAGACAAAGACATGAGCCGGGCGTGGTGGCGCATGCCTTTAATCTCAGCACTTGGGAGGCAGAGGTAGGAGGATTGCCGTGAGTTCGAGGCCACCCTGAGACTACATGGTGAATTCCAGGTCAGCCTGAGCTAGAGTGACACCCTACCTTGAATAAAAACCAAAACAAAACAAAAAGGAGAGAGAGACATGACCTCGCAGTGCCTGACACTACCTACACAAGACCATCCTGATAGGAGGAAAAGATGATGACGTCAAAATGAAAAGAGAGACTGATTGAGAAAGGGAGGGGATATGATGGAGAGTGAAGTTTCAAAGGGGAAAGTGAGAGGAGGGAGGGAAGTACCATGGGATATTGTCTACAATTAAATTTGTCAATAAAAATAAATAAAGAGATAAAGATGTACTTAGAAGAGTTAAAACAGGTCAGGGCTGTGCTCAGTGGAAGTACCCATCATATAAGCCATGAGGAACCCAGCACCCACATCAAAGCCAGGTGTGGTAGCATGCACCTGAAACCCCAGTGCTGGGGAAGTGGAGACCAAAGACTCTCCAGATTGAAAGTTAGCTAGTCTAACTGAATCGGTGAGCTCGAGTTTAGTGTAAGAGCATGTCTCAAAACGTCAGGAGTCCAAGGACTGATGAAGACACCTGAAACCAACCTCTAGCACCCGCACGGGCACATGGGCATGCATATCTGTACACATACAAACATACACACATGTATGCATACAACACACACACACACACACATGTATTTAAAAAAAGAATTAGGCTCAATGATTAAAGGTATTTGTCTACAAACCCTTCCAGCCAAGGGTTCAATTCCCCAGTATCCATGGAAAGCCAAATGTACAAAGTGGCATCTGCATCTGGAGCTTGTTTACAGGGGTAAGAGGCCCTGTCCCATCTATAAATATATACCTTCTCTTGCAAATAAATAAATCATAATATTTTTAATGAATTAAAACAGAGACACAGGAGAAAATCCACATAAAATTCACTATTATAAGAGCCAAGAGTTTCCAGAAAAATTTCCAGGGAAGAAATTATCAGTGATGTGCAATTTGGTGACCAAGTAAAATGATAGGAAACTCTGTTTTGGCACATAATGCTTTCACTCAACTCTCACAGTTCTGAGGATGTTGAGTCATCTAACCTATATTTCTCCTTCAAAAATAACATATTTTTGGCTGTGAAAATAGGAGAGCTAGATATAGAATGGTAAGAGGACTCTAAAGACAGGAGGGACTTAGACTAGAGATGATTATATTATTCCTCTCTTTCTCTTCCTCGCCCTCTCCCTTCTCTTACTTCTCTCTCTTTCACTCTCCCTTCCTTCTCTCTCTCTCTTTCTCTCTCTTTCCCTCTCTGTCTTCTTTCTTCCCTCCTTTCCTCTGTCTTTCTCCTTCTTTCTCTCTGCTTCTCTCTTTCTGGACTGGAGCTCACACCCAGGAGCTCATACATACTCTACTATTATCACTGAATTTCCTCCCCAGCTGACCTGAAGCAATTTTTATTGAGATGGGGAGCAATAAGAAAATGGATACCAGGGCTGGAGAATTGGCTCAATTGGGAAAGTGCCTACCACACAAACACAGGACCTGAGTTTGGATCTCCAGCACCCAAGTAAAAGCCAAGCACGTAGCACATACCTGCAATCCTAGATCTGGAAAATCAGAGGCAGGAGGATGCCTGAAACTTGCTGGCTAGCTATTCTCGTCCAATCAGTGAGCTCCAGGTCAAGTGAGAGACGCTGTCTCAAAGAATAAGGTGGAGAGCAGTTGAGGAAGGCAATCGACCAACTTGGTCTCTGATCTCCACACACATGTACACATGCACCTAAACATATATATGCCATCATATCATGCATGTGAACACACATATATGCACATCTATATCATACACACATACACATTTTTAAAAAGAATATTAAAAAAAGGAGTATGTATGAAAAAGGATAAATCAGGGCTGGAGAGATAGCATAGCAGTTAAGGCATGTGCCTGCAAAGCCAAAGGATCCTGGTTCAACTGTCCAGGACCCACATAAGCCAGCTGCACAAGGTGGCGCATGCATCTGGAGTTTTTTTTTTTGAGGGGCTGGAGGCCCTGGCGTGCCCATTCTCTCTCTATCTGCTTCTTTCTCCCTCTCTTAAACAAATAAATAAACTTTTCAAACATGAAAAAGTTGAGGGAACTTCTACCATTTTGCCTAGGTCTTCCCATGAATAATAAAAGATAACATGTATTTAGTGCCTTTATATTACTTTTATACATAGAAATTTATTTTAGCTCAAATATGTACAATTTGTCAGTGCTTGTGGATTTTCTCAGTGAATGTTCTTAAAAGCAGAGCACAAGTGCTCTCCCCATACACAGATGAGAACACAGAGGTTTAGGGATGTTACTTAACTTGCCCCAGTTACATCTTCGGGAAGAGGCAGAGCCGAGAATGAAACCCAAGTCTGTCTGACTCTGAGCCACGTCACGATCAACCACACTGCAGAATCACAAGTAAGATTGCTGACAGGATTTGGGTGGATGGTTTAAGAGGAAAGAGAAAGCTTGACTATTCTCAAAGAAATGAAGACAACTTCATGTCTAGCATTTTCCAGCTGAGTTTTAAACATCTGGTGTCACTGGAAACTTTTCCCCTGGGGAGACACAAACAGACATCTTCACCCCATGATCTGGGCTCAGCGGGCAGATCGCAGTACGATTGCACCAATGCTGGCTTGGTGAACCAATGGCTTTATTGGAGTTATTTGACAGATCATGGAGCGAGGTTGTTTACAGGAACATGGAGCTCCCCAAAGCAGCCACCTTGATGGAGTTCCTGTGCCAAGATTGCTCCTCCAATACTCCTCCCTCAGCGGCAGGGTGGGGCCTTCCTTACAGAGTGTGGAGACCCCAGAGCCCCGCACCACCAAGGAATCTCATCACATCCTGGATGTCAACGTCCCCATGGTCGCTTGAACGAGCTCCTCGTGCCGATGCTCCTCCCTCAGCTGCGGGGTGAGAGGGCTTACTTACAGAGCAGGGAGTTCTAAAGAAGTCACCTCGATGGAACTCATTGTTCCTTGATCATTTACCCTCTATATCCTTCATCTTCCCCTGAGATCACGAGACCTCATGCATTGTTGTATCCAGCTGGCACGGGGGATCCTGAGGTCTCAGGTGTGGGTCTGATGACCCTAACCCCACACACATCGCTCATGAGTTGTCCCTGCTGATTTTGTTTTAATTAGTTACTTAGTTAGTTAGTTAGTTAGTTAGTTAGTTAGTTAGTTAGTTAGTTGAGAGCAACAGACAGAGAGAGAGAGAAAGGAGATAGAGAGAGAGAGAATGGGTGTGCCAGGGCCTCCAGCCACTGCAAACGAACTCCAGATGCATGTGCCATCTTGTGCATCTGGCTTACGTGGGTCCTGGGGAATCAAGCCTTGAACCAGGGTCCTTAGGCTTCACAGGCCTAACTGGAATGGCTAAACCATCTCTCCGGGCCCCCAGCTGCTTTTGATTGAACTGACAATAGTTGTTCACTGCTTTCCATGTGAAAGAATGCCACACAACACCTGGCTACAGAGTCATGATCCTCTGTAAATGGCTATGGGGAAGTGATTTAGTGATATGGTAAGGCAGTGGTTTCATGGACATAGATTGATAGGGAAGATGGTGGATTGGAACTAATAGACCACTTGGGGAGTTGGTGGCTATAGTACTATCAAATATGTATTGAAAAGTAATAGTAGCTGGGCGTGATGGCGCACGCCTTTAGTCCCAGCACTCGGGAGGCAGAGGTAGGAGAATCGCTGTGAGTTCGAGGCCACCCTGAGACTACATAGTGAATTCCAGGTCAGCCTGGACCAGAGTGAGACCCTACCTTGAAAAACCAAAAACAAAAAAAGTAATAGTAAACCAGGGGATGGTGACTCATACCTGTCAGCCAAGCACTGAGGAGGCAAAGACTGGAGTGTCATTGTAAGTTGCAGACTAGCCTATCCTATAAAGACTCTGTCTTGGAAAAAACAGAAAGAGAAGTAAGAGTAAAACTGGGTGTAGTGTCACATGCCTGTGATCTCAGCACTTGGTGGCAGAGCCAGAGGATCAAAACTTCAAGGTCTGGGGCTGGAGAGATGGCTTAGCGGTTAAACGCTTGCCTATGAAGCCTAAGGACCCCGGTTCAAGGCTCGATTCTCCAGACCCACGTAAGCCAGATGCACAAGGGGGTGCATGCATCTGGAGTTCGTTTGCAGTGGCTGGAGGCCTGGAGCACCCATTCTCTCTCTCTCTCTCTCTCTACCTGCCTATTTCTGTATCTCTCTCTCTCAAATAAATAAATAATAAAATATAAAAAAAAAAAAAAACTTCAAGGTCATCCTCTCCCCCAGTAGCAGGTTTGAGGTCACCCTGGGCTACATGAGACCCTGCCTCAAACAGAGAAAAGGAGGGGCTGGGCAGATGGCTCGGAAGATAAAGCAGTCACTGCTGATGCCCAAGTGCCTTAAGTTCGATCTCTAGACCCCATGTGAAAAGCCGGAAGCTGTGGCAGGCTTCAACTATCCCAACGTGCTGACAGTAACACAAGATGGGAGGCCGAGACAGTAGCATTTCCCAGACAGCTCACGGTGAGTGCAGCCAGGACACCAGAGCAAGACTCCAGGGAGAAAAGTCCCACACAAGCCAGCCGAAAGACAAGAGCTGCCCCAAAAGTGGTTCCTCTGATCTCAGTGCATGCACCATGACACGTGTGTGCCCACACACATGAACACATCAACATGACACACCACACACACACACACACACAAATGTTTAAACATTTTTAAAGAGAGGAACAAAGAGAGACAGAGAGAAGTAAGAATAACTGGGCCAGCACTTGGGCGATAAAGGTAGGAGGACTGCCGGGAGTTCAAGGCCACCCTGAGACTACAAAGTGAATTCCAAGTCAGCCTGGGTTAGAGTAAAATCCTACCTTGAAAAAACAAACAAACAAACAAACAAAAAAAGAGGCTGGATGTGGTGGCGCATGCCTTTAATCCCAGTACTTGGGTGGCAGAGGTAGGAGGATTGCCTAGAGTTCAAGGCCGCCCTGAGAATACAGAGTGAATTCCAGGTCAGCCAGAGCTAAAGTGAGACCCTACCTCTGAAAACAAAAAAATAAATAAATAAAATAAAAGAATAACTGGGGAGGGTAGGAGAGTAGCTCAGTAATAGAGCATGTTCCTATCACATGCCAGGCACTGGGTTTCACCCCCAGCACAAAGAAAGAGAGACAGAAAGAGAGAAAGGCCAGACCCTGGATTTTATCCTCAGCAAGGGGGAGGGGGAGTGCAAAGAGAGAGAGAGAAAAAGAAAGAAAGAAAGAAAGAAAGAAAGAAAGAAAGAAAGAAAGAAAGAAAGAGAGAGAAGGAAGGAAGGAAGAAAGAAAGAAAGAAAGAAAGAAAGAAAGAAAGAAAGAAAGAAAGAAAGAGAGAGAGAGAGATGGAGAGGAAGAGAGAGAGAGAGGAAGGAAGGAAGGAAGGAAGGAAGGAAGGAAGGAAGGAAGGAAGGAAGGAAGGAAGGAAGGAAGGAAGGAAAGGAGGAAAGAAAGGTAGATTGATGATAAAAAAGGGAAGGAAGGAAGGAAGAAAAGAACTGACAATTTGGCATAGTAAATTTGTAACTCCAACAATTAAGAGGCTGAGGCAGGAGAATTACAAGTTCAAGGCCAACCTGAACAAACTTAGTGAGACTGTGTCCCAAAAAGAAGAAAAAAAGATATGATTGACAAGTAGTAGGTTGTGATCAGGACTAATGAAACTTCAGAATGGAAGTGGCACAAGTCCGGTGATTTCCCGGTGAAAGGCTTCTGGAAGACATTTGTATAGTGAGGATTTCCAGAGATGGAGTTCATTAAAGCCAAGGTCAGGGAACTTTGATGTCTTAAGGCAAATTAATTGTTACATGATTATATAAAACACCCTGAGCCAGATGTTCGCAGAGAAGGTGCAGAAGTGCCTGAAGCTCAGGAGGCATCATGATGAGGAAGAAAAAATGACACAGCAGGAGAGAGAGGCCTCAGAGATGTACATGAGGGCAGCAGAGCAGTGGCTGTGAAGGGACAAAGAGAACAATTCTAGAAAGTGTCCTTGTCAATCCAGCTGGGGCTGTCTTCGGAGAAGGAAGTGGCTTGGAGAGATGGCTCAGTGATTAAGGCACTTGCCTGCAAAGCCTAACGACCTGGGTTTGGTTCCCCAGTCCCCATACAAAGCCAGATATACAAAGTGGCACATGTACCTAAAGTTTGTTTGCAGTGGCTCTCTTTCTCTCTCTCTGTCTGTCTCTCTCCCTCTGTCTATCCCTTCTCTGTCTCTCTCTGCTTTCAAATAAACAAATAAATAAAATATTTAAAAAAGAGAGAAAGAAGGAAGTGACCAGCCCTTAATTTCTGTGCCTGGCTTTGCCTGTTCTAGCTTCTCCCATTCTTCTGCCCTACTTTCCAGTCCTTTCTATCATGCTTAACAATGGGCTGGTTTTAAATCTGATAGAAGCACTCATGCAAAGAGATTATAGTGATGTCTGACTGGCATTCAGTAAAGTCCTAAGTGAATCATGTTTGAGGAGAAGCAAAAAAATGTCATGTGACAGTTTGCTCATCTTGGCATTTGTGGGATCCCTAGTTCACAGGGTAGTCATGAGCACTAAAATATGAAAATGCCCAGTACCCCATCCATAGACAGCACCATTGAAATGTTTGCTGTTGCTATCATTATTCTGCTACTGCTAGTATTACAATTAGTACTATGTACTTGCTGTATCAATAGATAAGAAAAGCATAAAAATTACTTTGATTCAATTGAAGCAATATTTTTTAATTTAATTTAATTTAATTTTTTATTTATTTTTATTTTTTAGAGAGACACAGAGAGAGACAGAGGGAGAGGGAGACAGATAGAGGATGGGCGCGCGAGCAGTCTCTCAGCTGCTGTGAACGAAATCCAGATGTGTGCGCCCCCTTGTGGGCAAGTGCAGCATTGCACCCTTGCGTCACTTTGCATCTGGCTAAACGTGGGACCTGGAGATTGGAACTGGCATTCTTAGGCTTAGGAGGCAGGCGCCTTAACCGCTAAGCCATGTCTCCAGCCCTAATTTTATTTTTATTAACTATTTGAGAGAGAAAGAGAGAGAGAGAGAGAGGAAGAATGGGCCCATCAGGGCCTCCAGCCATTGGAAACAAACTCCATATGCATGCACCACCTTGTGCATCTGGTTTATGTAGGTCCTGGAGAATCGAACCTGGGTCCTTTGGCTTTACAGGCAAGTGCCTTGACCACTAAGTCATCTCTCCAGCCCTAAAGCAATAATTCTTAGATGGCTGTTCATTAGAATCACTGGGGTAAGTGTCACAAAATAATACAAAGGGGGATGTACAGAATAGTTTCTCCAAACATGTACATATCCCAGTCCTAGCCACTGAATGACTTATTTTGTATGCTACTATGCTTCATCTTGGTAGCTGTTGTAGTTGCTGGGAAAAAATACCTTATTTCAAAAGCAGCTGATTAGAGGGAAAGGGTTGACTTTGGCTTACAGTCCTGAGGAGAAGCTTCATGATGTCAGAAAAATAATGGTAAAGCCGGGCATGGGGGCACTTGCCTTTAATCCCAACACTTGGAAGGCAGAGGTAGGAAGATCATCCTGAGTTCGAGGCCAGCCTGAGACTACACAGTGAGTGAGACCCTACCTCAAAAAACAACAACAACAAAAAAAAACTAGGAAAAGAATGATAGAGCAGAGGTTGAACATCACTTCTTGTGACAGCAGATGGAAAATAGCAGAAAGAGAGTGAGTTGAGCTCTGGCAGAGGGGAGCTGGGTATAACACCCCAAAACCCACCCCCAGGAATACACCGCCTCCAGCAAGGATCCACCTCCCAAAGTGCCACTAGCTGGCAACCAAGCATTCAAAATGCATGCATCTACGGGGGACATCTGAATCACACTACAACAGTTGTCAACTTGACAGGATTTAGAATCATGGAATCAAATCTCTGGGAATGTCTGTGAGGGATTTTCGACAGGAGGTTCATTAAGATGGGAAGACCTGCTCTAAACATGTGGGAGCTCCATCCCATGAGGTAGAATCCTGGACTGCATTAAAAGGAGAAAACTAGCTGAAAACCAGCATTCATCTCTCTCTGCTTCATGACTGTAGACTGAATGTAACCAGCTGCCTCAAGTTCCTGCTGCCATGACCTTCCTGTCACCATGAACAGTATCCCCTTGAGTGTACGCCAAAGCACACCCTTCATCCTTGTTGCTTTTGTTTAAAAAAATTATTTGTTTATCCATAGATATATATCCATAGAGAGAGAGAGAGTATGGTCATGCCAGAGCCTCTTGCTACAGCAAATGAATTTCAGATGAATGCACCACTTTGTACATCTGGATTCACATGGATACTGGGGAATCAAACCCAGGCTATCAGGCTTTTCAAGCAAGAGCCTTTATCCATTGAGCCATCTCTCCAGCCCTTAAGTTGCTTTTGCTAGGTATTTTGTTACAGCAACAAGGAATTAACTAATATACATAATGAAGGAACCATTTCAGATATGATTAAAGAATCTGGATATGGGACGATCTTCTTGGGAAGCCCAATGTAATCAGCAAGGTTCATGTGAGAAGGAGTGAAGAAGTCAACAGCAGGAGATGTGATGGCAGAAGCAGAGGCTGGAAGCATAGGCTTTGCAGTGGATAAAGGGGAAAGAGATATGGCCTGCCTCTGAAATTGGAAAAGCTCCACGGAAGTTCTCCCTGGAATCATCAGAAGGGCCCAGCATGCTTTGCTTCTAGCCCTGGAAGACTCATTTCAGACTTCTGGCCAGAAGAACTCTAAGATTATTAATATGTGTTTTCAACCCTTAAGATCTTGTGAATTTGTTAAAGTGATAGAAGAAAATGAACAGATCATGGTGAGGGGTATGGAATTATGCTGCATTTCAATTTTCAATTCATTTTAATATCCCAGACCTTTCTTCATTCAGAGCCAGGCTGAGAAGTGCTCGATGGAGAGGGGAAACGAGGGTGTAAAATGTTCCACGACTAAAGGACCTACCCCTGGCCCATCTACTAAAGAAATTCAACATTGCAAAATAAAGAATATGACACTTCAGAAGGCCGGGAGTGGTGGCACACGCCTTTAATCCCAGCACTTGGGAGGCAGAGATAGGAGGATCGCTGTGAATTCGAGGCCACCCTGAGACTACAGAGTGAATTCCAGGTCAGCTTGGACTAAAGTGAAACCCTACCTCAAACAAACAAAAAAAAAGAATATGACACTTCAGGGCTGGACAGATGGCTTAGTGGTTAAGGCATTTGCCTGCAAAGCCAAAGAACCCCAGTTCAATTCCCCAGAACCCATGTAAGCCAGATGCACAAGGGGGTGCATACGTTTGGAGTTTGTTTGCAGTGGCTAGAGGCCCTGACATGCCTATTCTCTCTCCCTCTCTTTCTCTCTCAAATAAATAAATAAATAAATAAAATAAAGATAATTTTAAAAAGGAATATGACACTTTAACACTAGAACAAAACTAGAAAGAAATATGATCAGAGAGTGCTTCTAGGGCCAGCACAGTGCCCAAGAGTCCCGGTGAACCTGACCTTGCCTATATGCCATTTGTCATACATCTTGTGTTTTATTTTGTTATTATTTTTTTGCACTTGTATTGTGTGGTGTGTGCAGCTGTGTGCATGTGGAGGCTGGAGGTCAATGTCAGTTGTCTCCCTCAATTAATCTCCACCTTATTCTGGGAGACAGGGTCTCTCTCAAACATAGAGCTCACCCAGACAGTAGCCAACAAGCCTTAGGGCTCCTCCTGTCTCTGCTTTCCCAGTGCTGGAAATAAAAGCCCTTACCACCATGCCTGGCTTTTCCATGGATGCTGGGCATCTGAACTCAGGTTCTCATGCTTGGATGGCAGGCACTCTACCCAATGAGTCATCTCCCCAGCCCTCTATTTGCTTTAACACCTAAACTGCAAACTTTTTGAGGGTAAGGCGATTTTATACTTTGTGCCATCTGGTTGAGTTGAGCTATTTGATTAAACCTAGTGGAAGACACAAATGTTAACCATGACACTGGCTGTCTTTATCCTATAATATCCTGAAACCCCATCTGTGATTCCTTTCATCCCAGTTTTGAGACCAAGCCTACCCCCCCACCTTCCTATGTGGGGCCAGGATATCTTTTGCCATATCTTATCTCATTTTAGAATGATATAATTAGATTTATTCTAGTCTAGCAGATTTTACTCCCACTAAGCTGAGAACAGTTCATAAATAATTGCCAATGTGATAATAATCACCAATGACAACTTTTACATGAGACAAAAACAAGTCTAAAATATGTGGGGCACAGCACACCCTTTCAATATAAGCAGAGTATCAAAAGAGCTATATAACCTTATACACATGTGTGGTAGTTTGAATATATGTCCCCCAATATATTCAGTATTTTATTACTTTATAGTTTGCATCTGCAATCACCTTCCTAGAGGCAATGTCACTGGGGGCTGGTCTTAAGGTGTTAATGGTGGGTTTGAGATTCCATTGTAAAGATATGCAAAGTGTGCCTAGCAGGAGTTCCTGAAGTGTGCTGTGTGACTACTTGGCTGTAGTTTTGCTCTGTGTGCTGTGGTGGCTGAGGGCTTTGCTCTCTTGCCTGGTCCTGTGAGAGCAGGCCGCTTCTCCTGCCACTATGAAACTTCCCCTGGATCTGTAAGCTTCAATAAATATCCCTTCCTCCATAACTGTGCCTGGTCTGGAAGTTCATCTCAGCGAACCTGAAGCTGTCTGCTACAACGTGTAATGGTGATTTCCGCACCCCACCCCCGGGACACTTCCCACTTCCTTATGCCCTCTGTTCAAATGCCTCCCTGTAGGAGAGTCCCTTTGCTGACCATTGCATGCAGAATGTCAGCTTCATCGTCTCCTGCCTCCCACCTCTGCCCTTGGCCCTTCGTCTTCCTTCTCTGTTCTTTATAGTAATTAGCATAGCTGGTGCTGTTTGCTAACTGTTTTATGATGTTATTCTTCCGTAGAAGGCAAGCTCCCTCTCTTGGAGGAGAAACTCCAGTAGATCATGGACTGTGTCCCTAAGGTCTCGAGCCGTGTCTGATACAGAGTGGGTAAGAATTTGCTAAGTGGCAGCTTTATATATGTGACCTGCTGAAACAAAGGTGCAAGAGTCCTGCTCGTGCGGCCTCGCCAGCTGAAATCCTTCATCTTCCTGACTCTTGATGCTCCCGTCTGGAAAATGGGAATGTTATCAATCCTGTTTACCTAGCATGCCTTAAAGGCTATAAGTAGGATGGGGCAATAGGTGCCTGTCAAGTCCTTGCTGTGCAAGCATCAGGACCTAAATGCAATCCCCAGAACCAACATTTTTAAAAAAAGGGCAGCGGGGGCTGGAGAGATGGCTTAGCAATTAAGGCACTTGCCTGCCAAGCCCTACACTAGGTTTTCAGTAGCCGGCATGAATGTCTTCCCATGTAACAGTCCTCAAATTCAATCACAGAGCAGTTGGTTACCCCCATACCAACCATTCCACTATTGCATCCAGTGGACACATCTTGCCTGGCTGGCCAGTTGTATAGCTTGCTGGGTTCACTGCTGGTCAAGGCTGTGACCTTTCTTCGCCAGCAGGCTGCATACCACTTTCCAACACCGTGACTGCTGACCAACAGAGAAGAAACTGTCAGCTCAGTTCCAGCTGGATTTCTTTTTTCAGTGTCCTGCAACTGAAGCATGTGGTGTCTTCAGCAATAGGATCTTACTATCTGGTTCTGGTGGGCATTCAAGAGCATTAGCCATAGTCTGCATTGTTTTGTTTGGGGGCCTTGGGGACCTCCCTGACAAACTCACTGGGAAGTATACTACCCCTAGCACTGGGCTTTTCTTATAACAACTTAGGGCTTCTGGCTATAACATTTATGTATTTTTGTAAGTTAATATAGACTTCTTATTGAATAAGCTTTACTATTGATAGATGGTGGGTATGTAAATACATTTTTTAAAAAAATTAACAAATTTCAGAGCAGTTTTAGGTTCACAACAAAAGTGGCCATAAAATGCTCCATGGCTTTTCCATATTCCTCATGCTCTGACACACGTGCAGAGACACATTTGTTATAGTTGATTAGCATATCGTCACTCAGAGCCATAGTCCACATTAAAGCTCACTCCTGGTGTTGCACACTGTCTGTGTGCCATCATAGCATCCCGGGAGTAGTATCACTGTCCTGAAAATTGTGTGCAGATACATGGGTTTGAGCTGAAAGAATGAAAAAGCCCTCACTTTGTTTTCAAGTTTTCTCATACATTCCTGTGTCTCTTTCATCTTTTTCTGTGATGATCATCTGGTGAATAACAATTTCCTTCCCTTAAAGCTGACCTATTTTTCATAAAGCATGTCCCAACATAAGCCCCAGCCTGTCTGCAAGTCTAAATTTCAGTCACAAATGTTTGCATAAATAAGCACACGACTTTCTCACAGAGTGGAATTCATAAAATCGTGAGTTTTATTCATTGTTTAAACATTGTTTATTACTTGGCCCTTCTACCATAATAGGCATATAAAATAAGGAAGACTGATTTTTGTTAATAAAATAGCAAGACAGACAAAAATAGAAAAGAAAACAGATTTTAAGGAATGAAAAGAATATTTGTTATAGTCTAGAGAGATGGCTCAGTGTGGTTAAAAGCACTTGCCTTCAAAGCTTAAGGTCCCAGGTTAGATTTCCCAGTACCCATGTAAAGCCAGATGCACAATGTGGCACATGCATCTGGAGTTTGTTTGCAGTGGCTAGAGGTCCTGGAGTGCCCATTCTCTCTCCCCCCCCCTCTTCCTCTCTCCCAAGTAAAGAAATAAATAAACTATTTTTTAAAAATAAAATTTGTTGCTGGGCGTGGTGGTCCACACCTTTAATCTCAGCACTTGGGAGGCAGAGGTAGGTGGATTGCCGTGAGCTCGAGGCCACCCTGAGACTACAGAGTGAATTCCAGGTCAGCCTGAACTAGAGTGAGACCCTACTTTGAAAAAAAAAAAAAAAAAAGAAAAGAATATTCTTTTCAACTGGTAATGAATTTTTTGTAATATAATCCCTCTTGATTGTTTTTAAGAGATATGTTAGCAACCAAGGAGAATATATTAGTAATGCATCATTTAAAGGAACTGTGAAAAATATAAAATCACTAGAAAATACTCTGAAAAATATTCTCATTATGTCTATATATGCAAAATTTTTCAGTTGGCTCCTTCTCCTGAGGCAATTTTGAAAGTCCAACCTGACAGTTAATTTACTCACTAAAAATATAAGAAGGATTATCCAACTTCTAAAATATTCTCAACTGAATATCAAAACTATCTTTGCATTGATACTGAAGTTAAATCTGTCTTCAAACCTTTATAATACCAGCTATTGATCAAATTACATTAGAATCAGCTGAAATGTGCTTTATGGCTTTTTTTTTTAAAAAAAATAGGATTGTTTGTATGCTTGTTTAAAATGCAATACAAAAACTCAGGCTCAGTCACCTAAATACTGGTTTACCTGTGCCTGGTGAGAAGCCAAAATGTCAAGAACCAAGATGACCGGATGTGCAGACAAGTGTACCTTGTTAGGACTGACTCAGGTCACTGCATCAAACGTGATCCGTTTCTGGATGAGTTAGCGTGCAGATGTCATCAAAAGCAGGAATCACATTCGCTCCTTATTTGATCACTCACTGTAGTGGTTTGATTCAGGGGTCCCCACAAACATAGGTGTTCTGAATGCTAGGTTCCCAGCTGATGGAGATTTGGGAATTAACACCTCTTGGAGGCAGTGTATTGTTGGGGGCAGGCTTATGGGTATTATAGCCAGTGTCCCTTTGTCAGTGTTTGGCACACTCTCCTGTTGCTATTATCCACCTTATGTTGGCAAGCGAGTGATGTCCACCCTCTGCTCATGTCATCGTTTTCCTCTGCCATCGTGGAGCTTCCCCTCAAGTCTGTAAGCCAAATAAACCTTTTTTCTCAAAAGCTGCTCTTGGTTGGGTGATTTCTGCCAGCAATGCGAACCTGACTGGTGACACTCACTATGGCGGACACATTTGTTTTCTCACTCGAAAGCTCCATCAGTCGCTTGTTGATGATTGCTCATAGTTAAAGATATTCAGCTGTGGGATGTAAAGAAATATAATTTGTCACGTGTGCTACCAAAGCCTCAAGAGTTCTCTGACTTACCAGAGTGATTCCATGTAGACCCAGGCCGCCTACTGGGGAGAAGTAGCGAATTCAGGCAGGGCTGGGAAAGCTAAAGGTAAGTTGAGTTTTTGTTTTTATTTTATTTTTTTCAAGGTAGGGTCTCACTCTATCTAGCCCAGGCTGACCTGGAATTCCCTACTTGTCTCAGGGTGGCCTCGAACTTACAGCAATCCCCCCTACCTGGGCATCCCAGGTGCTGGGATGAAAGGCATATGCCACCATGCCTAGCAAGTTTGTTCTTTTTGTTTCTTGGGAATATGGTCAGTGCGTGGCCCAGGCGGACCTGGAACTCACTACTCTCCTGCTTCAGCCTCTCGGGTGTTCGAATTACAGCACAGGAAAAGAAAGGAAGTGGGTGTGGGTGGCAAAAGAGGAGTAGATGGAGTGTGCTCAGTACATTCGGGCCCTGGGGCTGAGTTGATAGATGGGAACTAGAGCGTTCTCCCATGTTCTGGTGGAATCACCATAGTGAAGGAAGGAAATGATTATATGAAGCTGTAATGAGATGAGCTAGAAAGACTAGCACCTGCCAAAAATTAGAGAAAATTCTTCAGTGATGTACTTAAAATATTCAACAGAAATGGCCCATATTTTATGTCAGCAGTTCAGGGGATCTATATAGCCATATACTTGAGGTGAAATGCTTATACGGCTCTCTGTTGGGTCAGAAAGCTGACTCATAAAGGTGGCCTCCATTGTGGCACAGGGAGATTTGTGTAAACTCAACAGAGCCTGCCTGCCCTGTCTGCAGCTGTAGTCACGCACGCAGCAAACCCTAGGTGAGCTCCTTTTTGAGGCCCGAAGCTATGCTCAAATGAAAGAAACTCATATGAGCACTGAAGGAGTGGACTTTATCGTTGTTGTTGCTTGTTTCTCTCACATGCAGTCTCACGATGCAGCCCTAGCTGACCTGGAACTCACAATCCTTCTGCCCCAGTCTCCTAAGTGCTGGAATTCCAGACATGTGCTACCACACCCAACCTAGAGTCAAGATTTTCAAAGCTAAGCAACTCCAGAAGGGACAGATACACACATAAATGATTATAATACATCAAACAAACAAAAAAGGGGGGAGGATTCTAAAGGCATTACAGTACTGGGTAAACAGCTTGTGCCGTGGCTGACAGAAAGAGCAGGAAGCTGTCCATTGAGAACAAAGTGGAGGACTGGAGAGATGGTTAAGTGGTTAAGGTGCTTGCTTGTGAAGCCAAAGGACCCAAGTTTGATTCCCCAGTTCCCATGTGAGCCAGATGCATAAGGTGGAACATGCATCTGGAGTTCTTTTCTGCAATGGCTGGTGGCCCTAGAGTACCCATTCTCTCTGTGTGTCTCTCTTTCTTTCTCTCTTTCTCTCTCTCTCTCTCTCTCTCTCTCTCTCTCTCAAGTAAATAAAATATTTTTAAAGAGAGAGGGGACAAGCCAGGCATGGTGGTGCATGCCTTTAATCCCAGCACTTGGGAGACAAAGGGAGGAGGATCACTGTGAGTTCAAGGTTATCCTAACACTACACGGTGAATTCCAGGTCAGCCTGGGCTCGAGTGAAACCCTACCTTGAAAAAAAGAGAGAACCAAGTATATTGTGGATACAAATGGGAGATAAGCTGCAAGTTTCAAATGCAGTCTGGAACTAGAGACATGTTTACAAAGTTAAGGCTATGATAATGAGTAATATTTCACAAGGAAAATAAATTGAATAGAAAATGAAAAAGAGAAGTGGGGAAACAGAAAGATTAGTGAACTCTGAAGAAATCACAATGTCGAGAGCAGATGCAGGAGGAATATTGATTCACAGGACCAGGAGGGAGAGGGACTCAAGAAGAAAGAACTGGCAGAAGTAGTAATTACCTTTCAAAGGGCAGATAATTTAAGCACATACAGGTGGACTGTCGGGTCCCAGAACTCAGAAATGTAATGTCTTGAAAAGTGGAGCAGTGGGGGCAGAAGCAATCTGCTGTGATTCTGAAGCAGAGTGGGAGGGGAGGAAGCAGAGACCAAGAAGTAATGGCGACCCTCAGCTGCTGTGCCCAGGGAGGCATGGGATTGCAGCGGGAGGGCAGATGAGGGGAACAGTCGGTTCTTTATGTTCTTCCCTTGACTCTGGAGTGGAGGTAAAGATTGCCTCATCGTTCACCTCAATGAAAGAATCCCCTAGGGCTGGAGAGATGGCTTAGCGGTTAAGGCATTTGCCTGCAAAGCCAAAGGATCCAGGTTCAACTCCCCAGAACCCATGTAAGCCAGATACATAAGGCGGCCCATGCATCTGGAGTTCGTTTGCTGTAGCTGGAGGCCCTGACATGCCCATTCTCTATCTGCCTCTTTCTCTGCCCTTCTCTCTCTCTCAATAAAAATTAAAAAATAAGAATTCCCTGGACAGAGGTTCCTGGAAAGTCTAGGAGTCTATGCACAGTGGAGATGCCAAACACCAACAAAGGGCCTGGACAGGGAACCCCAGAGAGTGAAAGAACAGAGAGGGGAGACCTGATTTCCTATCGAGCTGGTTCCTCTCCTAACTATGTGACCCAGTAAATGGCTCAGCCATTGCAAGACCCCACTTTCAATTGATTATAACTTCACAACAGAATGTCTCTCATAAGTTTGTGGAGGAGACTAAGTGAATTGGCTATGTATGGTGGTACACACCCTTAATCTCATCACTCAGGAGACAGAGCTAGGAGGATCATGAGTTCAAGGCCAGCCTGAGACTACAAAGTGAGTTCCAGGTCAACCTGGGCTACAGTGAGACCCTACCTTGAAAAAAAAAAAAAAACTAAATGAACTAATGTACAGAGAGCACCTGCCACCGTACTAGCTAGTTACAAATTATTTCTCTTCCCTTCCTTTGATCTGAACAAAAATCAAAAAGGATTGAGTAGCAGAATACATTTACTCATCTTGAAACAAGTACATACATGGCAATCAAAACTTACGTAAGTATCAAGCCAATGTATTAAATAAATAACTTTAGATTTCAAATGCAATCTGGAAAACTCAAATGTGATATCCAGAAAACTACATGAAATCATAGAAACATATGCAATGGGGATCTGTCAATTGAATGGACAAAGAAAACAATGCAATTATACCTTTTGCAGAGCTTGTCAGTCTGCTCAAGACAAAGCCTGGGAAAGACCATTCGTTAGTGTCTATCCTGGGGAAGGAAGCCAACACTCCTCTGGGCGACAAGTCCTACTTTGTAGAGAAGAGGTTCTGCCTTCAGTGCTACGTTCACTGCAGTGAGATCCGCCTCACTGGTATGCCCCGGCTCTCGCTGGCAGATGATGAGTGTTTCAGGCGAGGGGCTACACAGATAGTTCGGCATGGACTGTGGATTCACTGCATGGTTAAGAAGGGGAATCTCAGGCCCTGAGGTAGAACAGGACAGACCTCAGTCACTCTCCACTGTCCAAGAAGCAAGTGTGACTGTAGACGTGTCATGAATAACAGAGCCTGTCTCCTTTAGCAGTCAGGGCCTCAGAGGCTAAGGTGAGAAGCCTGAGAGTTCAAGGCTGGTTTCAGCTATATAATAGACTCTGCCTGTTAAAAAAATAAGAATTAAGGGCTGGCGAGATGGCTTCGTGGTTAAGGTACTTACCTACAAAGTCAAAGGACCTAGGTTCAATTCCCCAGGACCCACATAAACCAGATGCACAAGGTGGTGCATGCACCTGAAGTTTGTTTTTGCAGTGGCTGGAGGCCCTGGCATACCCATATTCCATCTCTCTCTCTCTCTCTCTCTCCCTTTCTCTCTCTCATAAAAATAAAGAATAAAAAAATAATTTTAAAAAGATAAGTTAGGCCAGATGTAGTACTTTAATCCCAGTACTTGGGAAGCAGAAGTAGAAGGATCACCATAAATTCAAGACCAGCCTAAGCATAGAGAGTGAGTTCCAAATCAGCAAATCAAATCAGGGCCAGAGTGAAACCCTTGCCTAAAAAGTGGGGGTTGGTGGGAGCCAGGCTTGATGGTGCACGCCTTTAATCCCAGCACTCCACTCAGGAGACAGAGGTAGGAGGATCACTGTGAGTTCTAGGCCATCTGAGACTACATAGTGAATTCCAGGTCACCCTGGGCTAGAGCGAGACCCTACCTCTAAAAACAGAAGAAAAAAAATAATAATGGGGACTGGAGATTGATCAAGTGGTTAAGGACACTTTCTTATAAAGCCTGACAGCCCAGGTTCATTTCCCCCAGTACCCCTGTAAAGCCAGTTGCACAAAATGACTTGGGCATTCGGAGTTCATTTGCAGTGGCAGGAGGCCATGGTCTTCCCATTCTCTCTCTCCCTCTCTCTCTCTCTGTACACACACACACATAAAACTTTAAAACCCTCTGGAATGAAAGGAAGTAAAGACAAGGAAAAACTTCAGGTTGGATTGCAATTAGCCAACTAATCAAGGTAAGTAGAGAGGATCTTAAGATTCCTCCAGTAATTTTTACCTTCCAGTGAGTTGTTGGCCAAGGAGGTCCCTGGAACCTCCAAAACATTAAAGGCTATTGCCAAGGCCCTTGGTTTCCCTTGAGAAACAGATGGTAAAACCCTATTGCTGAAGATATCTTTTGCCTGAGAGGCAAGGCCACTGAGAAAGCAAGCTGGTGCTGAGCAGAAAACTTTCTCCCTGTAGACCAGCCAACTGAAAGCTGGAAAAAGCTGCACTGCATGCAGTCTGTATGGGAGACAGAAGTCATCAGTGATGAAAACAGTGGACACTGGAAGCCTCAAGTTTGGCCATACAGGCCCAATGACTGAACGAGTGCAATAGTGACATGTCTGCTCTTAGGGAAACCAACTGCTCCCTAATTGGACTGAAGGCCCTCTCTATGCGAGGGAATACATGCCTGGTACTGAAAAACCTAATCAAAAGTCTATGGCAGGGGAGGTCATGAGTCTTAGGAGTATAAAACCTGCTCTTGTCTGGCTAAATGTATATATTATTCCCACCAAGCTGCCCTGAAAGCATTACACTTAATGTTCATATTCACGTATTAATGCTACTCTCACTTCTGGTTAGAGAAGCTTCTCTTTTCAGATGGAGATGACCACTGGGATGACCCAAAAGGCAACATTGCGCTGAGAAGTGACAGAGGAGTGATCAGCACTGAAACATCTCTAGCACACCCTCCAAGGCTCAGGTCCATTGCGGAAGAGGAGGAGGAAAAACTGTATATGCAAGGTCAGTGATATTTAGATCTGTAGATAGGTAGAGGTAAAAGGGGCCAGCTGAAAGGATTCATATTTCTACTACCAGTACCCATTCCATATTTTGGATTTTTGTTTTTTTTTTTTTTTTTTTGAGGTAGGGTTTCATTCTAGTCCAGGCTGGAACTCACTATGTAGTCTCAGGGTGGCATCAAACTGGTAATCCTCCTACCTCTGCCTCCCAAGTGCTGGGATTAAAGGCATGTGCCACCAATGCCCAGCCGGGGTTTTTTGTTTGTTTGTTTGGTTGGTTGGTTGGTTGTTTTTTTTTTTTTTTTTTTTTTTTTTTTTTGAGGTAGGGTTTGACTCTAGTCCAAGCTAACCTGGAATTTACTATTAGTCTCGGGGAGGGGGAGGGGGTGGCACCTCGAACTCATGGTAATCCTCCTACTTGTGCCTCCTAAATGCTGGGCTTAAAGGCATGCACCATCATGTCTGGCTCCATTTTACATTATTAAGTAATAGGGGATTGTGTCTAAGTTTATATAAACTTTATAGCTACATGCCATCCATATTACTATTTTCATTATGGCAACATCTTTGAAGAATGCATTTGATTTTTTAAAAAAAGAATGTCATATGTAATTTTAGATCTTTTTCTTATGAAAAAAAATCAAAGTCATAGAGAAGAAGAAAGCACAAAGGAGCAGGTAGCTAAATAAAACTTTGCAACAATTAGAAATGAAATGAGCTAAATATGCCCAACACTTCTTCAAAATGTCTCATGATGTCAGGACAAACTGGAGGAGTTTATGTATTACTCACACATACACCTGTCATGACTCAGGTGCAGTGCTGGCCAGTAACTTCATTCTTCATATTTTTTTTCAGTGCCTGGAACTTAGTCATTGATGAATAAAAGATATTAAAACGTTTTGGGAAAAGACAAAAACAAATGATTTCTACAACATAGAACAAAGGAGTTTTTATTAGAGCAGGCATAAAGAGCTGGCTGTGTGTGAGGAAGACGAGTAGCTGAAACAGTGGTTAGGGCATTTATTGCTTATACTACGTACACCCTACTGAAGGTAAAAGCAACGTGGTATGGAGTACTAAATGCAGTTATTGGCAAAACTGAATTAAAAGGTATACTAGGGGCTGGAGAGTTGGCTCAGCCGTTAAGGCACTTGCTGGCAAACCCAAAGGACCTCAGTTTGATTCCCCAGGACCCACATAAGCCAGATGCACAAGGTGGCGCATGCATCTGGAGTTCATTCTCAGTGGCTGGAGGCCCTGGCATGCCCATTCTCTCTCTCTCGCTCTGCCTCCTTCTTTCTGACTCTCTCAATAAATAAATAATTTTTTTAAAGGTATACTAATGTAAAAAAAGCTACAAATTCACCTGTGCCATGTGACAATTACACGCTGTCAACAAAATAGTTCAATTAATAGTCTCTCTTCCTCCATTCAAATTGTCAAGCTAATTCCGACTGATTGCCCGAGTTCTTCCATACATTCTTCTACAGGGCTGACCAGCTGGGTCTACTATCAGTTGGAGATCACACAAGACACCACAATGCACTAGATCATTCTCACTGAGTGGCACTGAGTCCTCAAGGAAACTTCCTGAACACTCTCACTCCACAATTGACAGAGCTAAATCTAGTCTGGGGTAAAGAATGAAGGTTCTGCAATTACCTTCCCTAGGCAAGTCCTATGCTCACAAACACAGCGTTGGGGAAAAATGTTTTTTCTGTTCTCTGAGCACAAATCAACTCATTTACAACATGCAAATTATACTATTATATACATCACGGAGTTCTGTGAAGATTAAATAGCACATGTGAATGAAATGTCTTGGAAAAATATACATATGTATTTACTTAACATATATTCGTGAGTAAATATGCATTTGGACTTTTTCAGCTTCTTCTCACTTCCCCACTCACTTCACCATGTTCTTATCTTGCAAACGTTACATACAAAAAAATTTCCCTCACTTTATTCTTCATTTTGATTTGCCTCTTGCCAAATAAACCCAACTAACTCAACTGCTGAGGGCCCTCCTTAGTGGGGTTGCTGGTATTCCCCATGGGGTTGTAGGTTATGTGTCCACATGACTTTTTGCTGGGAGAGAAAATCTTTCTCCCCTGAGTTCCAATTCAGTTCAAAAGCAAACATCTCTAGTCCAAAGTAGAATAGCATGGACAGCTTCTTAGAGGAGAATCTAAGCATAGCTACTCTTGCATGGATTCTAACAGCTTCCGAGGACATGTCTACTGTGCTAGAGTTGAAAACTGCAGTGCAGTCACCAAGCTGAATAGGGAAAGAAGAGATGGAGCTGGAAGTGGTGATGCATGCCTATAATCCCAGCATTTGGGTCTGGAGAGATGGCTTAGCAGTTGGGGCGTTTGCCTGTAGAGCCAAAGGATTCTGGTTTGATTCTCCAGGACCCACGTAAGCCAGATGCACAAGAGTTCGTTTGCAGTGGCTGGAGGCCCTGGCATATTCATTCTCTCTCTCTCTCTTTCTGCCTCTTTCTCTCTCATAAATAAATAAATAAATAAACAAATATTTTTAAAAGTAAAAATGGAGCTGAAGCTCAGGCTTCCTGATCCATATTCAGTTTACTCAGCCTCCACAGCAGCAACTTCCTCTGCACCAAAGACAAGAGGAGGGCTGAAGCCCCTCAGAAGGGCAGAACCTTAAATGTCCTCTGGGCCTTTTGCTTGCTTCTGGGCCTAGCCTCAAGAATGAGGAAAGGATTTGATGACTTGAGGATAATTTCTGGTTCCAAAGCTGAAAAGTCCCTTCGGAACTGTTGGGAAATAAAGGCCTCTCCAGCCAGCCCTTGGAGCTGCTTTAACAAGTATTGTAGTTATTTTCTCATTGCTGGGACAAAACACCCAACCAGAAGCAGCTTATGAGAGAAAAGGGTTTATTTTAGGCTTACAGATTTCAGGGGAAGCTTTATCATGGCAGGAGCTGGCTCACTTCACCACACATCTGAAGCAGAGAAAGAATGGGCAGAGCTCAGCTGGGATGGACTACTCAAGACCAACCCTCCAGTGACATGCCTCCTTTAGCAAGGCTCCACCTGCAGGGGACTAAATCAGAAGTTGATCAAAAATAACTGATCTGCCAGGTGTGGTGGTGCACACCTTTAATCCCAGCACTTGGGAGGCAGAGGTAGGAGGATCACCGAGAGTTCAAGGCCACCCTGAGACTACATAGTGAATTCCAGGTCAGCCTGGACCAGAGTGAGACTCTACCTCCAAAACCAAAAAATAAAAAAAATAATAATAACTGATCTGGGCATGGTGGCGCATACATTTAATCCCAGCACTCAGGAGGCAGAGGTAGGAAGATCACTGTGAGTTGGAGGCCACCCTGAGACTCCATAGTGAATTACAGGTCAGCCTGGACTAAAGTTAAGACCTTACCTCAAAAAACAAAAACAAAAAAAAGACTGAGAAAAGAAAAAAAAAAAAAAAGACTGACAAAGGGCTGGAGAGATGGCTTTAGTGGTTAAGATGCTTGTCTGAGAAGTCTAAGGACCCAGGTTTGATTCTCCAGGTCCCATGGTAAGCCAGATGCACATGGTGGCGCACGTATCTAGAATTCATTTGCAGTGGCTGGAGGCCCTGACATGCCCATTCTTTCTCCTCCTCCTCTGTCTCCTCTGTCTCTCTCTCTCTCTCTCCCCCTCTATCTGTCTCAAATAAATAAAAATAAATCTTTAAAAAATTATTTTAAAAATAGTTTTAAAAAAATAACTGAGCCCAGTGTGGTGGTGCACACCTTTAATACCAGCACTTGGTAGGCAGAGGTAGGAGGATCGCCGTGAGTTCGAGACAACATAGTTAATTCCAGGTCAGCCTGGGCCAGAATCAGAATGAGACCCAACCTCGAAAACAAAACAAAACAAAAAAAACCCTGAGGCTATGGGGGATATTTATAATGAAACAACCACAGCAAGCTACTCTCCAGGGCATTTCAGGATGAGAAAGCCTAGGAAGTCTGTGAGGCTGACTTTGAATGATGAACATATAGTGGTCCTCAGACTTTATTCCAGTGAACCCTCACAGAGTCATGCTCTCTGGTTCCTCCTCGGAGTGCTGGATAAATAGAGGAGACTGTTTGGATTCCAAAACACAAGTCAAGGGGGCTCAGTGGATAAGGCACTTGCCTGCAAAGCCTTACAACCTCAGTTCAACTCCCCAGTACCCACATAAAGCCAGCTGTGCAAAATGGCATACGTATCTGGAGTTTGTTTGCAGTGGCAGGAGGCCCTGGCATGCCTGTAAACCCCCACCACCACCTCTCTTTCTCATAAATAAATTTTAAAAATTTAATAAAACAAGTCAGGAGGAAGAACTGCTGACCTAAAAATGCTATAGATAACTGTACTAATAGCACTGTGGTGGCTGAGTCAAGAGAACTGTGAGTTCAAGGACAGCCTGAGATATATAGAAAAAAAGCCCTATCTCCCCTCAAAAACAAAACCGATGGCAGAGTCTAACACAGAGAGGAAAAGGACATTTGCCATCTTCCCAGAACAATGACTGGAAGGTGAATGGAGCACGAAGAAGGGCAGAACTACTCACCTCATGGCTGGTCAGTGAAAGAGAAAAGGGACAAGGGCCCCATAGTCCTCTTCATGGGCCATGCTCCAAAGACCTGAAGGCATCTCCCTAGGCCCCACCATTCTGATTCTGAGAGCTAATATGCCCTTAACACATGGATACCTTTTGAAGGCATTTTACATTCAAACTTTAGCAACGTATTTTCAGCATTTCATAAATCTAAATTCTGCACATTATGATATAGTCTTACATTATTTCCTTTTTAAAGCCCATTCAGAATTCTATTTGGTTGTATTATTTCTAATTTCTTAAATTACAAGTAAGGCTTTTTTTTTTTCTTAGTTTTATTTCCCCCAGAGTCAATATGGCCCAACTAGTTCCCAAAAACCCTTAATAGAGTCCAAATGAAGTGGGAGTGGTAAGTTAGGAAAGGACCCTGTGGGAAATAAAGTAATAAAGAAGAATTAGAGAGAAAGGAGAAGAAAAAATGAAGAACTTCATAAACTAGTTTTTAGTCCTCTCCCATAGAAGAACAAATACATTTTCTTAGAGATGGGCTGTTTTCCCATAGGGTGATTTAATGAAACTTATTACCCAATTTATCCTTTCTAGTAAGATTTAGGCTGGAAGGGTAATAAAAGAACAACCCTTAGACCAGCACTCCCCCAAGTGCTCTCTCTCTCTCTCTCTCTCTCTTTCTCTCTCTCTTTCTCTCTAATTTTCTCTCAGAACCATGATGGTGGCTCTTTCTTTTTTTCTCAGAACCATGATGGTGGCATTTTTTTTTTTGAGAGAGAGAGAGAGAGATGGGCACATCTGGGACTTCAGCTGTTGCAAATGAACTCCAAATGTGTGCCCGTCCTTGTGAGCCCCCTTGTGCACATATGTAACATTGCATGCTTGCATCACTGTGTGTCTGGCTTACATGAGACCTGGAGTTTCGAACATGAGTTCTTAGGCTTCGTAATCAAGAGCCTTAACCGCTAAGCCATCTCTCCAGCCCGATAGTGGCATTTTTAATTCTATTCGTAATATTGTTGGCATCATTTCAGGATTATAAAATAAACACAGCTAGTATTTGTCATTTTGTCCCAGTGTTGACTACTTGAAGTTATAAGCCTACTATGGCTGCGTCTGTGGCCTTATGTAATGTCACCAGCATTTTGATGGCCCTCATCATAGCTCATCACACTTGGCTGACTCCAACTGCCACATGGTGATCTTCTCTAATAGAAAATGCTCTTACTCTAGAAGCTTGGGTTTTCATATTACTGCCATTCTCTGTTGTGGCTATCAACCATGAAGTAAAGGGAGCATAGTATAATGCAATCTTTGAGGGGGGTGCTAGAAATTAACCCCAGGGCTTTGCTTTATGTAGCATAGTGGATCTACCACAGAGCTATTCCTTTAACCCAATGCAATGAATTTTTTGCCCAAATTACCAAAATTCCCATCAATAAGGTATTTATTAGCTAAGTTATGGTTCATCTACAGAGCACAATTATAAATCATCAGAAAAGTGAGTTCCATTTTCATGGACTGTCAGCAGAAGTCAGCATTGCATAACTAGACCCTGCCGGTACTTTTTCTATCTCTCATCTCTATCTACACCTATATGAAAATGGATAAAAAGGGATTTGGAGACTTTATTGCCTTGACTAACAGGAATGCTTGAATGCACATGGAATGTATTTGGACACATAAATAGCATCCAATTTTTTTAAGTATAAAAATAAACTTGGAAGCAAAATATGAATTCAATGCACCATGCTTTTTGGCAGGGGAAGACCAGGCTGCCTGCCAGTTCACAGTGCCAGCTTCAAGTAAGCCAGCTAAGCAATGGGGATGGGGGGGCTCCAATAGGGTCGAGCAAGCTGTATAGCCCATAGAAAGGGGCTCTTCTCACCAGGAATGAGACAGGCAGTGATGCCCGGGTCAAGAACACTGAAGAGCTGTCAAAGACATATTCAAGTGAACCCAGAGCTCTCAGAGCTTCTCCCTTCCTTTTAGGAGTCATCTTTGGCTAAAGAGGATTAAGAAGGAACCCCAAATGATCAGTATCCATTCACAACAGCTCTCTGCAGGAGGGGAGGGCACAGAGGGGCTCTGCATCGGCTGCCACTGTGTCCACCCTCAACGATGTGTCCACGGGCTTGACCATGCTAACTCATCTTAAGAACTTAGCTTGAGGGCTGGAGAGATGGCTTAGTGGTTAAGGCATTTACCTGCCAAGCCAAAATACCCCAGTTCAACTCTCCCATGTAAGCCAGTTGCACAAGGGGAAGCATGCATCTGGAGTTTGTTTGCAGTGGCTGGAGGCCCTGGCATGCCCATTCTCTCTCTCTCTCTCTCTCTCTCTCTCTCTTTCTCTCTCTTAAATAAATAAATAAATAAATAAATAAATAAATAAATAAAAGTTTTTTCGAAAAAAATGAAAAGAACTTAACTTGAAATCTCAATGTAGATAGCAACATACAAAAGATTTCTCGCATGGCATGGTAACACACACCTTTAATCCCACTCTGTACTCAGGAGGCAGAGGTAGGAAGATCGCTGTGAGCTAGAGGCCAGCCTGAGACTACACAGTGAATTCCAGGTCAGCCTGGGCGAGAGTGAGATCCTACCTCAAAAAAATTTATTAACGATCACATTGGTCACCTTCATTATATGTATTTGACTATTAACTAGGTTTTCCAAGTTTTTAATGACTGTCAGGAGCTCATTGCTTTTTTTTTTTTTTTTTTCCTGGTAAAATTGCAGCGACAGTTAAGCAATACATGAAATGTAAGAAAAGCTAAATGCAACATAGTACTTGAACATCCTTGGATCCTCACAGACTTTATCTTCTTACCACTTATGCTGTATCGCGACAGAGTAGAGGCAGGATCCAAAAAAGGGCAGCTAGCCCCAATAATTGACTGCTGCTACCACAATGCATCACCCACAACCCCATGGGAAATACCTGCAACCCCATGAGGAGGACACCCAGAAGAATGGGGGCAGGGACGAGGAAAAGGATGGTACCAAAACATGGTGTAGCCATACTAAGTATGTCCATAATTAATAAAAAAACAAAATAAAAATACAAAACAACAACAAACAACAAAGGAGACCATTGAAAAAGCCTTTTATGGGGTCTAACACCAGAGGGCAGCAGGAGAGAGTGTGTCAGCAGGCTGGAAAAGGGAATGGAAGGAGCAGCCTGGCTTTATAGACAGGAAAGTGGTGTGGCATAGCTGGGCATGCATATGTAGAGTTGTAATTTATTTTTATTTTTTTTCTAATTTCTTTTATTCATTTATTTGTAAGAGATACAGAAACAGGCAGGGAAGGAGAGAGACAGAGATAGAGAGACAGAATGGGCATGCCAGGGCCTCCAGCCACTGTAAACGAACTCCAGATGCATGTGCCACCTCGTGCATCTGGCTTACATGGGTCCTGGGGAATCAAGCCTTGAACCGGGGTCCTTAGGCTTCAAAGGCAAGTGCTTAACCGCTAAGCCATCTCTCCAGCCCAGAGTTATAATTTTTGCCAAGCACACAACAGCTTTCAGTTTCACCACTCCAAGGCTTTCTATTTAAAAAAAAAAAAATGTATTTGTTTGAAAGAGAAAGAAAGGCAGATAGAAGGAAGTGGGGAGAGAAAGGATATACTAGGGCATCCAGCCACTGCAAGCCAATTCCAGACACATGCACCACCTAGTGCAGCTGGCTTATGTGGGTACTGGGGAATTGAACCTAGGTCCTTAGGCTGTGCTGTCAAGCACCTTAACCGCTAAGCCATCTCTCTAGCCCCTGAGGCTTTCTATTGTGTCACCAGTGAAAGCACTTCTGCCAGACCTGAGTGCAAATAGCTTCCAGGTGAGCTGGGTTATGTTGTGATCACCAAACCTTGTGATGGCTGAAGCCCTACAAAATGTTCTAAGCAGATGCGGCTGGAGGAGAGCCTTCCTGAGCAGGAGTCCTGATGTGACTCCCAAGTGTGTAGTTTCTTTAAGGGGACAACAGTGTCCAAAGCAGCCAGGCTGCCTGTGAAAGACCAGCTGCGGTCTCTCAGTTCTGAGGTAGCTAGGCAGGAGTCTGACAGCTGACAATCAATCAAAGAGTTAAACTTCATGCCCCCAACAATGAAACCACATTAAAAAGGGTTCTTACAACAAAGGCCTGTCATTAACATCTTGATCATTATTTAATTTATTTTATTTATGTTGTTTTTCGAGGCAGGGTCTTACTCTAGCCCAGGCTGACCTGGATTTCACTATGTAGTCTCAGGGCTGTCATTATTTAACAGTGCTTAACACTTAGTCGGATCCCTTCAAGGAGATTGGATTTCCCTCCAACTGTTTCCAAATGGTTTTAAAATTGAACGATGTTGAAGTTTTACCAATAGAGGAGATGCAATTTAAAATCACAGTATGAATTCTTTTTCACTGAACACATTGGAAAAGAACAGCATATTTGATAAAAGCAATCATGGAGAGAATGTGATGGGGTGGGACCCTGTTCATGGGAATATAAATTGGTACCACCCCACAGTGTTCACACTTTTTCATCTATTAATTCCTCTTTTATGTTTATCCTTAAATTAATCTCCACACAAGATACATAGATATACAGAAAATCACTGAAGTTTGTTTTTTAATCACCAATGACTAAAAAGACCCTAAAATGTCTTTCAGTTCAACACTAGACAGAGCAGTTAGGGTGTATTCAAGCCAGTAGAATATTTCAAAACTGTTCTTTGCTTGTTTACTATGATAGATGATAGATGACAGATAGATGGTGATAGATGATAGATTAGATAGATGATAGATATATATATAGATAGATAGATAGATAGATAGATAGATAGATAGATAGATAGATAGATGATTGATAGATAATAGATGATAGATTAGATAGATGATAGATAGATAGATGATAGGATAGATAGATAGATAGATAGATAGATAGATAGATAGATAGATAGATAGATAGATACAGGGTCTCATTCTAGCTCAGGCTAAAGCTAGTCCAGAACTCACTCTGCAGCCCAGGCTGTGTCTTCAAACCTACATCAATCCTCCTGCCTCAGCCTTCCAAGTCTTGGGGTTATACATACTTGGTTAAGAAGGAAAAAAAGTGGGTATGGTGGTGCAAGCCCATAATCCAAGTACTTGGGAGGTGGAGGCAGGAGAATCAGTAGTTTAAGGCCAGCTTCAGCTACACAGTGAATTTTAGGCCAGCCTTGATACATGAGACCTTGCCTCAAGTTTACAAAAGGAAGGAGGGGAGAGAGGGAGAGAGGGAGGGAGGGAAAGAAAAGCTTGCATGTCAGTAACTGTCAATTACAGCTGCCCTAAGATGGTGAAACTGGGAGACCAGGGAACAGAGATGGAGATAAAGGCAGCAGGTTTCTCCAAGAAAATGCCTTTCTTTTCTCCCTCTCTCTCTCTCTCTCTCTTTATTTTTAAGAGTTTATATTATCTTAATAAAGACATGTGTATAATGGATCCCCTCCAATATCCTTTCTTATCTCCTCTCTCTCCTATCTCTTTCCCCCAGAATTCTACATGGAAGAGAAAACAAGCAAGAGTTGGTTGGCTTGTTCCACCCACCATCCAGGTCCATCCGATTGCCTGCAAATCACATTGCCTCGTCTTTATTATGGCTGAGTAAACTTCCACTGTGTGTATATAACGCCTCCTTTTCTTCACCCATTCATCTGCAGATGGACACCTAGGCTGATTCATAAACTTGGTTACTGTGGGAACAAAAGTAGGTGAGCAGGTGTCTCTATAGTGTCTTTTGAGTATATACCAAGAAGTGATTCAGATGGTTTATATTGTTGTCAACTTGAATCTCTGTGAGGGACTGTACAAATGAGATCCACCTCTGGGCATGCCCTGAGGGATTATCTTGATTAGGTTAACTGAGGTGGGGAGATCCATATTAAGTATGAAGGGTGCCATTTCATGGGACCAGGTTCTGGACTGTATGGAAAGGAGAGGCCTGACTGAGCATTAGCATCAATCACTCTGCTCTGCTTCCTCACTGTGGAGCCATGTGACCAGCTGTCTCAAGTTCCTGCCACCATGCCTTCCCCACCATGGTGGACTGTGACAATCTCACCTATGCTGAGTTCCCACCTCAGTCCCTCCCTGTTGTGCTGTGGACTTGGTTAGGCTGCTTGGGTAGCTGGATCTGGTGCTCTGTTCAGCTGTGCTGGATGCCATGCAGCCTGGAGGCGGATGAGTTCTCTGGTGGTCTGTGGCACTGATGGTTGAGGGATGGGAGGCTGTGCAGGATGCCTGGAGTTGTACTGGAGCTGCTCAGCTGGTCCCATTTGTGTTCTTCTTCAGCAGCTGCTCAGCTGGTCTCTGCTGTCTTCTCCTTCAGCAGCTGCTCAGCTGGTCCCTGCTGTCTTCTCCTTCAGCAGCTGCTCAGCTGGTCCCTGCTGTCTTCTCCTTCAGCAGCTGCTCAGCTGGTCCCTGCTGTCTTCTCCTTCAGGTTTCTTGACTTCGCAAGGACACTGGTGTGAGTGGAAAATCCCTTCATCTGGTTTCTGCTCCTGCATCCCTGTGCCTGCCAGGTGGGTGCATGGATTGGGGCTGCCAGCACACAGATTGAGGCTGCTGGTGCCTCAACAGGATTCTGGTTGGGTTCCTGCTTTCTAGAAGATCTGAGTCTCTCCTGCTTCTCTGATGAGGTTGATAGTTTCTGACACACCTTCACTTTGTTGGTAGAAGAGGATATTTTTGCTGTTTTTCTGCTATTTCCCTAGGCTGTTTTGGTGTGGCTGCTATGCCACAATCTTACCTGGAAGTCAAGGTCTTTTACTGGTACCAGAGTTTGCTGTTTTATTTATTTTTATTATTTTTTTTATTTGAGACACAGAGAGAGAGAGACTGCGTAAGCCAGGGCCTCTAGTCACTGGAAAGGAACTCCAGTCACATGTGCCACCTTGCACATCTGGCTTATGTGGGACCTGGAGAGTCAAACCTGGGTCCTTAGGCTTCGCAGGCAAGTGCCTTAACCACTAAGTCATCTCTCCAGTCCAAGTTTGCTGTTTTCTCACAAGCCAGAGTGATTCCCTGGTCTCTGCTCCCCTTTGAGGGACTGGGGTTACAGGCACACGTGGTCATGCCCAGTAGTTTATGTGGGATCTGGAAATGTCAGCACAGGTGGCTTCAGTAGCCCTTAAGCCCTCATGCTTGTTCAGGAAGCACACTCACATACACACCACTGAACCAGCTCTCCAGCCCCTTGTTGCTTTTTTTTTCCCAAGAAAGCCTTTGGGGCCCAGGAGATTGCATAGTCAGTAAAGTGTTTGTTGCACATACATAAAAGCCAGGCATAGTAGTGCATGCCTGCAATCCCAGCACCAGGGAGGTGGAGACAGGAGGATCCTTGGCTGACTAGCAGAACTGCTGACCTCCTGATTCATTAGAGACTCTAGCCCCCAAAAAAAAAAAATAAGGTTGAAGCCAGGTATGGTGGCACACGCCTTTAATCCCAGCACTCAGGAGGCAGAGGTAGGAGGATCACTGTGAGTTCGAGGCCATCCTGAGATTACATAGTGAACTACAGGTCAGCCTGGACTAGAGTGAGACTCTATCTCAAAAAACCAAAAAAAAAATAAAAATAAAAATAGAAAATAAGGTTGAGGGCTGGGGAGATGGCTTAGCAGTTAAGCGCTTGCCTGTGAAGCCTAAGGACTCTGTTTTGAGGATTGGGTCCCCAATACCCAGTAAGCCAAATGCACAAGGTGGCACATGCATCTAGAGTTCATTTACAGTGGCTGGAGGGCCTGGTGTGCCCATTCTCTCTCTCTGCCTCTTTCTCTGACTGTCTGTAGCTCTCAAATAAATAAAAATAAACAATTTTTTTTAAATTAAAAAAATAATAAAAATTTTAAAATGTTGAGAAGCTGGAGAGATGGCTTAGTGGTTAAGGTTCTTGTCTGTGAAGCCTAAGGACCCAGGTTCGATTCCCCAGTACCCACATAAGCCAGATGCACAAGGTGGCACATACATCTGTAGTTCATTTGCACTGGCTGGAGGCCCCGGCACAACCATTCTCTCTCTCACTCTCAAATAAATAAAATATTTTAAAAATAAGGTGGAGGGCTGGAGAGATGGCTTAGGGGTTAAGGCGCCTGCCCCCTAAGCCTAAGAACACTGGTTCCAATCTCCAGCGGTTCCAATCTCCAGGTCCCACGTTTAGCCAGATGCAAAGTGATGCAAGGGCGCAATGCTATACTTGACCACAAGGGGGTGCACACATCTGGATTTCATTCACAGCAGCTGAGACACTGCTGGTGCGCCCATCTCTGTCTTCCTCTCTCTCTCTCTCTTTCTCTCTCTCTCTGTCTCTCTCTCCAAAAAAATAATAAAAAAAAATAAGGTGGAGAGTGACTGAGAGTTGACTTGACATCAAGCTGCACACACACACACACATACATCCCATATACACACATGCATACACCAAAAGAAAATCCTTTTATTGTATTTGCACTTTCTACCTTGTACACTTAACTACTTATCCACAAAAATAAGCTTATCGAATTAAAAACTAAGTAAAAAAAACTTGAAATAATTTATGGTATTCTTAGAACTTTAAATGGATTCTTCCTTATGTAAATACTCAGTTGTTAAAGGTACCAAATCAGAAAATGCACTATTTGGGAAAAGCGCTTCATGATACAATTGGCCATGTTTAAGATATATTTGAGTTGAGGTTTACCAAATATATTATACCATGCATGAAAACACAAAATTGTTATTTATTTATTCATTCATTCATTCATTTACATTGAGGCAGGGTCTAGCCCAGGCTGACTTCAAACTTCTTAGGTAGCAGAGGATGACCTTGAACTTCTGATTCTCCTGCCTCTATTTCCTGAGTGCTGGGATTACAGGCCTAGGCCACCATGCAGTTTATGTGGTTTATGTAGTGCTGAGGCTGGAACCGGGGGTCTAATACCTGTCTGGTAAGCATTCTCCCAACTGCGCTACATCCTCAGCCTGTACACTTATTTTAATTGATGTAAAAATAAAATCTTTTTGCAGCACGAACTCTCTTATTTGCTATGACGTAGCTGTCCTACTTATGGAAGGGCACCCAGAAGCCAAGTCCCAGGCTGATATATGCACCTTTGTATTAATAACAGTACCTTGCTTTTTATAGCAGCTTGCATGTGGGCTATTTGATTCTCTCCCCACCCCTCTATCCTAAATATAAGAAGCCATTTATATGTAAGGAATTTTTTTAGCTATCCTTTTGGTTTTTACAGATAAGAGAATCATAGTCCTGTTAGTTGATCTAATCTAGCTTCTTCCCTCCCCCCCACCCCGTCTCTCTCTCCTTCTTTTCTCCTTTCCTTTCTTTTGTGGATTTATCTGCTTTATGTGATCGACATGATTTTTCAGAATGTTAATGGCATTCAGGCAGTCATCACTTTCAATCATGTGCTTGAGGCCAGCCCCACATCTTGGCATTGCCCTTATGTACAGATTCCCTTATTTAATGAAAACAACTGTGTGTTTGTTTTTCTCAGTTGGGGAACCATTTTCCATGGTGACTTATTTAGAAATCCTAGGGGATGAGGAGGTCCTGTGAGCCATACCTCCTGATCTTCAGAGAAAGAAGGGGAAAGGAAGAAACGGCCATTTTCTTAGCTCCTTCGTATTCATGAATGCTTACTGTCCATTTTGAATAGAAGGTGGGTCGTGTGTGTGTGTGTGTGTGTGTGTGTGTGTGTGCCGTATATGTATAAGTGTGTGAGTTCTGCAGCATACCTGTGGAGGTCATAGGGCAATCTCAGGGTGTTTGAGACAAAGTCTCTGTTGTTGGTTCCTGCTGAAAACTAGCTGGCTTGTTCTTTAAGATTCCCCTGACTCTGCCTCCCATGGCCTTAGGTCCATCGGCGTTACAGGTGCATGAGTCTCTTAGAGTCAGGCTTGTGTACTACGATCCTTTAATCACTGAGCCGTCTCCTAGCTCTGGGTCATTTTAATTCTACATTCATTTGTCCTTTCTTCTAAGTTAAATGTTAACAACAATTTAGGCTGTTTGATTTCTATTTTCTACCTTTGGCTCTTTCCACTGACAACACATCTGGACCCCCTCCCCCATCACTTCTTGCCTTCAAAAATCAGCTTTTTGTCCAGACTCTCCTCTGTCACTTCCAGCCATCTCATTTAAATGGAAATTACATATTTTCTGTAAGGTTTCTGTGAGCCACCTTCTTCCCTTTCAGAGAGTAAAACGTGAATTTAAGGATGGCATATCCATTTCTTTCAAGCATGTGTTGGCCCCTAGTGGATCAAAAGTGACAACACATTTTGGGGGGCAGGGGAGACAGGTCATTCTTTGTTTTAGGAGAGCAGATTGCAAGTGCAGAAGGAAACACAATTTACTTTGCCAAACAGCATGTTTGCATTTGATGCAATTGCAAATTAATATCAATAGAATTGACCCCTTGCTAAATTTAAGGCAATGCAAACCCAGTGCAAGAAAAATGAGTAAAATTCAGGCTGGAGGGATGGCATAGCGGTTAAGGTGTTTGACTGTAAAGCCAAAGGATCCAGGTTTAATTCCCCAGGACCCACCTTAGCCAGATGCACAAGGTGGTGCATGAGTCTAGAGTTGTCTTCAGTGGCTGGAGGTCTTGGCATGCCCATTCTCTCTCTCTTTCTCTTTCTCTCTCTCTTTCTCTCTCTCTCTCCTTCTCTCTGTCAAATAAATAAATAATGAGTAAAATTTAATGTCAAAGGACAAACTAGGAAAAACAAACATGTCAAATAGTGAACATTCTTTTTTAAAATTTATTTTTATTTATTTCAAACAGAGAGAGAGAGAGAGAGAGAATGGGAGCACCAGGGCCTCTAGCCACTGCAAATGAACTCCAGACACATGCACCACTATCTGCATCTGGCTTACATGGGACCTGGAGAATCAAACCTGGGTCCTTAGGCTTCACAGCCTCAATGGCTAAGCCATCTCTCCAGCCCAGAACATTCTTAATATATAAAGAGCTTTTACAAATCTGTAAGAAGTAATTTTTTTCTGTAGTTTCCATATAAGGTTAACTTAAAAAAATCATAACATTCCTCTACTCTAGTAATAACCAGCCAAAAAATTTAAAGGCAATATAATTTATATTTATACATACATATGTACATATATTTACATGTATGTAGGGGGAGGGCTGTAGAGGATAAAATCTAGGGTCTCTCACATGCTAGGCAAGTGCTCTACCACTGACTACATCCCTGCATCTGTGTATTAAATTAAAAGGCATACATTAAGGCTCTTAAATCTTAAATGTTGACACAACATATTACCTCCCTCAGCCCTCCCTTCCAGTCCTCCTTCTGGTCACATGACACTTGAGTCTCTACTAATATGTCTTATTACTGTGCATAGTGGTTTTGCTTTATTTGTAAAATTTATATAAATGAAAGCATGTGTTTTACTCATTAGTATCTGTTTCTTTCATTGGACATGATGTTCATGAACTCAATCCACAGTAAGAGAATATATTCCTACCCATGTGTGATTCCATGCCATAAATGTATTGCAATGTCATGTAATATAATGCAAAGTCAGCTTCTGGTAGATGTCTGAGTTGTTTCCAGGTTTTGGTTAGTAGGAACAATGCTTCTGTGAGCATTCTTGTGACTCCTTGTGCACGTGACCTCAATGCCTACTGCTGCTCTTCCCGATTCTAGCCACACTAGCCTACACACCATTCTGCGAACCTTCCAGGTATGCTTCCACAGCTGGGCTTTTGCATCGACCATCTCTTATTCCCAGGATGCTTTTTAAATGTGCACATTGTATGCCCCGTACTTTTCTCAGGTCTTTGCAGATGGGTTTCTTCTTGGTGAGTCATTCTCTAGCCACGCCCCTTTACATTGAAAATCCTGCTTCTACCTTGGGAAGCTCAATTTCTAGTCTTTGACTTACTTTTCTCAATGATACAAGAATTTGACATACTTTCCACTTCATTTATCTATTTGTCTGTTTGTTCTGCAACCTTGCCTAAAACAAAGTAGATTCTCAAGAAATGCTGGTTGATTGACTAAATGAATAAATTAGTAAATGGATGAATGCTGAAATTAGTTAATAGCTTGCATCTAAAATACTCACAGTCCTTTTTAGAGCTTAAACATTTGAGTGATACAGCTATTTGCAAAATTGGTTTTCATTGAAATCAATCCAAAACTTATCAACACAAGTATTATATTTAGCAAGTAGATACAGGGCTCAAAAGGAATAAATGTCCTCACTTCTTACTGTAAAGGGAAAATGACTAAATATCTTGGGGGATTTTTTACTGCAAAAATTAAACCACGATGTAATACATTTACACAGAATGAAGAATATCTGAAAAAATCATCTAGCTGGCACAAAAATATATAGATTTTAGAGAAATTGTCATAGGTATGTGACAAAGCTATTTTTCAGTGGAATACAAGACTGGCACCAACATCTGTCTTAATAGTAAACTTGAGGGTGAGTGCCTGGGTTCTAACACTTAGTATGTTTCAAGTTTGTTGAATATACTTCGCATTCTTAACTCATTTAACACTCATATGAATAACTTGGGATTGTCACATTTTATTTTATTTTATTTTATTTTATTATTTGGTTTTTCAAGTAGTATCTCACTCTAGCCCAGGCTGACCTGGAATTCATTCTGTATTCTCAAGGTAGCCTCGAACTCATGGCAACCCTCCTGCCTCCTGAATGCTGGGATTAAAGGCATGAGCCACCACGCCAGGCTTGTCACACTTTTTATCCCAGTGTTAGGAATCTGAACTCAGCCTAGTCTGTGCTTTGAGCCATTGTGTATGGGTAGCTGATCTGCAGATTTACCCATGGAGAGACTGAGACAGAAGATCATATTAGCACCTTTAAAGCTATCAGTCTATAGCTACCCCTTCCTAATGATTTAAGTTTCTTTTGTGAGGATGATTTCAGAAGAAAAAGGAAAAGAAGGATATTTACTTAGACTCCACCCTGTTAGTCACAGTGCCTCCTCTTGGAATTCTCAAAGCAGCCTGGGAAGATGACATCATCACCTCACTTGCAGGACAAAGCAGGTGCCACTGTTATGATCCTGAGATTATCATAGGATGTTAATCAAATGTGAGTCAAACTGGATCTGACTCCATCAGCCGGTATCCTTCACTATGACACCTGGGGGATGGTTACCCAGAGAACAGTGAGTGTCTGCACAGAGGAGGGGGAACACCGTCCAGTTGATAACAGGCTACAATGGCTGTGGAATTTGGAAGAGAGCAGGCATTAATCTCAACTAAGACTTTCTGGGATTGCTGTTTAGCATTTGGCCTTTGAAAGTTAACACTGTATTTGCAACATCCCTTCCTATTATTGAGAGAATTATGTTTTGCTTTTTTCATGTAGATTTCAATTATGTAAATACATTGCAGTTTATTCATCCTACTATGGATAGATGTCTGACTTGCTTCCAGATTTGGGCTGTTATTAATAATGCTTCCATGTGGTCTGACTCTGGCCTTCAAAGTTCATTTCAGGTGAGCTTCAGACAAATGAGTCAGACAGGTCCCCTGGGATCCTATCCAAGTGTATTTATGTTTTCCATCGTTAAAGCAAAATATCTGAAGCTGGGTGAAATTATAAAGAAAAGAAGCTTATTGATTTTATAGTTTTGGAGATCCAGGGGCATGGTGCTAGTGCCAATGAGGTGCTAGTGGAGGCTCTGGCTACATCACAGCACGGTGCATCTTGGAGGGAAGATGTGCAAAAGGGAGACATCACGTGGTATGGCAGGAAGCCAGAGCTGTGAGAGACCTGCCCTGCCCTTTGGTAATAACTCTCTAGATCTAGCTTTGTTCTGTCCATATGAAAACACAGCTCTCAGGATGGGGAGATGGCTCAGTGGTTAAAAGCGCTTTGCTTGCAAAGCCTGCCAGCCCAGGTTCATTACCCCAGTAGCCACATAAAGCCAGACACAAAAAGTGGCACATGCATCTGGAGTTCATCTGCAGTGGCAAGAGGCCCTGAGGCATCCCTACTCTAAACAAACAAACAACACAGCTCTCGCCTCAAAGGGGGTAAGAGAGTTCACTCAGGAGCCAAATATGAGTGACCATGGCCCAGGGACACAGATTTAGGTGCTCTAACCGAAATGCTCCAACGTGGTAACAGCTTCACGAAGTTTTTGTAGTAACAGAACAAAGAAAGTCATCAACCAATGTATTTTTTAACTATATTGGTGGAGGGCTGGAGTGATGGCTCAGTGGTTAAAGGAGCTTGCTTGTAAAGCTTGATGGCCCTGGGTTCAATTCCCCAATGCCTACATAAAGCCAGATGCACAAACTGGTGCATGCCTCTGGAGTTTCTTTGCAGTGCCAGGTGGCCCTGGTGCACCCAGACTCACTCCGTCTTTCTCTCTCTTAAATAAATTTTTAAAAAAAAAAATTTAAACATTCAGAAATACAAATTTGTGGGTACTTCAGATAGGCAGGTCACAGTAAAGCAGGGAAAGCTCTGCTCCAGCCTCACATGTTCTCTGGTGAAACTTTCAGCTGCTTGAAAGTCTGTTCCACAAAAGGATTTACCTGATAGTCACAGGATGGCAGCTCATGCATGTGGGAAATCAATGGCTTCCTAAGGGTCTGACATAGCCCAAGATAATTTGTCTCTGGACCTGCAACATTCAACTGTCCACAGTTTTAACTGGTCAGTCATCTTTGTGGACTGTTTGTTTAATATGGGTCTGGCTTCTGGGACAACTTCAATTCACAAGTCCCACAAGAACTTTGCTCATAATCCCTTCTGTCACATCTTACTCTGGTTGGCCATATTAGTGACCAAACTCCCCAAACATGACTTGCTTAGAACAAACTTCATCCAAACCATAGCACAAATCTAATCTTCATTTGTTTTTTGTTTATTTGTTTGCTTATTTATTTTTTAAATTTTCAGTCTTTTTTTTTTTTTTTTTTTGCCTCTGTGTGTGGTATGTATGCATGTTCATGTGTGTGTGGGCACACATACATGCAGGTCCAAGTGCCAGAAGTTGAGAGTATCTTCTTGATTGTTCTCCTATTTACTCTATTTATTGAGACAGGGTCTCTGGCTGAACCCAGAGATCACTCTCTTGCCTAGTCTAGCTAGCCAGCCTGCCCTAGATCCCATTGTCTCTGCCTCCTGAGTAGATCAACTACCTGCCTGGCATTTATGTGGGCGCTAGGGATCCACACTCCAATCTTCATGCTTGTGTGGCAAACATTTTATCCACTGAGCCATCTCCCTTGTCCCATAATCTTCATTCTTACACACAATCTTTAATAAATGGTACATTCCAGGTCCAGTGGTTGAGACTGAAAAAGTGCTTCCTCCTGCTGTTGGAGCATCTAATTGACTGTAATGACTCCCAGCAATACCACAACCCTGTCATGGCCCCGTGAGAACTCACTAATGTCAGTGCTTTCATGTTTCAGTGTTGTTTTTATTTTAAAAAAAAAAAAACGAGCAAACGAAAGTTTAAAGAATGCCATCCATTTTCCTGGCTAGCTTTGGTCTAGGGCATAGGCACACAATAGTTTAATGGAAAAATATGACTTGCAATAGGATAACAGAATAATCTGTCCCAAGGAGGTAATCTGATGAAGGACATTCGTTCACCAGATAGCCAGAAGGGATATTTCTATTGAAAACTCAGTGAAACATAACCCAGAACAATGAAACAGACATCAATCCATCCACAGAGTGAGAAAAACAACCCGCAATAGAATGCTTAGTGAGGAGAAATGCAAGATGGAGAGGCTCAGGCCACACAAAGGAGTCACATTGAAGCCGAGTGGTCCTTTTGCGGAGTGCCAGATTCCGCATGCAGCAGCTGCTCTCAGAGTGACATGGTAATGAATCTCTGTCCATTTATTGGTCTTTCAGCCTCCAGGGGACTTACTCAGCCAGCAGTTCTATTTTCAGAAGCAGAGAATAAACACATGCCTTAATCCTACCATTTAAAACCTAATAAGTATCCTCACTGAGACATCTGTGACCAGCTTCGCCACTGTTCTTTTGTGATTCATATGCATATCTATCTACATTTACATGTTTATAGATTCCATCTATTATTATCCTCTCTCTCTCTTTTCTCTCTCTCTCTCAACAGAGTCTCATGTAGCCCAGGTTGGCCTCAAACTCACTTAGGTAGCTAAGCTTAACCTTGAACTTCTCATCCTCTTGCCTCTAACTCCTGAGGGCTGGGATTAAAGGCATGCATTACCTTGCCCCGTGTGTGTGTGTGTGTGTGTGTGTGTGTGTGTGTGTGTGTGTGTGTGTATTTATTTATTTGAGAGAAAGAGGCAGAGAGAGAGAGAGAGAGGGAGAGAATGGGCATGCCAGGGCCTCCAGCCACTGCAAACAAACTCCAGATGCATGCACTCCCTTGTGCATCTGGCTTACGTGGGTCCTGGAGAATCAAACTGGGATCCTTTGGTTTTGCAGGCAAATGCCTTAACTGCTAAGTCATCTCTCCAGCCCACCATGCCTAGTTTTATGTAGTGCTGAGGATTGAATCCAAGGCTATTACACATGTTAGTCAAGTACTCTACTAATTGAACTACATCACAGACCCCCATCTATTATTACTTATATATTGCTTTGCTTGGTTAAGAGTTTAAGGACTTTGTATGGCTGCAAATCTCGGCTATATTCCTTAGTAGCTAATTTTTTCAAAAGCTGTTTTACCTTTTTTTTTTTTTTTTCAGTTTCTTCATTTTTAAACTAGGATGAAAAGCAGACCTAAGTGGACTGGGTCCATGGATTACAGATATCAAATGAGAGGCTGTATGTAAAGTGCACAGCACAGTATCTGGCTCAGAATACTCCGTTAGGTGAACCAAGCTTACAGGGCTTAGTCATGTGTCATGATTCATAGCTTGCCAAGAGCTTTCACACACCGTGTTCATCTGCTCTTCACAATGACCTCATAACAAGGGCCAAGTTTCCCCTGTGTTACATGTGGGGAGGATTAGACCTCCAGCATCACTCAATTCCTCATTCAACACACTGAGCGAGGGAGAGTGAGGGTCTCTTACATAAAAAAAGATACTTTCATTCATCCTTAGGTTTTTGTTGTTTGCTAGATCTCATGCTACATCCTTTAAAACTAAAAATTTTAAATATTCATACTTGTCCATTTTTGTTCAGAATGACCAAATTCCTATGAGAACCTGAATCATGCTCCTCCTGCGCCTCTAGTGTCCCTTAAGAACAACTCCAAGGAGCAGAACTGCTGAAACTAAAATTGTATCTGTGTGCATTACCATCCATTTCTAAAAATTACTGAGATTTCAAGGAATTTTTACTTCCCTGAAGGAAGAAACATGACAGAAACCCAACTCAAACTGGTTCTGGATAGAATTGTGTTTCCCTCTAAAACTAAGCGACAGTTCCAACCCCAGGATTCAGAAGGTGATCTTGTTTGAAGAAAGGGTCTTCACAGAGGCAGTCCACTTAAAATGAGGGAACTCTGATCCTGTAAGACCCATATCCTTTAAGAAAGGGAAGTAGGTCGCGGAGACGTAGGGAGGAGGGCGCCATCTACAGGCCGAGATCGAGGAGAGAAAGATCCTTCTTTGCAGCCCCAGGAAGAAACAGCCTCTGACACCTCACCTCTGGTTCAGACATCCAACCTCCAGAAGTGTAAGACGACAAATTCCTGTTGTAGGTCTGTGAAGTCTGTGGTACTGTTTACAGCAGTCCTAACAAGCAAACACACCCTCGTATACCTGAGAAGGTCATGGATTTCAGCATAGATGGGTCTAAAAGAAGAAATGATATCATTGACATTAGATATTATGTCATTTGTATTTTGTGTTCTATGCTGATGCTGATGTTTTATCATAATGTGTCAATATTAAAATTTTCATTTTTCCATTTTTTGTATGTCTGAAGCTCATGCAACTTACAGTTTCTTCTTCTTCATTATTCACGGTGCATAAAGTAATAACATGTCTTAAAACTAATATTATTTTAGGAATCTTTAGAACTGTTTCCAGACAGACTACACAGATGGGCAACCCTTCCAGCTCAAATCCTAATGCCTCAGTTACTTCCTGTCCTCCGTGGATGTGGTGATTTGAATGTGAAATGTCCCCACAGCTTCCTGTGTTTTGAATACTCGGACCCCAACTGGCAGCAATTTGGGAAGGTTATGGAGCCTTTGGGCAGTGGAGCCTTGCTAGAGGAAATGTGTCTCTGAGAGTGGAACTGGAGCTTGATCAGTTCAGGCCCCTGGGTGTTCAGAGCTTGCTCACTCTTGCTGCTCCCTCCCAGCTGAAGTGACAAGATGTGATGCCTCGCCTCGGCTCTGCTGTGCTTTCCCTGCCATGATGAAACGTCCTCTTGAAACTGGAAGCCTGAAATAACCCCTTTCCTCCCCAGAGCTGCTTCTGGTCAGCAGTTTTGTCCCAGAAACAAGAAGTTAACTGCAACTGTGGAATAAAAGAGCATCTCCTAATTATGTTAGTAAGAGGCCCAAAGTAAGCATTCTCTAGCTGTAACTGATCTGGCCTTGGGCAAGCCGATCTTAGAAAACAGATTTAAGGGGAGGGCCAGAGGGAGACTGAATACAACTCAGTCACATACCCAAAGGTGATTTCCCAAAAGGAATGGAAAGGAATAGCTGTTACCAGGACAAGAAGTCTAAATGCTTGAAAGGCCCATGTCACCTCAGGCACCTGCACTCACAGGGTGACTCATGTGCTTCTCACTGCAACTCTGTGAGGCAGAAAGCATGTCATGTCCATTTCATGGACCAGGAAACTGAGGCTGTGAGAGTCACAGACCTGGGAACAGAACCAAACATGACCTAATAGTCAATACTCACTAAATACTTAAAATGAACCAGGCATGCCTTCAGGACTCAGAATACGGGCATGCTTCTTTTCCACTCTTTGATGCCCAGGGACCAGGGGAGAGAGAGATGCAAAGCACCAAACAGCTCATTATGAATCAAAGAGCACCAAACCAGAAAGCAGACAGGGGGACTCAAAGCCCTGAACTCTTTCCCTCTACATAGTGGACAACATTATCCTGGCCTTTCTTTTTGTTTCATTATGAAACAATTTCCCATATTAATAGAAATTTTCAAAGCATCTGTTTCATCTCACTTTCAAAAATTATCACTAGGTTATGATATAGCTTGCTAATGCAGAAATAAAAAAGTGATGATTTTGTGAAATACAAAGGCTTCTAGAAATATCTATCACAGTCTGTAATAAGATGTGTATCTTTCACCTCTATGCTATGATTTGTAAAACATATTTTTTTATAAGCAGAAAAGGACAGAGAGAGAGAGAAAAAATAGGCATATAAGGGCCTCTAGCCTGCAAACAAACCCCAGAGCCATGCTCCACTTTGTGCATCTGGCTTTATGTGGGTACTGGGGAATTGAACCCAGGTCATTAGGCTTTGCAGGCAAGTGCCTTAATCACTGAACCATCTCTCCAGCCCTATCCTACAATTATTATTATTATTCATTTGAAAGAGAGGCAGATAAAGAGGAATAGAGAGAGAAGAAGAGAGAGAATGGGTATGTCAGGGCCTCCAGCCACGGGAAATGAACTCCAGACATATGATCCACCTTGTGCATCTGGCTTGCATGGGTACTGGGGAATCAAACTTGGGTCCTTATGCTTCACAGGTAAACTCCTTAACCACTAAACCATCTCTCCAGCCCCTATTCTATGATTTTTGATGACCAGTGAGGATGGCTGTCCCAATCTCACACCAGTGTCTGCATGCTTCTTTAGGTCTCTTCCCTTCCTCCTTTCTAGAATCTCTTTTCTGCCCTTGCCATGCACTGCTCACCTGTACCTTTATGATGTCCAGTGTATGTCTTGGCAAGGCCATTACCCACTGTCAGAATGATAAACCAAGTTTATTTTCCAGAATTAAATCTGAGTTCATCAACTATCAGAGTTCTTCAGGAGTTGTATTCCTTTTCTATATACACCATAAACAGCTGGTCTCTCTATTTTTAAATATTTTCATTTATTTATTTATTTGCAAGAAGAGAGAAAGAGAAAGAGATAGAGGGAGAGAGAAAAAGAGAGGGAGAGAGAGAGAATGGGCACACCAGGGCTTCCTGCCACTGCAAACGAACTCCAGATGCATGTGCCACCTTGTGTACCTGGCTTTATGTTGGTACCAGAGAATTGAACCCAGGCCATCAGGCTTTTCAAGCAAATACTTTTAATTGCTAAGCCAGCTCCCCATCCCAAACTGAGCTATTTCTATTCATCAGAGACTAGATCTTTAGCCACACAATGTATCTGTTAGGCATGAAATTGAGTTTTCAATATCAGAATTCCCATAAGGCAGTATAGAATCTCTAAGATAGAAAGCACTTCTGCCAGGCGTGGTGACGCATGCCTTTAATCCCAGCACTTGGGAGGCAGAGGTAGGAGGATCACCATGAGTTCAGGGTCACCCTGTGACTGCATAGTGAATTCCAGGCCAGCCTGAGCTAGAGTGAGACCCTACCTCAAAAAACAAAAAAAATAAAAATAATAAAAAGAAGAAGAAGAAGAAGAAGTTAGAAAACACTCCTGGATTTGCATAAACCAGATGGAAATACCCCATTCTCCATACCACTTTATAAGCCCATCTCCAGTAGCTCTTCAAATGACACTGGATATTCAGGACTGTCTATAACTGGCACAGGTGAAATGCTGCTATGTAGATTCCTAGAAATGATCAGAATCACCTAGAAATCCCCTTTGGGAAGGAAAATAATAGTGCTATAAAGCACATTCCTGCTGGAAAAGGAGCTGGCTGTGCTCACCATAAATTCCTTCTGTTGAGATGACCTTGTAGAACAGGCAGAACAGGAGCAGACCGTGTCTTGCACACGTCTGTTTAACTTACACCTCATAGCTCCTCAAAGTGAGCAGGTGGCCTCAGTGGGACTCCTGGCCACCTTGCTCTTCTCCTGTATCTTCTGTGATGGTCTGGCTCCTAACAAGCAGCCTCTATAAAGACTTTTCTAGCAACTACTTCACTATCCGTAGGTATTATTTCTACTTGGATCATATGCCCTATCCTTCTCGTGTCAGTCATTCACCGCAAGTCAAGATGTCTTCTTCTGAAATAACACCTGCTTTTCTAATTATAGTAGGAATCCACATATTGGTGGTTTAGCAAACATGAACTATGTAGAGAAGACATTTTAAAATCCTCAGCAATACTAATATTTAGAGATAACAACTATTAATATCTTATGCATTTTCTGGCTGCATTTTTAATGTGCACACATGAATTTGTTTTAATAAACTTCTCTTAAGGCACTTGCCTGCAAAGCCTAAGGACCCAGGTTCGGTTCTCCAGTACCCATGTACACCCAGATGCACAGGGTGGTGCATGCACCTGAAGTTCATTTGCAGTGGCTAAAGGCTTTGTTATGCCCATTCTCTCTCTCTCTCTCTCTCTCTCTCTCTCTTTTTCTCTCTGTCGCATGCATGTGTGCACATGCTTTCTCAAGGAAATAAAGTTTACAAATACATTTTTAAAAAGAGTTCAAGCCAGGCATGGTAGCACACATCTTTAATCCCAGCACTTGGGAGGGAGAGGTAAGAGGATCATAGTGAGTTCAAGGCCAGCCTGAGACTACATAGTGAATTCCAGGTCAGCTTGAGCTAGAGCAATACCCTACCTCAAAAAAAAGGGCGGGGGGTTGTCTCTTTTATGCCCTTGATATATAAACCCAGGATGCTCTTCATGAAAGGATTAGAAATTTAAACCATCAGCGCTTTATGACAGCCTCTTTCCATATTCCTCCACATGCAAGGGTTTTACTAAAACTCTTAATTTTTTTGGTATATAATAGGTATATTATACATTTTATTTCTATGATACTAATAAGTTGCATCCTGTATTACATATGTTTGTTCCCTAAATGCATTCATTTTATAGGTTCCTCTTGGCATTCTTTGTCTATATTTTTCTATAGGATATTAAGATTTATTTTCCTGGTTTTAAAATATTTATTTTTGTTTATTTATTTGTGAAAGTAAGAGAAAGAGAGAGAAAGAAAGAGAGAGAATGGGTGCACCAGGGCCTCCAGCCACTGCAAATGAACTCCAGACACATGCACCATCCCATGCATCTGGCTTACATGGGTCCTGAGGAGTCAAACCTGGGTCCTTTGGCTTTGCAAGCAAGCGCCTTAACTGTTAAGGGCTTTTTTATTTTTCTTAAAGAGAGTCTCAGGGTGACCTCAAAGATCACATACTGACCTCAAGTCCTCAATTTCAGCCTTCTGAGTGTTGTGGGTCACAGACCTGACTCACCCTAATTCTTTTCTTGATTCACATCTTCTCCCACCCTGTACACACGCTCAAGCCTCCTAATGTGCTTCATGCCTATCCACCTCCATGATCTGTAAAACACGTGTGACTGTAAGCATGTAGTCTTAAATTGGCAGAATGCAGCATCATTTAATTCTACTGATTTTTATTTGGCATAATTCTAAAGATTGCATCAGATATACACTAAAAAGATCTGTTGTTTATTCTTGTTCATGTTTGTACCATGTTTTCCTCAAAGGGTTTTCTGATTAGGGACAAATTCAATTAGAATGAGAGGTAATGAGTGACAGGGAAGAGTCACCTGAGGATGTCTGGATGCTGGACAAACTCATATCCAGCTCAGGGAAGACTTTTGGAACAAAAAACACCAGACCGAGTCTCGAGCTGAAAACTTGCAGCCTGTCAAAATTTAATAACACATCATCATGATCTGGGCTTAACTTTTAAATAACACATATTTTGTCTGCAGAACTTGATCTCATACTCCTTGAAGTCAGGGACTATTTTCCGTGTCCTCCATCCACACTACCAATCAGGAATGGATTGGCCCTCTAGAGACATGGAGTTGGCTGGGAATATTGCTCTGGTTTTTTGCCTACTGACCATGAGAATCTAGACTCAGTTCCCAGCAACACACACACACACACACACACAGAGAGAGAGAGAGAGAGAGAGAGAGAGAGAGAGATTAATGGAGCAAAATATTGCTGCACAAACTGATTAAAATGATTTCATTCTCTCATGGAGTAAAACTCAATGAAATATTTTGTTAACTAAAGTTTTCCATTTTCACTTTTTATTTAGTTTTCAAACACTACAATCAATAATGTAGTGGGGAGCCTTGTGAATTAAGTCAGTAAGCACAGAGCAACCTCCTGAATTAGTTCCAGGATTCAATGAGGCTGAAATGGGTGCCTTTTTCATTTTCAAATACCTGTGAGACATCCCCAAGTATGTCTTATTCTTTGGTTGACCCAAGGAATCAAAGCACTCACTAGAACTGGGTAGACCAATGCTTCTCAACAAATACTTGATCCTGCATTTGTAATTTTTTTTTCTTCGAGATAGGGCCTTACTCTAGCCCAGACTGACCTGGAATTCACTATTCAGTCTCAGAGTGGCCTCAAACTCATGGCAATCCTCCTATCTCTGCTTTCCAAGTGCTGAGATTAAAGGCATGAGCTACCACATTCAGCTTATAACATATTTTTTAAAATTTTTGTTTATTTTTATTTATTTGAGAGTGACAGAGAGAGAAAGACAGAGAGAATGAGCGCACCAAGGCCTCTAGCCACTGCAAATGAACTCCAGATGTGTGCGCCCCTTTGTGCATCTGGCTTATGTGGTTCTGGGGAATCGAGCTTCAAACCGGGGTCCTTAGGCTTCACAGGCAAGCTTTTAACCACTAAGCCATCTCTCCAGCCCCAGCTTATAATATTTAAATTTTTTTTTTGTTTATTTGCAAGTGCATGTGTGGGAAGAAGGACAGAGAGACAAAGAGAATGGGCCCCGCCAGGCCCTCTAACCACTGCAAAGTCCAGATGCATGTGCGACCTTATGCATCTGACGTATGTGGGTATTGGGGAATCAAACCTGGTTCCTTAGGCTTCGCAGGCAAGCACCTTAACCACTAAGCCATCTCTCCATCCCAGGATTTCTTTTGGTCTGTGCACTTTCCTGCCTTGTTCTGGGGTACTTTCTTGCTTTGCCACATGTGTGAACTCTCTTTAAGCTCTGAGTCCTTTACCATGTCTTCTTCGACTTGTCTGGCCCCACGTTTGTGTAAGCCCCTTCTCCAGAGGCTTCTTCCCTGGAGACTCCTCTATGTGAAGGAGATTCTCGCCATCTCTCCTCCCCATTGCCAGCCGGTCTAGGGGGAGAATATTTTTTTTACTTGGGCTTCCCTGCTAGCCTTTCTTCTGGATCCTAACTCTCCTTAAAAAAAAAAAAAAAAAAAAAAAAAAAAAAAAAAAAAAAAAACTTATAATTTACAATTTCCCTTCTCTCAGTGTTTTCAATTCTTTGCTAACTTGGACAAGAACCCAAAAGTTGGGGTCCATGGGTCTGGAAATTTCATGTGTCATTATGGAATCTAACCCTCACTGCATCAGTAGCAGTTGAAGAAGGAGATGAACAATGGCAGTAGCTGCCTCCCAAACAAGTGCAGCTGTGACAGTCACCATACCAAAGAGGCTCGTGGACAGCTCAAGAGAGAGGCAGTGAGGGTGGGAACTAGAGGGATGTCAGGAGGATAGAGGCTCATGAGATTCCTTTGCTGGGAAATGTCTTTATCACATCTAGGTGTCTTCAGTCGGAGGTGTCTTCTACTTACAGTGTATTGCTCAGCTGTGTGACATCTAAAATTAGTGATTTTTAAAAAGTCAGCAAAGAAGAGGTGATCTAGAGGTTGGTTTTTTTTTTTTTTTCCTTTTTAACATTAGGACTGGAAATCTAGCTCCAAATAGCCAACAAAATGCAATATGTGGGCTGGAGAGGTGGCTTGGCCGTTAAAGGTGCTTGCCTGCAAAGCCAAAGGACCAAGGTCTGATTCCTCAGGACCCATGTAAGCCAGAGGCACAAGGTGGTCCATGTGTCTGGAGTTCCTTTGCAGTAACTGGAGGTGCTGGTGTGTCCAATTCCCTCTATTTACTTCTCTCTCTCTTTCATAAGAAAATAAATATAAAATATATATTTTTTAATGCAATATGTTAGTAGAGCATGGTGGTACACACCTTTAATCCCAGGGTTTGGAGTTAGAGGTAGGAGGATACTTGTGAGTTTAAGGCTAGCCTGGGCCTACATAGTAAATTCCAGGTCAGCTTGGGCTAGAGCAATTCCCTACCTAAAACAAAACAAAAACAAAAAGCAACATGTCTTTAAAGCTTGGGAACCATAAGGCCAAATTTATTGTTTGATTATAAAGGCAACATTTCCCTAACTACACTCACAGACCATGGGTAAGTCAGATTACCATACTATTGCAACTATTGCAATGGAAAAAAATCGGGGCTGGAGAGATGGCTTAGTGGTTAAAAGCTTGCCTGTGAAGCCTAAGGACCCAGGTCCGAGGCTGGATTCCCCAGGACCCATGTAAGCCAGATGCACAAGGTGGCGCAAGCATCTAGAGTTCTGCAGTGGCTGGAGGCCCTGGTGTGCCCATTCTCTCTCTTTCTGTAGCTCTCAAAAAAATAAATACAAATAAACAAAAATAAATTCACATAAACGGAGTTTAACTTCTGTATGTACTGAGGTGCCTGGAAGTTTAAAAGTGAGGATGAAGCCAGGTGTAGTGGCACTCGTCTTTAATGCCAGCATTTGGAGGCAGTGGTAGGAGGATAATTGTGAGTTTAAGGCCAGCCTGGGTCTACAGAGCGAGTCCCAGGTCAGCCTGGGTTAGAGTGAGACCCTACCTCTAAAAAAAAATTTAAAAAAAAAAGAGGATGAAATGGGTGTGCAGTGGCACTGAGTGGCCAATTCCAGTGGGACTCTTTTCCAGGACTCTTTTCCAGGTTTAAAAATAACAAAAAACACCTCCACACAAAGGCCGGCGCGCTTTACATTGCAGGAACCTGGCGCAGATGCGGTGGTCAAGACAGAACTACAACTCCCAGCAGCACGTGCGAGACTGACAGGCCAACTTCCGGGACGCCGTTTTTCAGTGGTCCAGCGGGGCCTACAGGCTCCATCCTCAAGAGATCGCCCGTGGCGGCAGCGCCAGCGGAGCCACAGGCCGACTTGACTACCGCCAAGCCCAGCAAGACGAGAGACTCAGGACCCGGATGAGAGGAAGTCTGGGCGGGGAGAGGCGGTGCGGGGGCGCGCTGACGTCACGTCCGCTGGGCGGGCCCTCGCCGATCCCGCGCAAATTGAAAGGTCCGTGAGTGCTCGAGTCGTGGCGGCTGGTCGCGGCTGTCCTGCGCCGCGGGCCCGGCACGAGTGAGTGAGGCGTCGCGGGCGGTTCTGGGTCTCCGTGGGCGCCGCCCTCGAGTGCGGGCTGGCGGGGGGAGGACGAGTGGGTCCCCCCGGCTCCCATCAGGAGCTCCAGGGAGGCAAGGCCAGCGTGCGGCGTGGTCCTCCCCTCGGTACCCGAATGTCGCGCGGGGTCCTCCCCTTGGTACCCCGATTGTCGCGCATGGTTCTCCCCACGGTACCCCGAATGTCGTGCGTGATCCTCCTCACGGTACCCCGGTTTTCACGCGTGATCCTCCCCTCGGTACCCCGATTGTCACGCCGTGGTCCTCCCCTCGGTACCCCGAGTGTTGCGTGTGATCCTCCCCACGGTACCCGAGTGTCGCGAACGGTGCTGGGCTCGGTGGGAGCCGGAGGGGGGTCGCGGAGGAGCAGACCACTTTCCCCCGAGGCGGGCTGTCCAGCTTCAAACACGCAGCGCCCCCACTCGTGAACGGTGACGCGTGTGTGTTTTCCTAAACAGGCAGTGGCAGGGGCTCGCCCATCCCCGAGGGCCACTCTACGAAGTCGCTGCTGCTGTTTACCTCGATGCCACCCGTGGATCGCCGGGAGCTGCTGCATATCACATGGAGCTCAGTCATTCTTAGGACGCAGAGCAGGAATTACTGACCCGTGGAGATTTACTGGGTGTCGAGGAAACGTCCCTGAGCCTCATGAAGTGTCTACAGTGTATGCCCGTTTTCCTCAGCATGAACGATAGCGGTTTTTAGAGACAGTGTTCTCAGAGCCTGGCATGAGGACCACCTGCGTCCAAATCTGCGCGTGTTTTAAATCCAGAGTCCTGCCACACTCTAAAGCTAGTGAATCGTAGTGACTGGGAGTGGAGTTATAGGTCTATGGACCTCTGAAATTTGAGGACTGCTGAGAGAGCCTTGGAATTCTCTTATGGTGTCCATAGGTAAGGCTGGTGTCTGATCTTGTATTCTTGTATTTTCCTCTCCTTAAAGACTGAATCTGGGAGAGAGGCTTGTTTTAAGAAATGCCAAGCAGCTGTCCCCATTGCAGTCTTTTACTTTGTAGGGTGAAGTTACAGTATGTAAGGGTGGAGAGGATTAGTTGCTTCAGAAAAGACAATGATGGCCTTCATCTAAGGGGCTTCAAGAGAGTGGGAAGTACAGCATTTTTCTTGACGCTGTATTTGCACAGTGAACATCGTTTTTCACTTCTTTGGTGCAGCTTTTCAGTCTAATGAAGTTGTCACTGGGCACCACCATGGCTTATTACCAGAATAGCCATTGCTTGGAATAATACATTCTGATGGCAGCGGATTTTCTGTCATCCAGTACAGATCTATTGGGCTGGAGAGATGGCTTAGCAGTTAAGCGCTTGCCTGTGAAGCCTAAGGACCCCAGTTCAAGGCTCGATTCCCCTGTACCCACGTAAGCCAGATGCACAAGGTGGCGCATGTATCTGGAGTGCGTTTGCAGTGGCTGGAGGCCCTGGTACACCCATTCTCTCTCTCCTCTCTCTGTTGCTCTCAAATAAATAGCTTAGGAGCAGGGAGTGGTGGTGCACGCCTTTAATCCCAGCACTGAGGAGGCAGAGGTAGGAGGATCGCCATGAGTTCAAATCCACCCTGAGACTTCATAGTGAATTCCAAGTCAGCCTGGGCTAGAGTGAGACCCTACCTCAAAAAAAAAAAAAAAAAAAAAAGAAAGAAAGAAAGAAAGAAAGAAAGAAAGAAAGAAAGAAAGAAAGAAAAAAAGAAAAGAAAAGCTTGGGGGAAAAAAAAGACAGATCTGTTTCTATGATTCTGCTTATTTTACTTTCCTCTTGAAATGTTCACCTTTCCACAGACTTAAAGTTTCTGCTATGCAACTTTGCATGTGGCTCTTTACTCCTTTTTTGTAAAGGCCATGTGATGATGCCTTAACACACACAAGTTTGTAGGTTCTTAACAGTGCCTTTTTCTTTTCTTTCTTTTTTTTTTTTTTTTTTTTGATTTTTCGAGGTAGATTCTCACTGTGGCCCAGGCTGACCTGGAATTAACTATGTAGTCTCAGGGTGGCCTCGAACTCTTGGCGATCCTCCTACCTCTGCCTCCCAAGTGCTGGGATTAAAGGCATGAGCCACCACGCCCGGCTTCTTTCTTTTTTTGACACAGGGTCTAGCTCTAGCCCAGGTTGACCGTAACTATTTAGTCTCAGGTTGGCCTGGAACTCACAGTGATCTTCCTGCCTCCCAAGTGTTGGGTCTAAAGGCTTGTGCCACCACGCCTAGAAACAGTGCCTTTTTGAAGAAAGGTGATCAAGTCTTTTTTTAGCAGCCTCTTTATGTCTAGGGCCATGTTAAGAGCATAGGTTATGATTCTAAGTATAAAAGCACTTTGGAAAAAATAAACTAAGTAGCTTAACCAGTGATATCAGAGGTAGTGTTCCTGATCAATGTAATTCTAGGCCATGGAAATTGGCAGAGAGGAAACCAGTTAATCAGCTAAATAATGGTCTGTGTTGGATTCCAGGCTAGTTTGTTAAATATTTTAATTAATTAATTTTTTATTTTATGAAGTTATATTTATTTGAGAGAATCAGAGAGAGAGAGAGAATGGGCGTGCTGGGGCCTCCAGTCACACTCCAGATGCATATGCCATCTTATGCATCTGGCTTACATGGGTCCTGGGGAATCAAACCAGGGTCCTTCGGCTTTGCAGGCAAATGCCTTAACTGCTAAGCCATCCCTCCAGCCCAGCTTTTTTTTTAAAAAAAATATTATTTGTTTATTTATTTGAGAGTGACAGAGAGAGAAGGAGGGGAGGGGGGAGGGAGAGAATGGGCACACCAGGGCCTCCAGCCACTGCAAATGAATTCCAGATGCATGTTTCACCTTGTGCATCTGGCTAACATGGTTACTGGGGTATTGAGCCTCGAACCGGGGTCCTTAGGCTTCACAGGCGAGCACTTAACCGCTAAGCCATCTCTCCAACCCTAATTTATTTATTTGAGGTAGGGGAGAGAATGGGAGTGCCAGAGCCTCCAGCCACTGCATATGAACTCCAGATGCATACACCATCTTATGCATCTTGCTTACATGTGCCCTGGGGAATCGAACTTGGGTCCTTTGGCTTTACAGGCAAATTCTTTAATGGCTAAGCCCTCTCTCCAACCCTCCAGGCTATTTTTTAAAATTTTATTTTATTGTTTTTTTAAATTTTATTTATTTATTTGCAAGCAGAGAGAGAGAGAAGAGAGGCAGACAGAGAGAGAATGGGCACGCCAGATCCTCTAGCCACTGCAAACGAACTCCAGATGCATGTGCCCCTTGTGCATCTGGCTTACGTGGGTCCTGGAGAATCGAATCGGAATCCTTGGCCTTTGCAGGCCAACGCCTTAACTGCTAAACCATTTCTCAAGACCCCTCCAGGCTATTTTTATAAAGCTTTTTTTTTTTTTTGGCAAATATGGTTGGCTTTAAATATTGCTGTTTTACCCTATTCGTTTCATATCATGTAGGTAATTTGGCACTATGGGGATACAAGGACTACTGCAGTTCATCAAGGAAGCTTCTGAACCCGTCAATGTGAAGAAGTATAAGGGACAGGTGGTGGCTGTGGACACCTACTGTTGGCTTCACAAAGGGGCTATTGCTTGTGCTGAAAAACTAGCCAAAGGTGAACCTACTGATAGGTAAGGGCCTTAACCTCCGACTCATCTCTCCAGCCACCCTTTTTAAAATTTATTGAATATGTATGTTTATCTGCACAAGTGTTTGGTTTTCTTCTTTTCATTTTTATATGGAATGGCTTTTTAGTTTCTAAAAATAAAGCAGTACCATTTGAGCTTTTAAAAAGCAAGCCCATAGTTTTTCACTACAACATTCAGTGTTTCTTTGAATACTTCTTCATAGGAGGAGACAAGCTTTGTCTCTAGATGTGGTTCTTGACTTTGTTGAAAATATAAGCAATATCCTTTTATTACTAGAAGGGTGAGGGATGAAATCCACAGAGTTTGCCCTCTCTATAGTAGGTGCTTACTAATTGAACTAGAAAGTTTAGTATCTGCCTGCATTTTAATTTCTTCCTACCAACTTAGAAGTCCAATTTGGTATAATTGGCTTTCTTTTTCTTCTCTACCTTTGGATACAGATGTTAGCCAGAAGTGGTCACCACCTCAGAAAATTAGGAAAAGCCTATGAGAGGCATTTATGATCAACATTGACATGTGTGCTAACTTGGAAAGAGGTCTGTGAAATAAAATGAAAGGGTGATATTGATGCTTATATTTTTCCTACTTAAAAAAAAAAAATGTAAGAGCTGGATGTGGTGGTGCACGCCTTTAATCCCAGCACTGGGGAGGCAAAGGTAGAATGATCGCCGTGAGTTCAAGGCCTCCCTGAGATTACACAGTGAATTCCAGGTCAGCTTGGGCTAGAATGAGACCCTATCTCAAAAGAAAAAAAAAAAGCCGGGGTCAGGCATGTTGGTGCACACCTTTAATCCCAGCACTCCAGAGACAGGTAAGAGAATCACCATGAGTTGGAGGCCACCCTGAGACTATATAGTGAATTCCAGGTCAGCAAGTGCAGTCAGTGTTCTGTACCAATGCAGTTCCAATGTCACAGGGCCTCCAGCCCGTGCAAACGATCTCCAGATGCATGTGCCACTCTGTTCATCTGCCTTTATTGGGTACTGGGGAATTGAACCCGAGTTGTTAGGTTTTGTAGCCAAGTGCCTTAACCACTGAGCAATCAATCTATCTCTAGCCCATTCAGGCTGTATTTGAACCCAAGTCTAAGTTCAAGTTTCAATTTCCTATGAAAACTTCTTAGTTTTAAAAAGCAAAATCCATCTCTTCAAAATTGTCTCATTTTATCTTAAAGCAAAAATATTTTTGCCTTTAAGAGATACAAAACACTTAAATGCATTTTCTTTCCCTTCCCCCTTACAGATATGTAGGATTTTGTATGAAATTTGTAAATATGTTATTGTCTCACGGAGTCAAGCCTATTCTTGTATTTGATGGATGTACTTTACCTTCTAAGAAGGAAGTGGAGAGATCGAGGAGAGAGTAAGTTGATTTCCTACAATATCTAAATTGTGCTAAGGTCAGATGCTGTAGGCCATATGACATCAAATTTCTAAAATCTTAGTTGTTTTGAAATTTGTGTATAACAGTACATGATCAATTTCCTTAAATGTCCTGCTTGTCTTAGATTACTATCACACATAAAAAAAATTACTCGAGCCTGGCGTGGTGGTGCACGCCTTTAATCCCAGTACTTGGGAGGCAGAGGTAGGAGGATTGCCGAGAGTTCGAGGCCACCCTGAGACTACATAGTTAATTCCAGGTCAGCCTGGACCAGAGTGAGACCCTACCTTGCAAAACCAAAAAAAAAAATTACTTGAGTGGCAGAGTAGGAGGATTGTGAATTTGAAGCCAACCTGGGACTACATAGTGAATTCCAGGTCAGCTTGGGCTAGAGCAAGACCCTGCCTTAAAAAAAAAACTAGCATCTTAGTCATTGCATTTTCTTTTGACATTAAGCAATGCTGTAGAAAAACCCAATTAGTTATGCGCATACACACACATTTGCATATATGACTAATCTCTCCCTCTTTGTCTGGGTTAATGTGCTCAAAGATCTGATAATGTACTTTCAAATAAGTCTAGCCTTTTCATTCTAGCAAAATCACTATATTTATAGTTAGAGTTTTTTTTTTTTGAGTCAGCTTCATATATATATATTATTTAAGACTTGGTCTTCCTTTTGCAGAAGACGGCAAACGAATCTTCTTAAGGGGAAGCAGCTTCTTCGAGAGGGGAAAGTCTCTGAAGCCCGGGAATGCTTCACCCGCTCCATCAACATCACTCATGCCATGGCCCACAAAGTAATTAAAGTAAGCAAATAAAAAATGCAACTGCATGAACAAATAGTTAAGCACATCTAAGCAAGTTATAAGTTGTTAATTACTAGGTGGACATGGAAAGCAGGGAAGAAAATTGTTCTGGGTCAGACCTTGAGAAAAGGGCAGATGTCAGAGGATGAGAACAGGATGTTACAAGGAAGAAGTCCTGTGGTTTCCGGCAAAAGAAGTTTTCTGTTGCGTGGCAGGGAGATAGGCTCCATTGACTGCTGTCTGCGAAGGAAGGGTCAGCTCTCGGCCTTCATTCTCATCCCACTGTCACGTATTCTGAGCACTGACTATCAGTTTGCATTGCTTTTGTTTATTGGTTGATGGGCACTAATTCTGTGGCCCAGGTGGGCAGTGATCCTCCAACCTCAGTCTCTTGTGAGCTGGAATTATAGGCATAAGCCACCAGGTTACAAGCCCATCACCTGCATTCTTTTTTATTTTATTTTTCTAATAATTTAATTTATGTATTAGAGAGAGAGAATGAGCATGCCAGGGCCTCTAGCCACTGCAAACAAACTGCAAATGCATGTGCCATCGTGTGTATCCGGCTTACATGGGTTCTAGGGAATTGAAACTAGGTCCTTGGACTTTGCAGGCAAATGCCTTAACAGCTAAGCCATCCCTCCAGTCCTGCCTGCATTTGTCAATGATGCTCAGAGATCTGTCGGGCCACCTTACTGCCTCAGGAACAGCGCAGATTCCCTATGAACGTGCTTCTGCTTAGAGACTTCTTTCCTCATCACCCTGAATCTTAATCCCAGCCCTTACTTTCCCTTTTTTAGGCTTTGTGATAAAGGTGGTGTTATAAAAGTAGAGCCAACTTTTTGTAGCATACAGTCTTACTGTTCAGCTTCTGAGCTAAAATAAGCCCCTGAACTAGGGGGACAGCTCATCTTGTGATGTGCCTGTCTTACAAGTATGAGGACCTGAGTTCAATCCCCCAGAACCTACACAGAAGCCAGGCGTGGTGGCATGCTTGAAATCCCAGCACTGGAAAGGTGGAGACAGGCGGGTGGATCCCCAGACAATCTAGCCTACTTGGTGAGTTCCAGGCTGTCTCAAAAAAGGTGGAGTGATACACGAGGAACAACACCCAAGGTTGTCCTCCAGCCTCCACACAGAAGCACATATGTGTACATGCACACACATGAACACACACAATAAGCACATGAACCCTTATTTTATGGCTCTTTATCATGTGGGCATTTCTTTGTCTTTGTGTATGGGTAGAATGGAAAGCAAGAGGAGTGGGAGGTATAGAGAGAAAGCACTATGCTCTCCGTAGCCCAGGAAGAAGGTTCTCTCCAGCAGAGGAGAAGCACTGACTGGACGTAAGTAATGGTGCAAAGATAATGGTGGGACACTTGCTAGGCAAGAAAATAAGGAAGACATCGGAAGTATTCTCCCCTAGCTTAGCTATAGTGATTGCAGTCTATAATGTTATCAGTACTGTGTTAGATAGACTTGTAGCCTGTTACTTTTTATAGGGAAAGTATATTGAAAGGTCCAACCAAGCCTCTCATTTTCCTTTGAAACATAAGCTGAAAAGCTTTCTATAATTTGAAATAATTAAATAGGTAGTTTATGGACCTTTCTCCTTCTGGATATATAGCAATATTTCTTTTCTTCAAATATATTAGTTGATATTTTAAAAAAAAAAATTAATCTAATGTGATTATGTAAAGTATACAAGTGGAAAGATTGTACTTTAAAGGGACTTTGGAAAGCATTGTTAGCATGTGGGTGTTGTGGTTACAGTTCTGTGTTGGAGATTAACTTGGTTTCTCCCGCAGGCTGCTCGGGCTCAGGGAGTGGATTGCCTTGTGGCTCCGTATGAAGCCGATGCTCAGTTGGCCTACCTTAACAAAGCTGGTATTGTACAGGCCGTCGTCACAGAGGACTCTGATCTTCTCGCGTTTGGCTGTAAGAAGGTACTGAGTTACAGCTACTCCATCTACTCTGTGAACTGTGCACTGGGCTGGGGATGTTGCTCAGGTGGTACAATGCTTGCCTAGCATGTGTGAAGGCGTTGGGTTCATTCCTAAGCACAAAGTAAAAAAACTGGTTATGGGCTGGAGAGATGGCTTAGAGGTTAAGGCTAAGCATTTAGCCAGATGCGAAGTGACGCAAGGGTGCAATGCCGCACTTGACCACAAGGGGGTGCACGCATCTGGATTTCATTCGCAGCAGCTGAGATGCTGCTGGCGTGCCCATCTCTATCTGTCTTCCTCTCCCTCTCTCTCTCTCTGTCTCTCTCCAAAAAAAAAAAAAAAACTTGCTGGGTGTGGTGGCGCATGCCTTAATCCCAGCACTCAGGAGGCAGAGGTAGGAGGATCGCCATGAGTTCGAGGCCACCCTGAGACTACATAGTTAATTCCAGGTCAGCCTGGACCAGAGTGAAACCCTACCTCAAAAAACCAAAAAAAAAAAAAAAAAAAAAAAAAAAACTGGTTATAATACAGTGTGCCTGTAATCCCAGCACATGGGAAGTGGAGGCAGAAGGATCAGAGAGTTCAAGGTCATACTTGGCTGAGTAAGTGAATTAGAGGCAACCTGAACTACATGAGGTTTTGTCTCAAAAAAAAAAAAAAAAAAGAGAGAGAGGAGTATGAAACAGAAGCATGATTTTTTTTTCCTCTCCTGGCTAATTGTTTTATTTAATATTTATAATTTTGATACATTTTTATAATCATTTTTATTTTTGCTGCTGCTTGCTTAAGAGTCCTGGACTCCTTGAATTGAGAGCTTTGTTGTCTTATGCAGGTTCCTTTTATGTGTGTGTGTTGCTGGTGATCATACCCAGAGCCTTGCACTTGCTAGACAAATGCTGTACCACCGAGCAACATCCCTAGCCCTTTTTCACTTTTTATTTTATGTTAGGGTCTTGCCACGTTGCCTAGGCTGGTCTGGAACTGACTCTGTAGCCCTAGCAGGCTCCAAACTTGTGATCCTTCTGCCATAGCATCCTGAGTAAATAAGTTTACAGGTCTCTGCCACCAGGCCTGGCCAGTTTTCACCTTTTAATAAGGCTAATTTATGGTTTTTAACTAAGTAAGAAAATTAACTTATTTACTAGCAAGATTGTTATTCAGTTATTTGGAATTATCTACAAAACTTTTAAGTGGAAAAGTTGATCATGATATAAAGAAGAAATTAAGATACAAAACCATAGAATAGCCTTATTTTTTAATAGCTGCAATATTTATGTTAGCTGTATCTTTTTTAATTTTTTTATTTATTTCTTTATTAGAGAGAGAGAATGGGTGACCAGGGCCTTTAGCCACTGCAAAAGAACTCCAGATGCATGTGCCACCTTGGACATCTAGCTTAAGTGGGTACTGGGGAATCAAACCTGGGTCTTTAGGTTTTACAGGCAAGCTCCTTAGTTGCTAAGTCATCTCTCCAGCCTGTTATTGGTATCTTTACATTAATCAGTGAGACCTGAACAGTTTCTGTTTGCTTAAATTTTTGTACATCATAAATTTCCCATAATAAGCAAATAATGCTTTAATAATAAAAAAGGTTGGTCACTTTAGGATGTAACAGAAGGTAAGAAGAAATGCCTGTCTTTCAGTGTTACAATGCAGAGCAAGAAAGATTGCGTAGAACTGTTGTAGTAGATGAGATAATGATAATATATAGTGAACTTTCTGGATATTAGCAATTCCCCTTTCTTTTGAAGGTGATTTTAAAAATGGACCAGTTTGGAAATGGACTAGAGATTGACCAGGCTCGGCTAGGGAATGTGCAAACAGCTCGGGGATGTGTTCACTGAAGAGAAGTTCCGCTACATGTGCATTCTCTCGGGCTGTGACTACCTCTCCTCCCTGCGTGGGATTGGGTTAGCAAAGGCGTGCAAAGTACTAAGACTGGCCAATAACCCAGACATTGTAAAGGTGAGAGACCACCGTGCTCCATCTCAGGTTTTCAAGCATTTGTTAAGTCACCGAACGAACTCAAAATGTGAGTTTTAAATACAACGTCAGTAGCGTGTTAGTATTGTTGAGAGGAAAAGATGACTAAAACACTGGAACTCCAGTTGTAGCAACTAAGAAAGATGATGGGGCTGAAGAGACGGCTCAGCCATTAAGACCATTTCCTTTGCAATCGTGGGACCTGAGACTTCCTGAATTAGATTTCCTAGCACCCATATATGCAGCTGGGTGTGGCCACACACATCTGTAAGTCCAGTCCTATGGGAAGCAAAGACCAGAGGATTGCAGGGACTCATGAAAACAAACTCTGGAATCAATGAGCGATTCCATCTCAAGGAAACACACAGATGCATGATGGAGAGGGACACCACACCTTGTCCTCTGGCCACCACCTCTGCACAGGGTACTCACATCTGCACACGGGCACATTTTATTTATTTACGTATTTGAGAGAGAGAGAGGTAGATAGAGAGATTGTGTGTGTCACGGACTCTAGTCCCCGCAAATGAACTCCAGACACATGTACCGCCTTGTGCATCTGGCTTACATAGATAATGGGAAATTGAACCTGGATCCTTAGGCTTCGCAGGCAAGTGCTTTAACTGCTAAGCCATCTCTCCAGCCCTGTGGTAATGATTTTTGTTTATGTAGACTATAGCAATTAATATGTACAGAAGGAAAATAAAGAGAACAAAAATTTGAGTATTCATTGAAATGAATAATATGTTAACATAAATCACATGCCTTTATGAGAAGTAACTGCATTTTTTTAAGTAATGAGAAAACAAATCTCTAAGATGACTTGATAAAAGACAGTGGGATTTGTGTCTCCACCTTCATCTCATTCCACCTCAGGTGGCATTTGTCCTCCGGGGAACTCAGACACCACCATCACTGCTCCAGAATTTCTTACCTATCTTTACCTTAACATGGTACACATTACAAAGCTCCTCCCTCCCCCTAACCCCAGCCATTGGATAGGTCTTCAGTCCCTTAGCATTTGTGGAGTGGAAACCCTGTGTTCTGTTTCAAGAGTGCAGAGAGTGAATCTTCGAGCCTTAGAGTGGGATAGTAGAATGGAAAGAGTTCCAGGTTAGAAGCCGAGGCCTATGTGGGAATCTTAAAAACATGCCTATGGTCTGTATACATACTAAAAAAATAGCCTGTGGTCTTCAGTTCCCTGGGTCTTCCCTTCATCTGTAAGTTTAATACACAATCTTGTATCATGTAATGACGATATGTTCTAAGAAACGTGTCATTGGGAAGTTTTGTCATTGTGCAAACATCATCAGGTAAGCTGACAACAAACCAAGATGGCTTTGAGACCATTGAGTCCACTTAGGCGTTGTATACTTGGGAGATGGGGGAAGAAGAAGCAAGAGTTCAAGGCCATCCTTTACAAGGCAAGTTTGAGGCCAGTCTAAGCTATGTGAGACCCTCTCTCAAAACAATAGCAAAAGAAGAAAAAGATCATTTTATGGTATATGACTTCATAATGTTTAGGATGCATTCATGACTAATGCAAATTAGAATGTTGATTTTGTTTGAAAAATGGAATATAAGAATTCTTGATGGGGCCTGGAGAAATGGCTTAGTGGTTAAGGCATTTGCCTGAAGCCAAAGGATCCCGGTTCGAATCTCCGGGTCCAATGTAAGCCAGACACACATGGTGGCGCATGCATCTGGAGTTCATTTGCAGTGGCTAGAGGCCCTGGTGTGCCCATTCTCTCCTCTCCCCCTCTCTCTCTGTCTCATGAATAAATAAATAAAGTAAGTCTTTAAAAAAAAAGAATTCTTGAATTGCTTTGTTTTGAGGCAAGGTCTCATAGCTGAGGATGACCTTGAACTCTTGCCTCTACCTCCCAAGTGCTGGGACTTTGGGTGTGCACTTCCGGGCCATTGTGAGTTATTTCAGTTCTCAGAATTTTGGGTTTGTTTTTTATCTTCTGTAAAGAGGACGACTATAACTTTAATGTTGTACCTATATAAATATCATGTAGGCCTTGGGCTTTTGCATGAGTCAAAAGAAAACACTGGCTATACGACAGAATTTTAAATGGTTTAACAGGGTTGTTTTACGATGACTGGTTTTTGTACAGATGAAAGCAGTTGAGTTTTGAGTTCACGCATTCGCTGACGTTTGTCTTGAGGCTAATACATTCCCTGCTCTTCAGCTGTAGATGAAATGTTTTTGCATCTATTGTTAGGTAATCAAGAAAATTGGACATTATCTCAAGATGAATATAATGGTACCGGAGGATTACATCAAAGGATTTATTCGTGCCAACAATACTTTCCTTTATCAACTGGTGTTTGATCCCATCAAAAGGAAACTGGTCCCTCTGAATGCCTATGAAGATGACATTGATCCCGAAACACTCAGTTATGCTGGGCGGTATCCTTTCTGAAGCACCGTGTTTGGATTTTGCACTTCTTCCTCCATAATTATTATTAGTAGTAGTAATACAATATTTTTAGTGAGCTTTTTTCTTTTTATAGTGACTCCCCTATTTTGTTCATCTTAACTACTCTGCTAGTGAAAATTAAGATCAAGTTTTTATTTATAAACCTGAGGGCCATGTACTGTAGTATGTAATTACCCAGATAGACTTAACAGGTGTGGACACCAGATCACTCACTCATGGCACATGAAAGCCCTTCGAGCCAGCAACAGGGCTTGAGTGTACCGGGGAAGAATGCCTTTCTGTGGCCATTTTCCTCCAGAACCCGGGCTGATGCAGAGCCCCGAGCCACCTAAATGGTGGCCAGGACGTTCGCAGGCCTCGCTTAAGAGGGAGGCAGTGACTCAAGGCTTCCCTGCAGATGGCGGCCAGCTCGGGCAAGGACACACAGCAGCTGTGCTTGTTCCTTCATGCTGCTCATGTGCAGACGGGTCCATTTCAGTCACGAGCTGTCGAGATTTTCTGAGACACCCAGAACATTTTTGTATCTATACAGCATCATTTGGTTGCCTGTTGATAATGGCAGTTTTTTTCCTCAACCTTACCAACCTAGGTATATTGATGACTCTATAGCCCTGCAGATAGCGCTTGGAAATAGAGACATAAACACTAATGAGCAGATCGATGACTACAATCCAGACACTGCCATGGTAACATTTTATTGCATGCTTCTAGTTATGTCTCAAGAACTGTGACTAACCGCATATCTGTTTATTCAGCATTTCTGTGTGCGTGCAAAGTGTCCATTAGAAACAACGCGAATGATTCTAGTGTTTGATAGGGTTATACCAAGCACTGACTTGTCGGCTGAGGTAAGCCCAGCAGGGATTTGATGGGATTCATGCCTCAGGTAACATCAAGTTTTGTATTTGGCTCCAGCTCATCTTGTCTTGTGGAATATCATTGATATCCTCCTAGCTGAACGTTGGGTTTTCAGTGTGCTGTCACTGTGAGGACTTGTGTTAAGTGAGTGCTTCCCAGTACTAACTGGCAGTAAGTCCTTCCTCAGAATTTCACACAAGACTTGCTGTAGACTAACGTAGCCTTTGCTTTCTCAGGATGGTACCAGCTAGTATTTGGTAAACTTAGATTGTTTGGCTTAAATTCATCTTATTAGCCAAGTATAGTGGTACATGGCCATAATACCAGCACTTGGGAAGTGGAGGCAGGGGGATCCTAAGTTCAAGGCCAACCTAGGTTATATAAAGAGTTTGAGGGCTGGAGAGATGGCTTAGCAGTTAAGTGCTTGCCTGTGAAGCCTAAGGACCCCGGTTTGAGGCTCAATTCCTCAGGACCCATGTAAGCCAGATGTACAAAGTGGCGCATGCATCTAGAGTTTGTTTGCAATGGCTGGAAGTCCTTGTGTGCCCGTTTTCTCTCTCTCTCTGCCTCTTTCTCTCTCTGTCTGTTGCTCTCAAATCAATAAATAAATAAATAATTTTTTTAAAATAGTTTGAGAGCCGGGTGTGGTGGCACATGCCTTTAATCCCAGCACTCGGGAGGCAGAGGTAGGAGGATCACCGTGAGTTCAAGGCTGCCCTGAGACTACATAGTGAATTCTGGGCTAGAATGAGACCCTACCTCGAGAAAAAAAAAAAAAATTTGAGACCAGCCTAGGCTCTATGGGGGTCATAACTCAAAACCAGTAATAATAATTTTAAAGTAATATAAAAAATTCCATCTAGGATAGTTGGCTACTTGAAATAATCAAATTTTAGTAAATCAAGTTTACTACATATCTTCAATTCTAATCTCATTTTTATACTGTTTAAGAAGCTTTAATTTTTATGTCTTAGATATGAGTAAGTGAGTAGTTTGATTCAGAAGAGAAACCAACCTGGAAACATGAGACATGTTTAGTAGAAAAGTCTTGAGTCTCAAAGTAAAAAAACGTTATTAGAGAACAGATACTTCATCAAAACCTTCTAACTCGCCCCTCCTCCTCTTTTTTTTTTTTTTTTTTTTTTTTTTTTTTTTTTTTTTTGTAGTTCTAGATTGAACTCAGGGTTTCCCATGTTAGGCAAGCATTCTACCACTGAAGTATACATCCTCAGTCCTTTTACTTGTATTTATTCATTTTACATTTTATTTTGAAGCAGGGGTTCACTAAGTTGTCCAGTTTGTTCTGACCTCACTCTGTAGCATAGGCATGCCATGAACTTCCTTTCCTCCTGTCTCAGCCTCCTAAGTTGCTGGAATTGTAAGCCTGGATCACCTGGTCCTGCTCAAAAGCTCTTATTTTTAATTTAACCTATTTTATAATTTATGCTGATACAAAAGGCAATGAGTTGATTGCTTTCTTATTCATGTAACCCTTTCCTTACACTTTCCTAGCTGGCCCCCTCAAGAAGTAATAGTTGGAATGACAAAGCCTGTCAAAAGTCATCTGCTGTCAGTAGCATTTGGCATGGGAGTTACAACACTGGACTTGACTTGAATACTGTTTCACGTGCTTCACAGCTGAAGGAAAATCCAAGTACTGTGAGCATTAAACAGGGGATTAGTGCTAAGGGATTAAGTCTTCCAAGAAAATCTTCTGTGGTGAAAAGACCAAGAAGTGGTATGTCTTTTATTTCTGTGATGTACTAAGGGTTATCGGTCATAGTTAAGACTTCTTTTCCAGCCAGGCATGGTGGCGCACAGCTTTAATCCCAGCACTTGGGAGGCAGAGGTAGAAGGATCACTGTGAGTTCAAGGCCATCCTGTGAATTCCAGGTCAGCCTCAACTAGAGTGGGACCCTACCTCAAAAAAAAAAAGTTCTTTTCCAGGCTGACAGTCACTCTGGCTCTTCTCTTTTTTGTTTTGTTTTCCAAGAAGTTTCATAGTTTCAGTTCTTGCATTTAGGCCTCTGATCTGTTTGTACTTAATTCTTACTATTTTTATTTTTTTTTTTAATTTTTTAATTTGAGAGAGACAGAAAGAGAATGGATGCACCAGGACCTTATCAGGCGCTGTGAATGAACTCCAGATGTGTGTGCCCCCTTGTGTGCATGTGTGATATTGCACACTTGCTTCACTTTTGTGTCTGGCTAAACGTGGGACCTGGAGATTTGAACAAGTGTTCTTAGGCTTCGAAGGCAGGTGCCTTAACCACTAAGCCATTTCTCCAGGCCACTTATGTTTTTGGTTTTTGAGGTAGGGTCTCACTTTGGCCCAGGCTGACCTGGAATTCACTGTGTAGTCTCAGGGTGGCCTCAAACTCTCAGCAATCTCCTACCTCTGCTTCCCGAGTGCTGGGATTAAAGGTATGCACCACCACGCCTGGCTAAAAACTATTTTTATTGGGGGCTGGAGAGATGGCTCAGCGATTAATTAACCTAATCAATCAGGTTCATCCCTCACAGGTGATTCTAGGTCCTGTCAAGTTGACAGTCAATGTTCACTGGCAATTTTGTTTTTATTTAGAAGAGCTGTCAGAAGATGATCTGATGAATCAGTATTCTCTTTCATTCGTAAAGAAGATGAAAAATAGCTGTGGGAATCATCAGTCACTGAGCTCTTCTGAAGTGTTTGCATCTAACCGGGGTGATGGGAACACTCAGGTGACAAACGTAAGCAAGCCACCTACAACAAGAAATAAGTTTGCGACATTTTTACAGAGGAAGAATGAAGAGAGTGGTGCAGTCGTGGTTCCAGGGACCAGAAGCAGGTACAGTTATATCTAGAGAGTGGCCTTCATCTGTTCTGTGTCTGTTGTTACTTGTTTTGTCTTGGCTCAAGAAGCAGGATAGGACCTTCCTTAATCTGATTACAGTCTTGTCATGTACTCACAGTTCCTGACACATGTTGCTTAAAAGGTTTCCACTTTAAGATGGGTGTGGTGGTGCACGCCTTTAATCTCAGCACTCAAGAGGCAGAGGTAGGAGGATCACTGTGAGTTCAAGGCCAACTTGAAACTTCATAGTAAATTCCAGGTTAGCCTGAACTAGAGTGAGACCCCACCTCAAAAAAAAAAGTTCCATTTTAGCTGAGCGTGGTGGCACATGCCTTTAATCACAGCACTTGGAAGGCTGAGGTAGGAGGATCACTGTGAGTTCGAGACCAGTCTGAGACTACATGGTAAATTCTATGCCAGCCTGGGCTAGAGCCAAACCTTACCTCGAAAAACAAACAAAAAGTTTTTTCCACTTTATGTTGGTGTGCAAGTGATACATAGAAGAGAGATAGTTCTGAGAGTGTGTGTTCTGAATTTTGATCTTCTGTTGAGCTACTTATGTGTTACATGAGTCTTCCATGATGTTGGGCATCTACAGATCACAGCTCACAGACCTGCAGTCACGAAGAGAAACAGCAGATATATTGAGTGTCCTTTGAACATAATTTTTTTTGCATGTGTATGTGCGTGTGATATGCATGGATACATGTTTGGACATGTGTGTGCAGGTGCGTGTGGAGGCCAGAGGTCAACATCGAGTGTCTTCCTCAGTTCCTCTCCCACTGTGTTTTATTTTGTTTTTGTTTTACGAGGTAGGATCTTACTCTAGCCCAGGCTGACCTGGAATTCATTATGCAATCTCAGACAAGTTCTCAGTGAACCTGGAACTCACTGATTTGGCTGGACTTACTGGCCAACAGGTCTCTGGTATGTGAACCCGGGTACTCATGCTTGAGCAGCATGTTGTTCACCCGTTGAGCCATTTCCCTAGCCCTCAACTTAATCTGCGGTCTGCATAAGTCCATTGCAAGCTGGAGCTTTGCTTTGTTGCTTTAGTTCTGACCTAAGCTTATTGTGGTTCCCTCTTCTATTTTGTAATCCACCCACGCAGAATCCTAAGGCTACATTTTGCACTTCTGTTATACTGGGAGTTCTCTTTGCATTTTTCATTGTTTCTATTCTTGTGGGTTTGGGGAAAGTGTTTCCAGATAAATATTACAATGTAGATGACTAGAGTTGTAATTGTCCTTGAGAACCAGATATGTTCTAGGTGCTATTGTGACAAGAGTGAGAAAGATATAGATTTGTTCTTACACCTGTAGTCCAGCTGGAAAAATGGGTACGTATGCATGAACTTTCTGTACAGTATGGTAAGAATAGTGATCACAGCCTGAGTAAGGCGTTTTGAGGGTGTTCAAGGGGAATCTAAGGCTGCGGCAGCGTTGGGAAGGGTTAAGGGAAGGGGTGAGTGTTGGGTGTCTCTACCGAGGTGTAAATGAACAGAGAGTAAATAGACTAGCACTCAGGATGGTCCCAGTAAAACCAAACTGCTTGGGCAGAGGAGCGGGTGGGCTGGGAAGTTTTTGTTGGCTGCTGCTGCTGCTGCTGCTGTTACAGTAGCCAGAAGGTTAGGACAGTACACCAAGGTGAGGAAAGGTTAGTCTTTCTCAGGTGACAGGCAACACTTAAGGGCTTTTTGTCTAGGAAGGGGCTGCTTTTCAGTGAAGATAGACGAGGGCAAAAGGAGGTGTGCAAAGATCAGACTGATCGTGTGGAAGGATGACAGTGAGATTCCGAAGAGTAGGTATAACTTGGGCACGGCGGATTTAGACCCTGGAGTGAGGCCACTTGGATTTCAGTCCTGCATGTTCATTCATGAGGTGTTTGGTTGAACAAGTGGACTTCAGAGTCATTTGCTTTCCACTTTTGAAAAACAGGCTGTCCAAAGTGTTGCGCTCAGTTCAGGTAGCCTCCCTGTTCTGGTAATTAGACTTTGGGCATTGAAATGGGCTGGGGGTCCTACTGGATAGAATGTTTTACTCTATTCTTTTACCTCCCAGCCTACAGTAATGGGAAGGGGGGAAATGGGACTAAGAGTTAAAAAACTTAAAGTTGTTGAGAAGCAAATGATTACTGTAAGTGAACTGCCTGCAACCATCCCTGGTACATGATAAAGACGCATAAGTAACTGTTACTTTATTGACCTTAGGCGGTGGTACTGTCTCTGCCTTGTGTGCTAAACTGACAACGCTGTGTCTTTCTTAGAGGATGCAGGCAGCATTTAGCAGAGGATTTTCATCCAGGGTGGGGCTGATTCAATGGTGGTTTTTAAATTATTTTTATTGTTATCTTTGTATGCACTTGTGTGAGTCAGGTGCACCTCAGGTTGGATCAGAACTTAAAGTAGCAAAACTTATAGGATATAAAACAAACTGGTACGTTTGTGTCCTGCTACAAATTCCTAGTCAGCTTTGTGTTAGGTATAAAGCCGAAATGAAGAGCCGCTGTCTAATTGCTTTTGTCTTGCTGCCAGTAAAATATGAGACAATGAAACTAAGGATATAATTCAGTTTTAGAACATTGGCCTAGCATGTGTGAGGCCCTGGGTTCAGTTCCCAGCACTGCATAAAACAAACAGAAACATGTAAGAGTCTATAACGGTGAGATGGGAAAGAGAGAAGCTTGAAAGCCAGCTGGTCTGTCAAACAGCAGTGAAAGGAAAGCGAGGATTGACACTGGACCTTCACACACAAGTGTGCATGCACACACACGCACACACACACACACACACACACACACATGAGACATAGTTGAAAGCTGCCATTTCTGCTGTGTTCCCATCTGTCCATATATTGAGGATTAGGATAGTACTGGCCCTCAAGGAGTTGAACTTCTGTTTGGGAATTAGAAGGGTTAGGGAAAGCATATATGTAATGGATGTCCATATAAAGAATGGAGTTTCAGGGATGGAGAGATGGTGCAGTGGTTTAGGCTCTTGCCTGCAATGCCCAACAACCCAGGTTTGATTCCCCAGTACCCACATAAAGCCATATGCACGTGGTGGCACTTGAATTGGAAGTTTGTTTGAAGTGGTTGGAGGCCCTGGTGTGCCCACTCTGTCTGGCTCTCCTCTTCTCCTCTTCTCTTCTCCTTCTCTTCCCTTCCCTTCCCTTCCCTTCCCTTCCCTTCCCTTCCCTTCCCTTCCCTTCCCTTCCCTTCCCTTCCCCCCCCTCCCCTCCCCTCCCCTCCCCTCCCCTCCCCTCCCCTCCCCCCTCCCCCTCCCCTCCCCTCTCCTCTCCTCTTCTCTCTTTACAAATAAATAGATAAGTATTTAAAAAGAAAGAAGAAATTTTGTCCAGCGCAGTTTCCCCGCCTTCCAGGCTGGCTGCAGCACCCCTCAGTCATGGCAGTGGCCGCCGATTGCAGAAGTGAGGCCCAGGGAGGCCTGGAACCCGTGAGTGGTGGAGGCTGCAGGGAGCAAAGGGGCCGAGGCAGACACAGGCTGGGCTCTGGTTCGGGCTTGGGCCCCACGGTTGCCACCATGGCGGGGGTACAGTGCAGCTGAACATGTGCGGGACCAGATTCAGTACCTCAAGACAAACTTATGTGGATTCCAGATTCTTTTTTTTACAGTTTGTTGAGTGGAAGAATTTCAACACTTCGAGATGAAACTGGTACTATATTGATTGATAGAGATCCGGCAGCATTTGCCTCCATTTTAAATTTTCTTCGGACAAAAGAACTAGGCTTAAGGGGAGTGAGTATTACTGTTCTCAGGCACCAAGCAGAGTTCTATGAGATCACTCCATTAGTAAGAAGGCTTCTCTTGTGTGAGGAACTGGAGCGGTTGTCCTGTGGCAGTGTACTGTTTCATGGGAACTTGCCCCACCAGGCACTCTTAGTCATAAACAACACAGCAAGGTCCTCTGCTGATGTTGGGACTGGACTGACTGCTGCTGAGGGTGAAGCAGGGGGGAGCTACACACAACCTGTTCTCCCTGGAGCTGGGGAAGGGTCTGTTAGGCTGGGATTTCCTGTGGATCCATAAAGGGTGCTCATAGTAGCTGGCCCACAGCTGGATTGTAAATGCTTGTGCACATTTTGCTGTGTGTTACAGAATCAAGGAATCTTCAGGATGGCAACAAATGTTTACAAGCCCATATTTGGATTGGACTATTGAACGAGTGGCTTTACATGCAAAGGGGGTTGGAGGTCCCCATGGAGACAAGGACAAAATGGTGGCCGTTGCCTCTGAGAGTAGCATCATCCTGTGGAGTGTCCAGGATGGGGAAGTGGAAGTGAGATTGACGTGTTCAGCCTTGGCATTCCTGTGGATGCCCTCTTCTTTATTGGGAACCTGCTGGTGGCCACAAGTCACACAGGAAAAGTGGGAGTATGGAATGCTGTCACTCAGCACTGGCAGGTTCAAGATGTTGTTCCTATAACTAGTTATGACACTGCTGGGTCCTTCTCCTGGGAAGTAACAATGGGTCAATATATTACATTAAATATGCACAAGTTTCCTTTGTGAATGAAGGATAATGATCTTCTTGTCACGGAGCTCAACAGTGCCATTACTGCTCTGAGCATTTACCTCATTCCCAAAACAAGTGTCAGTGGTAACTGGATTGAAATTGCCTACAGCACAAGCTCTGGGGCAGTGTGGGTGATTGTGCAGCATCCAGAGACAGTGGACTCAGGTCCTCAGCTTTTCCAGACTTTCACAGTCCACCAAAGCCCCATTACAAAAATTATGCTGTCACAGAAGCATCTTGTATCAGTCTGTACAGATAACAACCATGTCTGGACCTGGACAGTGACACGCTGTAGAGGGATGATCTCCACAGCCAGGATCCACTCTGTTAGCGTCCTTCAAGATACTCTGTTTGGAGGAGAACAAAAGCCATGGTAGCTACTCTGGTGACGACATAGGGCCATTTGGAGAGCGAGATGATGAGCAAGTGTTCATCCAGAAAGTTCTTCCTATCACTAACAAACCGTTTGTAAGACTGTCCTCAACTGGGACAAGAATCTGTGCAAGTCAGGCCGTTGACTGCACGACAAGATCCTTTACATGAGAGAGTGTGAGGGCTCCTGCAGGATCTGTGCGAGTCAGGCCATGGCCTGCACGACAATATCCTCCTTTACGGTGAGAGTGTGAGGGCTCCAGCAGGATCTGTGCGAGTCAGGCCATGGACTGCACAACCATATCCTCCTTTTCGGTGAGAGTGTGAGGGCTCCAGCAGGATCTGTGTGAGTCAGGCCATGGCCTGCACGACCGTATCCTCCTTTACATGAGAGAGTGTGAGGGCTCCAGCAGGATCTGTGTGAGGATCTGTGTGAGTCAGGCCTTGGACTGCATGACAATATCCTCCTTTACGGTGAGAGTGTGAGGGCTCCAGCAGGATCTGTGCGAGTCAGGCCATGGCCTGCACGACCGTATCCTCCTTTACGGTGAGAGTGTGAGGGCTCCAGCAGGATCTGTGTGAGTCAAGCCATGGCCTGCACGACTGTATCCTCCTTTACGGTGAGAGTGTGAGGGCTCCAGCAGGATCTGTGCGAGTCAGGCCATGGCCTGCACGACTGTATCCTCCTTTTCGGTGAGAGTGTGAGGGCTCCAGCAGGATGGGCTTGCTGCCAAGGCACTACCTGTTTACCAGCCTTCAGTGGTAAAGTGGCAGCATTCAAATGTGGGATCTGACTACCGCCATGAATATGGTGACCAAAAGTGAAGACAGGGATGTAGGTGGTCCAACTGAAGAAGAATTACTCAAATTGTTAGACCAGTGTGATCTGAGCACATCTTGCTGTGCAACTCCTAATGTTAGTCCAGCAACATCCGTGGTTCAGCATAGCTGCCTGTGAGAATTCAACTCAAGCCTCCAGCTGCAGCACCAAGAAACCACCCACGATGCAGCTACTTTGGTGCTGTGCGACCATACAGGGAGAGAGTCCTTTGTTAGCCAGAACCAGAAGAACCGAGAGCTTTCACAGTCGCAAGGACTTCCAGACGATTAACTTGAATAAGAGTGTCAAAAGAGCTGTCCTGGAAAATGGTAACTTGGGCCCAGTACAAGCTGAGGTGAAGGGAGCATCAGGGGAAAGCTTTGTGCCGGAGAGTAAGTCCCCTGGGACAGAAATAAAAAGTTTGAAAGAAACAGTGGATTGGAAGTGCATAAAATAGTAGAAAGTTTTTCAGAATCTAAGCAAAGGTCATCAGAAGATGAGAATGAAAATAAAGTGGAGTTAAGGAGGAAAGGGGGACTTGAAGGGGGAGGGTTCCTGGGAAGAAAGAAAGTTCCCTATCTTGCCTCTTCGCCAAGTACTTCTGATGGAGGGACTGACTCACCTGGTACTGCATCCCCATCACCTACCAAGACCACTCCGTGTCCTAGGCACAAGAAAAGCGATTCTCAGGTCAAGAATACAGCTTGTAAAAATGCACCAAGATGCATAATAGTTTTGCTAAATTTAGATGAAAATTAAAGTTATTTGAATTTCAGTACATTGGTTTTTACATCAAGACTTACAAGATAAAATTTGGCCTCATTTAGTACCTTTTTAAACAGAATTTCCTGGAGTGAAAAGATGCAATAATCGTCTCTTGACATTTTTTTTTGTTTTGTTTGTTTGTTTTGTTTTGTTTTTTACTTTTGCAAGCACATGTAATGGAACATTTGTAAAGCAGGCTTTCATTCTGATGTTCCTGCATTTGGGTTGTGCTGTCATCATACACATTGTGATTGGATGTCGCCCGCATGATTTGTCCTCAGAGCATGTGACCCGGTGGGCTGCCGTCCTCACCCTGACTGAGCCTGACCCTTGTGTTGCAGTGTTAGGTTAACGTGAACCACATCATCTCCCTGGAGCTGGGGCTCCTGGCCCTTACTGTGATTGCAGAGTGCTCACCAGTATGTGAGGCGCTGTTTGTGACTCAAGAACACTATTGATGTGCATCCCAGATTCTACTGTGTACTGTCCTTCCACACCATTCTCTTGTATTGTGAGTCAGTGTCTGGTTCTCTTTGTTGGGAGTTCTTGAATATAGCATGTGTCACCAACATTTAATACTAAGTCTCTCAAGTGGGAACAACTGTATTTTGAAAAGGTGAAATAAGAGTAATCATCGGGTTAAACTTGCAGAAGGGAAAGTCCCATTTGCTAGTCTTCTCTTCTTGAGGGGCCACCATGTTTTTTGCAGAGTTGATAATTACAATAATACAGCCATTTTCTTTCACTTACATGATTATTCTGGATTTGGGTTAAATGTTTTGTTTATGTAAAAATGTACCTTTGAATATGTTTTGAATCTGAGAGCAAAAGAAAGAATTTTTGTACATTTTTCTTCATTTAAATGGAATGATTTACAAGTTTCCACAGTAGGCTAAGTGTACATTTAGACCTTAAACACTGATAGGTGAATGGTGTATATATCCCATTCCAAGAAATAAAATGAAGGAGTAAAGTTGAAAACAAAAAGAAAGAATGGAGTTCCAATTGCATATATCAGCACTAGCCTTCTAGAGTTCTGTCCAAAAGTTCATCAGGTAAATAAGTTTCTCAGTGTTTAAATGTTGGCATAAGCAAATTTGTACTGATTGAAATTCAGGGTCTGGAGAGAGGCTCATTGGCTAAGGTGCTTGCTTGCCTGCAAAGCTGATGACCTGGGTTCCACTCCCCAGCGCCCTCATAAAGCCAGATGTGCAAAGTGGCCCCTGTGTCTGGAGTGAGTTTGCCAGGGCTGAAGGGCCTAGTGCACCCATTCTTATTCGATTATTCTCATGTTCTCTCCCTCCCCCGCCCTCTCTCTCTGCTTAAAAACAACCAGGATCCATATGGCCTTTCTGGCACTTGAATGGTGCTAGGACTGTGCTTGAACCCTGAGGGCTTACCACATCCATCCTTCCTGCCAGGTTCTTCTGCAGTCCTCCAGACTTTGCCGACTGTGTGTCACAGAAAGCCAGCAGCCAGCCTGTGGAAGAAACTGCTATCACCCATGACGCCGCACAGCTCAGCGAGTCGGGTTGTCCCGACAAAGAAGGCCAGAAGGTGGTGGACACAAACGACGTGGGCGGGTCGTGTGATCCGATCTCAGGTGACAAGAGCGAGTGTGCGGATGAAGAGGCCCCGTCTTGTAAGAGCGGCAGGCTCTCGGGGACACTGCCGCCGCCGGCTCGGGGAGCACGCCGGAATTGTTTTAGTTGGTCAGGGGGTCTTGGAGGGCTCTCGAGGACCCCGAGCCCCTCGGCCAACGCAGTGCTGCAGCAGTTCCGAAGGAGGAGCGAGGAGAGCAGCGCGGAGCCGGGAGTCTGCGGGCCCGAGAGTGCGGCCGAGCTCGCCGAGGACTGGCCGTCGCTGTCCCAGGGCAGCGCAGACACGTCCACGCTTTCCCAGCCGTCCAGCCAGGACTCCCACTCGGACTCAGAGGTGAGTCTAATGAGGTGTCAATAATCAAGCACTGGAAACGAATGGCTATCTTAATTTCTCATTCTTAAGCCTCCTGTCTATGTAGAAAGTTCACATTTGCTTCATGTGGAGAACTTTCCTGCTTTCAGCTCGTGGACATGAAACTAGCACTTCCTTGACATGGACTCCAGTTGAAGCCTAGTGAACGCCTGAGCGCAGACAGGGATATAAAATCTCTCTTATCTATTACTTCTTAATACAATTTTGAATCAGAACATTTGATAACAACAGATAACATTTAAAGTCTTAAATACACACTAAAACTGGCACGTATGCTTTTCTGGGTAGTTCGTTGCTTGCTTGTGTTCTACTCTGCCCGATGTTGTACTTCCTTTCTGTGATACTGTATTTACACTGCTTCTCATGTCACTTTCCATTTTGTTGAATACTAGCTGAGTTGTCCTAACTCTTGTAAAACAAATCTAATTTTATTTTTTTTATTTTATTATTTGGGCACTCTAGGAATCTGATTGTAATAAGTCACTCGACAGCCAAGGTAATCAGAACTCCAAGCAACATTTACCTCAGTTTTCAAAGAACAACTCACTTATAAAGAAAAAGGTAAACACAAATGCATGCTTATTGCTGGAAAAATGAGAACTACAAGCAAAGTAAAGATTAAGATACCTTTATTCTGATTTTTTTTAAATGGTCCCTTTCAAACTTCCTACTGCAGTATTGTGTTTAACCATGGGTATTTAAGATATTAGTTGGAACCTATTTTCTCTTGCACTATTTATGAAAGGCCTTTTTTCATGTACTTAACAAGATCACTTTGACTGTACTATGCCACTGTGTGCATATAGAAAGATGTATTATGTATATAATCCCCTTTATAATCATTTATCCTTTTATTTTGCTACTATAAGCAGCATTGCAACTAAGATCTTATGGGCAAATACATGAATGCATATTTTTGTTTTGCCATATTAATCAGTTTTTTTAATTTGCTTACCTACTTCCTCACTGTCCTAAGAAACAACAGTGACATATCTATGGCCCCATTTACTGTCCATGCAACAAAAATTTACCCATCAGTGGAAGCAAAAATACCATTAAGAGGTATAAGAAAATAGTCTACCCTTAAGCTGTGATAGAACAAACTTATTCAGAATAAAACTTAAGCCAGGCATGGTGGGGCATGTCTTTAATCCCAGCACTTGGGAGGTAGGGGTAAGAGGATCACTGTGAGTTCAAGGCTACCTTGAGACTACATAGTGAATTCCAGGTCAGCCTCGGCTAGAGCAAGACCCTACCTCAAAAAAATAAAAATAAGTTAACAAATAAATAAAATTCAATTTTAAAATGCATTGAAATGGGAGAATCACCAAAATATCAGTCAGTGGAATCAATAAATCGCATGCAGCCAATTTGGTATGAGTCTTAGTGACCTGGTCCACAGACAAGTGGTAGCAGCAGAGGGGGAGGGGACAGACTCACTTCTCTGTTCTTTTAACTTAAAGTTGATGCCAGGTGCGTGTCACTGCTGCAGCAGCTATGAAAATTTCTGGAGTAGACATTAAAAATAACACATTTTTACCTTGCTTATGGGTTATTTTCCTGTTCCAGTGTATAAAGAATACTTTGAACTTAACTAAAAGTAGTTGGTTTAACAGAGCAGTGTTAAAACAGGCAATTCGGGTTGAGCATAGTCATACAAGTCAAGAGAAATGCAAGTGTTATGTCCAGTTTGGGCTAAATAGGAAGATGCCTATCTTTAAAAAATATAACAACAGTAATAAAAATGGGAATTTATCTTTCAGGTTCCTGGGCTGTATAAATCCAGTTCTGCGGACTCTCTTTCTACAACCAAGATCAAGCCCTTGGCACCTGCCAGAGTCAGTGGCCTGAGCAGGAAAACAGCAAGCATCCAGAAGAGGAACCACCACAATGCTGAGAACAAGCCAGGACTGCAGATTAAGATCAGCGAGCTCTGGAAAAACTTCGGATTTAAAAAGTGAGTTTCCAGGGTTGGGAGATTACTCAGTGGTTAAAAGCACTTGGTATGTAGGTGTGAGGTCTTCTCTGGCCAGAGTCCATCAAGTGTGACTCCCAGAACCTGTGTAAAAAATGCTAGTTGTGGGGTTGGAGAGATGGCTCAGCTGTTAAAGGCACTTGCTTGCAAAGCCTGACAGCCTGGGTTTGATTCCCCAGTAGCTACCTAAAGATGCACAAAGTGGTGCATTTATCTAGAGTTCATTTGCATTGTCAAGAAAACCTGGCATGTGCATGCACTTGCACACTCTCTTTCTCTCTCTCTCTCCAAATAAGTAAATAAAAATATTTTCAATTGTAAAAAAAAATGCTGAGTGTGACAACGCCCTTCTGTAATCCCATTTTGTGGGGGAGCGCAAATCCCACTTGTTCCCATGATCACTGAGGGACTGCAGCTCTGAGCTGAGGGAGAGGCTCCTTCCCAGGGAAATACGAGAGCTTTCAGGAAATTCTCCTGTTGCTGTCTCCCATAGGCATGCTGGGGTTAAAAAAAGCAATCTCAACTTCTGGCTTTTGTGTGTTATCTAGGATCAGAACTTAGTGTTCATACTTGCAATCAGTGCCATCTCCTTAGCCTGTGGATTCATTATTAACCAGACTTTGAAAGGGCACTAAGGAATATGGGCTCTCTGCCTTAGCGAGATACATACCCATATATCTAGTGCCACCTAGCACCACACTGAAAGGTGATTTTGGAAGCAGGAAGAACATAACTCAAAATTTCTTTCTTTTTTTTTTTTTCTTTCTTTCAAAGAAGACTAATATTTATTTCACATGATAAAGAAAAAGAAATGCGGTTTGAATATTTGCATTTAAATAGTACGGCCTTAAATACATCACTTGTGCTTACAATGAAAATAATTCTATTTGTGCACACACTGAAAGCCTGTATTGCTGTACTCATCTGTGCAAATGAAGTAGCAGTTCAGTACTTCAAACTTTCTTGAGTACACTCAGAATACCTGGATGTGTTCCATAATGAACTAACACACACATTACATTACACAGTAAAGATTTTAACTTATTTATATACTCTATTTTTTCCAAGTAAGTTATCATTTCTCTAATAAAATCTCCAAATCAACAAATGTATTTGATTATATTTTTCAGAGATTCTGAAAAGCTTCCTTCTTGTAAGAAGCCCCTGTCTCCGGTAAAGGACAATATTCAACTCACTCCTGAAACAGAAGAGGAGATATTTAACAAGCCTGAGTGTGCACGTGCTCAGAGAGCAATATTCCAATGAATGCAGCCTACGGCCTCAAGAAAATCTTATCAATTTGAAGGGTTTATTCTCAATGCCATTTTAAAAATGGAATCTATTTTGTATATTAAGTGTAATTTTCTTTTGCTCAGCTCTTTATATTTTCATAAAAAGCTAAGAAAACTTTGATATGTTTTAAAATTAATTGAGCAATTCTCCTAGAGTTTATAAAAGTATCTAAAACCTTCTATAATTTTGTCCAGTCGGATGTTAAGCAGAATACCGTAATTCTCTAGTCTTTCCATCCTCGAAGAAATCACTTGTATTTTGCCAAGCTTTAGTATTTTTCCAGTTGCCTTTCCTGTCTGTCCTTCACGGTTAGACTGAGAATAAAGTTGCTGGGATGGGCGGGCCCGCTGGAGGGGTTGATAACTGTTACTCTGGAAGAGAGTGTTAGGGTCATAGGAGGAGAGAAAAGAGAAACTGCTTTCCACCTCAGGTGAGAAGCACTCCTGTGTCATGTCACTGCTGTTCTTAGACTTCAGGCAGCCTCTTCTTACTACATCTCATGGAAGTGTGGGCTGAAAATTCCTCTGCATTCATTTCAAACCAGTGGCATTAAGTGCTACGCAAGATGCCACGGCTGTAGAATCTCTGATATGTACTCTGCAGAGATACAGGGGCAGAATGGAAGAGACAGGAAAGAGAATTATGAAGTGTTTGATTTAGAGGATAAATGTGAAGGACTCAGACTATTTTAGGGTATTTATTTATTTATTGTTGTTGCTTGTTTGTTTTTTTTTTTTTGAAGCAGGGTCTCACTCTAGCCCAAGCTGACCTGGAACTTTGTAGTTCCAGGCTAGCCTTGAACTCATAGCAGTCCTCCTACCTCAGTCTCCTAAGTGCTATAACTAAAGTCATGTGCCACCATACCCGACCATTTTAGATTTTAATGGGGGAGGGGGTCATAAAACTTGACCCAATTTGGAAAAAGCATAATCCAAAGAGGAAGAGCAGGTTTGAGGGTTCCTGTCACGAATCAAGTTACCAGTGGGGAGCAGACAGTATGTACAGACGTTGATGTGCCTAAGATGCCACCTAAGTGTCAGAAAAGTTGTCAGATGTACTATGAATACAGCGCTGTCTACAGAACGGAAGAGGAGGCTTCAGGCAAGGATGGAGGGGTAGGTAATTCTGTAAGGAAAGGGGCTGAGGACATGGTTCCACACTTAAAGGTGTTTTTGAAACAATTGTCTCAGTGTCCACGTAAAGCTAGACACACAAAGATGTACATGAGTCTGAAGTTTGTTTGCTGGGCAAGAGGCCCTGGCTTGCCCACACTTGCTCATTCTTCCAAAAAAAAAAAAAAAAAAAAAAAATATATATATATATATATATATATATATATATATATATAAATATATTATATTTAGAGGATAAATGTGAAGGACTCGGACTATTTTAGGGTATTTATTTATTTATTGTTGTTGCTTGTTTGTTTTTATATATTATATATAATATAAAATATATATATATATATATGTTTAGAGATAAAAATTTTTAAAGGTTGAGTTTTCTAGTGACAGAACCCAAAGAAAAAGTGCAATTCAAAACGGGCTCCATGGATGGAGGTAGGGTCCTATGAAGTGTAAGGTAAAGCTGAAAGCTTTTTCAGTTTCCACATCCTTGTATAACAGCTGATTAGCAAAATCAAAAACTCAGCGTTTTATAGCAAACGGGTGACAGTGGTGAAGACAGCCAACACTGCAGGACACGAGATGCCATGGGCATCTGTTCAGGTGACAGAGCAGACAAGCATCCAAGGCCTGAGGGCCCAGAGTAACCATTGACAAAGCAGGTCACTTTGAGCCTGATGGGTGAGTGAAGGAGGCGTGTAGGAAGGCAGAAGGACCAAGGTTATGCTGTTCCTGTGATTAGGACCTGTGGAAACTCATCACCAAGTTTGCAAAAACTCCCTGTATTGGGTCCCTGTCACAAGAACTGCCACTGAGATGGAGCCTGTGGTGAGGATAGTGGAATATGGAAGTCAAAACCTCAGCAGAATACCTTGAATTTAAACATTAAAAGAAATGGAGTTATATAAGTTCCATGACCTTGAATTCTCAAAGTTTAGGAAAACTAAATATTTTATTAAGAAGAAGCTACAAAGTAGTTTTAGGTCGGAAAGTTACTTTAATAAAAGAATGAGCAGAAAAATACCTTTACAGTGAACCTACCAAGACCAACAGAGCAAGTCAAAACTAGTTCACTGGGGGGCTGGGGAGGTGGTTCCGACAGTAAGGTGCTTGCACCAGCACGAGGACCCAAGTTTGTCTCCCCAGCATCCATATAAAAGGAGGTGTAGCAGCACACCTGTAACCCCAGCGCTGGCAGAGGCAGAGACCGAAAGATCCCCTGTGCCCATTAGCCAGGTAGTGAGGATTCAGGTTCAGGAAGGGCTTGTCCCAAAAACTAAGGTGAAAGTGAGGAAGACACTTGACCTCTGGCCTCAACATGCACAATACATGTGCATGCACACATACTAAGCAAAAGTTCTACCACTGAGTTATATCCCCATTCCTACTCAAAAAAGTTGACAAGTTTGCTCCAGGCTGCTCTTGACCTTGGTAATCTTGCCTCAAATTTCTCCAAGCAGCTGGGATTACAAGTGTGCTCTTCCACAGCTGTATACCTGTAGGGTCTCACTGTAGCCCAGGCTGACCTGGAACTCACTCTAGACCCAGGGCACCCTTGAACTCCCAGTGATCTCCCTACCTCTGCCTCCCAAGTGCTGGCCACACCAGGGCCTCTAGCCACTGCAAACAAACTGTAGATGCTCGTGCCATCTGGTTTTGCATGGATACTAAGGAGTTGAATTTGGTCCTTGGGCCTTGCAGGCAAGTGGCTTAACTACTGAGCCATCTCTACTCTAGAAATGAATTTTAAGTGATGCAAACAGGATAGGGAAAGAAATAACAATAGGTAATAGAGGTCCGAAAAAGACTAATTCCATAAAGATTAGTGGATTTTAGTTCATACTTTTTTTAAATTTTAATTGACTTAACTGATGATAATCTGATAGTTGCTCTTTGAGGACTTATGTGTCTGTAATGCAGAACAGATGAATATGGGATTGGAGTCAGCTCCACACTGCTGGGATGAACATCCAAACCAGGCACTGTTTAGTGGAGGAAAAGATTTATTTCAAGCTTAGTGATCCAGTTCCATCGATGGCAGAAGAAGCTGCTTCCACACATCAAGCAGAGTGAAACCACCACCAGCACACACACACACACACACACAAAAAGCAACAAGCACAAAACCAGCAGCAAACAGCAGGGACCCAGATCACACCTCTCTGTACACCTTTGAGCTGGAAATCAGATCTGCCCCAAACACACCTTTGGGCTGGTCTCCAGGATCCATCCCCAGTGACACTTCCTCCAACCAGGCAGCTGTAGATTCAAGTTATAGGTTTTTAATAAAATACTTGAGTCTGGACTGGAGAGATTGGCTTAGCGGTTAAGACACTTGCCTGTGAAGCCTAAGGACCCATGTTCAACTCTCCAGATCCCAATGTAAGCCAGACATGCAAAGGTGAGGCAAGTGCAAAATGGCACATACCCACTAGGTGGTGCAAGCATCTCGGATTTGATTGCTGTGGCTGAGGCCCAGGCATGCCAATTCTCTCTTTCTTCCCTCTCTGTCTCTCTCTAAGATAAATAAATTTTAAAAATATTTGAGTCTACTACATTCAAGCTACCACAGAGATCCAGGCTGACTTGGTTCCATTCTAGACCACATCCATAATGTCACAATAAAGCACTTCAAAAATTTGGATATCTGCCAGACATGGTGGCACACGCCTTTAATCCCCGCACTTGGGAAGCAAAGGTAGGAGGATGGCCATGAGTTTGAGGCCACCCTGAGACTACATAGTGAATTCCAGGTCAGCCTGGACTAGAGTGAGACCCTACCTCAAAAAAACAAAAAAGGGGGCTGGAGAAAAGGCTTAGCAGTTAAGGCATTTGCCTGCAAAGCCAAAGGATCCCAGTTTGATTCTCCAAGACCCATGCAAGCCAGATGCACAAGGGGCACATGCATCTGGAGTTCATTTGCAGTGGCTAGAGGCCCTGGCATGCCCATTCTCTCTGTGTCTGCCTCTCTTCTATTTCTCTCTCTCTCTCTCTGTTTGCAAATAAATAAAAATTGAAAAACAATTTTTAAAAGAAAATTTGGATTTCTCACAAAAAAAGAAAAGCTGGTCATGGTAGCACATGCCTTTTATCTCAGCACTCAGCAGGCAGCAGAAGTAGGGGGATCACAGTGAGTTCAAGGCCACCCTGAGATTACATGGTGAATTCCAGGTCAGCCTGCACTGGAGGGAGACTGCCTGAAAACACATATACATACACAAAATTTTTTTTTGTTTCCCAGTGCATATGAAAATGAATGCTTATATTATAGTCTTGAAACTACAGTAACATTTTTACAGAATACATGTGTGCTTTAGTTAGGAATATGAAAAGATGCTAATACCTTAGCCTTCAGCAGGTGGTGATCTGCCCTGGGAGGGCCTGCCTGGTTGTTGCTCGCTGCTAACTGGCCAAGGTGGTGGGGGTTGAAGGTCAGGTGCGGCAGCTTCTTAAGACAGCAGTGAAGTTTGCTGTGTGCATCAACGTCCTCTTGTGAAAGGTTTCCCTGGATCATGTGGTGCTATTTGATAGCATTTTATCCACAGTAGAAATTCCTTGAAAATTGGGATCAATTTATCTCAAACCCTGCCTCTGTTTTATTAACTAAGTGTATATAATAAAAATCTTTGCTGTTGTTTTAAAAGTGTTCACAACTTCACAAGAAGCTTGTTTTGCTCTCATAGGAACCTCAGTGCAGTACAGTACGTCTTCAGGATCCATCTTGAATTCTAGCCCCCTTACTCTTTCCACCACTTCCTCCACTGAAGTGTCCAAGTAGCCCAGGACTGTCAGAATCTCCTTCCAAACTGCTGTTAATGTGGCATCATGGCCTCCCACGAACCAGGAATGTAATTTCTAGTGACATTTAGATTGGTGACTCCTTTCCAGAAGGTTTTCAGTTTACTTTGCCAGACTCACTAGAAAAAATAGTTCTTTGGCAACAATATTCTGATGAAATGTATGTCCTACATAACAGGACTTGAAAGAAACATTTTTACAACCCGTGATGGACATGTGTGAGTAGACATGAAAACATCAGTCTTGGGGATCTCTGTCCCAGATGAGATGTAGGACATTATCATGAACAGAAATACTTTGGAAAGAACTTTTTGAGCCATTGTTCTCAACAGTGAAATTACAATGATCAGTAAACGCTTTGTTCGGTAAACGACTGTGTGATCCAGGCTTTGTTACAGAGCGCAGACAAGGTCTCCTTGAACTCTGTAGCTGAAGATGACCTGAATTCCTTATCGAGCCTCCACCTCCCAAGCGCTGGGATTACAGGCATGCACCACCATGCCCGGTTTGTGTGGTGTTGGAGATGAACCTTGGGCTTCATGCACATCAGGCACTCTACGAACTGAGCTACGTGTCCAGCCAGGGATTTGTATAATTCTTTTTTAAAAAAATATGTATCTATTTATTTGACAGGAGAGAGAGAGAGAGAGAATGGGTATGCCAGGGCCTCCAGCCACTGCAAACGAACTGCCTAAACTATTAAACCATCTCTCTAGCCCTTTAGTAAGGACCCTAGGGGTCTCAGAATAGGAGCTAGAGGCGTCCGGGGCATCTTAGAAGCCAGCCATCTACCATCGTCACTACTAGCTTGCTTGTAGTTACTGGATGTCTCGACCTCTGCATCAGCAACTGCTGCCTTGTCTGTGTTTTCATGTCAGATGACTTCAACTTCATGACCTTTCCTCTGCAGTTTGACCTTCACAGAAATGAAGGGAAGCTAGAGTCTTATTCTGGATTGGGCTGTAGCTTAAGGGAACATCATAGCTGTATAGACCACTAAAGCTTTTCATGACAGCAACAGGTTCTTTTTTCATCCTTCATATGTTCAGTGAGTAGCACTTTTAATTTCCATTAAGAACTTTTTCTTTGCAACATGGAAAACTGGTGCAAGAGGTTGGCCCAGCTTTCAACCTACCTCAGCCTTTGACCTGGCCTCTCATGAAGCTTAGTCATTTTGAGCTTTTGATCTAAAGTGAGAAACATGCAGCTGTTCCTTTCATTTGAACACTCAACTGGCCTAGTTTCAATATTGTATCTTGGGAATCAGGAAGCCTGAGCTGTGAACAGATGAGATGGGGAACTGTGAGTGGAGCTACCTGATTAAGCTCACCCTCTTATATGCATACAGTTTGTGATGCCCCAAGATAATAAGGATGGACTGATGGGGCTAGAGAGATGGCTTAGTGGTTAAGGCACTTGCCTGCAAAGCCTAAGGACCCAGGTTAGATTCCCCAGTACCCACAAAAGCCAGATGCACAAGGTGGTGCATGTGTCTGAAGTTTGCATGCAGTGGCTAGAGGCCCTGCCATGCCCATTCATTCTCTCTCTCTCTCTCTCTCTCTCTTTCTCCATTTCTCTCTCTCAGAAATAAAAAAAAGAAAAAATAAATGACTGCTGGTTGATCTCAGTTGTCAATTTGACAGGATTTAGAATCACCATGGAAACAAATCTCTGGGCATGAGGGATTTTCTGGATTAGGTTATTTGGAGTGGGTAGAGCTACCATAAATTCCATGGGCTGGGATCCTGGGCTGTATGCAGAGCAGAGAGATGGTTGAGCTGCAGCATTCTCTGCTCTGAGCTCCCTGACTGAGGCTGCCATGTGGCCAGCTCGGCTCCATGCTGCTGCCACCATTCCTTCCCTACCATGATGGAGCGTAACCTGGCAATACACCCTGTTGTCCTCGAGTTGCTTGTGTCAGCATAGTTGTTCACAGCAATGAGAAAGTAACTAATGCAAATGAGTAACATCCAAGATCATTTATCCCAGGCCACCAAAGCAGACATAATGAAATGAAGTTTGAAATACTGAGAAATACCAAGAAGTGCCACAGAAGCAGGAAATGAGATTTGTGTGACATGACTGCCACAGACCTCCAGACGTTAAATCACAGCGTTTGCAAAGTTTAGTACAGTGATCCTCCTGCAGGTGTGCGCCACCACACCGGGCCCAGTGAAACATGAAAACAGATATGTCTGCACTTGCATTCCTCTCCCGTGCTCCTGAGAGTCACAGCTCTTAGTGTGGAGTGGGGGCAGGGAGAGGAGATATAGCACAGAAAAGATGTATTTAAAAACAACCCTGGAAGCCAGGTGCATTCCTTTAATCCCAGCACTTGGAAGGCAGAGGTAGGAGGATTACCTTGAGTTCGAGGACACCCTGAGACTACATAGTGAATTCCAGGTCAGCCTGGGCTAGAGCAAGACCCTACTTTGAGAAAAACAAACAAATTTAAAACAATAATAAGGGCTGGAGAGATGGCTTAGTGGTTAAGGCACTTGCCCGTGAAGCCTAAGGACCCAGGTTTGATTCTCCAGGACCCACATAAGCCAGATGAACATGGTGGCACATGCTTCTGGAGTTCATTTGCAGTGGCTAGAGGCCCTGGTGTGCCCATTCTCTCTCTCCCCCTCTTTGTGTCTCTGATAAATAAATAAATAAAAATAAAATCTTTAAAAATAATAATAATAACCCAGTAATTGTGTAGCAGTATATGTTTTGACTGTGTGAAAGTATATGTGCACATGTGTATGGAGACACATATTCAAGTGTTTGTACAAATGTGCCCAACTCAAATTTTAACTACTAAGATCTCTAGAACATCAACTTGTGGTTTTATTCCATTAAGACAATATTTATCTATTTATTTTGGTCTTGAACTTGCAATGATGCTTCCATAGTGTTGGTCAGCTTGGGCTAGAGTGAGACCCTACCTCAAAAAACCAAAATGAATAAATAAATTACTCCACAAGGCTATTTTGTGTGGTTTCTGTATTTTCTCTTTTTAAACATTTTATTGATAATTTTTGCACATGTACCTAATGTATTTTGATCCTAATCCCTTCCCATTAGCTTCTTTTTTATTTTAAGGTTATTTTATTTTTAATGTGATTTATTTGTGTATGTGTGTGCATGTGCCAGGGCCTCTAACCACTGCAAATGGACACGGGACACGTGAGCCACTTTTCTGGGTGTGTGGAGGGGTGTCAGGCTTTAAAAGTGAGCCATTTTCCAAGTTCCTCCCATTAGCTTCTTTTGTCTGTTACACTAGTCATCCTTCCACTGAATCCCTTCTTTTAGTAGTTTCTGTATTTTCTGCTTTAATATGTTTTTTTTTTTTTTGTTGAGGCAAGCCCAATGGACTGGCTTTTATGAGAAAGAGCAAGAATTGGAGCACCAGGGTCTCCAGCCACAGCAATCAAAGTTCAGATGCATGCACCACCTTGTGCGCATGTGTGACTTTGTGCATGCATCACCTTGTGCATCTACCTTACATGAGATCTGAATGCGGACTTGAACATGGGTCCTTAGACTTCACAGGCAAGAGCCTTAACTGCTAAGCCATCTCTCCAGCCCTAATATGTTTTTGTTTGTTTGTTTGTTTGCTTGTTTGTTTTCTCTTTTTCTCACTTAAGCCCAGGCCGACCTGGAGTTCACTCTGTATTCTCAGGGTGGCCTCAAACTCTGCCGCCCTGCTGGGATTAAAGGCGTGCTTTGCCTGGCCCTAATATGTTTTTTTGTTGGGATTTAAAACAACACCAAAATGCCTAGCATTTTATCAAATCAAAAAGGTTGCAGTCCTAGAGAGCCACTGGTCTTCAGTCCATGTTGGAAGGCTGATGCAACTCAGTCCCAATGTCCACAAAGGAGATAGAAACAGAGCAGATAAACATACAGGTGACTAGAGAGGGCAGCCAGGTAAAGGGGTGTTACAGCCAGCTCTGTCTTGACTGTGTGAGCTCAGCTCACTCTTGCTGCTTTTTGCCAGCTACTAATGAAATGTCCAGCCTCTAATTTCTCCGCCATAATGAAGCTTCCCCTGGGGACTATAAACTGCTTTGGGATGGGTGTTTTGTTCCAATAACAAGAAGGTAAGTACAACACAAAATTGGCAGATCTGATGGTATGGCTTTTGGTCTTTTGGAATTGAATTGTGGGAGGGATATGGAAGGATTTGAAACTTTGGACTGAGACATCTTGCAGGGCTACAAACAGTTTGATTGTCCAGTGTGATGAGACTTTGAAAGAGCCAAATACAGAAAGAAGTAGAGATTGTGGATGCTCAACTTATGAGTGGGCAGGAGTGGGAAGAGAACTTTGTCAGGACTGGTCTAGAAGGCAGTTTGTGTGAGAGGCTTGGCTGCATTCTGCCCATATCCTAAGAACTTCAGCAAGGTGGAATTGGCTTGGGTTTGGTGGGGAAAGCAGCAAAAGAATATGTAAAATAGAAGTTGGCACAGGGAGAAGAAGTTTTAGGCCAGAGACTGCAGCCCAGTTCAGCTGGAAGATTCCAATCATTGAGAGTGGGGTAGTTACTCTGCTTTGGGACAGTGGGAGGATGCTGATTCTCATTTGAAAGGAGGGGCTTGAAGGAAGAATGCTGAACGAACTTTCTGCTCTTCAAAGTTGGTTTGATTCCCCTGGATTAAGCAACTTGGTAGCCCACCTGGTACTGGTTTTAGAAGTATGACGATGAAAGTAAAAGAGGGTCATTGGATTTGCAACACTTTTTCTTGTTGTTGTTGTTGTTGGAAATGGCTACTAGGTGATGTGGAGGAGCAGGGTCACAGTCCCTGAATAGAAACCATGGCATGAAGCCAGAAGATGAACCGTGGATTGCAGTGGAGACCCCAGGACTTTGGAGAGGCCAGGCCTATACAACAGCCACCAAGAAAAGCTGTTTATTCTTGCTCGGGCAGATCTGCCTAGAAAGCAAGTGGCTAAGACTGGAGGGCTGGAGTTTGTGCCCAGAGATTTCTTTCAATGGTTACAGAAGCCAGGTAGGGAGCTGTGGGATTTGACATTTTCCTTGCTTGTCTTCTATCTTTCATTGGTCTAGTCTCTTGTTGATATGCCCCTTTTTTGCAGTTAAAATGCTCGTTTTCTGCCTTCTATGTATTTAACTTGTGTTCTGATTTTACAGGCTCACAATTAAGAGACTATCTTGAGTCTCCAGTGAGACTTCATAGTTTTAAACAATGGAGGGGCTAGCAAAGACTATGGAGATGCTTACAGTTGGACTGTATGTGTTTTGAATCATAAGAGGTCACAGAATGTGGGAGTTTGAATGAGACATCCCACATTGCGTCATGTGTTTTGAATGCTTGGTCCCTAGCTGGTGGTAATGTGGGAAGTGGAGCCTTGCTGGAAGAAGTGTGTTGCTGGGGATGGGAAGACAGCTCCTCCTTGGCAGTGTTGCCTCATTCTTGCCACTTTCTGCCAGCTACTATAGAAAGATGTGATGTCCAGCCTCTGCTCAGATTCTGCTTTCCCCAACATGATAAATCTTCCCCTCAAGACTGTAAGCTGAAACAAACTCTTTCTACCTGTAAGCTGCTTTTGGTCAGGCATTTTGTCCCAGCAATGAGGCAACCTTGATCTTCAAAAGTGAGAAGTATAGGGCTGGTCAGATGCCTTACTGGTTAAGGTGCTTGCCTGCAAAGCCTAATGACCCAAGTTTGATTTCTCAGTGCCCACAGAAAGCCAGATGCACAAGGTGACACATGTATCTGAAGGGTTTTTTTTTTTTTTTTTTTTTACAGTAGCTGGAGTCCCTGGCATGCCCACTCTGTCTTTCTTTTCTCTATCTCTCTCTGCTGGCAAATAAATAAATAAATGTTTTAAAAAATAGGCTGAAGAGATGGCTTAGCAGTTAAGCATTTGCCTGTGAAGCCTAAGGACCCAGTTCAAAGCTTGATTCCCTGTACCCATTTAAGCCAGATGCATGAGGTGGCGCATGCATCTGGAGTTTGTTTGCAGTGGCTGGAGACCCTAGTGCACCCATTCTCTCTCTCTCTGCCTTTTTCTCTCTGTGTCTGTTGCTAATAAATACATTTTAAAAATTAAAAAACAATAACACACACACAAAACATGTGAAGTGCAGCTGAGTGGGGCTGTTAGGCTGACATGAAATGAAAACACAACACTATAGGAACAGTAGAGTTTCTACCCTCATTTCCTTGTTGATTTGATTTTTTTGTCTGTTTGAGGCACAGTCTCACTGTAGCCAGGCTGACCTGGACCTCACATTGTAGCTCACACTGGCCTCAAACTCATAGCGATCTTCCTACATCAGCCTCCCAAGTGCCGGGATTATAGACATGAACCACCACATCTGGCTCCCATTTCATCTCTTAGCTTCCTCTGTTTTTCTAGCCACTGCAAACAAACTCCAGATGCATGTGCCTCTTGTGCATCTGGCTTACGTGGGTCCTGGAGAATCGAACTAGGGTCCTTTGGCTTCTCAGGTAAACACCTTAACCGCTAGGCCATTTCTCCAGCCCCTCATATGGGTTTTAATGGGATGTCAACTGCTAATGTACTGTAGTAGTGACTGGGGTAGCTAGTAGTTATGCCCAGAAGTGGGCATAACTCCTCCCAGTAAGACTAGGCAGGTAGCATAGGGCATTGCTGGGACCAGTCAGGAGTTTAGAGGGCTTGGTTTGTGTTGTTGCTGTGATCAGAATCCCTGTGTTGTCTCTATCCTGCCTTAGTCTTCACAGGCTTGTGTCCCTAGAGCTTGGTGATAGGGCTTTCTCAATGACTCTGGTCCCCTCATTATGGTAGATCTCTGATGTGTGGACCTGGGACACTTTCCAGGGATAGATTCTTTCATTTATTTTCTTTTTCCTTTTCTTCACTGCAGTGGGTCTTTACCTGTTGCCTAAGAGCCATAAGGCTTGCTGGGTTGTTATTGTTTTGAGACAGGGCCTCACAAATTTGTCACAACTAGCCTCAAATTTTCTATGTAGCACACATTGGCTTCTAACTGTGATCATCCTGCCTTGGCCTCCTGAGTGCTGGGATTTAAGGTTTGCTGTTCTTGCCAAAGCAGTTTCTGGCTTTTGTTTTGTAGAGTCAAATGTCCCACCATATCTGTGCCTGCTGGCAAGGCTTTTCTGGTCTTTTTTTTTCCCCCTCATTCTGTCTAGTGAGCAGCCACCAAAAGTCTAGGAAAATCTGATAGTGGTGCAAACTCACCTGCCTACAGCTCCCAGGGTCTGCATGCTTACATAACTTTTAGCAACTCATTAAAATTTGAATTTGTGGCACACGCCTTTAATTCCAGCACTCAGGAAGCAGAGGTAAGAGGATCGCAGTGAGTTCAAGGCCACCCTGAGACAACATAGTGAATTCCAGGTCAGCCTTAGCTAGAGTGAAACCCTACCTCAAAACAACAACAAAAACAACAAATTTGAATTTGTGTATGTGTGTGTGTGTATGTGTGTGTGTTTTCAAAGTAAGTAAGAGATTTCATTTAAAGAGACAGTGCAGGGCTGGAGAGATGTCTCAGTGGTAAGGCACTTGTCTGCAAAGCCTAATGACCCAGGTTTGAATCCCCAGTACCAATGAGAAGCCAGACACACAGTGGCACATGCATCTGGAGTTCATTTGCAGCGCTGGAGGCCCTTGTGCTACCATTTGTGCTCTCTCTCTCTCTTCTATCTCTCTCTCTGCTCAAAAATAAATTTTAAAAATTTAAAGAGACAGTACAGAATACACTGAAAGGGACCAGAGGGTTACTTGAGCTCGAGTGCTCAAGAGTTTTCAGTTGAATTCTTACTCCCTTCCATGGAGGCCACATCTTTCTTCTGTGCTGTGTTCTGGGCAGCCCAGTGTTGGCATCCACCCTCCTTGCAGCCCTCTGTCTATTATCTGCATGCACCTACTGTTGCCCTCTAAACCATGCCCTCTGATGATTTAAAGGGAAACTATGATTTTGTGCATTGTCCAGTTCTTATTATAATTAACAGTAAAGTAAATCTGCCCAGGCTTCTTCATTCCTGAGCAGAAGGGGAGCCTTTTTGTTTCTTTCACTGGTCTCATAGGATCTGCTCCCACCAACTATCCATTCCCTAGCCATCTGAGGCTGGAGAGGTCTGGGGACAGAGCCCAGAAAAATAAACAGGCTGCAGCATAATCACCTTTGAAACTGGTGAGCCACTTGTGGCCAGAACCAAATCCTAGTCTCGTCTGTCCCTTTTACCCCAATATCCTACTCCGCTCTAACCCCCACCAACAGCTAGTTTATTCCATTAATATGTTGTATAGGAGCTGGAGAGATTGTTCAGCAATTGAGGCACTTGCCTGCAAAGCCTAATGTCCCAGATTCATTTCCCCAGTACCTACATAAAGCCAGGTGCACAAAGTGGCACATGCATCTGGAGTTAGTTTTCAGTGGCTAGAGGCCCTGTTGTGCCCACACACTCTCTCTCTCCTTGCAAATAAAATAAAATATTTTTTAAAATATTGTGGAATTACAGGCCCAGTATTGATAATGCTACCATGAAATGTGTCAGTTGAGGACTGGAGAGGTAATTCAGCTGTTAAAGGTACTTGCTTGCAAAGACAGCCTGGGTTCAAGTCCCCAGTACCCATGTAAAGCCAGATGCATAAAGTGACACATGCATGGAGAGTTCATTTGCAGCAGCAGGAGGCCCTGGTACACCATTCCCCTCCCCTCCCCGCCTCACACACACACAAATAAATGTAAAAATGGATCAATTGAGTTAAATTTCACAATTCACAATAAAAATATCATCCCTGCTGTGTGTGGTGGCGCACGCCTTGAATCCGAGCATTCAGGAGGCAGAGGTAGGAGGATCACCGTGAGTTTGCAACCACCCTGAGACTACATAGTTAATTCCAGGTCAGCCTGGACCAGAGTGAGACCCTATGTCAAAAGAGAGAGAGAGACAGGGTTGACCTCTAGCTCTGAAATTAGTACCTAAGTCCTGTAAACCAGCCACTGCTTGGTTTTATTACTAAGTATTTAACAGCAATTTTAAGATCTCCACAAGAGGGCAACTCCTTCACATTGTTTAACATCTGAAGAGAAATTCTCTGCGCCTTCAAGTTCATTATGAAGTCCTTCCTTATAAAATATTGCTTTATTTTAATTTTAACACAATTATATCCTTATTTACAAAAATTCCAACATTACAGCTCAATTTCAAGTCTCTTGATTAATGCCATTTAGTACTTTTAACATATCCAATAAGTCTTTTTTTAGAGAGTAAATGAGGGCATATTGCTGTGAAGTCAAAATAATTATCATCTCCATTTTACAGAATAAATTGTACTTTGAATGTACAATCCAATTTACCGAATGGATTTTATTCGTTATGGTTTGAATGTACAATGTTCCCCATAGGCCCATGTGTTTGCAGACTTGGTCCCCAGCTGGTGGTGCTGTTTGGGAAGGTTGTGGGACCTTTAGGAAGGGAAGCGTTGCTGAAGAAAACAAGAACCTTGAACTGCTGAGCCTCTCCCCAGCTCTGTCCAAAATGTTTTGCAGGTTCATGCCAGTTTTATTTTACCTTCTTATTTCCCTGTGTTGAGGGGATGCCTGGGTGTCAGACAGCTTTTTTCATCTCCCTGGAAAATTGCCTCACCAAGCAGATGAGGGGTCATGACTGGATTGTGGGAGCTGTGAGCAAGGCTCCAGACATTTCCCTGGGTGCTCGCCTCCACCCTGGGTTACAGTGACTGGGTTCTAGATGACAAGCTGTGATGGGGTTTGGGCAATAAGAGAATAGAACTTTGAAGGTCCACACAGGGTCTGGTTATCTAAAAACTGCAAGAGTGAGCACGATGCTTAGAGGAATGTCTCAGAAAATATTTCCCTTAAGGCTACAAGATTTCCCACTGGCAAAATCAGTGGAATGCATTATTTCATGATTGAATGAACATAGTTAAATTCTATCAGATATAATAATCTAGATTGTATTTTGCTTCTCTGAGCTTTAATTCTCATTTTCTTTTTTAAAATTTGTATTAGAAATGGACATAGTTAGTGTGTAAACAATACATGTTGGTACCATCCTTTCCCTCCTCCTGAAGAGGCCTTCCTAGTTTGGGGTGCAGGTCAACCCCATGGGGATTATGGGTCATTCATTATGGGGGGGCAACGTCTCTGTGCAAAATGTCCCAACTTGTAGCTATAACAGTCTTTCTGCCCCCTCTTCTGCAAACTTCCCTGAGCCATGCTGGGAGCATTTTAAGGCTACTTCAGTGATGGACGCTCAGGAGCCTCTCAATCTCTGGTTTGGTAGGTGTTGAGCGTCCTCAGTGTCCATCTCCATCACTCTTGTGCTGGTAATCCAGTTTACTGAGACAGCAGCTCTCTTGCTCATTTCCCCAGTTCCTCTGTGGTTCCAGCTAGGGCCCAGGTGGAGTGTGCTGGGTAGTGTATCTCAGGTCCAGCTCCCGTTCCCGCCCACCCACACACTGTCCACGCAGGCAACCCAGAAGGGGGCAGGTGGGAGGAGACTAATTCTCATTTTCAAAAGAACTAATTGTCTGTCTTTTTTGTTGGGGGGGAACCTTGTAGTTGTCTCGGATCAAGAGCTCATTGTGGAAGTTAACCTCGTGCTGGCACTGGGAGTTTTAAGTCTGTACCTAGGAAGGTGAGGGAAGAAAAAGATAGATAATATAAAAGAGAAAGTGAGTATAGAGAGGAGAGGGGGAGAGAGAGAATGAGAGGGAAAGAGAGAGAGAAAGAGAAGAGAGAGAGAAGCAGGACAAGATTAGGGTTAGCCTTCATGATGCTTTCTCAAGATTCCTGTGGTTCGGGTGTTCCCTCTGTGGGCCTGCTGAAGGATCAATGTTTTAGCCTGTTGTTCAGAGTAAAGGGTTTTATGATGTCTTTTCCTTTTGGGTCCCAATTTGTATCCCTCCTTGTCCTCCCCCCCCACCCTCTCGTTCCCTCCCACCCTTACCCTCCCTCCATCCCACCCTCCCTCTTGTCTGGGCCTCAGAGTGTTTATTAGGTTTGGCTGCATGTCACATGGATTCAGGTTAGGAGCGACAGATGAACGAGACCATGTGACGATTATCTTTTTGTTCTTGGATGAGCTCACTGAGGATTATCTGTTCCATGTTTGACCATTTTTTTTCAAATTTCCTTATTTCATCTTTCCTTCTGTCAGAGTTCTTGGTGACCCACCAAAGGTTAATGGTAAGACCCTGCTGTCAAAGACAGCATACATGTGTGAGACCAAACACAGAAAGACCTGGCCAGAATCTGGAAGAGGGTCAGTCCCCAGACAGTTTGCTAGTCTAGTACCAGAGGGTGCTACATGAGCAACTGGGGGAAAATGTCCGACATTGGTCCAAACATCTTGCAGACTGAGATACCCAGTAGGTAACAACCTGACATAATGCTCATACAAGTGCAGTAGTGGCAAACAGCCATGGTGGGTAACCAGCTGCTCTTGATTTGGCTAATAGATCCACTCAGTGGAATGGAACACATAGCTGGAACTGGAAAATAAGTCAAAAACCAGGTACACAAAACTAACTCAGTCTCCAAGTTCAAGAGAACACCAAATGTGGGCTAGAAGAGAGCCGACGCATATAAAGTTCTCTCCAAAACAGATATGGTCATCCCTTCTATCTAGTACTAACTTCTCTCTCTGTTGGAGAATTTGCTTATCTCTTTTCAGATGGACAACAAACCTGATGGGAGGATCAGCTAATCACACCTCACCAGGGCCCCAGCTGAAACCATAGAACAACGCAGGGGAAGGGCAAGAATACAGAGTCCATGGCGATCACAACACCAGAAAAAGGCTGAAGGAGATAAACACAGAGAACATCCAACTCCAACTAAGCCAGATATCCAGAGACACAGAGGCTCCCAAAACCTCATCACTGAAGCCAAACAAAAATGACCCCAATGTAGCTCAAGGAAACTCACGGAGGAGGGGGCGGAAAGATTGTTAGAGTCACAAGTTGGGGCATTAAGCACAGAGACTGGGGCCTAACCCCCAGAACTCTTGATGGCCCCCACAATGCATGACCCACATTCCCCATTGATGAGGGTCCCTTTGGAAGAGGGAGGACAGGGAGGAGGATAATGGAACCAATACTATGAATGTAAAATCAGAATAATAGAGATTAAAAAAAAGATAAAAATTAAAACATCAATATAAAAAAAGAACTAATTGGAAAAAACATATACATAGTGCATATATTTAATACCAAACATACTTAAGTATGTTTCCTCCTCATTCCTCTGAAGGGTAATGATGAGGGCAGGTGATGTGAGTGAGCTGTCTGCTGTCTAGCCTGACCTCTCTTGTTCATAGAGTCTGGAACTTCTCTGGTTCTTGCATTCTTCATCATTAAATGATGAAAACAGTAAAGTACACTTACTGAGTGTCATGTGTCCAGCACAGTTCCAGGGGACATTCTTATGTGGGTTAATTATAACTCTTTTGATGCTCACTGTCCCACGAGGTACACATTATTATTGACTAAAACCAGAAAGGGGCATCCAAGGTTATGCAGCTCGAAGGTGATAAACAACCAGAGTTCAAGTTCAAATGGTTCAACTCCAGAGCCTACACCTTCATCCATTGTTAACATGTAAAAGCAGGGCTGGAGAGATGGCTTAGTGGTTAAGGCACATGCCTGCAAAGCCTAACAATCCAGGTTTGATTCTCCAGATCCCACGTAAGCCAGATGCACATGGACACACATGCATCTGGAGTTTGTTTGCAGTGGCTAGAGGCCCTGGTGCACCCATTCTTTCCCCCCTCTCTTTTTTTTTTTTTTCGAGGTAGGGTCTCACTCTGGTCCAGGCTAACCTGGAATTAACTCTGTAGTCTTAGGGTGGCCTCAAACTCACAGTGATCCTCCTACTTCTGCCTCCTGAGTACTGGGATTAAAGGTGTGTGCCACTACACCCGGATCTCTCTCTTTAATAAATAAAAATAAAATATATTTTTTAAAAATGTAAATGCAGGGCTGGAGAGATGGCTTAGCAGTTAAGGCACCTGCCTCCTAAGTCTAAGAACGCCGGTTCCAATCTCCAGGTCCCACGTTTAGCCAGATGCAAAGTGATGCAAGGTTGCAATGCCGCACTTGACCACAAGGGGGCACACACATCTGGATTTCATTCACAGTAGCTGAGAGGTTGCTGGCGCACCCATTCTCTATCTGTCTTCCTCTCCCTCTTTCTCTCTGTCTCTGTCTCTCTCTCCAAAAAAAAAAAAATGTAAATGCAATAAAGACGACAGCAGTTGCTTTGGAAATTGAAGGTCATGGTGGGAAATCAGAGCTTGCTAGTCACAGGCAGTCATGTGGCAGGTCATGGGAGTCCTGCTCATTGGTAGAAGGTGGTGGACCTGCTCAGATACCACTTTGAACAGCAAGCCTGAGGCTTGATGAAGATGTTATTTCTATTTTCTCACATATGATTCCTAAATGATATAATTATGTTTGAAGCAACCTCTGTACCTGAATTTCTCTTGGAGAAGAGCCAAACAGGAGAGCCTCTGACCATGATGTGAGTAAATAATGATTGCTTTACTCAAGTAAAACAGAACACAGGGGCTGGAGAGATGGCTTAGCGGTTAAGGCGCCTGCCTCCTAAGCCTAAGAACGCTGGTTCCAATCTCCAGCAGTTCCAATCTCCAGGTCCCACGTTTAGCCAGATGCAAAGTGATGCAAGGGCGCAATGCCGCACTTACCCACAAGGGGGCGCACACATCTGGATTTCGTTCCCAGCAGCTGAGAGACTGCTGGCGTGCCCATCTCTATCTGTCTCCCTCTCCCTCTCTGTCTGTCTGTCTCTCTCTGTGTCCCTCCCCAAAAATAAATTAAATTAAATTAAATTAAAAAAAAAACAGAACACAGATAAACAAAGACAAAAGAAGAAAAACATGGAAAGAAAACGCTCATGAAGCTGATGTTAAACATGAAGAAACCAGTAGGCTGAGGATGTGTCTTGGTACAATTCTTGCCTAGAATGCACAAAGCCTGGATTTGAACCTGAGAAATGTGCAAAAATTTTTCAGTGCTGACAAAAAACAGACATTATAAGGTCCTGGAGTGCAAAGGATTGGTTAAATGACACTGAGTAGAGAAAGGAAATAAGAGGCCATGAAATAAAAGAGAAGGGGCTAAGTGGGAAAGGGTTTAAATAGGGAAAAGACAAGCATCTGCTAGTGTGGTCCTCAGCACGCCTGGAAGTGTGTGTTCACCTTCCCACGGAGTCTCTTCAGGTATCTAATGATGAGCGGGGCGTGGTGGCACACACCTTCAATTCCAGCACTTGGGAGGCAAGGGTATAGGATTTCCCTGAGTTCAAGGCCACTCTGAGACTATATAGTGAATTCCAGGTCAGCCTGGGCTAGAGTGAGACCCTACCTCAAACAACAACAACAACAAAAAGATACAAATGATGATATGATATGGCACAGGGAAGGCTCCAGAGCATCTGTCACTCATAGACCTCCATAACAATGGAACAGGAGCTATCAACAGGTCCTATTGGTTTTCAGGACAGGGTGAGTCAGTGTCACACAGTATATTAGTTACTTTTCTCTTTATGTTGACCAAATACTAAACAAGCAACTGTTTCTTGGCGGAAAGGCTTATTTCAGCTCGCAGTTTGAGGGGACAGCCCATCATGGCAGGACCATGGGGGCTGGCGCAGCTCACGGCTGTGGGGGCAGGAGCGCGACGCTCCTTGATCACATGTTGGTGGACCAAGAAACAGAGAAAGAGGAATGCAGCAAGCACTCATCTGGATTTCTCCTTTTCCCCCAGTCTTGGGAAGTTGCTGCTCTCATTTGGGGCAGGTCGTCCCCTTTCAGTTAATCCTCTCTGGAAGCATTCTCACAGACACACCCAAAGGTGTAATTCACCATCGTCCTAGGCAATTATTAGTCCAATTAAACTGGCGATCAGAATTGCTCATCACAAAGATGGAACTCCGTGCCCCTGAGTCTGATGTAAGCAAGTAGTCAGCACCAATAGTAATATTGTTTCCAAGTGAAAAAGCTGAATCTGGAATCTGTAAGAGACACAAAAGGATGGAACACCCTGCTTTGGAAGCCTCAATTGTTATATTATTCAGTCAGATCTTTCTGTAAGAGACGAGGAAAATGGCCTGAAATCCAGGCCTTTATGACTCTTTAGCAAGACTCCTCCATTTTCAAAGAAACAGACCTCCAGCCTTGACCCTGACCCTGGATGATCCACTCCTGAGAGGTCTGTAATTCATAGGAGACTCACAACCCCCTTACCAGTCTCTCAAGAGATTGTTCCTGACCTGGAATTCACTATGTAGTCTCAGGGTGGACTTGAACTCATAGCGATCCTCCTACCTCTGCCTCCCAAGTGCTAGGATTGAAGGCACGCACCACTGCGCCCCGTGCAAACTCAATTTTAATAAAGCACTTGAGTCTGTGGGGCCATACATTTAAACTATCATGGGTATCCACCCACAGGAAGACCTGTGGCTTAAGGGACATTCTCCCCCATGGAAGGTAAGGACCTGGGAGACTTTATCAAATCTGTGGGGTACAGATAAAGTGGGGACCAGGCTACCTTAGGAGCAGCTCTGCTCCCTCTCCCCCACCATAGGCTTTTTCTGACACTTATGACCATGGGCACCCCACAAATGGCTGACAACCTGGACTGGTTCTGGGAGATTACACCAAAGCTAGAGGGGACAGGACCCAGAGAGCAATGGGGGCTTACTGAACCCCCCAGGACCTGAGGTGGTCACAGTCCAGATGGCCTCAAGAAAAGAGAAAAAAAGAAGAAATTATTCCTATTATTGGTATTCCTTCTTAATTATACAATAATCATGAAACTTATTTTACTGGACAAATATTTAAGTCACTTTGTAAGATTTTGACCTATTACATGAAACTTCCATTGTGTCTATGATTTCAGTCCCCTGGACTGATGTAAATAAACCAATGCCACTAGTCAGAAACGTTCCCTAAAAACTGACCAAAGCTTTTGGCTTTTTCAGGAAAAGTCACTTCTATTAGTTCTTCTGAATCTAAGATGTACCCCTTTGGGGAACACTCATTATCTCCTTATAGAATAAGTACTGGACATCATATAAACATTTAAGCAAAAACTGTATGATCCATGTCTGCTCAAGAGAGACATTATGCACTATTATGAGAGAACTTTAGACACAACTAAATTTTTATATTAATTTTTACTTTATATTAATTATAACAGGTTTTTTAAATCCCCTTGTCCCAGTTTCTGCTACCCTGGAGGCCCTCCTCCGTGGGGTTCTGGTGTTCACTGTAGGGTCATGAAGGCCTCAGTCAGTCCCTGTGGGGTAGTGAGGGATCTTGCTTCAGGATATTCCTACCTACTCTGTGGCTCTTAGAACCTTTCTGCCCCCTCTTCCAAAATGTTCCTTGAGCCACAGCAGGCCTATTGGCAGTCTAACGTAGTGTTGAGTTCTCTGTAGCCTCTGAACTTCTGTTTTGATAGGGTTTGGTTGATCACTGTGTTTGTCACCATTAACCTGGGGCTGGTCATCAGGCCAGCAGTAAGAGCAATGTTCATATTGTCACTAGCCCTGAAATTTCTCTTGGGCTGTGGCAGATGTGGTAGAGGTGGCACATTTCATCACAGGCAGTCAGCTAACTTCTTGTCTTACTGATGGATCTTTGTTCTCCTCTGTTTTCTCTGCTGTTGCAGTCAGGTTTGCATTGCTAGCAGAAATCACCCAACCAAGAGCAGCTTGCGGGGAGGAAAAAAAGGTTTATTTTGGCTTAAAGACTAGAGGGGAAGCTCTATAATGGCAGGGGAAACAGTGGCATGAGCAGAGGGTGGACATCACCTCCTGGCTAACATCAGATGGACAATAGTAACAGGATAGTGTGCCAAACACTGGCAAGGGGACAATGGCTATAATACCCATAAGCCCACCCCTAACAATACACTGCCTCCAGGAGGTGTTAATTCCCAAATCTCAATCAGCTGGGAACCTAGCATTCCAAACACCTAAGTTTACGGGCACTACCTGAATCAAACCACCATATCTGCCATCTGTAACGTAAAGCAGATTCTCCAAACAAGAGTGAGAGCAGCTTGAGTTAAATGGGGTATGCAAATTTGAGAGAGGTTTTTTTTGTGTGTGTACAAGCCCATTCTTTTCCAGAAAGCAGTGGGGGCTTCTCTCTAGAGTCTATGAGTTTCCTGACCATGGCATTCTGACTTGGTTTCCAGTACCAGATATGAATTCTCCCAGTGAGTGGGACTCATGTCCAATCAAAGAACAGTTGGTTACCCGCAGAGGTTGCATGCCATTATTGCATAAGTGTGTACTTCTTGTCTGGCTGGCTGATTGCATAGTCTGTAGGGTCTCCGCTTATTCACGCTGTTGGTGAACGGTTTTCTCCAGCCGTTCCCACAGGGCTTTCCACCACTATGAGGGCTAGACAGAGCTAGAGCTAGTTTCCCTTTCAGCTCCAGCATGATATCCCAATGTCTTATGACTGCAGCCAGTGGTGTGTTTGGGAACAGGGTCTTACCTTTTAGCTCTGGAAGGTAATCAAGTGTTTTGGCAATGGCCTGAATTGTTTTGGGTGCCTCATGGATCTCCCTGGCCAATAGCTAGCTGTGGAGGGCAATCCAATTCTGGGTCTGGGGATTTACTGGCCAGAGTCCATGATTTTAAAGTTAAGCTTGGGCAGGAGAGATGGCTTAGTGGTTAAGGTGTTTGCCTGCAAAGTAAAAGGATCCCAGTTCGTCTCCAGGACCCACGTAAGCCAGATGCACAAGGGGGCACACATCTGGAGTTCATTTTCAGTGGCTGGAGGCCCTGGCATGCCCATTCTCTCTCTCTCTCTCAAATAAATAAAAAAAAAATATTTAAAGTTATGCTTTTTCCATCTTCTGTTTGGACTGTCCCCCTCTCGCTTTATGGGTGGTTATATCTTGTAGAATGCTAGCCTGAATGAGGAGCTGAGTCATGTTGTCTTAACTTTGTGTGATTCTCTCCCCACCCTTTCTTTTTTTATTTTTAATTTTTAAATTTTTTAATGACAACTTCCTTAATTGTAGACAATATCCCATGGTTCTTCCCTGCCCCCCCGCCACTTTCCCCTTTGAAACTGCACTCTCCATTAATTTTGAGAGACAGAGAGCAAATGGGCATGTCAGGGCCTTCAGTGGCTACAAATGAACTCCTGATGCACGTGCCCCCTTGTGTGCATGTGTGACATGGTGTGCTTGTGTCACTGTGTCTGTCTTATGTGGGACCTGGAGATTCAAACATGATTTTTTAGGGTTTACAGGCAAGTGCCTTAACTGCTAAGCCATCTCTCCAGCCTCGCTCCCCATCTTTCTACCCCTATCCCTCTAAGCACACCCTACCTCCAATGTTCTGTCTCGCCCCTAACCTGTCAGGTAACTTCTCCTCTACTCTTTATTACTTCTCTTTGATAGCTACATTTTAGCTTTGGTTACATGTTCTTTCCATAATGAGCTTACAAGAAAAGGAAAAACTAGAGAAACTAAAACTAAAACCAGGCAATTTTATCAATTGAAAAACAAGTATCACATCAAAGACTTCCTTTAGATAGGTACCTCCTGTGCTATAAAACTTAAGGAGACAAACTTGGGCTCATACATCTCAGACCTGTGCCAGCTTCTGAGAACACACCGTGTGGATTTCAGAAAAGATGGCTGACCTCATCTTCAATTACATCAAGTTATGAGCTCAACTTTTCTAATTCACATTTTTACGTTTCCTACACCTTGTTATACTTATATACTTTGAAAATTGTCTAAGGTATTTGTAACTATCTTTGGTATGCTACTAAGTACTAAAAACAATGCTGTTCTTGGTTTTAGTGACACTCCACATGAGGATGATATGATCTCCTCCTTACATTAACCATGCTCTGTCACGTGTGTCTGCCAAGTCTTCCTATTTAAAGAGATGCTGCAGAGACGGGGACAAACGCAGTCAGTCTGGTGAGGAGAGGATGGCCCACGCAGAGGAGCTGCGGTTGGTTAGGATGCCTGCTTCTTCATATCTGTTGTTTGCACTTCTTCTGGCCATGACTTCATCTTGAGGTCTGATGCCATTGTGTGTCACACACATGCTTGTCAGATGCTGAGGAGAAGAAAGCAGACAATCAGACTCAGATTATGATGGCTAAAAGATGTGATCGTACACCAAGATTCCTTCCTAATCACTTTACCAATTATTTCTCTCACTTGAAGACTGCTTTCCTGCCTCAGCCTTATATATGCCAAATTCCAGTAATGAGCCTTCCTAGCACTGTAGAACATAAATCAAGTTTGGAAGCCGGGCGTGGTGGCGCATGCCTTTAATCCCAGCACTCGGGAGGCAGAGGTGGGTGGATCACCATGAGTTCGAGGCCACCCTGAGACTACATAGTGAATTCCAGGTCAGACTGGGCTAGAGTGAGACCCTACCTCAAAAAAAAAGAAAAAGAAAAGGAAAAAGAAAAAAAGAAAAGAAAAGAAAAGAAAAGAAAAAACAACAACAAAAGAAAAAAGAACTAAAGTCACAGATAACACCAAACACAGTTGTAGTGGGTGTCTAGGGTTCATTTGCTGTGGCTAGAGGCCCAGGCATACCATTCTCTGTCTCTCTCTGTGTGTGCCTCTCTATCTCTCTTAAATAAATAAAAATAAGGCCAGGCGTGGTGGTGCATGCCTTTAATCCCAGCACTGGGAAGGCAGAGGTAGGGGGATCACTGTGAGTTCGAGGCCACCCTGAGACTACATAGTGAATTCCAGGTCAGCCTGGGCTAGGGTGAGACCCTACTTTGAAAACCCAAATAAATAAATGAAAATTAAGAAAGATCACTATGAAGGTGATGGCTCAAAGTATAAGCACTTTGCACCATCATCTCTTTCTTTATTATCAGCTAGTCCCCTTCCCTAGCCAGGCAGAACCCCACTAACTCTGGAGATGAGCCCCAGTATTCCCAAAGTTCCCCGCTGAGGTCTGCATGGTGTTGCAGTCAGGTTTGCATTGCTGGCAGAAATCACCTGACTAAAAGCAGCTTGTGGGAAAAAAGAGGTTTATTTTAGCTTATAGGCTCAAGGGGGAAGCTCCATGACAGCAGGAAAAACGATGGCATGAGCAGAGGGTGGACATCACCCTCTGGTCAACATAAGGTGGACAACAGCAACCAGAGAGTGTGCCAAACACTGGCAAGGGGAAGCTGGCTATAATGCCCATAAGCCCACCCAACAATATACCACGTCCAGGAGGCTTTAATTTCCAATTGCCATCAGCTGGGAAGACTAGCATTCAGAACACTGAAGTTTATGGGGGACACCTGAATCAAACCACCACACCTGGAGACACAGGAATGGGAAGGAAAGGGTTCAATGTCTCCTACTAGCCCTGCAAGCAGGCTCTGAGGGCAGGTGGTGAAGCCTGGAGCATGGGTGAAGGGCTCCTACCTGGCTCTTAGGTCCACAAACCCACTGCCTAGCTGCTGCCCTGCATTTTAAGAGAAATCAGGAAACAGATTTTGGTAAAGGAAAGTGGATTTATTTACAGTTTGGCCAAAATGGACAAAGAAAGACTCATGGGTTCTCTCAGATTTTATTATAACAGTGTTACAATTTTAGAGAAAAAATAAAAACAAGAGCCAGAAAGGGTGCCCATGTTAACTGTGAAATATACTGACAAAACGGTGTGAAAGCTCTACCCGGGCATCCAGCTCATCCTTTGCTGGCACTAGGGCTTCTGCCTTTCCCTCCCCACAGCATGGAGTTCCTGGAGAAATGCTAATTTGGGGGGCTTCACTGCTTAATAACCTGATAGCTGAGGGAGCTACACGGTGTCTCTTCTGAACACTTTCTCTCTGGCCTGGGCTTTGGCATACAATCATGCTTACAGTGGACAGGGCAGGGTGGACGAGATGGCTCTTGAGATAGAATGTTCTCAGATACTCTGTGTGCTTCTCCACCTACTCCACATCAGACATGGACCCTGCTGTCTCTTCCCGGAAAGAGAAAACCCTCAGTGCGGCTGGGAAGGGAAGCTCTGGGCTAAGGATGTGGCAATTGGTAGAATGCCTGCCTAGCATGGCCAAGGCCCTGGATCCATGCCACATGTATAATCTGGGCCACTCTTCAGACCCAGGAGGGAAAATGACCCACCCAAGACTAGATGGTGACATAGCATCTTTAGTGGCAGATCCATCTCCAACTGCTAATGCAGGCCATGTCCCCATCCAGGCATGGCAGCACCTCCTCTGAATGTGGTCCCTGCTGGGGGGACAGACGTCCATCTGTCTGGTGACTCCTCAGAATGCATGCAAGCAGAAGGTGAGGGAAGATGCTAGGGTCAGGATCTTTCTGTTCCTCTACCCTGCACTGCCCTTCCCTAGAGTCTAGCCTCAATCGTACCTCTCAACAGGAATTCTGAGTGCTCTGCAGGAACTGGTTAATGGCAAGGGGTGAGCAGGGGTTTAAGCAGGCATGTAGTCTGGGGCCTTGCAAGCCAAGCCCTGTGAGGGATGGATGTATGACAGGAGAATGGGGTGGAGGTGACAGTGGTAGGTGTTGGCTGCTATTTTGGCACTTGTCAGGCACAGCTTAAAAGGGCATGTACCAATGCCCATACACCACACCACACATAGTATACACACAGAGCACACATGCACGTGCAAAAACAAAACAACATGAGAGATGGGGAGGAAAGAGCCAGGATGCCCAGAGAAGGAGTGGAGTAGCTGTGAGAGGAGTTTGGTCATCTATTCTCATAGCGCGTCAGTCGTGGGAAACCCCAGCCATTTCTGTGTGTGTCTGTGTGATGTGTTTATGCATGTAAGTGGGGTGCACATGTGTGGGGGTGCATATGCAGGTGGTACATGTAGGCGAGAGGTTCACGTTGGATGTCTCCCTCACCACTTTATTTAATACCAGGTCCCACAGTGAACCTGGAGCTCCCTGATCTAGCTTGTCTAATTAGCCAGCACGCCAGAATCCTCCTGTTTTAACCTCTCTCGAGTACTGGGACTACAGGCGAGCACCACCACAGCCTGCATTTACGAGGGGTCTGAGGATTCACACTCAGGTCCTCATGCTTGCACAATCACTTGACTGAGTCATCTCCTAAGCCCCTAGCTTTCTGAGACGGTCATTTGTAACCTGCCCTGGCTTTGAACTCCATGTAGCTACAGTTGATGTTGAATTTCGGATCCTCCTACAAAGTGCAGGGACTATAAGCATGTGCCACCATGCCTGGCTCTCAATAGGTTCTTAGTATTGTAGCTTAGTGTTCAAGGTTAAGGGCATCACCAAGACAGCTCGAAGGCAACCACTTAGCTGAGAGGGCTAGTCCTTACCAGCAGCGACACCAGGAAACAGGAGGGTCCTCATGTCACATACCCACAGAGGCTGGTGCCTGCAGACGGGAAGACACCCAGGACCACAGAACGTTTATGAGGCCACAAGGGCCCTGCAGCAGGGGGCAGGGAGGCAGGTCAAGGCAAGTGGATGTGAAACTTATCTCCAGATGGTGCTCAATGTTATATCCTTCAAAAGGTTTCTCTTACCCACCTGCCCATCGCCACACAGCTGATACCTGTGTGGCATATCTCCTTATTGATTGGTTTGAGTCTCACATTCCAATGTGTATGATCATGTATGCAGAGGAGATGGAGCTGTGGAGTTGAGTTGCACTCCAGCATTCTCCCCAGCATCCTTCCTTGAAGGGCACCTCAGGGAGGGGGTGCAGGCAGATGCAATACCACCCTGAAGCCACAGCTCCACTCTGCCACCTGAGGGGGGCTCCTATGAGCCCCTAAAAGTGTATGTGGCTGGAAAATTTTATCAGCCAGAAGACTTCCCTGGAAGTGAGCATCCCAAAGGTCTTTGAGGTTACCTGCTTGAACCCTGAAGTTCAAGGTCATGTTGTGAGGGGAGGTCCCGGCAGGAACAGAGAGCAGCTGGGGTCTCCTGACTCTCTGGTTGGTATGAGGCCCCCTCCACCACCCTGCCCAGTTTTCTACTAACCCACACTGTGGGTTGGGGCATGGGGCTTGCTGCCCAGCTCCTGTGGGCAGGGGACAACTGCAGTGGAGGCGCTGGGAAGCGGAAACACGGTGGGCTCAGTGGGCTCTCTCCCCTCCCCCACCCACAGAACCCCAGACCGGAGCCTCACCCAGGATCTCAAAGACAAGGGCAGGGCCTGCTGCTTCCACCCCCCAAGCCTGGGGAACCTGTGTTGGGCACAGCCCTTAGAAGGCATGTTCCGAGAAGCCCGGGGTTGCCCTGGAATGTGAAGAGGGAATGGGTAGGGCTCTGCACCTTCTCACTCCAAGCTGGTTCTGGGGGAAACCAGAGCAGCCAATTGGAAGTAAGTTCTAAGATTGAAAATGTACTGGAAGCCGGGTGTGGTGGTGCACGCCTTTAATCCCAGCACTCGGGAGGCAGAGGTAGGAAGATTGCTAAGAGTTCGAGGCCACCCTGAGACTACATAGTTAATTCCAGGTCAGCCTGGACCAGAGTGAGACCCTACCTCGACAAACCAAAAAAAGAAAGAAAATGTACTGGAGAGAGCACTCCGCTGGTAAAGTGTTTGCCTTGCAAGCATGAGTACTTGAGTTCAAGTCCCAGTACCCACATTAAAAAAAACAATAATTATGGGCTGGAGAGACGGTCCAGAGGTTAAGGCACTTGACTGCAAAGCCTAAAAATCTGGGTTTGATTCCCCAGTACCCACATAAAGCCAGATGCACAAGGTGGTGCATGCATCTGGAGTTCCCTTGCAGTGGCTAGAGACCCTGGTGCACCTATTCTCTGTCTCTGCTTCTCTCTCTCGAGTAAACAAGAACATATTTAAAAATCATTAGAAGATTGAGAACAAGATCTTTTACAGATTTCAGCGTTAAGGTGTTTGTAGGGTGTGTTTGGCTGATCCTGCGTTCTCTGATGGCCCAGCATTCTGCAAGCCTGTAGGGACGGGTCCTAGTACTGACATGCAGGAGGAGCATGTCTGGAAGGAGGACGGACATGGAGGCAGGCTTGGCATTATACGTGGCAGTTCTGCACGCTTAGACCAAGCTAAGACCACCGGCGGCGAGCCTGCCTCCTTAACGTGAGCCAAGAGGGCTCCTAGAGAAATGATCCTCCTCCCTGCTCACAGCTGAGTCCTGTAGAGAGCAAAGCCCCCAGAAGGGAAGTCATGTCCACGACTTCATTCCTCACTCGTGGCTGAGAGTGAATGGGTTTATTAGATCCTTCCCGAGGACAGGATTTTCTTCTCAGTGAGGAGAGGGTAAGTGGGGACCCAAAAGCGCCGTCCTGGCTAGGGCCGCAGGACAGGGAGGGAGGGAAGAAGAGCCCAAAGCAGGGCTATGGCTGACAAGTGTAACTCCTTCTCAGTCTGGCCTAGGCTAGCCCCTGGGACCACGGTGGGTGGGTCCAGGTCTCCATGTGGGGAAATCACTGGCATTTATAGCACATACTGCTCTCAGGTGAGCCTGGAACTGATGGAATGCCCCACTCGGATCTTGAAAGTGAACAGGAAGGAGGTCATCTCTGAGCAGGACACGGAGATTTGGTGCTTGTATGTCCCAGTGTTGTATCCGGGCTTCACTGGACAAAGTGCCAGGATGTACGTGTCCCCCATTCCAGGATGGGCTGGGAAGGAGCTGGCTGAGTGTCATTGATGCTCCTGGCCCCCAAGATCCCTGACCAGACTGGTATAGAAAGGGACTGAGGGGCAGTGAGAGAGGGGGGATACTGTTTTGAGGACAGACAGGGGCCTGGCAGGAGGAAGGACCCTTGAGGATGCTGACTTGCAGCTCTCTCTTGCCAGGGCTTGTTACACCTGTGGGGCAAAGGTCAGTAAGAACAAGGAAAGAGGGCTGGAGGGATGGCTTAGCCGTTAAGGTGTTTGCCTGCAAAGCTAAAGGACCCAGGTTCGATTCCACAGGACCCATGTTAGCCAGAGGCACACGTGTCTGGAGTTTGTTTGCAGTGGCTGGAGGCCCTGGCACGCCCATTCTCTCTCTCTCTGCCCCCCTTTCTCTGTCAACTATATAAAAATAAAATATTAAACACCCCTAAAACAAAAGAATCAAATAACCTTAAAAAAAGAAGAAGAAGAAGGAAAGAGGGGTCCCAGGGCTGAAGGGGAATGGAACCTCTAGACAGGAAGGCATTTTTGCCTAAGTCCACATCCACACAGAGACCCCAAATCTTCTGGCTTGCTGTAGTTCTACAAAGCCACCACCAGCCCCTGCTGTTCATGTGTGCTGATCAACCCCAAACTAGGACAGGGAATTTTGGGTTATCTGGACCACATAATTGAAGGCTTGTTGTGATCAGACCCCATCCTAAGTTATTTCATATTATATAAAACAGTGGTTTTACAACCAGGCGTGGTGGCACACACCTTTAATCCCAGCACTCAGGAGGCAGAGGTAGGAGGATCACCATGAGTTCAAGGCCACCCTGAGACTACATAGTTAATTCCAGGTCAGCTTGGGCCAGAGTGAGACTGTACCTCGAAAAACAAAAAAAACAAAAAAAAAAAAAAAAAAAAAGAAAGAAAAACAAAACAACAACAACAAAAAAACCCACAGTGGTTTTTCAGTCGGTCCCTTGCTCTGAAAGACTTCATTTGATAAGCAGAATTTGAGGCTGGAAGATGACACTGCACACTGGTGGGCACATAACCAATATCATCTATCCAGCCCCCCCCCCATGAGGCACAGATGTTAAGTAACTTCTGTGCAAAAGTACAAAAGGTACCACCCTCTACACTTAGCAAAGTAAAAAGGGACTAAAGGAATACATGTGTGTATTAAAACCATATCTAAACCAGGCCAGATGGCTTAGTGGTTAATGCATTTGCCTGTGAAGCCCAAGGACCCAGGTTTGATTCCCCAGTGCCCACACAAGCTAGCTGCACAAGGTGGTGCATGTCTTGAGTTTGCTTGGAGTGGCTAGAGATCCTAGTGTGTTCATTCTTTATCTGCCCCCCTTCAAATGAATGAACAAATTATTTTTTAAAACCAGGCCAAAGAACTTACCAGACAGAGGGAAAGGTGCAGCTCACTAGCTCCATGAAGAGGAAGACTCCCAACACTATGGTGGTGATGGCCTTGCCTACCTGTCATCTGGCCACCTGGCATGTGTGTCAAGGAGCACAGGAGAAGAGCTCCTGTCCCAGAGACTTCAGCTCAGCTACGTCCCTGTTTATTTTGTTGTTGTTGTTATTTTGTTTTCCCTTTAGCCCAGGCTGACCCGGAATTCACTACATAGTGTCAGGCTGGCCTCGAACTCACAGCAGTCCCACCTGTGCCTCCCGAGTGCTGGGATTAAAAACATGCACCACCATATCCAGCTATGTGTCCCCATTTTTGACGCAGTCTACTCGCCAGCTGGCCCACTCATCCACCCCTGGTTCTTCCCTTTGCTCCTCCAGCCTCCACTGCTTCTGCAGATGGACTCAGCTCTACAGCGCTGCTCAAACCTGGGACCCAGCAGTGGCTTGACTCTACAGCTGCATCGCCAGCAGGCCTCCAGCCAAGTTAGTTATCTGGCCCCTGTCCCTGGGCCCTGCATAGACTTTCTGGCCCCCTGTCAGCTCTGTCTATTGTGCCTCTTTGAAACTCTTTGAACTCTCTTATGATCTTTTATTGATTGATTTTGTTTTGATTTTTTGTTTTTTTTCCAAGGTAGGGTCTTGCTCTAGCCCAGGATGACTTGGAATTCACTATGTAGTCTCAGGGTGGCCTCAAATTTACCGCAATCCTCCTACCTCTGCCTCCCGAGTGCTGGGATTAAAGGAGTACGCCACTATGCCCAGCTGTTATGTTTTTTTTGGGGGGTGGTTTGAGGTAGGGTCTCAGTCTAGCCCAGACTGACCTGGAATTCACTGTGTAGTCTCAGGCTGGCCTCAAACTCATGGCAATCCTTACCTCTGCCTCCCAAGTGCTGGGATTAAAGGCATGCACCACCATGCCTGGCTTAGTTATGGTCCTTTTTTAAGCTTCTGTAGCCATTCTGTGTGTGTGTGTGTGTGTGTGTGTGTGTGTGTGTGTGATATGTAATGATATTAGTAATTAAGATAGAAGCCTTTAATCCCAGCACTCGGGAGGCAGAGGTAAATCACCAAGAGTTTGAGGCCACCCTGAGACTAAGTTTGGTCAGCCTGGACCAGAAAACCAAGGCTATCAAAGGCTATCAAGGAAAGCAGAAGTATCTAGCAGATTGCTGTCATTGAATTCTCCTCTCCCTGTGAATTTATTGAATTATAAATTCTGACATTGTGGGAAGACACAAACGTGTGTGTCTGTCTGACACAGCATGCTAATGACAATGCCAATTACTATGCTTGCCTGGGTATGTGGGGGGCTGGTACTGAGCCAGAGGGCCAGGCCTCTCCCCCACAGTCACCTCCTGACTACGAACCTCAGGGTGGAACCGGGGACTTAGGTAGGAGGGGACAGAGGAGTGTCCAGGCCATGGCCTGCTTGGCATGTCCTCTTTCCTGAAGGAAAGCTCCCCCCACCACCACTTCTCTTCTCTGTTGTTCTCACCCCAATGCTCTTGGGGCTGTCTCTTCCCTGATCCCATCGTTCGATCCTGTGAGAAACATGGGGTGTGGGGTATCTAGGAAGACTGGTCTGCAGATGACTGGATCCTGCTTTTCCATAGCCTGAGCCTCGATGATACAATCCCTGACAGTTCCAAGTTCTCCTAGAAAGAAAGGGTTTGGGGACCCTGATTACGGTGAGGGTTTTTCCAGAGACCCCAAAATGGGGACAAGATTCTATACCAAACCCACATCCAGTCAGCACATACCCAGTGACCCAGGACAGCCTACACCCCAGGGAGCTCTGCTCAGGCTCAGAACACAAATGTTAAGATTCTACCACCATCAACACAGGACAGTATGACGTTTAACACTGCTGGGGTGTACATCCAGCCTTTGGAAACTTCAGACCTCGTGGGTCTAGAGACCATCAGCTGGGCTTCGGGCCTCACCTTGTGGCTGGAGGCTGGTTCCATGTGGCTCTGGCTTACCAGGCCCTTCTCAAAGAAGTGGCTCTTGCTGGCCACAAGCCCAGGAGCCACAAAGATCTCAGTGGCGGAGATGCCTGGAGACCTGACAGATTCTGGTCTCTGCAAACAGAGATACCAAGTGCTGAGCTGTGCATGCATGGGGCTGGCCAGCCTGGTCAAGGGTTCCTCACCCCTCCAGGACAGCCCTGCCCCTACCTTTATGGCTGTGTGGTATCTCTCCAGCTTCTCTCCTAGCCTGCCCGAGCTGGTTGGCAGCTTCACAGCGGCACTGCAAGATGGAAAGACAAACCACATGAGACGCCACACCTCAGGGACGCCAGGACTATCCCCAAGGCCTGAGGAACAGCCCCCAGCCCTAGCATTTAAGCAAAGAGAACCTGCTTCTGCTGTGTAGTGGATGGTGAAGACTTTGTCAAGGTGAAGGCTGGCCCACCCTGCAGAAGTCCCAGGATGGGAAACACCTCCCAGTCCCTTCTCTCACATTCTGGAACCTCCACCCAACACACCTCATCTTTTATTTCTGTGATATTTCTGTGTCTCTGTCTGCCACCCTGTGCCCTTTGCCTGCTGCCACCTCAGAAGGTCTGATCTTGTCCTTCTAGCTCAGACTCCTGGGACACAGGACAGGGACCAAATTTTAGGCACAGTGAAAACTCCCTTGTGTTTTGGTTCTGGCCTCCCTTTCTGTGTGTGGTCCCCCTCGGCTCGCCATATACCTGTGTGCCTGCTGGCTGGACACCTCGTGCTTTTCACATCAGACTTTTTCAGCTGCCATTCCATCTGCTTAAAATGACATTCCTGCACTTTTCCATCCAGAAATCTCCTCGCAGTTCAACTCACATGCTGAACAGCAACTACATATGACACCTTCCTGGCTCTCACAGGCTGGGCGGTCACAGCAGCTTCTGGACTCCCAGCCCTTATCTCGCACCTCTCTGTGCACTGCGTCATCTGAGTGGCTCTTGTGGCTCATGTGAGTTGCTTGAGGGGAGCTACTGTGTCTTATCTTCTCTGTGTGTGTGGGGGGGAGAGGTTGGGGCAGTCTCTCACACTATAGCCCAGGCTGGCTGAGAACTATGGAGCCCAGGCTAGCCTCAAGCTCATGCAATTCCTCCTACCTCATTCTCCAGAGTGCTCAGACTACAAGTGTGAGCCATCACACCTGGCTGCTTCTTCCCCTATCCTAAGCCCTGGGCACGCTGAATAGAGGAGCCCTCAGGAGAGGCTAACCGGGTAGGTGAATATAGCGCAGGAAGATGGAGGTCCCAACACAAGTCCAACTTCTTTTCAGATCCTATTTCACGTTTTTGTTTGGTGAACCTCAGATGACTTACCTAAGCACTTTGCAGCCTGTGAGATCATTGAATATGCAGATTCCCAGGCCCGCCGCAGCTTGGGCTTTTCTTCCCCTGCATGCCCTCCTGGAAAGCCCTCTTCCCCTGCAGAGCCTCGCCCCAGTGCTGTCTCCTCTAAGCAGCTCTCCCTGATGCTTCCCTCCCGTGTCATCTAGCCGAGCGTCAGAGCCTCCCCACACTCCTGCACCCTCCATATCTGAAGTCCCGGGCAAGCTCTAGGCCTTCTTTTGTGTGTCCTGTGTCACAGCCTGTCATGAAGACGGCTAGTGCTGCAAACGAACGAACGTGGCCACCTAAGAGAGCACCAGGGCACTGAGGAGCAGTTAAAGGCACTTGCTTGCAAAGACTGCTGACCTGGGTTTGATTCCACAGCACCCATGTAAAACCAGATACACAAAGGGGTGCATACATTCTCTCTCTGGTTCGCTGTGCTCTGCTTACAAGTAAATAAAATATCTTAATATTTTATTTTTTAAAAAAAAGAGATAAGAGGGCTGGAGGAATGGCTTAGTTAAGATGCTTGCCTGCAAAGCCAAAGGACCCAGGTTTGATTCCCCACAACCCATGTAAGCCAGATGTACAAGGTGGCACATGTGCCTGGAGTTCATTTGAAATGGCTGAAGGCCCTGGTGTGCCCATTCATTCTCTCTCTCTCTCTCCTTCTTTCTGTCAAATAAATAAGATAAATAAAGTAAATTAAAATAAACTAAAATAAAATAAAAAAAGAGGTAAGACAGCCAAGGGCACTAGAGGCCCACCTGTGGGTCATGGTGAGTTTCTGGTTGTCTTTCCTAGGGCTCATCTGAAATGAGAAGGGAGGGTCAATAAGTGGGGGCCCTAGGTAAGTCCATGTCCCCATCTCTCAGGATATATATCCCTCCTCAGACTCCCAAAGATATATGTGAGGCCTTCACCTTACCTGGGAAGCACCTGCCTCTACCCATTAGTCTTCAGCCTTCCCCAGCTTTGTCAGGGTGCCATCATTACCTGGGTTCCCATCTGCCTCCCCAATAACTGAGAGCCCCGGTGGACATCAGTCAACCCCAAGCCTTTCCAGATCCTAGAGAGCCCTGGTGGGCATCAGTCAACCTCAGGCCTCCCACCTCCTCTGAGGCCCTGGAAGGCTAGAGTACAAGGCACAGAACATTCAAGACTCAGCCAGAGACCCAGTGAACAAAATATCAAGAATAAGGCTGGTGGCTGGTGTGACAGCTCCCTCCTGTGATCCCAGCCCTAGGGAAGCTGAAGCAGGAGGATTGCCATGAGTTTGAGGCCAGCCTGAGATACATAGTAAGACTGTCAAAAAAAAAAAAAAAAAAAAAGCCAGGCGTGGTGGTGCACACCTTTAATCCCAGTACTCGGGAGGCAGAGTAGGTGGGTCACCATGAGTTTGAGGCCACCCTGAGACGGTCAGCCTGAGCTAGAGTGAGACCAAAAAAAAAAAAAAAAAAAAAAAGGCACCTGGGAGTGATGGGCACACATTTCATTCCAGCACTTGGGAGGCAAAAGTAGGAAGATTGCTGTGAGTTCAATGCCAGCCTGAGATTACAGAGTAAGTTCCAGGTCATGCTGGGTTAGAGCAAGACCCTACTTTGAAAAAAAAAAAAAAAAAAAAAAAAAAAAAGGGCTGGAGAGATGGCTTAGCGGTTAAAACACTTGCCTGCCTAAGCCTACCCATGTTCGACTCTCCACATCCCACGTAGGCTAGACACACAAAGTGAGGCAAGTGCAAAGTTGCACACGCCTACTGGGTGGCACAAGTGTCTGGAGTTCAATTGCAGTGGCTGAGGCCCTGGGGCACCAATTCGTTCTCTCTTTCTAAAAATATTAATAAAAAGAGCCAGATGCACAAAGTGGCACATCCATCTGGAATTCGTGTGCGTAGTGGCAAGAAGCTCTGGTGTGACCATTCTCCCCCCCATCTTTCTCCTTCTCTTTGCTTACAAATAATTTTTTTAAAATTTTTATTTATTTATTTGACAGAGAAAGAGGGAGAGAGAGAGAGAAAGAATGGGGGTGCCAGGGCCTGTAGTCACTGCAAACAAACTCCCGATGCATGCGCCCCCTTGTGCATATGGCTTACATGGGTCCTGGGGAATCAAACCTGGGTCCTTTGGCTTTGCAGGCAAATGCCTTAACTGCTAAGCCATCCCTCCAGCCCACAAATAAATATTTTTTAAAAAAAAATTTAAAAAGGGCCAAGCATGGTGGTACATGCCTTTGATCCCAGCACTTGGGAGGCAGAGGTAGGAAAATTGCCATGAGTTGGAGGCCACCCTGAAACTACATAGTGAATTCCAGGTCAGCCTGGGCCATAGCAAAACCCTGCCTCGAAAAACTTAAATAAATAAATAAGTCAGTTAAGTCTCTGATCACTTGGAAACTTTCAGCTGTGGGTAAGTTTTTCCCTCCACTGGGCCTAGGCTGGCTTGGCTCCAGCTGGGAGGGCCCCTCCTAGCCCTTATTCTCCACATGGGTTCTTTATCTCCTCCAGCTCTCCACGTGGCAGGAGCTCCTTGAACTTTCTTTTCTCTTTTCTTTCCATGCTTTTTCCAGGCCCTCCACAGGGGATCTCTAGCCACATGGGTGCCTTTCCTTGGCTCTGTATTTACTTTGATAAATATAGTAATTTAATAATTTAAACAAATAAAGAATTTTCAAAGGTCTGGAGAAATAGCTTAGCCTATGAAACCTAAGAACCCAGGTTTGATTCCCCAGGATCCACGTAAGACAAATGCACAAGGTGGCGCATGCTTCTGGAGTTTGTTTTCAGTGGCTGGAGGCCCTGGCATGCTCATTCTCCACCTCTCCTCAAATTTAAAAAAGTAAATGTCAGCCTGAGCTAGGGTGAGACCCTGCCTCGGAATAAAAAAAAAAAAAAAGTAAAAGCTTTTAAAAAATTAAAAATGCTCTAGGCTCCACAGCACTTTTGAGCAGGGTAAAGATCACTACAATTCTCTGCTCCTCCCTGACCTAAACCCTGCCCACCCCCACCCCCCACCCCCCACCGAGGAAGAGAAGTGAAGGCAGAATCCCCAGGACCAGTTATGAGCTGCAGGTGCCATCTTCCTGCAGTTCCAGCTTGTACCACTAGATGGGGCTGTTCACACTTATATTCACACCTCCACTTTGTAGAAAGATCTTCAACCTTCTCTGATTTATTTGCTGTGGCCTACCCATGGAAATCCAAGACCTCTCTCTCTTTTCAGAGGGTCTCCCTAAGGTGTCTGTACTTTATGTGCGCTGGTCTTCCTGATGTGCTCTGTGGGGGATTGGTGACAAGCGTACCCCAGCTCTCACCGGAAAGGACTTGGCCCTCAGGCTGGAGTGTTTGCAGGAATCCCTGTAGGTGAGCAGAGTAGGTGATGATGTGTCCTTGGTTGAAATTTTCACCTGAAAAGAGAAGACGGAGTCTCAGCCAAGAATTGACTTTCCTTGAGCAGCACCAAGCCTAAACTGTCACAGGGGCTCCATGTTTGCCTGTTTTTACTTTATTCCTTTTGCTGTAACCAGGCCACCAGAAAGAACTCTTTTTAGAGAGCTTCTGGAAGAATCTGAGACTTCCTAACAGTCTTCTGAGGTCCTGGAGTCCAGGTCCTGGGTGAGGATGCAGCTTGGGAACTCAGGTGCTCCCTGCACACCCCAGGTGTCTCTCTCTGCCCCAGCTATGTGCCTCAGACTCAGGGGCCCTATTCCAATAGTGGCTGGGGACAGCACCGAGAGAAAAGAAACTGCCAAGGCCAGCCCAAAGGTGGGAGGACCAGCAGGCAGAAAGGGAGCCAGAGGCCTTAGGATAGATAGGCAGTGAGGTCAGCCAGGGAGGGAAATGGAAGGTGGGGCAGGAGGAATGCCAACCTGAGATGCAGTGGGCGAGATTCGGGAAGCCACGGTCTGAGGATCAGGTGCCGTGTGCTCCATGGTGAAGGAAGGTGGGCTTTTCCCATGTAAGGTCCTTCCTCTGGGCTTCCTGGCAGGGGCTTGGTTTTCTCCTGGGGACTGGAGCTGCCCTGGGGATGCTGCCCTCCTCAGCACCAGCGACTTCTCAAACATGGATGCCTTCTCTAACACCAGCCTCCTGTCCAGTGACTCCCTGGTGTGTTCTACATCTGGACTCTTCTCTGGAGTAGACCTTTCTTCTGGTGCTGCTGTCTTCGGGGATAGGAGTGTCTGCTCAGGGACCTGCAGCTTCTCGGGGACACTCCTCTGTAGAACTGACTTCTCTGGGCTGCCCCTCTTCTTGTCTGTGGTCAGCCCCTTCTCCAAGATGCAGGCTTTCTCTGAGTCAGGTCCCTTGGTGGATGCTGAAGTCTTGCCCAGCACAGGGGATTTCTCTGACACTGAGGGCTTTTGCAGAGCCCCGGCCTCCTCTGGCAGTCTCCTCTTCCCTATTCCTGGCTCCTGGCCCTCTGTGCACACCTCCCCTTGAGCCCAGGGCCTCAGCTGCTCCTGGCTCAGTCTCCTGCGAGGCAGAGTCTTTGGCTCCTTCTTGGTCACAAAGGGTTGCTGCTTGGCCTGCTGAGCATCAGACTTGTCCCTTCCATCCTCCACCTCCAGCCTCCCGGCCACAGGGGGCTGGGCAGCTTCCACTGCCTGCCATCTCTGCTCTGGGCAGAGGATGGCCTCATCCTGGTCTTTGGACGGTGGGGGTGGGGGCTCGGGCCCCTCTACTTCCTCCATGCTCTGCAGCCTGAGTCAGAAGACAAGATATGGGGTAGACAGATTCAGGAGCTATCACAGCTCACAGAGACCCTGGCTATAAGTTGACCCAATAGAGATGCCTCCAGGGTCAGACCCTGCCCTCCTTCCTTCCCTTGTCACTGCTACTTAAAGAACAAATTTTATCTACTCTACATTTTGGGTTTCCAAGGAGACACTTGAACAAAACTCTCCATCTTTAAAAAAAAAAAAAAAAAGTCACAAATCCCTATGAGGTCAACGATTCCATGTTCAACCGTGGATCAGTCAGGGCTTTATAGATACCAGGCCCTGTGCTGGGCATGTGCCCGGGGAGTGACTGTAGTCCTTGTACCCTAGAGCCTATCTGGAGACCAGATTCTCAACGAAAACTGGTAGAGGAAGCCAAGAGGACCCAAGGCTTCTGCTGCACTGCACCACACTCCTGCCGTCATGGGTATGGGTATGGGGGGAGGGGTTAGGTCACAGCCACAGGTTTGGGTCAGCAGAGGAAATGCCCCCTGGCCTCCCTTCTCTGGAGGAAGGAAGGGTACAGAACGGGATAGAAGGACTGACCCCAAACCTGGGCACTTGATCTCCACCTGCAGCAGAGTCACTGCCTCCTACCAGCCTGTTTGTTACCCGTGTGATTTCAGCCATGTTAATTTATCACCCGAGATCTGCTTCTTCAATCTACAATCGGGGCTTGTTGGGAGGTGAAATAAGACACACACACACACACACACACACACACACACACACCCTGACAGCATGGTCTTGACACATGCATGGAATTCAGTGAGTTCTGGGCCCTTCCCTCCCTGTCCTGCTTACTGCACAGATCTAGATGGTGTGACTCGTCCTCCCACAACACCCACATACTGCTTTTCCTCCCCTCAGAGGTGAAGTATAAACTGGGCATGGTGATATACAAATACTCTGGAGAGTGAGGCAGAGAGATCACAAGTTCAAGGCCAGCCTTGGCCACATACTAAATTCAAGGCCAGCCTGGACTACATTGAAAAGCCTGTCTCAAAAAACACAAAAGGGCCAGGCGTGGTGGCTCATGCCTTTAATCCTGGCATGTGGGAGGCAGAGGTAGGAGGATTGCCGTGAGTTTGAGGCCAGCCTGAGACTACAGAGTGAATTCCAGGTCAGCCTGGGCTAGAGTGAGATGATGCCCAGGCCCTCATGCCAACCCAAGTACCTCAAAGAAACCAAAAACCAACCAAACAAACAAACAAAAAAACCGTACCAAAACACACACAAAAAAGAAAACAAATTCTGGAGATTCAAGATTTAGGGTAGAGGGAAGTAGCCGGGATTAATAAAAATCTGGGGGCTGGAGAGATGGCTTAGCAGTTGAGCGCTTGCCTGCAAAGCCTAAGGACCCCAGTTCAAGGCTCAATTCCCCAGGACCCACGTAAGCCAAATGCACAAGGTGGCACATGTATCTGGAGTTCATTCGCAGTGGCTGGAGGCCCTGGTGTGCCCATTCTCTCTCTCTCTGCCTCTTTCTCTGTCCGTCACTCTCAAATAAATAAATAAAAATAAACAAATTTTTTTTTTAAATAAAAATCTTGACAAATCTGAAAGAATTGTGGCCCTGTTCTCTAGGCGTGGGATCTTGGCAAGCCACCTAAGAACCCAGGTTCTCCTGCTATAAAATTGCCGGATCACAGCGGCCTCTCAGGAATACTGCGAGAAGTGATCATGTCCAGCAAGGTAGGAGAGAAGGTGGACGGTCTCACCAGCCACAGCTGTGAGGGTGAGGAGGAGGGTGGCTGGGAAAAGCTCTGGAGTTTCATCTTCATTCCCCGGGGCCTAAGCCCTTGGCAGGTCAAATGTGTTGCATGTAGACTGCTTGGGACAGCTGATTCCACCCTGGGTGTGATGGGGAGATGATGCCCGGGCCCTCATTCCAACCCAAGTACCTCTCAGCAGCCCGTCTGCTGCACCTGGGAGACTCGTCATCCATTGTTGAACCCAGGTCGCAGTGCCACCTGCCTTCGTCCTCCTGCTGCTCCTTGTTCCCCTCTGGAGTCCTCTGCCCGGGCAGGCTGGGGAAGGAAGTGAGGATCAGCATGGTCGGCGGACACTCGAGCACCTTCCTAAGCCAGACTTCTATAGACTGGGAGAAACCCATTCAGCCCCGCCCAACACACACACTTTGGCCAGTGGCTCCTGGAGCTGTATAGTACACTGCAGTGGACCATGAGTGCAAAATACACACCAGGTTTCAAAGACCCAGGACGAAACATAAATTATAAACTTATCCATTAAGAACTGTTTAAGGGGCTGGAGAGATGGCTTGCGGTTAAGCGCTTGCCTGTGAAGCCTAAGGACCCCAGTTCTAGGCTGGATTCCCCAAGACTCACGTAAGCCAGATGCACGAGGTGGCCCATGCATCTGAAGTTCGTTTGCACTGGCTGGAGGCCCTGGCACGCCCATTCTCTCTCTCTCTCTCTCCCTCTGCCTCTTTGTCTGTCTGTTGCTATCAAATAAGTAAATACAAACAAACAAACAACAAGAACTGTTTAAGGGCTGGGAAGATAGTTCAGTAAAGCTTGGTAAAATGCTTGCCTCTCAAGCCTGAGGATCTGAATTCAATCCTCAGCACACGTCTAAATGCTGGGTATGGTGGTATGCGTCTGGAATTCCAGTGCACTCAGATCTGTCCCTGCCAACAGGCTTGCCTATCCTCACTGGTCACCAAGTCATTCCAGGGAGGAAAGGACAAGGCCACCGAGCCTGACTGCTCCCCAGCCAGCTCTGGCCCGATTCCCGGGCCGCAGCGTTGGAGCCTCTCCTCATTGCTGAGATGAGCTACAGGCTTGCTGACACTCTCCTCCCTACAGCTGTGTCTGCCCACAGGGCTTGCGGTGGGGCAGGGAGGCCAGTCCCTGCTGCTCAGCCCAGACATCCCGTGGAAACTTGGCTCCACATCCATCCGAGCAGCGGCCAAGGGAAGACCAGATCTCGTTCCCATTTTAAAGGTTTCAGCGACACTGGGTATGGTGGCTCATGCGTATAACCTGAGCAATTAGGAAGCTCAAGTAAAAGCCTTGTTGTGAGTTGAAGGCTAGTCTGTGCTACCGGAGGGAGTTCTAGGTCTGTCTGGGCTAGAGTGAGACACTGCCTCCAAAAAGTCAATAAATGGGGCTGGAGAAATAGCTTAGTGGTTAAGGCATTTGCCTGAAAGCCAAAGGATCCCAGTTCGATTCTCCAGGACCCACATAAGCCAGATGCGTGAGGGGCACATGCATCTGGAGTTCATTTGCAGTGGCTAGAGGCCCTGGCACACCCATTCTCTCTCTCTCTGCTTGCAAATAAATAAATAAATAAAAAGTTAAAAAACATTTTTTAAAAAGTCAATAAATGAAAGTAAGTCTCAGTGTCCCATCTACTTCTTCCTGACACACACACACACCAACATGCATATGTCCTATGTATATAGCCACATGTTGCCAGATACAAACTCATTAATATATCATCTGACTGGACCCTTCTGAGGAAATAATTTTTTTTTTTTTTTTTTTTTTTTGGTTTTTCAAGGTAGGGTCTCACTCTAGTCCAGGCTGACCTGGAATTCACTATTGTCATCCCAGGGTGGCCTTGAACTCCTCCTACCTCTGCCTCCCGTGTACTTGGATTAAAGGTGTGCGCCACCACACCCGGCTGGTTTGGATTTTCACCCTGTCATAGTAGCGAGGGCATCAGTAACTTCTTAAACGGAACCTGCTGCCCACACTGTGGTTTCATCACCACGTAGGACACAGGCATGCTCCCTCACACATGGCTGCGCACACACGATGTCTAAGCACGCATCCACAGACATGGATGTGTCCATACCTACACTGTGCACACTGACCTACATGCTGGGTCCAAGTTCTTGATCTCCACATCCCTGGGATATGTCTGGCCACTAAAGCAAAGCCCCGGGTTCTCCATTATTCACACTCACCTTTTCCCCTCTCTGGTCCCCATGGGCCTCTGTTCACTGGCATTTGGGGGAAAACATACTTCGGAGCAGTGTGAGAACTGAGGTGCTGGGCAATGGCCACTGGCCCAGCAGGAGGAGCTGCTGGGGGTGAGAGAGACGGGAGATGCTCTCTGTCCCTTATGGGGGTGGGAAGGGGAGGAGATCCGAAGTGCTGCCTTCATGAGGAAGGCCTGTGGTACCCATGCTACTGGGACGCACCTGCAGAGACAGCTTTATCCACTAAAGGCCTGAAGACCCAAAGGCCCACCTGGGAGGAGCCAAGAGACCAATCTCACTCTAGATCATTGGGTAATGGAAGCATAAAAGTCACAAGGTCAAGGTGAAAGCCTGCCATCTCTGTCTTCATTTTACATCTGCTTCCTTTATGTTTGGATAGCTGGCTTACCTTTGTCTGCTCACGTATCAGTCACTCAAGGGGAGTTTATCTAAAAATCAGTGCCACAAAAATAGTCCTGAATTTACTTATATTCACCTTGAATTCCAAGAACACCATGGCCTCCCAGCCTAAGAGGAAAAATAATAGCTAAAATGGGAAAGCCATCTTATGGAACCTTGTTCCCCAAGGTGATGAGAGTTGAATCACAGATGTCACAACTTATTGGGTCACATTGCAGTACCTGAGCTGAGACAGCGATGGACAGGACACCTTGACAAGAACGGTCAGATTATGCATACTCTTGTCCCTCGTCCCGACTCTTCCTCTTCATAAACCTAAAGCTCCTATTGACGAGGGAAGCTAGGCAGGAAGAAAGGGAATTGATGTGGGGTTAGAGTCCTGGAAGAGATAAGATGTCCATGAAAATGCATGGCACCCCCAGTCAGTGAACCCCAACTTTGGGTCCTTGTTAAAATGTGAACTCAGAGAAGGGTAAATTATGAGATTTATTTTCAGGAGAAATAGGAATAGAGAAAAAGCAGAAAGTGGAAGCCAAAATCCAGGCTGGGACAGCGGAGGGGCAAGAGAAAATCTCCCTCACATCTCTAGGAAGGGGCACCCCCCACACACACACACACACACACACATATGCACACGCACATGCGCGTGCAGGACCAAAGCAGGAAAGCGGCTGGGCGTGGTGGCGCACACTTTAACCACCAGCACTCGGGAGGCAGAGGTAGGAGGATCGCAGTGAGTTCGAGGCCACGCTGAGACTACATAGTGAAATCCAAGACAGTCTGGGCTAGAGTGAGACTCTACCTTGAAAACAAACAAACAAAGCAGGAAACCACATGGGCTGGGAAAGGGGAGGGAAACCATGAAGATCCCTCTACACAGGGCCTTGCACGTGGAGAAGTAAGGAAGCCAGAGGAGAGAGGCTTCCACACGTACTTCAAGCCCATTTATATGAGACAAACATCCAGTTAGAATGAGCCTCATCATTAGACTACTCCGGTGTGTGAGGGAGGGACCCGACTGGTTGGTGGGCTCCAGAGCGGCTGATGCCGAGGGGTCGTTACTTGCAGCCATCTTGACTCAGATGCCAGTTCTCGTCGTGCCAGAGCAGGCAAGGTGGCATCCATGTTTCTGTGGGCCAGTCTCTGGCTAAGTCCCTAGCAGTACAAAAGCTGCTTTGGGCTGGAGAGATGGCTTAGTGGTTAAGGCACTTGCAACTGAAGCCTAAGGACCCAGATTCGACTCCCTAATACCCAACAAAGCCAGATGCACATGATGGCTCATACATCTGGAGTTCATGTGCAGTGGCTAGAGGCCCTGGTGTGCCTATTTTTTTCCCTCTCTCTCTAATAAATAAATAAAACTGAAAAAAATGCTTTCAAAGGAACTCAGGAGGCAGAGGTAGGAGAGTCACCATGAGTTTGAGGCCACCCTGAGACTACATAATGAATTCCAGGTCAGCCTGGGCTTGAGTGAGACCCTACTTCAAAAAAACAAAACAAACAAATAAAATGGGAGGAATGACTATTCTGTCTGTGAAGGTGTTCCTTCCTCCTCATACTGCTATCTGCAAACTTCTACTGAACTAACCAGCCTTCCTTGCTTGCTTGCTTTCTTTCCTTCCCTCCTTTCTCCCTTGCCCCTTCCTTCCTTCTCTCTCCCTCCCTTCTTCAGTTTATTTCTTCCTTCATTCCTTCCTTCTTGCTTTGTTTGGAGACGTTCTTACTCTGTAGCCCAGATTAGCCTTAACCTCACAGCAATCTTCTTGCCTCAGCCTTCCAAACACTAGGAATGCAGGTGTGCCCCACCACACCAGACTCTGCCTGTTTTCCTTGACTGCTAACTCAGAAAGTATAACTTTCTCTCTCTCTCTCTCTTCTTTCTGCAGCTGCTGAGCTCCTCAGCTTGTCTGCCCTGTTGTTTTCTCTCTCAAGTACCAATAAAATTATCCCCCACTTTCCTTATGAGTCCTTTTATTTTCCCCTGAAACAAGGTCTCACGTGTCCCAGGCTGAGGATGACCTTGAATTTCTGATCCTCTACTGGTATACCCAAGGAAAGATGATGCTGGGATCTCAGACCTACAGCTCAGAACTACAGAGTGAATTCCCAGCCAACATGAGCTACCGAAGAGACCCTGCCTCAAAAATCACAGCAACAGCAACAACAAACAACAAGAACACCTCCATCACCACCACCACCAACAACAACAAACCACTGTCACTCAGAAGCAGCTTAGGAGCAGCCAAGAACCTCTGATAACATTTGCCCTCTCTGTTACTCTTACAATGCTGTAGCACCTGCACCACTTTAATGGTTCTTCATGTTCACAAAATGTTCAAGTTCCTTCCATGACCTACCTCTGGCCACTTCTCCGAATCCATCCCCAGACACTGCTTGCGTGTCACCTTGGGTTTCAGGAGTAGTCCAGGCTGCTTGCGATGTCATGGTTCCTGCTTTTGCATTTACTGTCCCTACCTTGTAACACTACCCACCGCCCCACAGTACCCTGAACACATCTCTGCCTCTATACATGTGTACACAGTGTCCCTTTTTGCACACTTTGCTATCTTTTGTGCAGTGGGGACACAGTAGAAGTGAAGTGTCCTCATATGTCTTCTCCTCCCTGTTGCCATTGCTGATTCTTGTGGACTAGGGTAGAGATTCCTTCCCTTTGTTGCCAGAGTATCTTTTCATGTGTGTGTGTGTGTGTGTGTGTGTGTGTGCACATGTATGTGTATGAGTGTGAATGTGGATGTTCCAGGACAAGCTTAGGTATCACTCTTCCAAAATGAAGTCCACCTTTTCTTAAGACAGCATCTGTCAATGACCTACTAGAACTTGCCAATTAGGTTAGCCTGGCTGACAAGTGAGCCCTAGGGATCTCCTGCTTCTGCCTCCCCAGGGCTGAGATTGCAAATGCACATGCATTTTTTTTTTTTATGTAGGTCCTAGGTACGGAACTAAATTTAATTTTTAAAAATTTTTTTCATTGACAACTTCTATACTTACATACAAAAAAACCATGATATTTCCCTCCCCCTATTCCCCTTCAGAACTTTATTCTCCATCATATCCCCTCCCTCTCTCCATTAGTATCTCTTTTAATTTGATTGAACTAAATTTCTTCTGTCTATGCAGCAAGTACTTTTCTACCAGGCCATCTCCCCAGCCCATATCTTTTAATGGTTGACATGATTTGGAATTGAAATTGTTAACTTGCCTCTCTGTCCTGTGATTATAACTTACTTGGTAGCAGGGACAAGGTTTTATCAATCTTCATAGCATTGGCTTAATAGCACCTAATGTATATTTGATTCTCAATAAATGTCTCTTAGCTGAAATGAACTGAACATGAAAATTGCATTGACCTTCCTGCAGTGATGGACCCCAGTACCTTGGATAATTCATTTCTTTAACCTGAGCTACAAAGCTCCTACTTTTAAATGTCTTCCCTCTTGGTTTACTGAAAAGATTCTCAGTACACTCCTAGCGCCAACAGCAAACTGTCTGTATCTTGGCTTCATGCATAAGGGCTATGTTAGTGAAGAGCAGTGGTTTTCAAATTTTAGTTTCAGACCTTGAAAACATATATTTTTAAAAAATTCTAGCTGGGAGAGATGGCTTAGTGGTCAAGGCGCCTGCCTCCTAAGCCTAAGAACCCAGTTCCAATCTCTAGGTCCCACGTTTAGCCAGATGCAAAGTAACGCAAGGGCGCAATGCCACGCTTGCCCACAAGGGGGCGCACACATCTGGATTTCCTTCATAGCAGCTGAGAGACTGCTGGCACGCCCATTCTCTCTCTCTCTCTCTCTCTGTCTCTGTCTCTGTCTGTCTCTCTCTAAAAATAAAAAATTAAAAAAGTTAAAAAAAAATTCTAGCTGAAAGACAAACACATAAGGAGTCTCAGCACAGCTGCATGACTTCTTTTCTGCCTATGAAACAAAAAGCTCCTCGTCTCGTGTGATCTTTTACCTTGTGAATGACAGAGGACAGTGTCAAGCACATCAGTCCTTGTGACAGTGTGTTTCCTTATGAGAAACTTAGGAAAATGCACGTTTTATACCCATTTATAACATTTATTTTTAATTTTTTAAATATTTTATTTATTTATTTGATAGAGAGAAGGAGGAGAGAGAGAGCGAGCGAGAGAGAGGGAAAGAGAATGGGTGCACCAGGGCCTCCAGCCACTGTAAATGAACTCCAGATGCGTGTGCCACCTTGTGCATCTGGCTTATGTGGGTCCTGGAGAATCAAACCAAGATCCTTTGGCTTTGGAGGCAAATGCCTTAACTGCTAAGCCATCTCTCCAGCCCATAATATTTATTTTTGTCTTATAGATAATGCAAACTATAAAGTTGATATTCTCCCTCTCTTTCCTTCCTTCTCTCTTTCATTAGCTGCTAGAATACTTGAAGTTAAACTTGTATTAGCAACTTGCTAGTAAGAACTCTAAGCATGAATTTTGTCTATTAACCTCACTTCCAAAAGCATCTTTTAAAACTAATTTGCCAAGATTTAATTGCTTACTTTTGCTTCATAGTATACTATCCTTCAGCTATGTTGAGTTCTTTTGATATCAGGATATCTATAAATAAGTACAGGTCACAAAATTAACATGAGATAATATGTTAGAAAACATAACACACATGATGCAGAACTTGTACATCAAAATAGGTTGTCGCCATATTTTCAAGTTCAACTGGAAAACAAGTATGATCTCACACAACACTTGTCTTTGGGAGGGCAGAGGAGAGTTTTTTTTATTATTATTATTTTATTTATTTTTGGAGAGAGACACAGAGAGAGACAGACAGGGAGGGAGAGGGAGACAGATAGATATGGGTGCGTCAGCAATATCTCAGCTGCTGTGAATGAAATCCAGATGTGTGCTATCCCTTGTGGTCAAGTGCGGCATTGTGCTCTTGCGTCACTTTACATCTGGCTAAACGTGGGACCTGGAGATTGGAACCAGGTTCTTAGGCTTAGCAGGCAGGCGCCTTAACCACTAAGCCATCTCTCCAGCCCTGTTTTTTTTTAATTATTATTTTTTACTGACAACTTTTAAACTTACATACAAAAAAAACCCATCTGATATTTCCCTCCCCTCCCCCCTCATTCCACTTTAGAACTCCAGTCTCCATCATATCCCCTCCCTCTCTCCATTAGTCTCTCTTTTAATTTGATGTCATCATCTTTTTCTTCTATTTTGAGGGTCTTGCGGAGGTATTGCTAGGCACTGCAAGGTCATGGATATCGAGGCCAATTTCTGTCTGGGCAGTTGCATTGTAAGAGGTCATACCCTTCCTTTGGCTCTTCCATTCTATCCGCCCCCTCTTTCACAATGGTCCCTGAGCCTTGGAGGGTGTGACAGAGGTGTTTCAGTGCTGGGCACTCCTCCATCCCTTCTTCTCAGCACTATGTTGCCTTTTTTTTTTTTTTAAATAAGGTGTACACCACCATGCCTGCCTTTTTGTTTTTTTTTGTTTTTTGTTTTGTTTTGTTTTTCAAGGTAGGGTCTCACTCTAGCCCAGGCTGACCTGGAATTAACTATGTAGTCTCAGGGTGGCCTTGAACTCATGGCAATCCTCCTACCTCTGCCTCCTGAGTGCTGGGATTAAAGGCGTTCGCCACCACGCTCGGCCCTGCCTTCTTTTTAAAAAATATTTTAAAAATTGATTTGGAAGGAGAGAGGGGGGAGGGGGAATGAATGGGTGCTAGGGTTTCTAGCTGCTGTAAACAAACTCTAGATGCCTGCCCCACTTTGTGCATCTGGATTTATGTGGGTACTGGGGTATTGAAACCAGGTCAGAGCTACAGAAGAGACCCTGCCTCAAAAATCACAGCAACAACAGCCGGGCGTGGTGGCGCACACCTTTAATCCCAGCACTCGGGAGGCAGAGGTAGGAGGATCGCTGAGAGTTTGAGGCCACCCTGAGACTACATAGTTAATTCCAGGTCAGCCTGGACCGGAGTGAGACCCTACCTCGAAAAACCAAAAAAAAAAAAAAAAAAATCACAGCAACAGCAACAACAAACAACAAGAACACCTCCATCACCACCACCACCACCAACAACAAACCACTGTCACTCAGAAGCAGCTTAGGAGCAGCCAAGAACCTCTGATGACGTTTGCCCTCTCTGTTACTCTTACAATGCTGTAGCACCTGCAAAACACTTTAATGGTTCTTCATGCTCACAAAACGTTCAAGTTCCTTCCATGACCTACCTCTGGCCACTTCTCCGAATCCATCCCCGGAGACTGCCTGCGTGTCACCTTGGGTTTCAGGAGTAGTCCAGGCTGCTTGCGATGTCATGGTTCCTGCTTTTGCATTTACTGTCCCTACCTTGTAACACTACCCCCTCACAGTACCCTGAACACATCTCTGCCTCTATACATGTGTACACAGTGTCCCTTTTTGCACACTTTGCTATCTTTTGTGCAGTGGTGACAAGGTGGAAGTGAAGTGTCCTCAAAGATTTAGTTCATACGTCTTCTCCTCCCAGTTAGGTTAGTTAAGGCGCTTACCTGCAAAGCCTAAGTAGTGATCCCTTTTCTCCATCCCAGCTTCTTTTATTCAAAGCCTAATTAGTTTATGTTTTGTTTGAGGCTCTTGCCTGCAAAGCCAAAGAACCCAGGTTCGATTTTCTAGTACCTATGTAAGTCAGATGCCCAAGGGGGCACATGCATCTGGAGTTCATTTGTAGTGGCTAGAGGCTGTGGTGTGCTCATTCTCTGTCTTTCTTGTCTCTCTCTTCTTGCAAATAAATAAATAAAATAAAATAAAATAAAATAAATAAAAAGAATTCCAGGCTGACCTGGAATTCATTATGTATTCTCAGGGTGGCCTCAAACTCACGGCGATCATCCTACCTCTGCCTGGAAAGAATTTCTTGACCCTCACAGTAGTCTACCATTAGGTGACTACCTACAACGAGAAAGCACTTGGAGTCAATTCTGCCAGCATGCTTTTTCCTCTTCCTAGTTGGGGATCCTGCTGTACTCTGGCCACTTTCAGCCTCTTCCTCTCCAGCAATGTTTGTTGAACATGAATTGCCCCGGCTGCTCTAGGCTTTGAGGATCCAACTATGAACAGTGCAGACAGGAGCCCTTGCCCACAGTCTCCTCCCTCTCACCGGTACCTCACCTCTTACCAAAGCAAACTGGAAAAGTGAGGAAGATGGAGGGTTAGGCTCATGAAACAAAAATTCCTTTCCCAGCAGCTGGCCATCCTGAGCTTCACCTGTGCCTGGTGCAGGACAGTTCATTATAAAGACAGCTGGGCTGTTGTCAGGACTAGAAGCTTTGAGGTGTTCCTGGGGGAGACCCGTGACTATGAAATGACTACCTCCCATGTAACATCTCACTCTGAGGCATTGAGGTTGGGGTGGATGGCCGAGCAAACGGAAGAATGCTGGGTGAGGTCCCCGTGTGACATCTCACACGGACACTGAGGTGGGAGCCATGTGCCTGTCTCAGCCCAGAGCAAACAGAAGTTGCTGAGTGCGGTTAAGTCTGTCTGGGTGCGTGCTGTGCAGCAGTCACTGTCAACCCCTCCAGGAGGAATCACATCCCTGACCCTGAGCTTTGCTGTCTCCTCGGGGTGGGGGAACCAATGGCAGGGTGAAGAAAGGAGATATTAGTGGATCCCTGTAAAATTCTACCACAGGGCTGTATCCTGGTGAGACCCAGAATGTGCTCTGCCATGGAACCTGAGGCCATACTTCAAACTAAGGCATGTTGCTTCACATTTTTGCCCGTCCCATTAGGAATCAGATTTTGTTCTTTTTTTTTGCTTTTTCGAGGTAGGGTCTCACTCTAGCTCAGGATGACCTGGAATTCACTCTGAAGTCTCAGGCTGGCCTGGAACTCATGGCAATCCTCCTACCTCTGCCTCCCGAGTGCTGGGATTAAAGGCGGGCACCACCACGCCCGGCTCAGATTTTGTTCTTTCTTGCTTGATTGCTTGCCTTCTTTCTTTCTTTTCTTTTTTCTATTTGTTAGGAATCATTTTCTTGACTTTGGGCTCAACTCAGAGGGAGTGGTGAGTATTTTCCATCTCTGCCAAGTACCATGATTCAGTGAGTAAGCTAGGTTGTTCCACCCAACACTTTTCTTTTCCTACCTGTTATGTGTTCTGAGGGCCATGGAAATCTCTTACCATAGATAAGAGCTGGGACAACATGAGTATGACCATGGCACAGCCAAGGACAGCTTCATGTCCATGACCTCCACCTCCTAGGAGACATTGGTCTGGTTTGGGTACTAAATTGCACCTCAGTTTGGTATTGATATCGAGCTGTGGATATTTTGGTCCATGTCGCAGGCCTTGGGCCTATAGCACAAGAACATTGTTACAGGAATGTGCAATCAATGGGGTTCAATCACCTCATCATGGCTAGGCTGCAAGTATTCCCTTCCAAGGCTCACCCCAGTTGCCTAGGCTTAAATACCAACTCAAAAAAAAAAAAAAAAAAAAAAAAAAAGAAAGAAGAAAAAGAACTAGCCAGGCATGGTGGCACACACCTTTAATCCTAGCACTTGGGAGGCAGAGGTAGGAGGATCACCATGAGTTTGAGGCCACCTTGAGATTACATAGTGAATTCCAGGTCAGCCTGGACTAGAGTGAGACTCTGCCTTGAAAAACAAACAAAAGCAATAGTAATTGCAGAGCTGAAGATGTAGTTCTATGGAAGAGTGCTTGCCTAGCAGGCATGAAGTCCTGCGTGCAATCTCCAGAACAGAAAGCAGAGGCCAGACAGTAAGAGGGAATGATTATCTGATGTTTTTTTATTTGCATTTCTTTACATTTGAGTAAGGTATCTTTCATGTAGATTGACTATTAATAAGCCTTTTGTGATTTTCCATGTTATCACATTTTTTATTTAATTCCAAGCAGAGATACTGAAAGTATGGGCACACCAGGGCATCTAGCCACTGTAAACAACCTCCAGATGCATGCGTCACTTTTTGCCTCTGGCATACATGGGTACTGGGGATTGAATGCAGTTAGGCTCTAGAGGCAAGTACCCTTAACAGCTGAGCCATATCTCCAGCTCAACATTCTTTTTTTTTTTTTTTTTTTTTTTTTTTTGGTTTTTCAAGGTAGGGTCTCACTCTGGCCCAGGCTGACCTGGAATTAACTATGTAGTCTCAGGGTGGCCTCGAACTCTCAGCGATCCTCCTACCTCTGCCTCCCGAGTGCTGGGATCAACATTCTTTTTTAAGATACATTTTAAAAATATTTTTATTTGGCAGTGGCTAGAGGCCCTGCATGCTAATTCTTTCCCTCTCTGTCAAATAAAAATATTAAAAAATTCACCAGGTGTGGTAGTGCATGCCTTTAATCCCAGCACTGGGAAGCAGAGGTAGGAAGATCACTGTGAGTTCGAGGCCACCCTGAGACTACTTAGTGAACTCCAGGTCAGCTTTGGCTCGAAAGTGAAATCCTACCTAAAAAAAAAAAAAAAAAAATTTTTAATATGGGCTAGAGAGATGGCTTAACAGTTAAGGTACTTGCTTACAGAGCCTTAAGAACCCAGATTTGACTTTCCAGAGCCTACATAACCCAGATGTATATGGTGGTGCATATATCTGGAGTTCATTTGCAGTGGCTAGAGGCCCCAGTGTGCCCATTCTCTCACTTATTGATAATTAAAAAAAGAAATTAAGCTGGGTGTGGTGGTGCATGCCTTTAATCACTGCACTTGGGAGGCAGAGGTAGGATCGCCATGAGTTCGAGGCCACCCTGAGAATACAGAGTGAATTCCAGGTCAGCCTGTGCTAGAGTGAAACCCTACTTCAAAAAACCAAAAAAAAATTTTTAATTAGCCAGGCGTGGTGGCGCATGCCTTTAATCCCAGCATTCGGGAGGCAGAGGTAGGAGTTCACCACGAATTAGAGGTCACCCTGAGACTACATAATGAATTCCAGGTCAGCCTGAGCTAGAGTGAAACCCTACCTTGAAAACAAACAAAAAAAAATTGAAAATTTTTATTTGCAAGGAGAGAGGGAATGTGTGCACCATGGCCTCTAGCCACTGCAGATAAACTCCAGATACATGCACCGGGGTATATCTGGCTTTACGTGGGTGCTGGGGAATTGAACATGGGTTGTTAGGCTTTGCAGGCAAGCGCCTTAACCACTGAGCAACCTCTCCAGCCTTATCACATTTTTTTCTAGGTAGGGTCTCACAGTAGCCCAGGCTGACCTGGAATGCACTATGTAGTCTCAGGGTGGCCTTAAATTCAGAGATCCTCCTACCTCTGTCTCCCAAGTGCTGAGATTAAAGGTGAGTGCCACCACACCAAGCTACAGAATTATCTTATTTCAGCCTTTTAATAATCCTTCAGAGCAATTATTATCCTTGTTCTATAGATGAGCAGAAATGGACAGGGATTGGGGCTCAGCAGTTAAAGGCACCTCCTTGCATCTGGCTTATGTGGGTAGCTTGAGAATTGAACCCAGGCCAGCAGGCTTTGCAAATGCCATTAACAGCTAAGCCATTATTTAGTAATAATAATAATAAACTAAAATTCTGATACTTAACTTAAATTTTTTTATTAACAACACTAACATGTATTTTTCATTTACTTTATTAGCATATTTGAATAGCATACATGCATACAATCCATTATAACATTTTCACTGCTGAGTTAGAGGCCAGCCTGGGACTCGAGTTCCCTGGTGAACCCCGCCTGGGGCAAAACAAAACAAAACAAAACAAAATCAAGCGTTAAAGAAAAAAATCAGTATGACCATTACTTTAAATCACAAACTTGTCATGTTTTACAATTTCCACACTGTTTTATAAAAGGAAAAGCTAATTTTGACAGTACCTCACAGAGGCCCAACTGAGACTCCACTTCAGATTGACAAGCATGAGTTTCAAAGCCTTTGTCCACTGCTGCTCCGTGTTCAGGTGCGTCCTGATGAGCCAGCTCTGGCCCCTGTCCCCAGCCTCGTACAGCACACCTTCCTGCACACAGATCAGGTGGGGCAGGCGGAGGCCCTGCTCGCCCTTCCCAGCCTCCCCTGCGAACTGCTGCAGGCAGTCCAGGAAAGCCACCATCGCCTGGTCAAACTTGTTATTGAAGAACACGTTGTGTCTTCCATCAGAGAACAAGGGCAGCACAGCCCGGTTGCCGGTCAAGGCCTTGAGGTAGGAACGGCTCCCGCAGGGCACGAGCTGGTACCTCTGGAACTGCAATCCCACCTTCTTGGACAAGGCCAGGAGCAGCAGAGCCGCCTGTCCCCAAGCAGAGTTGATCTCACCCCATGCCACCCTCATGCCAGGCAGGCAGCCTAACCTGAAGTGATTGATGACGCCCACGGGGCCCTCCTCCCAGATGGCAAAGGTGGCATTGAAGATGCTGGTCTTCCTCAGGCCCTCCAGCTGCCGCTTGGTGTACCGCAGCTGGTTCTTCAGGCTGCGCAGATCGTCCATCAGCTCCAGCTGTTGCCACTTCAAGGAGTAGTATTCCGACTGGTACTGCCTCTCCCGCTGGCACAGCTCCTCCGCCTCCGCCTCGGCTGCTCTGAGCTCCTCTTCCACTCTCGCCTCGTGCAGGTCCATGTCCTCCAGCACGCGGGCCAGCCTGGCCTCCTCCAGCTCCAGGGCCTGCAGCTCGGCTTGCAGAGCGCGCCTCTCCTCCTCTTCCTTCTCCTCCCCGCCGACCAGCAACCTGCTCTCCAGACAGCGTCTGTAGGTCTCATTGTCACGCTCGGCCAGAGCCACCTGGGCGTCCACCTGGGCTAGAAGGTTGTCCATACACTCCTCGCACAGCGGATGGTCCACAGCCTTCCCTCCTGAGAGGATGTCAGACATGCCCGCAATAGTGTTCTGAATGGTACTCAAAGTTTTCACGGACACCATCTCACCAAGCAGGGTGAAGTTCATGGCATCTTTCCTGGGATGGCTGTCACTGTCAGAAATGGACCTTTGGGAAGTTTCCACGGGTAGCTTGCCAGGAAGTGCCATCTCTGTGGAGGGTCCATCGCCGTCCTGGGCTTCCAAGGGCTGCTCCTGGGCCGGGCTGAGGCCCTTCTCCCACGGTTGGTTGTGTTTCAGGGGCTGGCTACAACGCTGGCACAGGAAACGGATGGCCGACATGATGCTGAAGGTCTCACCTGAATCTGCCTTCCCCTTGCCGCTTGCTCAGTGGCTTTTAAGCATTTTCTGGGAGAGTGATGCTATAATGCTTCTCTCCTATTTGTCCCTGTCCTGCTTAAAACCCTACTGTGTGGCCAGGTGTGGTAGCCACGCCTTTAATCCCAGCACCCGGGAGGCAGAAGTAGGAGGATCATGAGTTTGAGGGCACCCTGAGACTATATAGTAAATTCCAGGTCAGCCTGGGGTAGAGTGAGACCCTACCTTGAAAAACCAAAAAGTAAAAATAAAAATAAAAAAAAAACAAACCACCACCACCAACAAAAACCCCTTTTGTGGTCCCTCCTAGGTTCCAGTAAACCTTCTTACCAGCTCCAAGAATCTTTGGACAACAGGATCATCTCTCTTTAGAAAGAGTAATCTTTCTAAACCTAAAATCTGATTATAACTGTCCCACCTTAAAAAGGCTTAATGTCCTTATCTCACATTCGTGAATGTCTATAATCCCTGGATTCAGGAGGCTGAGACAGGATGATCTTTGGCTTAAAGCCAGCCTGGGTTACAAAGTGAAACCCTGCCCAGCCAAGGGCAGGCAAAACAAACAAAACAAAAGGTCTAGGTATGGAGTGCACACCTATAATCCCACTGAGATTTGCTGTTAGTCTAGGCTACATAATGAGCCCCTGGCTAGCCAAGGCTACATTACAAGTCTTTGACCCAAGAAAAAAATAAATAAATATTAAATTTTTTTGCCAGGCATGGTGGTTCATGCCTTTAATCCTAACACTTGGGAGGCAGAGGCAGGAGGATCACCATGAGTTTGAGGCCACCCTGAGACTGCATAGTGAATTGCAGGTAAGCCTGGGCTAGAGTAAGACCCTTCCTCAAAAAAACAAAAATAAATAATAATAGAGCTAGAGAGAAACCTTAGCAGTTAAGGAGCTTGTCTGCAAAGTCTAATGATGTAGGCAAACCAGATTCGTTTCCCCAGTGCCCATATAAAGCCAGATGCACATGCACTTGGACTTTGTTTGTAACAGCTAGACCCTGGTGAGCTCATTCTCTCCCTCTCTCTCTCTCTGCTTGCAAATAAATAAATAAAAACTTTTAAAAAGTTTAAAACATCAAGCTGGGTATGGTGGCACACACCTTTAATCCCAGCATTTGGGATGCAGAGGTAGGAGGATCGCCATGAGTTTGAAGCCACCCTGAGACTACAGTCAATTCCAGGTCAGCCTGGGCTAGAGCAAGACCTTATTTCAACAAACACACACACACACACACACACACACACACACACACACACAGAGTTTTTAAAAAATCAAGAGCTTTGAAGAACAGAGGAAAAAGGAGGAGGCATTAGGCGTTACACTTAGACTACAACAGCACTTTGAGAAGCACAGGCAGGTGTATTAGCAGTTCAATGCCAGCCACAGCTACATAGCAAATGTGATGCCAGTCTGGGTTACATGAAACTATGTTTTAAAGTTAATAGTAAAATGTAGCAGGGTGTGGTGGCGCATGCCTTTAATCCCAGCACTCAGGAGGCAGAGGTGGGAGGATCACCTTGAGTTCGAGGCCACCCTGAGACTACATAGTGAATTCCAGGTCAGCCTGGGCCAGAGCGAGATCCTACCTTGAAAAATAAAACCAAAACAATCAAAGTGAAAAGTAAAATCTAATTGTCTGAATCTGACCCTGAGGACCAGGCCATTTGTCCAGCTTCTCTCCTCTGGTGCTCCCTGGTTCCTGCATATTACTTGAACTTTAGTTCTTTCAATATATTCCTTTGTTCCTTCTACTGCAAACACTCTTCCTCCCCCTTTTATTTTTGTTTTTAATTTTTTTTATCTATATGAGAGAGAGAGAGGGAGATAAAGTAGGGGAAGAGGCAGATAGAGAAAGAGAATGGGTATACCATGATGCGTACGCCCCCTTGTGCATCTAGCTTATGTTGGTACTGGGTAATTGAACCTGTGTCCTTAGGCTTCACAACCAAGTGCTTTAACTACTAAGCCATCTCTCCAGCCCCCTTTTCCTGTTTCTAACTGGCCAACTCCCACTTGTCCTTTAGGGTTGGATTAGATATAATTTCTTCCAGGAAGCCTGCCCTGATCTCCAAATTTGGAATCTCGTGATACAATTAGCATTCTTTATCACCCAGTACTACAGTGAGCATTCATGGGAAAGATACTTGTTTAACTAAGGAAGCAGAATAAAATCCTCTGAAGGTATGCGGTCTATCATCAGCTCATCCACAAGCTCAGATATATTGCCTCATAATTTGTAAGACCAGCACAGCAATCAGAAAGAAGCAGACAGCTGGCTGTGAGACACATGCTTTCAATCCCACACTTCAGAGGCTGAGGTGGGGACATTATGAGTTCACAGATATCCTGGGTTACATAGTGAGTTCCAGGCTAACTTGGGTTACATAGCAAGACCCTGTCTCAAAAAGGAGCAAGCAAGTAAATTAAAACAAACAAACAAAACAACAAAAACAATCCCAGCACTTGGAAGGCAGATGCAGGAGGATTGCCATGAGTTCGAGGCCACCCTGAATGTACATAGTGAATTACAGGTTAGCCTGGGCTAAAGTGAGACCCTACCTCAAAAACAAAAACAAAACAAAACTTTAAGTGTGAGGATTGGCAATAATTAGTAATTAGTCATAAATTCTGCTATAAACTCTCTAAGATATCCATGAAGCTACAGATAACAGGGATGCCCTCTGGAAGCTGGCTGCAGAGTCCTCTTAGGATCTTTCAGGTCAGCTAATGTTCCCAGAGCCTGTCAAATGGGCAAACACGAAAGGCAAAGACAGAACACCTGTTCCCAAGGCTTGTTTGCTGTGAATTTCACAGTCAGGACTGCACAGGGCTTCGAAGTCACCATTGGGAAGGATCAGCACCAAGCCTGCCTTTCCTCCCTCCATAGGTTGGGCAGTAACAGGATGAGATCAAGACTTCTTCCAATGTCACGGTCACTGAGAACAGATTCATGCCCGGGGCTACACAGAATAGTGAGGGAAACGCCCAGGTAATAGCTAAACACATTCTTATCCCCCCACTGCACTAAAATTAAGGAAAATCCATGCCACACCTGGCTTTGAGCTTGAGTTGGCCTGAGAGATCATTCCTCAGAGGAGAACAAAGATGAAGAGGGCAGGTTATTCAATGGAGCCAAACTCTACCTCGGAGTCCTCCTTCAGTGGGTGGAGAGGAAATTCCTTCTCCTTTCTGGAGATTCCCCCATCAATTTCTGCCTCCTCATCAGATCTCCTTCCTTAGGCTGAGGAATGGCTGATAACCAGGACTCTGTACACGGAAAGGTGACCAGGTTCTGTTTATTGCTGGATTGCTAGAGCCCAGATAAAGATCCCACCCCTTGCTGGTTCCAGTGGTCTCCTTTGTCACAAAACTATAGGAAAAAGTGTCTATATTCACTAGGTGTAATTCCCCACTCTCTTAAGCCGAATCCATCTTTATTTCCACACTCCACAGGACCTCCTCTTACCAAGGTCACAAATTCTATCATGTCACTAAATTATCTTAGTGGAATAGAAACCAAGGTCTTCTGCTAAAATTGAGGACAGGGAAGAAGCAACCTGTGTGACAGTGCTCTGGGAGGGCAGGAAGTTGGGATATTTGCTGGTCAGCTGTTTCGGGTGACATGCAATTCCAGGAGAAGGCGTATGTCCCTCTCTCTCTCTCTCTCTCTTTTTCTCTCTCTCTCTCTCTCTTTCTAGTAACAGTCGCCTGCAGGAGTGTGGTCAATGAAGCAAGACTAAACCAGAGAGAGAGGAAGAAGTTGCAAGCTAGAGGTGGGCAAGGAAGTTACCTGCAGTGCCTCAGGAGGAAAGGATGGTGTCGACAGAGTGAAATGGCAGTGGGTCCCTGCAATTCAGTTTTGGGGGAGTCAAAGGATGGTTGAGTTGGGCTATGAGGATATATGATAAATCTGAGAAGTACTTGGCAGTGGCTGAAATGAGGATTCATAGGAATCACCTCCCTCCATCTGCAATCTTTCCTCTTCTTCAGTCCAACACAAATCATTTACCTCTGCCGTCTCCCAGTATTTTGGAAATGGACAGTCTTGAGTTCTAATTTTGCTTGGTTAACAAATTACAGAAGTGACAGAGGAGTGCTCAGCACTGAAACATCTCTATTAAACCTTTCAAGACTCAGGGTCCATTGTGGAAGAGGGGGCGGGAAGACTGTAAGAGGCAAAGGAAGGGTAGGACTTCTTACAATGAAGTCCTCCAGACACAAAATGGCCTGGATACCCATGACCTCACAGTGCCTGGCACTACCTATACAAGACCCTCATAGTAGGAGGAAAAGATGATGACATCAAAATAAAAGTGACTGATTGAGAGGGGGAGGGGATATGGTGGAGAGTGGATTTATGAAGGGGAAAGTATGTGGGAGGGATTATCATGGTTTATTGTTTATAAATATGGAAGTTGTAAATAATAAAACAAAGCCAGACATGTTGGTACACAACTTTAATCCCAGCGCTTGGAAAGCAGAGATAAGAGGATCCCTTGTCAGTTCAAGGCCACCTTGAGACTACATGGTGAATTCAGGTCAGCCTGAGCTAGAGTGAAACCCTACCTCAAAAAACAAAATAATAATATTAATAATAATAAAAAGAAAAGATTAAAAAACAAACACAAAAATTGAATCACTTAACCCCTTGATGCTAGGATTCTTTGAGAATGAAATAAATAGAAGCCATCTTGGAGGGGAGCTTGCATGAGTAGACATATGTTTAGACATGAGTGTTTAGAAGCTCAGTTTGGGGGACTAATGAGATGGTTCCGACTATAAAGTACTTGCTATGCAAACTTGAGGACCTGAGTTCAGATCTCCAGAACCCACAGGGTGATACACATACACATGTACACACACATGTGCCCACACATATAAGAACACACATATACACACATGCAGAAAAAGTTCCATTTTCCTGCTAGTTGTTATGGTACATGCCTGTAACCCCAGCACTCTGCAAGCAAAAGGAGAGGAAGAGGGCTGGAGAGATGGCTCAGCAGTTAAGGCGCTTCCCTGCAAAGCCTAATCATCTGAGTTTGATTCCCCAGGACCCACATAAGCCAGAAGCACAAGGTGGCATATGCGTCGAGTTCATTTGCAGTACCTAGTGCCTGGCACACCTATTCTCTCTTTCTCTGCCAGGGTCAGCACTTGGGAGGCAAAAGTAGGAGGATCACTGTGAGTTCAAGGTCACCCTGAGACTGCATAGTGAATTCCAAGGTCAGCCTGGGCTATACTAAGGACCTACCTTGAAAAACCAAAAATCAGTCAATCAATCAATAAATAAAAAGTAGAGGAAGAGTTTGCCTTGAAGCCCAGCCTTGGCTAATCGACCATGTCTCAAAAACAAGTAAAACAATTTATTTTTTCTGGCAGGGTCTTGCTGACCTGGAACTCAAACTGTAGTCCCAGGCTAGCCTCAAACTCACCATGATCCTCCTATCTCTGCCTCCCTAGTGCTGGGATTAAAGGCATGCACCACCGTGCCCCGCTTTGTTTGTTTTTTAAATAAAACATTTTTTTTAAGCTCAGGTTCCTATCTGTTTTCTATGTGTCTTACTCCTCCTTGTGTTTTCCTTACTATTTTTAATGTTGGGTTTCAAATCCAGGACCTAGTGTATGGCAGGCCAGTGCTTTACTGTTCTGCTTTATCTCCAGCCCCTGCATTTTATTTTATTATTTTATTTTATTTTATTTTTGGTTTTTTTTGGAGGTAAGGTCTCACTCTAGCTCAGGCAAACCTGGAATTCACTTTGTAATCTCAGGGTAGCCTTGATCTCATGGCAATCCTCCTACCTCTGCCTCCTGAGAGTGTTGGGATTAAAGGGGTGTGCCACCATGCCCAGCTTTATATATTATTATTATTATTATTATTATTATTATTATTATTATTTTGAGCTAGAATCTCCTGTAGCCCAGGCTAACCTCAACCTCCCTGTACAGCTCAGGTTGATCTTGAACTCCTGATCTTCCTATTCGCACTTCCCTACCATAGTGTTGGGATTTTTTGAGGCAGGGTCTCATGTCCCTCATGAACAATGTAGCTAAGGATGACCTTGAACTTCTAATCCTCTTGCCCTCATCTCCTGAGTACTGGGATTACAAATATACACCACATACCCAACTTAATATTCTTAGATTTTTAAAACCCAAAGCCTGGGGTTGCTGGCCTGGTTTCTTGGGGGGGTGGGGAGGATGTTACCACTTACTTCATTTCTTTCTTCATCCAACAGTGCCATGTAGTTGCTCAGGGGCAATACAGAATGGGGAATGTTGCCAGGAGTGGTGGTGCACGCCTTTAATCCCAGCACTCTGGAGGCAGAGGTAGGAGGATCACCATGAGTTCGAGGCCACTCTAAGACTACATAATGAAGTCCAGGTCAGCCTGAACTAGAGTGAGACCCTACCTCGAAAAACCAAAACAAACAAACAAAAAAACCTGACATAAAACAGAATGGGGAATGGCAAGGTGTGATGTCTGGGTCAGTTGGTTGGGGCTGGTGACCCCCCAAATGTCCACCTTGTTTTTTTCTGGATAAGAAGCCACTCTATGAGTTGAGTTGGGGAGTCCAGAGCCTGAGTCCCTGTTCTGGGGCACCTCAGAACCTTGAGGGGAAGAAGAAGGATGGCTCCCCATCCCACCAGCTGGAAAATGCTGGAAACCCCTCACCCTTAGCCAGGGAATTCCCAGTCGTGATAAGCACTGCCTTGCACATGCCTACTTGGAGGACACATGTTACATGCTAACACTTTTCATGCATGTTACCAGTACATGCTAACACTTTTCATGCGTGTTACATGCTAACACTTTTCATGCATGTTACCAGTACATGCTAACTCTTTTCATGCATGTACACTTACTGTAAACATCATAGGCTACATGTGGTGGCTCACACCTGTAATCCATGCAGCCTGAAGGCTGAGGTAAGAGGATTGGAGTTTGAGACCAGCTTGAGATACATCGTAAGTTCTAGGCCAGCTTGGCCTATAGAGTGAGACCCTGTCTCACAAGAACAAAACAAACATATACCAGCCACATAGTATATTTATTTTTCCTGTGCTAGTATGGAATCCAGATCCTTGTAAATGCCCAGCAAGCTCTCTACTACTAAGCTACAACCTATCTGTTAACCATTTATTATTATCATTATTATTTTGGTTTTTCAAGGTAGGGTCTCACTCTAGCCCATGCTGATCTGGAATTTACTATGTAGTCTTAGGGTGGCCTTGAACTCATAGCAATACTCCTACCTCTGCCTCCTGAGTACTGGGAGTAGGAATAAAACTCAGTAGCAGAAGCCAGTAAGCTAGAAAGGGGATATAAAGGGAATAGAAAGGGAGGGAGGGGGGACTTAATAGGATGGTATTGTATATATGTAAGTAGAAGAACAGATTAATGGAGGTGAGAAGCCCTAACTGAGGTTAGGGGAAGAGATTGAACAAAGGAAAGGTGGAGGGAGGGCTAATCAAAATCTAAGAGGATATAAATAAGTCATATGGAAACCTACTTTTCTGGACAATGGAACACTCAGAAGTCATAGATTGTTACAAGAACTAGGATTTTTTTTTTTTTCTGAAGTAGGGACTCAATCCAGTTCAGGTTGACCTGGACTTCACTCTGTAGTCCCAGGCTGGCCTTGAACTCACAGTAATCCTCCTATCTCTTCCTCCCAACTGCTGGGATTAAAGGTGTGTGCCCAGCTAAGAATTAGGATTTTGCAAAATACTTTTGGAATTCAGTCTGCCCTGGCCTCTTGCCAGTGCAAATGAGCTCTAGATAAATGCGCCACTTTGTGCATCTGGCTTTATATGGGTGCTGGGGAATCAAACCTGGGTCGTTAGGCTTTACAGGCAAGCACTGCTGAGCTATGTCTCCAGACTTTTTTTCTTGACTTTAAAAAATTATTTAATGAATGCCAGACACACGCACCCCTTTTTGTGACTGGCTTTATGTGGGTACTGGAGAACTGAACCCAAGGCAAGTGCCTTTAACCACTGAGCAACCTCCCCAGCCCTGCTTTCTTTTTTTATTTTCCTTCTTTCTCTCTCTCTCTCTCTCTCTCTCTCTCTCTCTCTCTCTCTCGGTTCTGAGGATTGAACATTGAACCTGGGGCTTATAAATGTTAAGCACATGCTTTGCCCTGGAGCAACACCTTTCATTTTCTCCTTTCTACCTTAAAGTCGCTAATGCACACCATTGGGAGATTTTTCTTTTTTGCCTGTATATGTTTATTGCTGTCCATGCATCTGGGGCCTACTTCCCAGAGCCATCACTGTTGCTGACATGACATTTCTGTTTCCTGTAGCCAAGCCTGCCCTGTGCTCTGTGGTCTCAATTCCCTCACATGCAGCTCAGGGTCTGGGTAAAGTGGCACCTATGTGGACAAAGGACACAAATCAGAAACCCTTACCCCAGCTTTGTGCAGGGGGAAATATCTGTGTTCAGGTGTGAGTGTCCATATGTAAACCAGTGTGGAGAGACCACAGGTGGACATGTGGGTGTCTTCCTGCATACTGTCTTCTCTATTACTGGGAGGCTGAGGTTGGAGGATTCCTGTGAGTTTGAGGCCGACCTGAGAGTACATAGTGAATTGCAGGTCAACCTGGGCTAAAGCAAGACCCTATACCTAGAAATACTGAAAAAAAAAAAAAGGGTGGTGGATGGGTGGACAGATGGCTTAGCAGTTATGGAGCTTGCCTACAAAGCCAAAGGACCTGGGTTCGATTTTCCAATACCCACATAAGCTAGAAGCACAAGGTGGTGCATGCATCTAGAGTTCGTTTGCAGTGGCTGGAAGCCCTGGTGTGCGCATCCTATCTCTGTCTCACTCTGGCTATTTCCCTCTCTAATAAATAAATAAATAATAATAAATAAATAAAACAAAACTGAATGAGAGTGAGGGAGAGAAGGAGAATGGGCGTGCCAGGACCTCTAGCTGCTACAAACTCCAGATACATGTGCCACTTTGTGTATCTGGCTTTACATGGGTACTGAGGAATCAAGCCTGGGTCCTTTACCTTTGCAGACAAGTGCCTTAACCGCTAAGCCATCTCCCTAGCCCTAGTCTTGTCTTTTTTCTTCTCTTTTCCTTTTTCCATGCAATTTATTAACTTTTCCTAGTTTCATTAAATTTAGAACAAGTTATAATAAAATTTAAATTAGGTCTTTTGAAAAAGCTTCAATATTATATTGTAGCCACTTCCAGGGACATTAATGACCTCATTTGTCCTTATGGCTTACAAAACGGCATCACTATTGCCAGCTGTTTCTAAATTTCTCCAGAAACAAATCCATATAAACAGATTAGTTGGCTGAAATTCTTTATTTGTTTATTTATTAGTCTGTTTCTTCGAGGTAGGGTCTCACTCTAGTCCAGGCTGACCTGGAATTCACTTGGTAGTCTCAGGGTGGCCTTGAACTCACGGAGATCCTCCTACCCCTGCCTCCTGAGTGCTGGGATTAAAAGCGTGTGCCACCACGCCCGACTTCATCATAGTCTTTCGCTTGAACCACAGCTCACCCATTTGGCTAGTCTAGCGGCTTGCCCTGAGCATCCTCCACCCCTGGCTCTCAAGTGCGGGGAGAACCGGCAGGGAAATACGTGGGTGCTGGGACCCGAGTTCAGGTTCTCAGGCTTGCTTAGCAAGCGATTCAGCCCCAAATTATTCTGATGGAGGAGGAAGGCGGTGCGTGCTGAGGGCTCAGCAGCATGGTCACCCGACCCCGCCAGCTGCTGCTGCAGGTGGAGCATTGCCCACGCCCTTGGTGCTGGGCATGAATGGATGCTGAGTGTGCACGTCTCAGGAGAACAACGGCCTCACTCACATGCACGCTCACTCCCTCACACACACACACGCAGGCGCAAGCGGGCCGGGGTTTATCTCAGCCCCATGCTTTACTTCCCTCCCTTCTCTCATTTCCCAGACCACGCTGCAGTCGGGGCTGCTCTCTCCCCAGCCCTGCTCGTCATCTTCCCAGGCGGCCAAAGCGCCTTCGCAATGACGTCATCCGCGAGCTCCCATTGCCATGGCAGCACCTGGACCCTGACGCCCAAGTGTTCCTGCAGGAGCGCTCTTCCCGGTCTCCCTCCCTCGGCAGCAGTTTCCTTTAGGCTGGCTAGAGGGTTTTTTGGGTGTTTTGTTTTGTTTTGTTTTGTTTTGTTTTGTTTTGTTTTGTTTTGTTTTGTTTTGTTTTGTTTTGTTTTGTTTTTGTTTTTCTGACCTAGGGTCTCACTCTAGACCTAGACCAGGCTGATGCGGAATTTACTATGTCGTCTCAGGGTGGCCTCGAACTCACGGCGATCCTCCTACCTCTGCCTCCCCAGTGCTGGGATTAAAGGCATGCGCCACCACGCCCGGCTTAGCTAGAGTTTTTTGACAAGCAGACGCACTTCATTTTCTTTTTACTCTTTCCAGTGTTTATATTGGATCTTTCCTTTGGCTAGAGCTAACCTCCTCAGGTTTATATAGCTTTAAAATTGGGGGATTTAGGGCTGAAGAGATGGCTTAACGATTAAGTGCTTGCCTGTGAAACCTAAGGACCGAGGTTCAACTCTCCAGGTCCCACCTAAGCCAAATGCACAAGGTGACGCATGCATCTGGAGTTTGTTTGCAGAGGCTAAAGATCACTTGGCATGTCCATTCTCTCTCTCTCTAATGAATAAAATTTTTAAACATATTTAATTTGGGGCTAGAGAGATGGCTTAGCAGTTAAGGCACTTGCCTGCAAAGCCAAAGGACCAAAGTTTAATTTCCCAGGACCTACATAAGCCAGATGCACAAGGTGGTGCATGCATCTGGAGTTTGTTTGCAGTGGCTGGGGGCCCTGGTGTGCACATTCTCTCTCTATCTGCCTCTTTCTCTCTCTCTCAAATAAATAAATAAAATATTTTTAAAATATTTAATTAATTTATTTATTTGAGGAGATAAAAAGGTAGATCAATAGACGGGGGTGGGGAGAGAATGAATGGGCACACCAGGGCCTCTAGCCACTGCAAGTGAATTCCAGATGCATGTGCCACCTTGTGCATCTTGCTTAGTGGTTCCTGGAGAATCAAACCTGGGCACTTAGGCTTTGCAGGCAAATACCTTAACCGCTAAGCTATCTCTCCAGTCCAACAATGCTCTTATTGAGAACTTTAACATATGAGCATAGTGCAATTTGGCCATATTTACATTGAGCTATACTTTTTTTTTTTTTTTTTGGATTGTTTCAAGATAGAGTCTCACTGTAGCTCAGGTTGACTAGGAACGTATTCTGTAGTCCCAGGCTGGCCTGAACTCAGAACAATCCTCCTACCTTTGCCTCCCCAGTGCTGGAATTAAAGGCATGCGCCACCATGCACAGTGGGTTGTACTTTTATGTCCCCTCTTCCCTCTTCTCATTCCACTGAGGACCCTCCTCAGCAGGGTTATGGGTCAGTAGTCACTGTGGGGTCATGAATGCACCAGTCAGTCTCTGGGTGGGGGCGATGCCTCAGAATACACCTTTCCACCTGTGGCCCTTACATTGTTTTTGTCCCTTCTTCTGCAGTGTTCCCTGAGCCCTGGTAGGCGTGTTATAAGTCTCCTATACTGGTGAGCTCTCAGAAGCCTCTATTTTTTTAGTTTATTTTTTGTTTGTTTTTGTTTTTGTTTTTTGAAGTAGGGTTTCACTCTGGTCCAGGCTGACCTGGAATTAAGTATGTAGTCTCAGGCTGGCCTCGAACTCACGGCGATCCTCCTACTTCCCAAGTGCTGGGATTAAAGGCGTGTGCCACCACACCACGCCTGGCATCATTTTTTTAGTTTTGATGAGTTTTCTTTTTTTAGTTCTCTCTCTCTTTTATTGAGAGAGCAGCAGTCAGTCATTGTGGGGGGGGGGGAGTGCCTATCGCCATGTCCCTAGGGGAAGTTCGCAGGTGTAGCGCTCATATTCAATCTTCTACTTCCTCTGTAATGTTTCTTGGTCCCTGTATGATAGAGATGACTTGTGCTAGTCAGTCAGTTTTCTTGTCATTCTGATGAGTCTTACCAGTATTCACTGCTGTCTCTAAAAAGCAGATTCTCGGAGCTGGAGAGATGGCTTAGTGGTTAAGGTGTATGCCTGGAGAATCGAACCTGGGTCCTTAGGCTTTGCAGGCATGCGCCTTAACCACTAAGCCATCTCTCCAGCCCAAGCTATAGGCTTTTAACATAGCTCTCAGTATCAGGCATGAATTCTCTTCTACTGAGTGGGCCTCATATTCAATCAGGATAGCAGTTGATTACCCACCTAACCTTTGTTCCACTATCGCACCAGTGGGTACATCTTGCCTGGTTGATTTTGTAGCTTGCAGGATCTACACAGCTCATCCGTGTGGAAATGTTCTTTGACCTATGAAGATTTCTGCACATGAGCCTGTATTCACCTCTGCCAAGCAAGGCTGGCATAGCAAGTTCAATCAGTCAGACACAATGTGCTCCTCACCTCACCTGAACATTCCATTGCACTTTATTCTCCAGAATGTTTGGCAGGAAATCAAACCCAGGGCTTTGCACGTACTAGGCAGGCACTGTCCAGTTGAGCTACAGATTCATCCTTCCCAGGGATATTAGATCATTAAACTCTCTGTGGTAGTTTAAATGGATGTCCCCAATATATTCAGGTTTTTTTTTCTTTTTAATTTTTATTTATTTATTTGCAAGCAGAGAGAGAGAGAGAGAGAGAGAGGAAGAGAAGAGAAGAGAAGAGAATCAGACACAGAGAGAGTGGGCATGCCAGGGCATCTAGCCACTGCAAACAAACTCTAGATGCATGTGCTCCTTATGCATCTGGTTTACGTGGGTCCTGGAGAATTGAACCAGGATCCTTTGGCTTCACAGGCAAATGCTTTAACTGCTAAGCCATCTCTCCATCTGAGGGTTTCTTTCTTTCTTTCTTTCTTTCTTTCTTTTTTTTTTTTTTTTTTTTTTTTTTTTTTTTTTTTTTGGTTTTTCGAGGTAGGGTCTCCCTCTAGTCCAGGCTGACCTGGAATTCACTATGTAGTCATCTCAGGGTGGCCTCGAACTCACAGCACTCCTACCTATACTTCCCAAGTGCTGGGATTAAAGACCTGTGCCACGACGCCTGGCTTTATTCAGGGTTTTCTTAAACTTTGTAATTTAGATCTGCAGCCACCTGGGTGGATGAGGTGTCACTGGGAGGATCTTAGGATCCAGCCCTAAGGTGCTGGGGTGGATTTGGAATGTCACTCTAAAGATATGCAAAGTGCTTGAGTTCTACCTGGAGTTCCTGAAGTGTGCTTGCTTGCTTTTTGGTGGTGTCTCTCTCTCTCTCTCTCTCTTTCTCTCTCTCCCCTTGTACCAGTTTCTTCTGCCATTATGGAACTTCCCCTGGATCTGTAAGTTATGTTTTCACAATAAGCCTAGAGCCGAGGTCAATAAACGTTTCTCATAATGGGTCAATTAATAGTCTTTACAAGTCTCATGGTCTCTGCTGCAGTTAATCCACTCTACAAGCATAGCACCAAAGCAGACAGAGACAACAGTCAGTAGGCACGAGGACATTCTGATACTTACTTATGAAAACAGGCCTAGATTCGGTGGCCCAGCTAAGTGTCCTGACCTCCAGTTTAGGCCTAAAGTGAATCTGAGGGAAGCTACAGATCCCTTGCCCTTGTGGTTTTCCTTCTAGGTTATGATTTTTTGTTATTTTTTGTTTGTTTGTTTTTTTAGGGATAGGATCTCACTGTAGCTCAGGAAAGTGCCACAACTTACAAAGTACAATTTGCTAGTTTTTTTCTTCATCTTCTTTTATTTATTTATCTATTTATTTATTTATTTTTTTTGAGGTAAGATCTTGCTGTAGCTCAGGCTGACCTATGTAGTCTTAGGTTGGCCTTGAACTCACAGTGATCCTCCTACTTCAGTTTCCTGAGCTCTGGGATTACAGGTGTGGAACATCATGCCCAACTCTTTTTTTTCTTTTTTTTTTAAATAATGTAACAGGATCTCATGTACTTTAGAATGGCCTTGAGCTAACTCCATTGAGGATGCCCTTGAATTTCTTATCCTCTGCCTCCATCTCCTGAATGCTGGGATTACACCTGGGGATCAAGTACAAGGCCCTTTGCTCTACACAAGCACTTTATCAACAGAGCTACTTCTCTAGCCCCCAAACACAGTGAGCTATTTTTGTTGCTGTCTTTGTTTTTCTTTTTGATTGTTTTGTTTTCTTTTTGGTTGTTCGAGGTAGGGTTTCCCTCTCTAGCTCAGGCTAACCTGGAATTCACTATGTAGTCTCAGGGTGACCTTGAATTCACAGCAATCCACTTATCTCTGTCTTCCAAGTGCCAGGATTAAAGGCGTGTGCCACCACGCCTGGCTTGTCTTTGTTTTGAGTTTTTGTTTTGATGGTACTGGGGTTTGAACCCAGGGCCTTGTTCATTCCAAGTAAGCTCTTTACCACTGAGTTCTATCCCCACCCTCACTAGTTTGTTTTAAGAATGTGAGGAGATGATATGGAAAGAAAGCAAACACCCAGACTAAGCCTAATTGAAATCTCATAGACAGGTCAGCTGCTGCCCTGGTTTCTTGGATCACATGCTCCTCAGAGGATGTGTCCACCTGGAACCCAGTTCTCGTGCTGTCGGAGGCCACTTGAAGTCTCCAGTCAACAATCCAACTGGACTGAGCATTGAACTGTCCAAGCTCAGGGGCCATGTAGGTAAATCAAAAACTTCCAGATGAATCCAGCTCAGTTCTTCATGGCACTTCCTAGCTTTTGGGGCCTTCCTGGCTGAGTCCCCAAGACACTTACAAACACATATACACACATGAATACCATAAACATATACTCATGCAAAAAAAAATAGATGCTTGAGCTGGGCGTGGTAGCACACGCCTTTAATCCCAGCACTCGGCAGGCAGGGGTAGGAGGATCACCATGAGTTTGAGGCCACCCTGATAATACATAGTGAATTCCAGGTCAGCCTGGGCTAGAGTGTGACCCTACCTCAAAAAAAAAAAAAAAAAAAAAAAAAAAGAAAGAAAGAAAGAAAACCTAATTGTTTGCCTGGGCATGGTGGATCTTTAATCCCAGCATTCGGGAAGCAGAGGTAGGAGGATTGCTGTAAATTCAAGGCCACCCTGAGACTACATAGTGAATTCCAGGTCAGCCTGGGCAAAACCAAAAAAATAAAAAACAGTGACTTTGCTCACGATACAGGTCAGGCATGTGGAGTGGGGATTGTTATGCTTCTCAGAGAAAGACTTGACTCAGAAAAAGTAGTGGAACCCAGCTGCCTGAGGTCATTTAAAAAATATAGCGCCGGGCGTGGGACGCACGCCTTTAATCCCAGCACTCGAGAGGCAGAGAGAGGTAGGAGGATCACCTTGAGTTCAAGGCCACCCTGAGACTACATAGTTAATTCAAGGTCAGCCTGGGCTGGGCCAGAGTGAGACCCTACCTTGAAAACCAAAAAAAAAAAAAAAAAAAAAAAAAAAAATATATATATATATATATATATATATATATATATATATATATAATGTTTTTTGAGGTAGGGTTTCACTCTGGCCCAAGCTTACCTAGAATTCACTATGTAGTCTCAGGGTGGCCTCAAACTCATGGCGATCCTCCTACCTCTACCTCCTGAGTGCTGGGCTTAAAGGCATGTGCCACCACCGGCTTTAAAATATTTTTATTTATTTATTTGCAAGGAGAGAGAGAGAGAATGAGAGGAGGAATTGGGCACATCAGGGCCTCCTGCCTGCCGGAGTCCAGCCCTAGCATCAACAAGGGGTGAGACCACGAAGCTGGGATGAACGGGAGGGACGAAAATGAAATGAAATTTAGGACATGTTGATACAAGCTGACAGGTCGGGCTTCAGCAGCGAGCCATTTGACTCTCTCTTACTCTCTCACTCACTCTCTCTCACTCACATTCACTCTCTCATTTATTCTCCTTTTTCTTTTTCATTTCCTTTTTCTCCTTCTCTTTAATTTCGCTCTCTCTGGCTTTTCTCGCTCGCTCGCTTGCTCCTTCTACTTTTGCTCGCTCGCTCTGCCGCTTCTTGCCACAAAACCTCAGTCTTTTATTTTTCTCATACAAGGAAATAGGATTCAAACGGAAAAAGGCAAAAACAAAACTGTGTCCAAATTTGACACGCATGCATAATCTTTAAAATTACAAAAACATAATCTTTCCAGGAAAGTTAACCCCATCCCTTATAATCTTTATAATCAAGCACTATTAACTATTAACTGTGAAAAACACCTTGACCAATTCTTTTTTGAATAATGGGGCACTAGCTCCTTGTGGTTTCTTTTTCATTCTTTGTTAAATGTTGATCCTATTTTCAGTTGCAAGTTAGCAAAGGTGAGAGACAGATTGGCTACAACAAGTGCCTATTATTCAATTATACTTAACTCAGTAAGTCTTTTTCTTTCTGCAGGCAATACTTCATAACATAATCATTACATCAAAATTGCATTTGCTGAGCATATGCCTGAATTAAATCTTTATGAAGTTGTATTTTCTCTTTTGGATAAACAGTCATAGGGTCTCAAATCCCTAACAGCTAAATAATAAAACCTAACTCATCAGCCCATTTTCCTCTGTAGTCTCTCCTGTCCCAGATCCTAAGTCTCACTCTCCCACTCTTAGGGTCACACTGATATTGACCACCTGGAGGAAGCAAGCTTTTAGGATCAAATCTACGCCCCTCACGAGTAGCCTGAGGGGGCTCCCACCATTTATTGTTGTTGTAATAAACCCATTGTTTTCCATTCCATTTTTTTTTTTTTTTGATCTGGGAACACATCTCCTATTGCCTGCATAATACTATTCCACAAAATCGCCTCATCAGAAGCGGGCAGTACGTCTAACTCCCGGGGGGGGGGGGTCATGGCTGGCCTGCAGATCATTCACAGAAGAGAAAGAACAAGCCAAGATAAGGAGAGAAACATGAGCTGTACAGCTGAAAGAAGTAGATGTCCTTGCCAAGCTAAATGAGCCGAGGAGACCACGGGTTGGATCGGTGTCCAGCGACACACAGGGTCTCGACTCAGGCTTTTTGGAGCATGCCGTCCCCAGCATCTCCCCCTTTCTGTTTAAGTTGAATGAGCCGAGGAGACCCCGGGGTCGGATCCGTGTCAAGTGACGCACTGGGTCTCGACTCAGGCTTTTTGGAGCATGCCGTTCCTGGCACCTGCCACTGCAAACAAACTCCAGATGCATGCACCACTTTGTGCATCTGGTTTTACATGGGTACTAGGAAAATAAACCTGGGCTGTCAGGCTTAGCAAGCAAGCTCCACTCACCACTGAGCCATTGCTCCAGACCCGGAGGTCGTTTTGCTTCTCCTTAATCACCACTGATCTACATTGTCACCCCACCTGTTCTCACCTCTGCTTTCTCAGCCTCCAAGTATTGGTGTGTGAAAGACATTTGGAGTTCGGGAATTGAAGAGTAAACTGCTGAACTTAAAAAAATTTTTTTTTATTGACAACTTCTATACTTACAGACAATAAACCATGATATTTCCCTTCCCTCCCCCCATTCCCCTTCAGAACTCTACTCTCCATCATATCATCATATCCCTTCCCTCTCTTCATGTGTCTCTCTTTTCATTTGATGTCATCGTCTTTTTCTATTATGAGGGTCTTGTGAAGGTATTGGTAGGCACTGCAAGGTCATGGATATTGAGGCCAATTTCTGCTCTATGGGAGGGAATACATGCCTGGTACTGAAAAAACTGATCAAAAGCCTATGGCAAGCTGGGCGTGGTGGCGCACGCCTTTAATCCCAGCACTTGGGAGGCAGAGATAGGAGGATAGCCGTGAGTTCAAGGCCACTCTGAGACTATATACTGAGTTCCAGGTCAGCCTGGGCTAGAGTGAGACCCTACCTCGAAAAACCAAAAAAAAAAAAAAAAAAAAAAGTCTATGGCAGGTGAGGTCATGAGCCTTAGGGCTATAAAGTCTGCTCTTGTCTGGCTAAATGTATATATTATTCCCACCAAACTGCCCTGAAAGCACTACACTTAATGTTCATATTCACATATTAATGCTACTCTCACTTCTGGTTAGAGAATCTTCTCTTTTCAGATGGTGATGACCACTGGGATGACCCAAAAGGCAACATAGTGCTGAAAAGAAGTGACAGAGGAGTGCTCAGCACTGAAACATCTCTATCACACCCTCCAAGCTCAGGGTCCATTGCGAAAGAGGGGGTGGAAAGAATGTAAGAGCCAAAGGAAGGGTATGACTCCTTACAATGGAACTTTTCTTATGATTGCAACAAAGTACCTCATAGAAAATTATTCAGGGGAAGAGGGATGGAGAGATGGCTTAGCGGTTAAGGCACTTGCCTGCCAAGCCTAAGAACCCAGGTTCTATACCCCGGACCCATGTAAGGCAGATGTACATGGTGGCACATGCATCTGGAATTAGTTTGCAGTGGCTAGGGGGCCTGGCACACCCATTCTCTTTCTATCTCTTTCTCTCTAATAATAAATAAATAAAAATAAAATATAAAAAATAATTCAAGGGAAGAAAAGTTTAATTTGGTCATGGTTTCAGAGGGATTTTAGTTTTTTATGGTGGGGAACATAATGCACAGGGGTTCTGTCTGTAATCGTGGGCACATGAAACCAGGAGTGGATATAACCTTCATCCACCCCTCATTACCTATGACTTTCAATCAAGCCCCACCACCAAAGGGCCCTTCAGAATGGTGCCACAAGCTGGGGACCAGATTTTGCTCTTTTTTTTTTTTTTACTTTAAATTTTAATTTTATTGGTTTTTTGAGGTAGGGTCTCACTCTAGCTGAGGCTGACCTGGAATTCACTATGTAGTCTCAGGGTGGCTTCAAACTCACAGTAATCCTCCTACCTCTGCCTCCTGAATGCTGGGATTAAAGGCGTGCACCACCATGCCTGGCTCCTTTCTTTTTAATTTTTTTTGAAGAGTATTTTTCTTTTTTTTTAATTATTATTTTTTATTGACAACTTTTATACTTCCATACAAAAAAAACCCACCTGATATTTCCCTCCCCTCCCCCATTCCACTTTAGAACTCCAATCTCCATCATATCCCCTCCCTCTCTCTATTAGTCTCTCTTTTAATTTGACATCATCATCTTTTTCTTCTATTTTGAGGGTCTTGCAGAGGTATTGCTAGGCACTGAAAGGTCATGGATATTGAGGCCAATTTCTGTCTGGACAGTTGCATTGTAAGAGGTCATACCCTTCCTTTGGCTCTTCCATTCTATCTGCCCCCTCTTCCGCAATGGTCCCTGAGCTTGGAGGGTGTGACAGAGGTGTTTCAGTGCTGGGCACTCCTCTATCCCTTCTTCTCTGCACTATGTTGCCTTTTGGGTCATCCCAGTGGTCATCGCCATCTGAAAAGAGAAGCTTCTCTAACCAGAAGTGAGAGTAGCGTTAATATGTGAATATGAGCATTAAGTGTAGTATTTTCAGGGCAGCTTGGTGGGAATAATATATACATTTAGTCAGACAAGAGCAGGCTTTATACCCCTAAGGCTCATGACCTCCACCTACCATAGACTTTTACTTAGGTTTTTCAGTACCAGGTATGGAGAGGGCCTTCAGTCCAATTATGGAGCAGTTGGTTACTCCATGAATAGACATGCCACTATTGCACACGTTCAGTCATTGGGCCTGTCTGGCCAAACTTGAATATTCAGTGTCCACTGTTTTCACTGCTGATGACTTCTGTGTCCCATACGGCTGCATGCAGTGCAGCTTTTTCCAGCTTTCAGTTGGCTGGTCTACAGGGAGAAGGTTTTTTTCTAAGTACCAGCTTGCTTTCTCAGTGACCTTGCTCTCAGGCAAGAGATGTCTTCAGCAATAGGGTCTTTTTAAATTTTTTAAAAAATTTACTTTATTTATTTGAGAAAGAGAGAGAGAGGAAGAGGCAGACAGAGCGAAAGAGAGAATGGGAACACCAGGGCCTCTAACAGCTGAAAACAAACTCCAGATGCATGTGCCACTTGTGCATCTGGCTTACTTGGGTCCTGGGGAATAAACCTGGGGTCCTTGGGCTTCGCAGGCAAATGCCTTAACCACTAAGCCATTTCCCCAGCCCTCTTTCTTTCCTTTTATTCTTTCCTCTCTCTCTCTTTCTTTTTCTCTTTCTCCCTCTTTCTTTCTTTCTTTCTTTCTTTCTTTCTTTCTTTCTTTCTTTCTTTCGTTCTCTTGTTCTTACTTTCTTTTGTGTTTTCAAGGTGGACTCTTACATTCTGCAGTCTCAGGGTGGCCTTGAACTCATTTCCATCCTCCTACATCTACCTCCCTAGTGCTGGTATTAAAGGTGTGCAACACGATGCCTCTGCCTTTTTTGTTCTTGTTGTTGTTTGTTTGATTAGATTGTTTTTTCAAAGTAGGGTCTCTAGCCCAGGCTGACCTGGAATTCACTATGTAGTCTCAGGGTATCTTGAACTACAGTAATCCTCCTACCTCTGCCTCCTGAGTGCTGGGATTAAAGGCATGAGCCACCATGCCCAGCTTGTTTGATTAGATATGTTTTTTATTTTAATTTTTAAAATATATTTTATGGGCTAGAGAGCTGGCTTAGCAGTTAAGGTGTTTGCCTAGGAAAGCAAAGGACCCAGGTTCAAGTCCCCAGTACCCACATAAACCAGATTCACAAGGGGCACATGCATCTAGAGTTCATTTGCAGTGGCTAGAGGCTCTATCATGCCCATTCTTTCTCTGACTCTCTTTTCTCTCTCTTTCTGCTTGCAAATAAATAGAATTTTAAAAATAGCCAGGCGTGATGGTGGATACCTTTAATCCCAGCACTCGGAAGGCAGAGGTAGGAGGATCACCATGAGTTCAAGGCCAGCCTGAGACTCCATAGTGAATTCCAGGTTGGCCTGGGCCACAGTAAGACCCTACCATGAAAAACCAAAAAAAAATTTTGTTTTAAATATGTACTTTATTTATTCATTTGAGAGAGAAAGAGAGTCAGAGAGAATGGGCACAGGCCTGAGCCAAGGTAAACCATCTCCAATGCATGATCCCCCTTGTGTTGGCCTATGGGCCTGAAGAATCCAACTGATCCTTTGGCATGAAAACCAAAAAAATTTTTGTTTTAAATATGTGCTTTATTTATTCATTTGAGAGAGAAAGAGAGTCAGAGAGAATGGGCACACCAAGGCCTCTAGCCAAGGTAAACCATCTCCAATTGCATGATCCCCCTTGTGCATCTGGCTTATGTGGGTCCTGAAGAATCCAACTTGGGATCCTTTGGCTTTGCAGGCAAACCCCCTAACTGATAAGCCCCTGATTAGATTTCTGCTTGATCAAGCATTTGTTATTTCTTACACTGTTTCCTCCTGGGATTTCTTGTTTTTGTTTTCCATAACTTGACTTGACACCCAGCTCTTTTTAAAAAAATATATTTTATTTATTTGTAAGCAGAAAGAGAGAGAGAGAGAGAGAGAGAAGAGAAGCAGACACAGAGAGAATGGGCACCCCAGGGCCTCTAGCCACTGCAAATGAACTCCAGATGCATGTGCCCCTTGTGCATCTGGCTTACATGGGTCCTGGGGAATTGAACCTGGGTCATTAGGCTTCACAGGTAAGTGCTTTAATCACTAAGCCATCTCTCCAGCCTGGACCCAGAGTCTTGTACTGAGAAGCTTCTGGGTTCTCTACTTTTCCAGAAAGCAGGCACCCATCAGCAGGCACCCATCATTAACTTCAAATCCCTATTGTGTCAGCCAATGTAATAAATGACCTTTTTTTTTGAGGTAGGGTCTCACTCTAGTTCAGGCTGACCTGGAATGCACTATGTAGTCTCAGGGTAGCCTTGAACTCACGGTGATCCTCCTACCTCTGCCTCCCAAGTGCTGGGATTAAAGGTGTGCGCCACCACGCCCGGCCTAAACAGCCTTTTATTATTGCCTTCAACACACACACACACACACACACACACACACACACACTCCTCTATTGGTTCTGTTTTTCCAGAGAAGCCTGCCTGATGCACTTGGATTCTCTTTACTAGATGACTGGCTTCTTTGAGACTCGGAGAGCAGATGAGTTCTTGTGCAAGGTGGATATGCTGTCACTCATGGAGCAGAGCCTGACAGGGTTGAACGTGGAATCTGTCTGATGCTTTTGTATCTAGGGGTGACCGATGAGAGCCCCACGAGCAGGCTCTCCCTCACAGCACTCATTCTCCGGAAGCTGACGGCCAGGCCTTCCTGTCTACACAGTTTTCCCAAGCATGTGAAATATGGGCCTCTAAAGGAAGAGGCCTCTGCGGGCTGGAAGGCTGAAGTCTGAAGGGAGGGAAAGGCTGTTTCGTGTTCCATTGCATGGAGAAGAGCCTCGAGGCTGCCACAGAATAGTGTTCGATTCCTCCACTCGGGCTACCAGCGTCTGCGAGGCTTCTCCCGCTGGAGGAGACATGGAGAGGTGTGAGCAAGTGGACTCTGGCTTCCAGACAGGCCCGAAGTCTCCAGCCTGGACACATATCACTCAGGATGGAAAGTCATCCTCAAATTTTTAAATTCTTTTTTTAATTTGAGAGAGACAGAAAGAGAGAGAGACACACACACACACACAGGACAGATAGAGAATGGGTGTGCCAGGGCCTCTCAGCCGCTGTGAATGAACTCCAGATGCGTGCACGCCCTTGTGCACATGTGCAGCATTGTGCGCTTGCATCATTTTGCATCTGGCTAAACGTGGGGCCTGGAGATTGGAACCGCTGGAGATTGGAACCAGTGTTCTTAGGCTTAGGAGGCAGGCGCCTTAACCCCTAAGCCATCTCTCCAGCCCAAGTTCTTATTTATTTATTTATTTATTTTAAGGTAGGGTCTCACTCTAGCCAAGGCTGACCTGAAATTCACTATGCAGTCTCAGGGTGGCCTTGAACTCATGATGATCCTCCTACTTCTGCCTTCCAAGTGTTGGAATTAAAGGTGTGCACCACCACACCCAGCTTTTTTTTTTTTTTTTTTTTTTTTTTTTTTTTTTGAGGTAGGGTCTCACTCTGGCCCAGGCTGACCTGGAATTCACTATGTAGTCTTAGGGTGGCCTCGAACTCATGGCGATCCTCCTACCTTGGCCTCCAGAGTGCTGGGATTAAAAGCATGAGCCACCTTGCCTGGCCCTCAAGTTTTGTTTTTAGCATCACCTGCCCATGAAGATGGTGCCTGCCAGGAAGACTTGTTTATCTGATCACCATGCATCTTGGTGGTTTTCCTCAGTCTCTCTCCACCTTATTCTTTGATAGGCATTCTCATATTGAGCATAGAACTCACCTATTCAACTAGACTCGCTACCCAGTGGGCCCCAGTGCCTCCCCAGTGCTGGGATGACAGGCAGAAGCCACCATGCCCCTCCCTTTACGTGGGTGCTGGGGATTTGAATCAGCTGTACAGTAGGGACTTTACCCACTGAGCCATTTCCTCAGTCTTCATGGACTTTTATGTTACGCACTGTAATCCATTTCCTTTTTTAATCTTTCTGGGACAAAACAAAACAAAACAAAAAAAATGTCACTTAAAGCTCAAGAGAGTTGAATTCATTTGCTCAGTGTCACACAGCTGGTAAGATTTGAGCCTATGACTATATTCCACCCAAATCCATCATGATATCATGCCTTCTGTTCAGTTTAAAGTTAGATTCAAATAGAGCTGTTAGAGGGAAAACACGTCCTGCAGCATTGCCCTTAGGGTCCAGGGTTAGGGTTGCTAATGCACAATACCTCTATCCCTTCTGCTGAAGGGATCTCTGACTTTTGATCAAAATGGACCATGTGCCCTGCAGTCACCCAAATACACACAGCCCAGTTCTCTGCCACTGTTCTCACATGACAGCCAAGTGGCGCAGACTGGGGCTGAACTGGCTGATTCCAGAGCCTTTGCTGCCAGGAGACACGGGCAGCAGAGGGAACAGCATCTGGTGTCTTCAGCACTAGGGTCTTACCATTAACCTTTGGTGGGTCATCAAGTACTCTGACAGAAATCTGTCTTCTTTTGGGGAACCTTGTAAGTCTCACTGATCAACAGCTCACTGTTGCAGTGTGTTGAAAGAAGTGCCAGGGGCATTGTGGCTCTGAGCACCAATTGAAGGAAAGCTTATGCAGAAGTAAGCTGAAGAACATAGCAAAGTTCCGACATCCTGCCGTGGGCAAGTCTACAGACACTTCTGAAACCTCCCTAGGTGAGTAGAGTGGATTGAATTTGCACTTTGAAAAAACTGTAGAAATTTGGTGATTAGACTGAAGGCAGAGCTGTTGAAGTGGATTTAGGAAGAAAAGATACAAGTTTGGTTTAAGAAGGTCATGGCTGTACGAAGTGTCTCTTTCAGTCCAATCTGTGTTTCTTGTTTTTTGTTTGTTTGTTTGTTGTTCCCCTTCCTCTGAGGTAGGGTCTCTCTCTGGTCCAGGCTGAGCTGGAGTTCACTCTGTAGTCTTAGGCTGGCCTCAAACTCACAGCGATCCTCCTACCTCATCCTCCTGAGTGCTGGGATTGAAGGTGTGGACCACCACACTGAGGAGAGAGGTGGAGAGAGAGAATGAAAATGGGGTACCAGGGCCTTTGGCTGCTGCAAATGAACTCCAGAAACATGGGCCACTTTGTGCATCTGGCTTTTTACGTGGGTACTAGAGAATCGAACTTGGGTTGTTAGGCGTCACAGGCAAATGCCTTAACCTTTGAGCCATTTCTCTAGCCCCAGCCTCTGTTTCTTTTTCTTTTCTTTTCTTTTAATAATTATTTTTTGTTTATTTATTTCCTTCCTTATTTATTTGAGAGTGACAGAGGAAGAGGCAGATAGAGAGAGAGAATGGATGTGCCAGGGCCTCCAACCACTGCAAACTCCAGATGCATGTGCCAACTTTGTGTATCTGGCTTATGTGAGTACTGGGGAATCAAGCCTTGAACTGGGGTCCTTAGGCTTCACAGGCAAGTGCTTAACTGCTAAGCCATCTCTCCAGCCCCCTATGTTTCTTTTATTTATTTATTTGACAGAGAAAGAGGGAGGGAGGGAGGGAGAGAGAGAGAGAGAGAGAGAGAGAGAGAGAATGGGTGCACCAGGGCCTCCAGCCACTGCAAGTGAACTTCAGACACATGTGCCCCCTTTGTGCATCTAGCTAACATGGATCCTGGGTAATCAAACCTGGGTCCTTTGGCTTTGCAGGCAAATGCCTTAATCGCTAAGCCATCCCTCCAGTCCCTCTATTTCTTAATGTTTTTAAACCACATAACTATCTTGCTTATTTATATAGACTAATAAGATTATCTTTAAAAGAAGAGGATCATAGTATAGACTGAAATATTAAACACTTTTGGAAAGCTATTTAGGAACCAAGATGGAGAATATATGGTAACTGGTTATAAGTTTGGAGCATATGGAAAACAACGTGACTAGGTTTAGAATCACAGCACCTGGACAGGCAGTGTTCTGTTGCCTGAAGGAAAATGGGGCTAGAATCAGACAGATGTGCCTGAGACATGTGACTGAAGTTGGCAAAGGGTCAGGTGACATTTGGGTTTGAGCAAAGATATATAACTGAAGGTCTCATTAAAGAAAGTTAGTTATAATTGGACTGGAGGGGCCTCCTCCACAGGGGGAAATACATGCCTGGTACTAAAAACCTATGATGGGGAGGTCATGAGCCCTAGAGGTGTAACGCCTGCTAGTGTCTGGCTAAATGCATATATTATGCTCACCAAACTGCCCAGTAAGCACTTCCCTTAATGTTCATACCCATATATTAATGCTACTCTCACTTTTTTTTTTTTTTTGGTTTTTCAAGGTAGGGTTTCACTCTAGCTCAGGCTGACCTGGAATTCACTATGTAGTCTCAGGGTAGCCTCGAACTCATGGTGATCCTCCTACCTCTGCCTCCCGAGTGCTGGGATTAAAAGGCGTGCGCCACCACGCCCGGCTGCTCTCACTTTTGATTAGAGAAGCTTCTCTTTTCTGATGGTAGTGACCTCTGGACTGACTCAGAAAGCTGAGAAGTGCTGAGAAGTGAAAGATGAATGCTCAGCAATGAAACACATCTCTATCATACCTTCCCAGGCTCAGGGTCCATTGTGAAGAGGGGGCGGAAAGAATGTAAGAGCCAAAGAAAGGGTAGGACTCCTTACAATGCGCTCTTCCAGGCACAAAATGGCCTGGATATCCATAACCTCACAGTGCCTGGCACTACCTACACAAGACCATTGTAATAGGAGGAAAAGATGATGACATCAAAATAAAAGAGAGACTGGTTGAGAGGGGGAGGGAATATGATGGAGAGTGGAGCTGTGAAGGGGAAAGTGATGAGGGAGAGAATTATCATGGTTTATTGTCTATAATTATGGAAATTGTCAATAAAAAAGGAAAAAAAAATGTCATAGCCCAGTATAGCTGCCATGGCTAGAGGGAAAATTCAGAATCCAAAGAGCACTGGGCTAACCAATTCCAGTGAGCAAGGAAGATGGGCTGGTGTGGAGACAGCCATGGCTGAGGAGATGGTGGGGCATAGACTGCATGTGCTTGAAAGAGTCAGTGCATCCAGGGAGGAGCTACCACCCATTGTGAGATAAAGACTGAAGGTAGAAGATGCCCTTGGTTTGGGGGCTCATGCTGTATTAGTTATTCCTGTCATCTCTGAGACCAACTACCTAACAAGAAGCAACTTGAGAGAGGAAGATTTTATTTGGGCTCAAAGTTTTCCATGGTGGTGGGGAAGGTAAGGGGTGCTGGGGACAGAACCCAGAACCTTCCACGTGATAGGCAAATGTTCTTCTACTAAGCTGCGCCCAGCAGCTCAAGATGTGACACCTTTGTCAGCTGACAAGAACCCCACATGACCTGATCATCATCTAATTCCCTTCTGCTCCCATAAAATGAGATATCGGCGCTCACCCCAAAGACCGTGGTGTGAAGGGCGAAAGAGATGGGGGGGAGGAGGAGTGGTGAGCCCAAGCTTCTTGCTTCTATACCCAATGCTGCCTCCATGTCGTTTCCAGCCACGTCTGGTTCCTCAGGACACCCCAAGCTTCAGTGACAAGGACAGATTCAATGCAAAGAGGAATGGAAGATTTAGAGATAATCATGTCTTTGAATGTATCTTATCTTCTCAGTCCAGACTGGCCTAGCTCTGCTTTCCACCCATTACACATGCGAGCTCTCCCTCAGACAGTAAAATGAAGACTCGAGAAAGAAAGACAAACCTCATTAAAAAAAAAAAAAAAAACACCAGAGATGGATAGATGGCTTAGCCTGCCTTAGCTTGCCTGTGAAACCTAAGAACTCATGTTTGAATCTCCAGGTGCCATGTAAGCCAGACCCACAGTGACACAAGCATGCAATGTCACACACGCACACAAGTGGGCACACGTGTCAGGAGTTTGTTTGCAGCAGCTGAAGGCCCTGGCATGCCCATTCTCTCTCTCTCTGTGTCCCTTTCTCTCATTCTCTCTCTCAAATAAATAAATAAATAAATAATAAAAGAACTTGTTAGAAAAACAAAAGCCAAAGCCAGGCATGGTGGCACACACCTTTAATCCCAGCACTCGGGGGGAGGCAGAGGTAGGAGGATCGCCATGAATTCAAGGCCACCCTGAGACTACATAGTTAATTCCAGGTCAGCCTTAGCTACAGTGAGACCCTACCTCGAAAAACCAAAAAAAAAAAAAAAAAAAAAAAAAAAAAAAAAAAAAAAAAAAAAAAAGCAACAACAACAAAAAAAAAACCCAGATATGGTTCCTCATGACCATAGTCACCTGCCACCCCTGGTCAGCTCGTGTCCACTTTCACCATCCCCAGCCGTCCCTCCAGCCCAGGCCTCCCACTACACCCATTCCCACTTCCCTCTCCAGGCCTAGAGCTTTTCATTCCCGCATTCTAAATGCTCTTGCTCTATTTTCTTCCAAGCTTATCCCAACCTTGTTCAAGGGAATATTTTTTTTCTCCTACCACAACTCCTATAATTACACTGTTGCCAGGTAAACATTTATATTTAACTCTGAGTGTGCTCATGGGTTCAGTAAATACGATTGGGTTTGGCTTATTCCCAACCAACAATTAGTGAACATTGTGAGGGAAGGTGTGAGCGGCTCACTTCTTCTCTGTTGTGTCTTTGCTTCTGCATGCGCTGGCCTGCTTGCTTCCAAGCCTCGGGAGCGCTGTTCCAGCCAAGAGCACAGCTGGGAATGTTCCTCTGTCAGGTGGAGACCATTACAGGATGATTCATACCCTGTGGTAGGAAGAGCTTGAAATCATCCAAGGGCTGCCAGCATGCCTTTAAATTTAACTCATTAGGGGCTGGGGAGGTGGCTTAGCAGTTAAGGCATTTGCCTGGGAATCCTAAGGACCCAGGTTTAACACCTCAGAACCCACATAAGCCAGCTGCACATGGTGGTGCATGCTTCTGGAGTTTGTTTGCAGTGGCTACTGGCCCTGGAGCACCCATTCTCTCTCTCTAATAAATAAAAATAAATTTAGTTCTTTCAAGTCTTAGCTTTGACATATATTTCATTTTTTTGAGGTTTAGGGTCTCACTTTAGCCCAGGCTGTCCTGGAATTCACTATGTATTCTCAGGGTAGCCTTGAACTCACAGCAATCCTCCTACCTCTGCCTCCTGAGGGCTGGGATTAAAAGTGTGTGCCACCATGCTTGGCTTGCGTTATTTTTATAGCAAGCAAAAACACTAGAATAATCTATTTGGAAATGATACCTTAGATTAGAAAAAAATTTTAAATATTTTGTTTGTATTTATTTATTTGAGAGAGGGAAAGGGAGGAGAGAGAGAGAGAGAATGGGCACACCGGGGCTTCCAGCCACTGCAAAGGAACTCCATATGCATGTACCCCCTTGTGCATCTGGCTTACATGGGTACTGGGGAATCGAACCAAGATCCTTTGTCTTTGCAGGCAAGCACCTTAACTGCTAAGCCACCTCTCCAGCCCTAGATTAGAAATTTGAATTACAAACCGGGTGTAGTGGCACAGGCCTTTAATCTCAGCACTTGGGAGGCTGAGGTAGGAAGATCATCATGAGTTCAAGGCCACCCTGAGACTATATAGTGAATTCCAGGTCTGCCTGGGCTAGAGGGAGACCCTACCTAAAAAAAAAGAAAGAAAGGAAAGGAAAGGAAAGGAAAGGAAAGAAAGAAAGAAAGAAAGAAAGAAAGAAAGAAAGAAAGAAAGAATTTGAATTACCTTGAAACTTGATGGGCTATTCATCAACAGTAAAACACCATTGTGGGGTGTGGCTCAGATGGCACAAGCATGAGGACCTGAGTTCAGATCCTGAACCCCCATGTAGATACTGGATGTGGTGGCAAGCACCTGTAATCCCAATGATGGGGGGCAGAGACAAGGAGGATTCCCCCAGGGCCTGTTGGTCTGGCCAAATAGTTCAGTGAGAGACCTTGTCTTAAAAAAGGAAGGTGGAGGGTGACTCAGGCAGAGGTAGACACCCATTGTTAATTCCAGGTCTGGCCCAGAGTGAGACCTTTGTAAAACCAAAAAAAAAAAAAAAAGGTGGAGGGTGACTCAGAAAGACACCCATTGTCGACCTCTGGCCTCCTTGTAGTACTTCGGTAATGAAGGCTAAGCTTGCTTTTGCGCATGAACAGAAGAAGAATGTGGCTACACAGAGGAAGCTGACTCTGCTGCTCCCGGCTCTCCCAAGTTGGCCACATCATTTCTGCCAATCAGCTCCTTAAAGCCAAACCCCTCAAACTTTTCTTTTACTTTTTGTTTTTTTGAGGTAGGGTCTCACTCTAGCTCAGGCTGATTTGGAATTCACTCTGTATTCTCAAGGTGGCCTTGAACCTCAAGGGATCCTCCTACCTTTGCTTCCTTAGTGCTGGGATTAAAGGCGTGTGCCTTTAATAATAATAATCCGCCACATTACCAAATTTCCTTACCATGGCTTTTGTTTGTTTTTTTTTTCCAAATATTTTATTGATTTATTTGCAAGCAGAGAGAGGAAGAGAGAAAGGAAAGACAGAGAGAATGGGTGTGCCAGGGCTTCTAGCTGCTGCAAATGAACTCCAGATACATGCACTACTTTGGGCATCTGGCTTTAAGTAGGTACTGGGGAATTGAACCCAGGTCAGTAGGCCTTGCAGGCAAGTGCCTTAACCACTGAACCATCTCTCCAGCCCTCAAATTTTTATTCTTACTTTTTCAGAACACAAATGTTGCCAGTTGTGGTGGCAGTGAGACATTGCTGTGGAGGCAGAGGCAGGAAATCAGAATACCAGCTTTATTATATTTTTCCAGTGCAGGTGCTCAGGACTTAGCACATGCTAGGCAATCACTCTACCACCAAACTGCAACTGCAGCCTGACTTCAATAAGTTTGAATTCAAATGAATAAAGTTTTACATTTCCATTCAAAATTACCCTGAAGAAATTAGAATTCAAATTAGATTGATTTACAACTTAAAGTTAAATTTAAAATCACGAGAAAAAGAAATCAGAACTTGCCAAAAGTCTCTCGCCAATTCTGAAGGACTGAAATTTGGCATTAAACAAGAACTGTGTCGGTGTTCAGCATGGGGGTGCACACCTGTCATTCTAACACTTGGGGGGCAGAGACAGGAGGATTAGGACTTCAAGGTCATCTTCAGCTCCACAGTGAGTTAAAGGCCAGCCTGTGACACACGTGACTTGGTTTCAAACAACAGCCACAAACAAACAAAAAAAAAAACAACAACCCCCTTAAAAATACCTCAAAAAAAATGTTTAGCAAGTGTGATCATTTGAATGTATGTCGCAAATAGATTCAGTGTTTTATTAAAGCTGGTCTCCAGCAGCCTGGCTGGAGGAGGTGTCAATGGGGGCAGATCCTGGAGTCGAGCCCAAAGGTGTGTTTGCAGGTGGACCTGAATTCCAGCCAAGGTTCACAAAGAGGTTTGAGCTCTGCCTGGGTCCCCAGTGCTTGCTGTTGATAAGTGCTTGTTGCTTTTGGTTTTCAAGGGCTGTTTGGTTGTTTCTGTTTGTTTTCGTGTTTGGATGGATGGAAGCAGCTTCTTCTGCCATTGCTGGAACTCCCCCTGCCCCCGGATCTGTAAGCTTGAAATAAAACCCCTTCCTCCCTTAAACGGTGCCTGGTTTGGATGTTCATCCCAGCAACATGAACCTGACTACAACAGCATTCCCTACATTACCTAAAACCAAACTGACAAGAATAAAGCTGCTTTTGTCTGGTTGGCATTAGGAAAAGTGACGGCTGAGCCCTCTGCGTAACCTCTGTTCTGCTCTGCAGTGTTTCACATTTCCTGTGTGCACTGCTCCTGCCTCAGTTTAGGCCTTTCCTGTGAGCACAGCGCTTTGCAGCTTACCATTTCTTTAAAACACGTTTTCTCAGTTGATAGAGAGTTTCTTTGAAGTTGTGTTTTTATCCTGTTTTACAATTCAGTGAACATCCCAGAACATGAGCACTTTTCCAGACACCTAATTTAGAATCTTAGAATATTAGAAACACCAAAAGGTGGATTCTCAGTCATAATAAAGTGTGGATTTGCTACTGCCTCAATGTAACATTTTATTATTGTAGCAAATCCAGAAATTTCCTTGCAGCAGAACTTGCAACCCTCTTGTGCATTTTCTGTCTTTTGCTATCACATTGTTTTTGTTGTTGTTTTCCCTTTTCTTTTCTTTTCTTTTCTTTTCTTTTCTTTTCTTTTCTTTTCCTTTCCTTTCCTTTCCTTTCCTTTCCTTTCCTTTCTTTCTTTCTTTCTTTCTTTCTTTCTTTCTTTCTTTCTTTCTTTCTTTCTTTCTTTCTTTTTTTTTTTTGCTTTTGATTTTTCGAGGTAGGGTTTCACTCTAGCCCAGGCTGACCTGGAATTCACTATGTAGTCTCACAGTGGCCTCGAACTTATGATGATCCTCCTACCTCTGCCCCCTGAGTGCTGGGATTAAAGGTGTGTGCCACCACACCCGGCTCATCACATTGTTTTTGGAGACAGAGTCTCCCTGTGTTGCTCAGGCTGGCCTTGAACTCATGATCCTCCTGCTTTCAGCCTCCCAAGTGCTGGGATTATAGGTGTGGACCACTACACACTGAGCTGACATTTGACTTTTCTTTTGGCATGTGTGTGTGGAGATTATTGTGGTGTGATGTGTGTGTACTGTGTGCACATGGTTGCACCCTGGGTGCACATGTGTGGAGGCTGGAGAAGGAGGTCTGGGTGTCCTCCTTTTGCTCACTGGACCGTTTCCTTGAGAGAGCGAGTCTCTCACTCAACCCAGAGCTGCTGTTCTCACTTGGGTCAGCAAGTCCTAGCAGTTCTCCAGTCTTTCTCTCTTTTCCTTGTCCAAGGGCTGGGGCAACATATGTCCATAGCCATGGCCAGCTGTTTATGTGGGTTCTGGGGAGTTCAACTTTGATCATCTCAGACCTTTATGCAAGCACTGCTAATGGCTGAGCCATCTCTGCAGCCCCACATTTGGCATTTTAATTCTGCCTTTTTATTGGTTGGAAGCATTTCGCAGTGCCGTGTTCCTGTGTGTCCCCCACACCAAAGTCCAAACAGTCACCACTTGTGATGGATCCAAAATCGACATCCCCAGCTCAGGCTTCAGTCATTTCCATCTGGTTGCTAAACACCTGCTAGAAGGCGGGGGTGGTCAGTAGAGTATTGCGACATCTTCCCATTGTCCTTCTCCCTCTACTGAGGAACAGAGGTTGAGAGTTTTCATCAGTGACCCTCCCGACAGCCCACAGCTCCGTGCTTTACACTCAGTAGATGTCTACATCTTTTGGCTTTGCCTTTCTAGTTTGCCTAAATGAAGCCAAGGAGGGAGAAGTGAAACTAGTGACTCACCACTAGATGTCACACTGCGCTTGAGGCTCAACAGAAAATTCTCTCTCTTCCCTTCTTTCTTTCTTCTTTCTTTCTTTCTTTCTTTCTTTCTTTCTTTCTTTCTTTCTTTCTTTCTTTCTTTCTTTCTTTCTTTCCCTCCCTTCTTTCTTCTTTCTTTCTTTCTTTCTTTCTTTCTTTCTTTCTTTCTTTCTTTCTTTCTTTCCCTCCCTCCCTTCCTTCCTCCTTTCTTTCTTTCTTTTTTTCTTTCTTTCTTTCTCCTCCTCCTCCTTCTTTTTCCCCTCCTCCTCTGCCTTCTCCTCTTCCTCCTCCTCCTTTTATTTTTTTGAGGCAGGGTCTTGCTTTAGCCTAGGCTCACCTGGAATTCACTATGTAGTTTCAGGGTGGCCTCGAACTCACGGCAATCCTCCTCCCTCTGCCTCCCGAGTGCTGGGATAAAAGGCGTGCTCCACCACTCCCGGTCAGTGTGTGTATGTATGTATGTGTGTGTACATGTATATATATATATATAATGTTTTTCAAGGTAGGGTCTCACTCTAGCTCAGGCTGACCTGGAATGGAATTCATTATGTAGTCTCACAGTGGCCTTAAACTCATGGTGATCCTCCTACCTCTGCCTCCTGAGTGCTGCCAATAATATTTTAAAAAAGACACTTGAGTGGGGCTGGAGAGATGGCTTAGTGGTTAAGGTGCTTGCCTGCAAAGTCTAAGGAGTCATGTTCAACTCTCCAGGTCCCACATAAGTCAGATACACAGTGACACAGCACACAAGGTTGCACATGGGTGCACATGTCTGGAGTTCAATTTCAGTGGCTGGAGGCCCTGGAATGCCATTTTTTTCCCCTCTCTCCCTCTCTCACTCTTGCATTAAAAATAAAAAAGGCAGTCTGTTGAGCTTGCCTCAAGAAATTAATTATTTGTTTATATGTTTATTTGAGAGCGACAGAGAGAAAGGTATATACATACATGGAGAGAGGCAATGGGTATGCTAGGGCCTCCTGCCACTGAAAACAAACTCTAGACACATGTGCCACTTTGTGCATCTGTCTTTATGTGGGTACTAGGGAATTGAACCTGGGTCATCAGGCCTTGCAAGCAAGTGCCTTTAACTGCTGATCTAGTTCTCCAGCCCTCAGGTGTTTTTTTTTTTTTTTTTTTTTTTTTTTTTTTCTTTGGTTTCTGACCTGGAATTCACTATGTAGTCTCAGGGTGGCCTCAAACTCCCAGCCATCCTCCTATCTCAGCATCTGGGATTAAAGGCATGCACCACCATGCCCAAGCAACAATTAGGTTTTAATAAGAAAACAGATCTTGCCTTCTCGTGGCCATAAATCTGCATAAATTTGAATAATTGAAAAGAAAGCATTGGCCATGCTTCTCTTTGATAATAATGTCCACTTTTAATTACTCAGTTTTATGGGAGGAGATGCACACACACATAACCCTGTGTAGTTGGCTTTGAAACTGGAATTTGATTCTATCATGTATCATTTGTCTTGCCTATTGGCTTGCCTTTTTTAAATTGACAACTTCTATACTTACAGACAAAAAAAAAAAAAAACCATGATATTTCACTCCCTCCCCCCTTTTGAGGCAAGATCCCACTGCATAGCACAGGTTGGCCTCAAAGTCATGATCCTCCTGCCTCAGCCTCTGCAGTGCTGGGTACAGGTCTGCACCAGCCTTCCCTGCTCTATTTGTCTTTCATGTAGCCTCTGGTCCCTTCCCTATTCATTTGCATTTCTGAGTGTGTATGCTATAAATTAGGAAGAGTCAGGTATGAGACTAGTCTGAGATTTAATAATATTGTTCAACACAATTTCGATTATACCATTCCCAGATTTAAACCATTCAGTGGATTTCCATTGCTTTTATTTTCTTTTGATTTGATTTGTTTTGGTTTTGTTTTTTCCAAGGGCTTCATTCTAGCCCAGGCTGACCTGGAATTCATCATGTAGCCTCAGGGTGTCCTTGAACTCACAGTGATCTTCCTACCTCTGCCTCCTGAGTGCTGAGATTAAAGATGTGTATGCTACCACATTGGCCCTCTTCACTCTCTTAACACCCACCCATATAGTCCAAAAGTGCACTTAAGATTCACTTCTTTGTTTTATTTTCTTTTTTTTTTTTTGTTTTGCGAGGTAGGGTCTCACTCTGGTCCAGGCTGACCTGGAATTAACCATGTAGTCTCAGGCCCAGGCCTCTGCCTCCCAAGTGCTGGGATTAAAGTGAGATTAAAGGGTTTCACTCTGGCCCAGGCCTCTGCCTCCCAAGTGCTGGGATTAAAGACGTGCACCACCACGCCCCGGTCAAGCTTCGTTTCTTAGGAAGTGTCCTGCATTTCAGCTCAACACATATCCTCTTCCATCTGAAGTCTTTACTCTTTTTTTGCTACAGAATGTTACATGTTCACAGATTTGGGCATTCAGGATGTGGACATCTTTGGGGAATGACTATTCTGTCCACTATAACCACCTAAGTGAAATACCTACTTGTAACCATTTTCTTTTCCTCCCTTCCTCCTTTCCTCCCTTCCTCACTTTCTTTCTCTCTTTCCTTCCTTCCCACCTTCCTTTTCTTCCTTCCTCCCTCCCTCCCTCCCTCCCTTCCTTCCTTCCTTCCTTCCTTCCTTCCTTCCTTCCTTCCTTCCTTCTTTTCCTTCTTTCTTTCCTTTTCCTTCCTTCCTTCCTCCCCTTCCTCCCTCCCTCCCTCCTCCCCTCCCTCCCTCCCCTCCCCCCTCCCTCCCTCCCTCCCTCCCTCCCTCCCTCCCTCCTCCCTCCCCCTCCCCTCCCTCTTTCTTTCTTTCTTTCTTTCTTTTTCTTTCTTTCTTTCTTTCTTTCTTTCTTTCTTTCTTTCTTTCTTTCTTTTGGTTTTCCAAAGTAGGGTTTCACTCTGGTCCAGGCTGACCTGGAATTCACTATGTAGTCTCAGGGTGGACTCAAACTCATGATGTTCCTCCTACCTCTCCTCCAGAGTGCTGGGATTAAAGGCGTGCACCTCCATGCCCGGCTATATTTAATGCTTATATTTTTTGCTTGTTCGAATAATGGCAGTCACCATGCCTAGCCTGTGCACTCGATAAGGTTGGAGATGCTGGGCATGTTCATATTTGTGTCATCACCTTCTAGAACTTCACTCAAATAAGCATCACATATAGTAGGGTTGGCTAGTGGGAGATAACATAGTGGTAGTAACATTGAGGTAGTATTTTCTTTGTTTTCCAGCTTAATTTTTTTTTCTAGGTAGGGTCTTGCTGTAGTCCAGGTTGACCTGGAATTGACTATATAGTCTCAGGGTGGCCTCAAACTCATGGTGATCCTCCTACCTCTGCCTCCCCAGTGCTGGGATTAAAGGCTTGACTTATGCCACCATGCCTGGCTTACTTTTTAAAAAAATATTTATTTATTTATTTATTTGCAAGGAGGGAGGGAGGGAGAGAGAGAGAAGAAGAGAGAAGGGAGAGAGAATGGACATACCAGGACCTCTTATTGCTACTGCAAATGAACTCCAGATGCATGCACCAGTTTGTGCATCTGGCTTTAAGGGTGTACGGGGGAATCAAACTTGGACAGTCAAGTTTTGCATGCAAGTGCCTTTAACTGAGGATCCCTCTCCAGGCTTCTTTTGTTTTGTTTTGTTTTCCTTTCTCTCTCTCTTTTCTTTCTTTCTTTCTTTCTTTCTTTCTTTCTTTCTTTGGAATTCACTATGTAGTCTTTCTTTCTTTCTTTCTTTCTTTAAAGGTTCTTTCTTTTTCTTCTTTTTTAATTTTTCTTTTTTTTGTTTTTGGAGGTAGGGTTTCATTCTAGCCCAGGCTGACCTGGAATTCAATATGTAGTCTCAGGGTAGCCTTGAACTCACAGTGATCCTCCTTCCTCTGCCTCCCTAGTGCTAGGATTAAAGGCATGCACCACCACCCCAGCTTTCCAGCCCCTTTTCCTTCAAAAATTATTTTATTTTATTTTTTTGAGAGAGAGAGGTAGGGTTTCAGAGCCTCTGGTCCAGGCTGACCTGGAAGCTAACTATGTGGGAATTGTCTCAGGGTGGCCTGCCTTAACTCACAGTGATCCTCCACCTCTGCCTCCCAAGTGCTGGGATGAAATTGAGTGTGCACTACTATGCTGGGCTCCAGCCCCTTTTCCCCATGTTCTAAATCCCTTTTTAACAGACTTTCAAAAATTATTTTATTTTATTTTATTTTATTTATTTGAGAGAGAGAGTTTCAGAGCCCAGAGACCTGGAATGGGTCAAGGTGGCCTCAGAGCCTCCTCAGTTACTGGGATTAAAGGTGTGCTCCAGACACATGTCACCACCTTGTGCAGTCTGGCAACATCCTGAATACCACAGCCACTTTATGTCTGGAAGACAGTGTTGCAAAGCACTCCTCCCTTTCCTTGGCTGGTATGTCCTGGGGGTTGAACCTGGGCCCTTTGGATGGAGATGTTGTCTTAATGGCAACACTCCACTGCCTTCACCACTTTCAAGCCATCTCTCCAGCACCCCCATCTTTCTTAAACAAAAGTGAGAGTTTATTGAGAATCTCCATAGTTTGAAGAGCATAAGCAATATGCTAGGGCATGATCAATACAATCCTCTCCTGTGGAACTATCCTCTCTTTCTCCCCATGTTCCATCCACCATTGACCAGTTGTCACATTTGGTCTTTCAAACCTTTTGTCCACTGCTTTTAGACAGTTAATTATTTATTTATTTATTTATTTATTTGATTTCATTTTTCAGTTTTTTTGATGGCCCAAGGTTTCTTCACAATAGGGTCTTAGCATCTAGTGGTGACTGACCAAGAGTCTTCAATTTCTGTATTCTCAGGGTGGCCAATTCAAGGGAAGCCTTAGTTTCTCTTTAGGACAAGCTTGGCTCGCCCACCTCTTGCCTTTAATACCAACTGTCCTGAGTGACCAAATGGGCTTAATGTAGAAGTTTTGTAACATCAGACCAGGGTCCTGACAATGACTGTGCTAATCCCTACGTCTTTTATTTTTATTTTCTCAGGATGGACCCAAGAAGTTTCAAAATCAGAGTCTGTACTTTGCAGTTTTTGAGACTGATAGGAGCCCTAACCTCCCTGAACCCGTCAGGCTCCAGTGGCTGCCCTGGAGTGGGTGTGCACACCTCAAATGGCCTCAGAAGCCCTCATCTGCATGTGCCTATCTGGCACTCCATTGCACCAAGAAAGCACTTTTCCACCTCCCTGGAGTGTAGGAAGGAAGTCTCTATGTGCCTTCCAAGAAAGCCCTTTTCCACTTCAGGAGGTAGGAAGGGTCGCTCCAGTGGTGGCTTCTAGCCCAAAGCCTATGCACAGGTCCTTTCTCCGTGGCCTAGACTCCACAGTCAATATTTCTCTTCTAACGGATGAAATCTCAAAGGGTTCATTCTTCCACAGTGAACTGGAGGATCTTATCCATGTTTCCACAGATTTCCCTGCATATAGAACATGTATTCTGGAAGAACACGGATGACAACTTTAATAGGGAAAATTGAATCAACTTCACTTTTCACTTAGTGGACATGAAATCTCTCGTCTCAGTAGCAAAACCTTCAAAATAACTTCTGTTCTTTTTCAAATTTTTAATTTTAAAATAATTTATTGTTTATTTTTTCTTTGCTTATTTGAGATAGACCTAGAGAGAAAGAGGCAGATAGATAGAGAGAGAATGGGTATGCCAGGGCCTCCAGCCACCGCAAACGAACTCCAGATGCATGTGCCATTTTGTGCATCTGGCTTTATGTGGGTACTGGGAAATAAAAACACAGGTCCTTAGGCTTTATAGGCAAGTGCCTTAACTGTGGAGCCATCTTTCCAGTATATATATATGTGTATATATATATATATATATATATATACATATGATCACACAAAAACTAGAAAATCTTGATGATGCACATCTATAATCTCAACTGCTCAGGAGGTTAAGGCAGGAGGATTATGAGTTCTAGGCCACCTTGTGCTACAGCATGAAACTCTACCTCAAAGCAAATGTATAAACAGCTGGAGCTCTAGCGCAGTGTGGTATACTTGTCTCTCTAGTATGCACCCATGTTGCCCTGGTACTCCAGGAATACACAACATACCTTTAGATATAGACTCAAGTACCATCCAGAGATAACACACTGTCATGTTTTGGAGTCAAGGTTTTGCCTCACATACAGATAGATGTCTGTTAGTTGTAACAAGACTGAAATCACAATGTATGTGTGTTGTGTGCTGACTGTTTTTTTTTTTTTTTTTTCGAGGTAGGGTCTTGTTCTACCCCCCAGGCTGACCTGGAATTCACTATGCAGTCTCAGGGTGGCCTCTAACTCATGGCGATCCTCCTAACTCTGCCCCTCTAGTGCTGGGATTAAAGGCATGAGCCACCACGCCTGGTTTGTTGATGTATTTTTTAATTTTCTTTTTTATTTTCTGGTCAACATTGTATTATAAACATTTTTGTAACTTGGTCCTTCTTTTTTTTTTTTTTTTTATTAACAACACCTCTTTTTAAAATATTTATTTATGAGACAGAGGGAAGAGAAGGAGAGAGAGAGAGAGAAACAGGCATGCCCTGGCCTCTTGCCACTGAAAACAAATTCCAGATACACGTAGCACTTCTTTGTGCAATTGGCTTTACATGGGTACTAAAGTGTTGAACCCAGGCTGTCAGGCTTTGAAAGCACATGCCCTTTAACCTCTGAGCCATCTCTCCATCCACTAACACCTCTTTTAGAGATGGCCTAGAGATTAGCCAGCCATTGCTCTATCATTGAAACTCTTTACATTTTATCCATCAAAAGCAACCATATGGTCAGCACTTTATAGAACTTTTATAGATTAAGCTTTCAAAGCAATTCACACATTTTCTGTAAAATAGTCCTTAGGTAAAAGATATTTGCATGTTAAAAGCTGCCTAGCCACACACACACATCTATGGCTTTTGACCTGCAATCTTGTCAAAGCAGATGTTCTCTGGTTCATGACGGATTTTACTTAATGAAATTTTGACTTTATAATCATATGAAAATGATTCAAATAATGATTCAGTAAAAACCCTACTTCAGAGTCGGGCAAGGTGGTGCACACCTTTAATCCCAGCACTTGGGAGGCAGAGATAAGAGTATCACCATGAGTTTGAGGCCACCCTGAGACTACATAGTGAATTCCAGAATTCCAGGTCAGCCTGAGCTAGAGCAAGACCCTACCTCAAAAAGCCAAAAAAAAAAAAAAAAAAAAAAAAAAAAAAACCCAAAAAACAAACAAACAAAACCCACAAAAAACCAACCAACCAACAACCAACAACAACAACAGCAAAAAAACAAAACCAACCAACCAACCAAAAAAAAAAATCCTACTTTATGGCTGTTGAGATAACTCAGTTGGAAATGTTTGTCTTGCAGGATGAAGGCCTGAGTTTGATTCCCAGGACCCACATAAAAATGCTGGGCATGGAAGTACATGCCTGTAATCCTGGCTCTGGGGGGCAGAGAGAGGAGGATCCTTGGGGTTCATTGGCTAGCCAGTCTACAAGGAGGTGGCTGGCATTCAAGGTTCAAGGTTCAAGGTTGGACTCTGGACTACACAAACATGCACACACACATGAATGCACATGTGCATGAACATGCACATACACACATGTACATAAAAATAATTTAAAAAAAGATACACTTTGCATTTTGAATCCCACCATTTCCTGGACTGATCAGAAGCTGTAGGGTTCTGTGTCCTGTACTGGGCAGCAGCAGCGAGCTGTCGCCTCAGACATCCCATGGCAGAGACATGTGCTGAGCCAGGCTGTCCAGTGGGTTTGGTGTAGTAAACCCATTTTCAGCTTGTGATATTTTCAACTCAAAATAGGTTTATTAAGATATAACATTCTCATTACTTGAGGAGCATCTGCACTAATTTTAGTTGTGTTAAATTTTATTCAAGGTGGATAAGCTCATTTACCACAAACCCTTCCTGTTGGTAAGACATCCACCTAGTAAAGTGAGGAGATAGGAACTAAGAGTGAGCCAACCCGGTGTGCCTCTCTCTCAGGGCAATCTTCTTTTTTTTGGGGGAGAGAGAGAGAGAGAGAGAGCGAGAGAGGGAGAAGAAGACAGATAGAGATGGGCGTGCCAGCAGCCTCTCAGCCGCTGTGAATGAACTTCAGATGCGTGTGCCCCCTTTTGGGCAAGTGCAGCATTGCACCCTTGCGTCACCTTGCATCTGGCTAAACGTGGGATCTGGAGATTGGTACCGGCGTTCTTAGGCTTAGCAGGCATGCGCCTTAACCACAAAGCCATCTCTCCAGCCCAGAGCACTCTTCTTTCATTATCGGTTGATCTTCATGTTGCCAGTGGAAGGAATGCTAGGTTTTCTGTTTTGTAGACAAGGAAGCCAGCGCTCATAGAAATTAAGGGGTTCACAGAGCCAAACACCATGGGAGTGGGAGCCAGCATTGAACTCTGGTCATCCAAAGGACAGTCTAGTCCCTTGTTACTAACTGCAGTGACTCTCTACATTTCAGTCTGTTTTAACAATAGCACAACAGGTTCTTAAAAATCAGGGGAATAAGATCAACATACATGTATACATTTATTAAAATATCAAAAATGGAAAAACGAGTAAAAATTCAAAAATCAACAAAAGAATTTAGTAGTCTGCAAGAAAATGTGGATAAAAAATTTTCTTTTTTTCCTCCCTTTCTCTTGCTCTTTCTTCCTCTCTCCATTCTTCTTCTTTTTTAAAAAAATATTTTATTTATTTATGAGAGAGAGAGAGAGCACTAGGGCCTCTAGCTACTGAAAACAAACTCCAGACACATGTGCCACCTTGTGCATCTGGATTACATGGGTCCTGGGAAATTGAACCTGGGTCCTTAGTCTTCACAGGCAAGTGCCTTAATCACTAAGCTGTCTCTCCAGCCCTTTTCTTTTCTTCTGCATGTGTTTGTGGTGTAGCTGCATACATGTATGATGTTCATATGTGTGGGCACACGTGTGTGTATGTGTGACAGAGAGGCAAGTTTTAAGTGTCTATCACTCTCCACTTTCTTCTTTGAGATAGGCTCTCTTGTTGAACCTGGAACTCACTGATTCAGTTAGACTAGCTAGCCAGCCCCGAGAACTCCCCCAGCACTGGGCTTACAGACACACACTGCCAGGCCTGGCATTTTACATGAGTGCTGGGGTCTGAGCTCAGGTTCTCATGCTTGTATGTCAAACACTTTACCCACTGCCATCGCCTCAGGCTCTTTGTGTTTAAAAAAATTAAATTAATTAATTTATTTATTTTTAATTTTTAATTTTTTGGAGAGAGACACGGAGAGAGACAGACAGAGAGGGAGAGGAAGACAGATAGAGATGGGCACGCCAGCAGTCTCTCAGCTGCTGTGAATGAAATAAAGATGTGTGCACCCCCTTGTGGGCAAGTGCGGCATTGCGCCCTTGTGTCACTTTGCATCTGGCTGAATGTGGGACCTGGAGATTGGAACCAGGTTCTTAGGCTTAGCAGGCAGGCGCCTTAACCCTAAGCCATCTCTCCAGGCAATAAATTTATTTTTAAAATGTTTTATTCATTTACTTATTTAAGAGAGAGAAAGAGGTAGATAGAGAGAAATGGTGCACCAGGGCTTCTGGTCACTGCAAATGAACTCCAGATACATGCACCACCTTGTGCATCTGGCTTATGTGGGTCCTGGGGAATCAAACCTAGATCCTTAGGCTTCACAGGCAAATGCCTTAACCATTAGACCATCTATCTAGCTCTATTTTTTTTTTTTTTTTTCTGAGGTAGGGTCTCACTCTAGCTCAGGCTGATCTGGAATTCACTATGTAGTCTCAGGGTGGCCTTGGACTCATGGTGATCCTCCTACCTCTGCTTCCTGAGTGCTGGGATTAAAGGGGTGTGCCACCATGCCCAGCATTCCAGCTCTATTTTTATTTATTTATGAGAGAGAGAGAGAGAGAGAGAGAGAGAGAGAGAGAGAGAATAGGCACACTAGGTCCTTTTGCCCTGCAAACAAACGCCAGATGCATGGGCCATATTAATGCATCTGACTTGATGTGTGTATTGGGGAAATAAATGTAGGCTGGCGGTCTTTGCAAACAAGCACCTTTAACAGCCATCTCCCAGCCCTCTTTCTTTTGCCTTAACGCACATTTTAGGATAATCTTGAACTCCCACTTCACCCTATTGCATAGCATATGTAAGCATGCACCATATGCCTAGCAAAGTATATATATATATATATGAAGATCTGTGTTTCTTAAAAAAAGACTTTTGTTCACGGTAGTGTCTCACTCTAGCATAGGCTGACCTGGAACTCACTCTATAGTTCTGGGATGGCCTTGAACTCACAGTGATCCTCCTATCTAACCTCTGCCTCCAATGCTGGAATTAAAGGCATGCACCACCATGCCCAGCTAAAATTAGATTTTTTTTTTTTTTGAGGTAGGGTCCTGCTCTAAGCCCAGGCTGACCTGGACTTAGTCTTAAACTGGCCTTGAACTCACAGTGATCCTCCTATCTAACCTCTGCCTCCAATGCTGGGATTAAAGGCATGCTCCACCATGCCCAGCTAAAATTAGAATTTTTTTTTGAGGTAGGGTCCTGCTCTAAGCCCAGGCTGACCTGGACTTAGTCTTAAGCTGGCTTTGAACTCACAAGGATCTTCCTACCTGAGCCTCCCAAGTGCTAGGATTAAACACACTCACCATCACGGCCAGGTGTTTAAATTTTAAAAAAAAATTTTTTTTTTGAGGTAAGGCTTCACTCTAGCCCAGGCTGACCTGGAACTCTGTAGCTTCAGGGTGATCTTGAACTTATAGAAATCCTCCTACCTCTCCTTCTGAGTGCTGGAACTAAAGGCATGTGCCACCGTGCCAGCCTAAAATAAAATATTTTTAATTCTCCAAAGCTCAAGAATAATAACACACTGTTGGTTTCATACATGAGAGACATGCAGTCAGTTATTTATATTAGATGAGAGCTCTTAAGACATACTGACTCAAAAACATAATAAAACCGACTTTGCCCAGCTTCATATATGGGTTACTGCCCATCAAGAGACCTATGGACTTCCCTCTAGAGTCATGAAAATAATCCCTCCATGTTTTGTGGCAGTTGCTATGGCCTCTGGGGTTTCCATATTCTTAGTCCTATAATGGTCTACATTGCTCCTAGGGGCACTATGTATAAAATATTGACTCTGTTTCAGAAAGAACAAACTCACGGGGAGCTATTTGATAACTCAGTGTATTGGCAAACTAAATACCTGTTGATTTATTATTGATGAAAATCTGAGACATGAATATGATTTTATGATTTAATTTAGAAGAAACAAAATAGAAAGGAGAGACAAACCACAAACTGGAAAATAAAAATCACCACAAACGGCAATACCCTTAATGTATAAAAACTCATACATATTTATAAGACATTAAGCCTATACAGAAACACTAAGCACAAGGAAAGGTTATTCATAGATTAGGGAATAAAGTGGTTAATAGACAAGAAAATTCATGCAAATTCTTTAATAATAAAATAAATACTTTTTTTTAAAAAAAGACCCAATTTCTGACAAATCAACAAGGATTTGTAAGGGTTTTAAAAATCAGGAAATAATGAATGCAGTGCTAGTCAGCTTTCCATCGCTGTGGCAAAATGTCAGAGAAAAGCAGCTTAAAGGAGGAAAGGTCTGTTGAGGCTCGGGATTTCAGGGGTTCAGTCCATGGTCACTTGGGCCTGGGACGAGGCAGAATGTCATGGTAGTGAGTGCATGGCTGTTGACACTACTGACTCCATGGGGCCAGGAGGCACAGAGGGGAGAGGGAGGGGCAGAGAGAGAGAAGAGAGGGGAGAGAGGAGAAAGAAAGAGAGGGGGAGAGGGGAGAAAGAAACGTCATAGAGTATCCAGATGCAGTATGACAAGTTAATCTATTGGGGTGAAGGGCAAGGTGAGGGGCAGGGCACCAGTCAATTGCTGAGAGCTCAGCATGGTGGTGCACATCTGTAATCCTAGCAGTCAGGAGGCTGGGACAGGCAGATCATGAATTTGAGTCCAGCCTGGTCTACATAGTGAGACCTAGAGAGAGAGAGGTAGAGATGAGAGGCAGCCTGAGGGAAGGACCAGCTTTTCAGAGGAGGTTGCTTTTCTCCACCACGAGGCAGCGTCCCCTGGAATCTGGAAGGCTGAAATAAACCCTGTCCTCCCATCAGCTGCTTCTGGCCAGGTACTTTGTCCCAGCAACGAGAACATAACTGCTGCAGACTTACATCCTCCTCCTAGGTTTTATCTCTTAAGGGTTCCACCACCTCCCAATAGTGCCAGCCTGGGTACTGAACTGTCAACATGTGGGCATCTGGGATAAACTTTTGGTCTGAACAGCAGCAGGGTAGCTATAGGGTAGATCATAAACAACGTGGCTTAGATAGCATTTTATTTCTTACAATTCTGAAAGCTGGAAGTCCAAGATCAGGGACACAGCATGGCTGGGTTATAGGAGAGTTTCCTGTTCCTAGATAGGTCCATAACACACACACACACACACACACACACACACACACACACACACACACACTAGTTTTAGAATGCTGTATTTATAAGATTGTCATTTTAATCATGAACATTGCCCTGTTACAACTTCATTTGACCCTGGTTGTCTCACATACGTGCCATCTTAAGGGACAGGATTCTGCATATGCATCTGGGGTGACATTTTCCTCATTTCTCTCTGTGTATATTTTGGAACTAATTAATTTTTTTTTAGAGAGAGAGAGAGATAGATAAAGGGAGAGGGAAGATGGGTACACCAGGGCCTCTAAGCCACTGCAAGCAAACTCCAGATGCATGTACCACCATGTGCATCTGGTTTACGTGGACTCTGGGGAATTGAACCTGGATCCTTAGGTTTGGCAGGCAAACACCTCAACTGCTAAGCCATCTCTTCAGTCCTGTATCTGTGTGTTTCAAAGTCTTCCCAAGACTGCAAGAAACCTAAGTTGGAGCAGGGAGCATGTGATAACTCAGGGGTCACCTGGGGTCACTTTATCTTGCCCGGCTGATATAGCCTCTTTCAAAGCACCCCCTGTGATTTCCACAGACTCCCAAGGGGCTTATAGTCTCAAGGTCACCTCTGCTGCTGGCTCCTGCTTTCACTGAGTTAGATGGTCTCAGCACATTCATTTACGAGCATGGCTGATTTACTGAAAGCTGAAGGCAGTGGAGAGATTTACATCATGTCACAAACAGCTAAAATGCACTGTTAGCTTTTTCCTCTTCAGCAATCCTGCAGCCATTTCTGAAATCATGGTTCTTGCCAACGCCTGTGTAGCTCAGCCCTCTTCTCTAGATCTCCTGCTCAGACCCTCAAGTGCACAGGTTTAATCTGCTCTTGACAACTGCTGACTTTGAGTTGCCAGTTTGACCTTCTGAGTCATATTTTCATTTTTTTAAAGCTGTGGGCCCCCACACCTGCCTTTAAAAAAATAGATTATTTATTATTTATTTGTTTATATGAGAGAGAGGCAGAGAGAGAGAGAGAGAGAGAGAGAGAGAGGGAGGGAGAGAATGGGCGTGCCAGGGCCTCCAGCCAGGGCAAATGAACTCCAGACGCATGTACCACCTTTTGCATCTGGCTTACGTGGGTCCTGGGATATTGAACCAAAGTCCTTTGGCTTTGCAGGCATATGCCTTAACTGCTAAGCCATCCCACAGCCCCTTATATCTTCTTCCCTCATTAACATAAAATCTGGCCTTAACTATTAATACACGTTTTGTCCTGAGGCGTACTTTTGAAAGAGACTAAATACCCTGCACTTTCTCCCTGCAAAATCAGCAACAGTAGTAGTTTTGGCCACATCTACCTGAGGCATGTTCATTTGTTCACACCCTCAATCTGTGTAGAAAATGTGACTTTTTTTTTTTATGGGAGGAAGTGGTTTATTTCAAGCTTACAGATCCAGGGGAAGTTCCGTTTACAGCAGAAGAAGCTGGCTCCCGTTCATAAATCCAAACAGAGAAAGAATCCACCACCAGGAAACACAAATCAGCAGCAAAGCAGCCCCCGGGGCACACACAGAGCTCAGACCTCGCTGCAAAGCTTTTGGCTTGAATTCAGGTCGGCCCCCAACTGCGCCTTTGGGTTGGATCCACCCCAGTGACACCTCCTCCAGCCAGGCAGCTGGAGACCCAAGTTACAAGCTATTTTTCTCACTGTAGCCCAGGCTGACCTGGAACTCCCTCTGTAGTCTCAGACTGGCTTCAATCTCACAGTGATTCTCCTATATCTGCCTCCCCAGTGTTGGCGGTGAAAGGCATATGCCACCACACCTGGTCCAAGTTACAAGCTTTAATAAAACACCTGAGTCTATGGGGGACATACATTCAAACTACCACACACATCATAGTTAAAAGAGGAAAACGGAAAAATACATATCAGACTATTAGCAACGACGGCTGTCAGGTATACTGGTGCATACTTGTAATCCCAGCACTTGGAAGGCAAGAAAATCAGAAGGTCAAGGTAATCCTTAGCTGCATAGTTAGAGGCCAGCCTGGATTATAATAAGGCCTTGTCTTAAAGCCAGCCAACCAGCCAACCAATGCACAGGATCCTAGAAGCTGCTTCTTTGTGAAATATGTATTTGCAATATTTCCAAAATATTGTGTTAATAAGACTTAACATTTACTTTTTTTTTTTTTTTTTTTTTTTTTTTGTGTTGTGAGGTAGCATTTTGCTCTAGTCCAGCCTGACCTGAAATTCACTATGTAGTCTCAGGCTGGCCTTGAACTCACAGTGATCTTCCTACCTCAGCCTGGCCAGTACTGGGATTAAAGGCATGCACACCACGCCCAACTTTTTTTTTCCTTTTATTTTTTTTCAAGGTAGGGTCTCACTCAAGCCCAGGCTGACCTGGAACTCATTCTTTAATTCCAGGCTGGCCTCAAACTCAAAAATGTGACTTTTTTTTTTTTTTTAGTTTTTCGAGGTAGGGTTTCACTCTGGTCCAGGCTGACCTGGAATTAACTATGTACTCTCAGGGTGGCCTCGAACTCTCAGCGATCCTCCTACCTCTGCCTCCTGAGTGCTGGGATTAAAGGCATGCGCCACCACGCCCAGTTAAAATGTGACTTTTTAATGAGAGGTAGGAGTAGTTCAAACTATGTAGCCCAGGTTGGCCTTGAACTCATGAACCTCCTGCTGGGCACCTCTGCCACTGCCCTGTGTTAAGATAAGGATCAAATTTTAGTTTAATGGTAAATAATATATACTGTGTCCAATGTATTACATTTGACCTTCTATATCCATAGTTTTTGTGTGCATGGACTTAAGCATTACAAATAGACATGGGGGTAAACCTTGCCTCTGTATATTTAAAAAATAAATAATTTCAAAGTAAAATAATCTGCCATTTCACTGAAATTTTGTCCAGCATTAGTACAACATTACAGGCTTAAAGACAATCACATTCAAATGAAAGAAGTCTGTTCAACATTAAGTTAAAAATAATTGCCTCTGTACTAAACATGGGCAACTTTATTTCTTTATTTTTGTTATTATTACATATTACTATGTAATCCCATGTAACAACTATTTCATATAGCATTTATACTGTGTTAGGTATTATAAATAAACTGCAGATGACTTACAGTGTACAGAAGGGTGTGGGCAGGTGGCATGTAAACAGTATGGCATTTTACACCTGCAGATTTTGGTATTTGAAGGGGGTCCTGGAATAAGTCTCTTGCAGATAGCAAGAAACACTTCTATCTCATTTGATTTGGTAAGAACATGTTGTCCAGGCAGTGCAAGCCCTACCTCCTCTTTACAAATGAAGTGAGCCATGTTCAGAACCAGTTGCCTCGTTCACTGCCACTGAGCAGGGACAGGAACAAGGCCGGTTTTCCGGTGGATGTGCTCCATGCCCTTCCTCCTCTGTCAGGAGAAGCTGCGGGGTAACGGGTAATGGGGGTGCTGTTGCATAGTCCCCAGCCTTTCCCAGCATTTCTGCTTCCTTCTGAACACTTCAAAGGGTCCCTGAATGGCTGCACTGTGATGCTTGACTTTTGACCAACAGGGCACTATCACGTGTCTCTAGCGCTGTCTGCTTCCTAGCTGGAGGTTTCTAGATCTCCTACCTAAAAATCCCAGATTAATTAACCCTGTAGGTGTGTTTTAGGTATTTTTTCGAGGGGGGGAGGAGGGAGATGAGGAGAGGAAGTTGTGTGTTCCCTTGCGGTCCCATTCCTACACAGGGGCTTTTCAGGGACCATACCAATGAGTACTGGCAGAGATCAAAATGTATATTTCTGTTTTTTTTTTCACCCCAAGATAGGGTCTCACTCTCTACCCCAGGCTGACTTGGAATTCACTGTGTAGATTCAGGGTGGCCTCGAACTCACTGTGATCCACCTACCTCTGCCTCCCAAGTGCTGGGATTAAAGATGTGCAGTACCACACCTGGCTTGTATTTCTGTCTTAAAAATATTTTTTATTTGTGTATTTCAGAAAGAGAGAGAGAGAGAGAGAGAGAGAGAGAGAGAGAGAATAGGCATGCTAGAGCCTTCAACCACTACAAATGAACTCCAGATACATGTACCACTTTGTGCATCTGGCTTTATGTGGCTATTGAGAAATTGAACCCCAGGCCATCAGGCTTTATTTTTTATTACTATTATTATATTATTATTTTTGGTTTTTCGAGGTAGGGTTTCAGTCTAGTCCAGGCTACCTGGAATTCACTATGTAGTCTCAGGGTGGCCTCAAACTCTTAGCAATCCTCCTACCTCTGCCTCCCGAGTGCTGGGATTAAAGGCGTGCTCCTCCACGACTGGCACATGTATCATTTGTACTTTGCTTATACTAGACTTCCATTTGATGACTTTAATAGATACTAGATGTAAATTTGGTATTGTTAGGTGCTGAGCTTTTATTATATTACAATAAATATTGTTGAGATTTGTTCTGGGATGCAGTTAAATTATTTGGAATTAGATGATCCTTTTTCTTTGGTTTTATAAGCAAGCTATTAACCATGGAGCCATCTTTCCAATCCCCAGAATCTGTATTTCACCAGACACTGGAGGTGTATTATGTTGCTCACAGTTCTTTAGAGGAAAAGAACCAATAGAATGAACATATAGTGGGCTGGCGAGATGGTTCATGGTTCAGTGGTTAAGGTGCTTGTCTGTAAGGCCTGATGACCTGGGTTTGATTCCCCAGTACCCACGTAAGGCCAGATGCACAGTGGTACATATACCTGGAGTTTGTTTGCAGTGGCTGGAGGCCCTGGTGTACCCATTCTCTCCCTCTCTCTCTTTCTCCTTGTGAATAAATAGATAAAATTGTAAAAAATAATGTACATAAGCTAGGCGTGGTGGCACACGTCTTTAATCCCAGCACTTGGGAGGCAGAAGTAGGAGGATCACCATGAGTTCAAGGCCACTGTGAGACTACATAGTGAATTCCAGATCAGCCTGGACTAGAGTGAAACCCTACCTCAAAAAACCAAAAAAAAAAAAAAAAAAAAAAAATAGGGGGTGGGGTGGGGTGGGGTGGGGGGTGGGCTGGAGAGATGGCTTAGCGGTTAAGGCGCCTGCCGGCCAAGCCTAAGAATGCCCATTCCATCTCCAGGTCCCACGTTTAGCCAGACGTAAAGTGATGCAAGTGCGCAATGCGTGCTTGCCCACAAGGGGCCGTACATGTCTGGAATTCGTTCGCAGCGGCTGAGAGGCTGCTGGCACGCCCCTTCTCTCTCTGCCTCTTCCTCTCTGTCTCTCTCTCTCAAAATAAAAAAACATATATTAGAACTGAAATTTATTTGATTGGCCTACAAAATATAGGTTGGGAAGTCCCACAATGGCTTTTTTTGGGGGGGAGAGAGACACAGAGAGAGAGGGAGAGGAAGACAGAGATGGGCATGCCAGCAGCCTCTCAGCTGCTGCGAACGAAATCCAGATGTGTGCGCCCCCTTGTGGTCAAGTGCAGCATTGCGCCCTTGCATCACTTTGCATCTGGCTAAATGTTGGACCTGGAGATTGGAACCAGTGTTCTTAGGCTTAGGAGGCAGGCGCCTTAACCACTAAGCCATCTCTCCAGCCCCACAATGGCTTTTTAAACATTTTTATTTTATTTTATTTTATTTTATTTGAGAGAGAGAGAAAGAGGGAGAGAGAGAGAGATTGAGAATGGGCACGCCAGGGCCTTTAGCCAGTGCAAATGAACTCCAGACACATGCACCACCTTGTGCATCTGGCTTTATGTGGGTACTGGGGAATTGAACCTGGGCCCTTTGGCTTTTCAGGCAAGTGCCATAACCACGAAGCCATCCCTCCAGCACAGCAATGGCCTTTTTCAGGCGGGAGCCTAAGAACCTGGTAGCTTCTCAGTCCATGAGGTTGGATGCTTCAGCAGTCCCAATCTGGCAATGAAGTCCTGGAGAATTGTTAGAATTGTAGGCCTTTGGTCTGCATTGGAAAACTGAAATCACTGGGTTCTGATGTATATGAAAGATAGCAGCAGTCAGACAGATGTACTCACCCACCAGAAGCAAGAGCATCCAGGCAAACGGCACTGCTTTTTCTTGGAACCTTTTTACATAGAGGCTCTCACCAGGACTGCCGATTCCAGGGAGGGGGGAAGGTCTTCCTTAGTTAATTCTTCTGGAAACGCCCTCACAGACTTGCCCAAGTAGTGCGTCTCTTACTTGATTCTTGATCTGATCATGTTGACAATGGCAATTAACCGCCGTATGTATCACACACACACCCTTTAGCATCATTTGCCATTCTTAGAGTGGCGCCCCAAGTATTGAAGCCACATGCACTTAAACATCCATCTGCCTGCTCTAATGTCTTGGTCTGTGTCTCATCCATCTTTGTTAGTGATCAGGCACAGCATCATAAATTGTTTCTGCTTGAGTATTTTTTCTCTAAATAACATAATGAATATTGACGCAGTCAAATGTTCACTGTGTAGGTAGGATGGATGTTTATTAGATTTAAAACAAAATCAATGCAGGGCTGGAGAGATGGCTTAACGGTTAAGGTGCATGCCTGCGAAGCCTAAGGACCCAGGTTCGAGTCTCCAGGTCCCACATAAGCCAGATGCACATGGTGGCTCATGTGTCTGGAGTTCATTTTCAGTGGCTAGAGGCCCTGGCACACCCATTCTCACTCTCCTCTCCCTCTCTCTCTCCCTCTGTCTTAAATAAATAAATAAATAAATAAATAAATAAATAAATAAATAAATAAATAAGATTTAAAAAAATCAGTGCCGTAGGATCTCAAGACTCAACATGAATTCCATGCTGGGAACTGGTTTGTGGTTTTGAAGTAAGGGAATGCAGCAGCAGCTGTTTGAGACTTCACAAAAGAAAGAACCCCGGCAGTGCTGGACAGATGCTTGCAGGCAACAGGGTGGAAATAATTTCATTTCATTGAAGACTATGTGAGGACATAAGTGAATCTGGGATAGAAGTTCCCTCCTGCAATGTCAGATCCTTCTGAGGAAGGGGATTCTGGGTGAGAAGCTGTGTTGTAGGGACAACACATGGGCTTGGGGGTTACAGCTGGTTTTGCACTCAGCTGCTGTGGTTTGTGTCTCAAATGTCCTCCAAAGAACCATGTGTGTTAAAGGCTTACTCTCTAGGGTGGTGCCACTGGGAGAAGGTGGGAACGTTAAGGCACAGGTCTAGTGGCTTAGGGTCAAATGACTTAAAGATCATTGTGAGGATGCTCGTACAGGCTGTGTCCATTCCCGGGCCCATTCTTGCCTATTGTGGGGGGTTGAGTGTAAAGTCTCCCATTTGGTGGTGCTGTTTGGGAAGGCTGTGGAATTTTGGGGAAGTAGAGCCTTGTTGGAGGTGTGTCACTGGGGTGGGCCTTGCCATGGTTAAGCCCAGCCCTGCTTGTTGCCTTCAGTTCACTCTTGCTGCTACCTCCCTGCTGATGTGAAGATGCTATGCCCCGCTATCTGCTTCTACTATTCTTGTCCCAGCACTATGATGCTCCCTTCCCCTTGGAACTGTGAGCTGGAAAGATACCCTTTCATTCCATCAGCTGCCTTGGTCGACTGTTTTGTCTCAGCACTGAGAAAGTTACTGATACACCTTTGATCCCTGATTTGGAGTAAAAATATTTCCCCTGCCATGATTTTACCATAATATGTAGCCTAGGTGTATGCCCAAAGCAACAAGGCCAACTGATCATGACCTGAAGCCTTCAAAACTGGGAGCCAAAACAAATATGTTTGTTTGTTGTTTTTTTTTAAATATTTTTATGTTTATTTATTTAATTGAGAGAAAGATAGGAAGAGAGAGGGAGAGAGAGAGAGAGAGAGAGAGAGAGAGAAAGAGAGCATGCTAGGGCCTCCAGATGCTGCAAATGAACTCTAGATGCATATGCCACCTTGTGCATCTGCATCTGGCTTATGTGGGTCCTAGGGAATTGATCCTGGGTCCTTTGGCTTTGCAGGCAAAGCACCTTAACCACCAAACAATCTCTCCAGGTCAAATTTTTTTTTTTAAAAAAATTTTATTGACAACTTATATACTTACAGACAATAAACCATGATATTTCCCTCCCTCCCCATTTTCCCCTTCAGAACTCTCTATCTCTATCATAGACCCTCCCTCTCTCCATGTGTCTCTCTTTATTTTGATGTCATTTTGATTTCATTGTTTTTTTTTTTTTTAGTTTTTCGAGGTAGGGTCTCATGGTCTTGCTGACCTGGTATTTCTCAGGGTGGCCTTGAACTCATGGCAATCCTCCTACCTCTGCCTCCCGAGTGCTAATTAAGGCCAATTTGTCTTTTTCTGGAGCATTTGCATTGTATTTCTAGGCACTGCGAGGTCATGGATAACAAGGCCAATTTCTGTCTGGACAGTTACATTGTAAGGAGTTGTACCCTTCCTTTGGCTCTTACATTCTTTCCACCCCTTCTTCCGCAATGGACCCTGAGCCTTGGAGGGTGTGACAGAGATGTTTCAGTGCCTGACACTCTTCCTTCTTCTCAGCACTATGTTGTCTTTTGGGTGATCCCAGTGGCTATCACCATCTGAAAAGAGAAGCTTCTCTAACCAGAAGTGAGAGTAGCATTAATATGTGAATATGAACATTAAGTGTAGTGCTTTCAGGGCTGTTTGGGGAGAATAATATATGCATTTAGCCAGATAAGAGCAGGCTTTATACCCCTAAGGCTCATGACCTCCCCTGTCATAGGCTTTTGATTAGGTTTTTCAGTACCAGGCATGTATTCCCTCCCATAGAGTGGGCCTTCAGTCCAATTAGAGAGCAGTTGGTTTCCCCCAGAACAGACATGCCACTATTGCACTCATTTGGTCATTTGGCCTGTCTGACCAAGCTTGAGGCTTCCAGTGTCCACTGTTTTCACCACTGATGACTTCTGTCTCCCATAGGGCTGCATGCAGTGCAGCTTTTTCCAGCTTTCAGTTGGCTGGTCTACAGGGAGAAGGTTTTCTGCTCAGCACCAGCTTGCTTTCTCAGTGGTCTTTCTGCCCACACATGCAAAGTCTTCAGCAATAGGGTCTTATTATCTTTTACTTGTGGGAAACCAATTGGCAATAACCTATAATGTTTTGGAGGCACCTGGCCAATAACTCACTGGTAGTATCGCATCCCTGGAACTGAAAAGTTTCTAGTAGCAAGCTGTGGCTTCTGGATGTGCTGTTATCCAAAAAAGTAGGCTTTCATATGTCTTATTCAGAATATCTTCAATTTTGATTGACCCTCCCCCACCCTTCTCTTACTCAGACATCTTTTTATGAGTTGATTATCTCTGGTGTTTTGTTAAGGTAATGGAAAATTGATTAACATACCACACTACAAACCTTGGACAGGCCAAAAGCCCATGGCTGGGGAGGTCATAAGCACTGGGGTGAGGGGGGAGCTACTATTATTTTGATAAATGGTATGTTGTTAAAATGCCTTGTAACCATTCATGTTTATATTTCTTTTCCTTCTTTCTTTCCTTCCTTCCTCCTTTCCTTCTTCCTTCCTTTCCTTCCTTTCCCTTCCCTTCCCTTCCCCTTCCTTCCTTCCTTCCTTCCTTCCTTCCTTCCTTCCTTCCTTCCTTCCTTCTTCTTCTCCTCCTCCTCCCCTTTCTTTCTCCTTCTTTCTTTCTTTCTTTCTTTCTTCCTTCCTTTCTTCCTTTTCTTTCTTCCTTCTTTCTTTCTTTCTTTCTTTCTTTCTTTTGGTAGGGTCTTGTTCCAGCCCCAGCTGACCTGGAATTTACTCTGTACCTTCAGGCTGGCCTTGACCTCACAGCGATCCTCCTGCCTCTTCCTCCCTTGTGCTGGCATTAAAGGAATATGCCACCACACCTGGCTTTTTGCTTTGTTTTTGAGACAGGGTCTCACTCTAACCCAGGGTGACCTGGAACTTACTCTGGCCTCAAACTCATGGCGATTCTCTTCCATCAGTCTCCTGAGTGCTGGGATTAAAGGTGTGCACCACCACACTTGTATCTCATTGTGTTCACACCCACAGATTAATGCTGCTGTCAGCTTTGGTCAAGAAGCTTATTTTTATAAAAAAAAAATATTGCTTGACAAATCCCAGCACTAAGAGGTAGAGGACAATATTTCCACCTGAGACTCAGTGATTTCCCTCTCAACCTGGACCAGAGTGAAACCCTACATCCCAAAATGTCCCCTATTATTGAAACTCCTAAATAGAGACAATATTTCATGATCATAATCCCCACTCAACACTCTGCTTCTCTGCATCCCAAATGTCCCCTACAGAGAACTAGTCTCTCTTTTCTTTTGATGCAGCAGGCAGGCATTAATTAATCCAGAGACTCATAAGTGGTCAAAATATTGAAAATGAGTGACTGTTGAGTACTCAGCCCTAAATGAAACATCTGTATCACCCTCTCCAAGGCTCAGGGAACACTGGAGAAGAGGGGTAGAAAGCATGTAGGAGGAGCCTGGGGTGGTGGCACATACCTTTAATCCCAGCACTCAGGAGGCAGAGGTAGGAGAATCACCATGAGTTCGAGGCCACCCTGAGACTACATAGTGAAGTCCAGGTCAGCTTGGGCTAGAGTGAGACCCTACTTTGAAAAACCAAAAATAAAAACTAAAATAAAATAAAATAAAAGTAAGAGGGGGTTGGAGAGATGGCTCAGCAGTTAAATGTGTTTGCTTGCAAAGTCTAATGGTCCAGGTTCAGTACCCATGTAAATGCAGATGCACAAAGTGGACCATGCATCTAGAGTTCATTTGCAGTGTCAGGAGGCCCTAGCATACTCATTGTCTCTCTTCCTTCTTACTCTCTCTCAAATAAATAAATAAATATTTAAAAATTAATAAAAAAGAATGTCAAAGCTGGATGGGGAGGAGTGCTATGGAAGGAACACCGTCTTCTGGACATGGCACGACTGTTACACTCATGAGCTCACAGCAGTTGTGTTAGCCTGCATAAGCTCAGGCCTATCAACATTCACTCATGAATGGGGGTGGGGCATACGAGGCCCTACCTCTCCCCAGGAAATATTGCCAGTTGAGGGTAGCTTGGTGAGGGAGTGTCATATTCGGAAGTGTTGCAGCCAGTAGTAAGTTGCCCATGCTCCAGTAAATACCCCGTCCCATCCACACACACCCATGTCCATGCAAGAAACCCTAATTAGATGAAAAACCTAGTTAAACACACTGGGTTACCAAAAAAACCCATGAAAGTAGGAGGGGAACTCATTGGGAAAAAGAAATAGGAAGGGTAACGGGGATGAACACGTGATATACATGCATGATATTATAAACAAAACAAAACAAAACAAAACAAAAAACACCTGGGCATGGGGCACATGCCTTTAATCCCAGCACTTGGGAGGCAGAAGTAGGAGGATGGCTGTGAGTTCAAGGCCACCCTGAGACTACAGAGGGAATTCCAGGTCAGCCTGGGCTAGAGCGAAACCTAACCTCAAAAAACCAAAACAACAACAACAACTCCACACCCTTGGGCAACACAGGCAAACCATTGAGACCTTACTGTATCTCTAGCAATTGCCTGTAAGCACCGAGCATCTCCCTGGCCTCTCAGCGCATCTCTAATCTGGATGTAATGAGGTCACCCCCACAGCTAAAGACGAGCATTGATGCCTACTCAGTACACATAACCTGTGCTCAGTAGAAAGCAGCAATTATCCTTTATACAGGAACTTTATAGTGAAATAAATTACAAGATTTTTTAAATTTTGGTTTCCCACCTGAGTGTTTCAAACATATTTACTCAAGAGTTGAGTAGATACTGTTGTGAAAAAGTCCCCACACTCTTTCTCTTATTTAACTTCTCTGAGATGCCTGTTCTCAAACTAAAATTATAAGGGTAATGCTAATAGTAATATCTGTCATTAAATATGTGACATAGATTGTTATGGACACCTGAGATAAAATAAATGAAAATACCTTATAAAACATAAAATGTGGGCTCAAGAGATGGCTTAGCAGTTAAGGCGCCTGCCTCCTAACCTAAGAACACTGGTTCCAATCTCCAGCGGTTCCAATCTCCAGGTCCCACCTTTAGCCAGATGCAAAGTGAGGCAAGGGTGCAATGCCAAACTTGACCACAAGGGGGCGCACACATCTGGATTTTGTTCATAGCAGCTGAGAGACTGCTGGCGCGCCCATCTCTGTCTCCCTCCCCTCTCTGTCTATCTCTCTCTGTCTCTCTCTCTCCAAAAAAAATAAAATAATAATAATAAAATTAAAAAAAAACATAAAATGTTTTGCAATGGCATTTACATGTTTATTTTTCCTAGCACTGAATACTAATAAACTTAGAAGAGTCTACCTCTGGGAGTACATAAAACAAAGCAAACGTACCTTTTTGGTAGATACGTGCTGCTTAGCAAACCCCAAGCCAGTATAGGCGGTAGATAGGAAAAGTCCGTTCTTGTATGAATTTGTCCTATTTGACAACCAGGCTCTCTTCTCTCATTTGTCTTCTAGTCACTCTAAGTAAACAGCAGTTCTACACCACTGAGCAGTAGAGATAATAAATCTTCCAACAGAATATCTAATAATAATTTGGGTTGCTGGTGATGGAGAATGTCAAGCTAAAAGCCGCAGAGTATTGTAGACACTTCATTCTCTTCATTCCACATCTTTTGGGGCTTTTGGTTTGAAACAAAATGTTGGGCATGGTTATGTTGTACGCGCTTTGTACAAGAAGCCAAATAATGTGAAGCTGCAAAGGAAAAAGTAAGTGCTTCTTCTCTGTCCTTCCCATCCTCAGCTTCCAGAGGAAAACAATACTGATGGCTCGATTGTGTTCTTCCCCAGTGAGTGAGGGTTTGGGCCATGAATGCCAGGGAAAGCATTGGTGAATACCTTTGAAACCTGATGGAGTCAACATCTGAACTAGTTGCTGTTCTCTAGAGGATCAGGACTCATAGAATGAATGTGAAATATAAAAGGGATTCGTTGGATCAGCTTATAGAATATGGGCTGGGAAGTCCAACCATAGCTGTCTGCAGGCTGGAGAGTGGGAGAAGCTGGTAGCAGCTCAGTCCTCAAGGCTGGAGGCCTCAGCAGTCCCAGTCTCACACACGAGGATTCTTGGAGAGCTGCTGGACTTCATTCCATGCAGGAAGGCTGATGAAGCTAGGTTCTGATATCCACAAAGCATTCCAGAAACAGATTGGCATTACAAACACCAATAAGTAGCCAGGGCAGCCGGGCAAAAGACTTGTTCTTTGAACTTCCTTATCTATAGTCCACCACTGGAAGGACTGACTACCTGCTCTCCTCCCTCCACCTCAATCAAGTTGTCCACAGAACTTAACCATCACGGGGAAATTTGTTGGGAAGGCAAATCCATGCTCAGAATAGGTGTTCCTGTAATGACAAAATGCTGCCCTTTCCATGGTGGCAGTGGTACAACATAGTCAACCTGCTACAAGGTTGCTGGCTGGTCACACTGAGGAATGGTTCCATATCAGGGACTCAGTGACAGTCTCTGTTGCTGGCAGATTTGCTCCTCAGCAGCAGCCGTAACCAGATCAAGGGCTAGTCTGTGTTGTTGGTCCCATGCTTAACCTCCAACCCTGTCACAATGGCCACTTTGTCCATGGGCCCATTGGACAATGATGGCACTGGCCAGGGAGAGATTCACTGCCATCTACAGAACAGGTCATCATAGCGACTTGATTATTAAAGTCCCCTCTGCTGAAGTCACCTTTGATGAGCATTTACATGGAACACATCCATTGCCCATTCACAGTGATCTGTCCACACACCACTTTGCCATTGTCTTTCTCATCAATATTTCAATTGTTCTGCTCCCAAGTCCCTGACAATCCAGCCCATCCATTGGCACATCTGACCATTTTCCTCCCAAGCAGAATGCACAACCATGTGCACTGCCCCAAATTCTGCCCATTGTGAAGACTTCCTCTCACCACTGTCCTTCAAGGTTATTCCAGAAGAGCGCTGTAATGCTACATCTGCACACTTCTGGGTGGTGCCTGCATAGCATGTAGATCTGTCTGTAAACCATGCCCTCTCCTCCTTCTTAGTCCATTAATGATAGGGCACACACATCATGATGCCATAGGTGCTTGCTTGGGGACAGAAGGTATTATAACACAAAGAGTAACCATAGGTATTTAGGCGCAGTCTTTATGTAACTTACTTGTGCCTTCAGGACTTGCTTGAGCCCATAACCACTTCCATTTGAAGAGGGATTGCTGTTATGTATGTTCAGATTTATGGCTTGGTTGGTCAGTTAGCACCTAGTCCATAATGGGCAGCTCAGAGCACGTGTTAACTTGGTGGCGTATTGCCAAACATTCAGTTTCCACCAAGGCTCAACATCAAGCCAAAAGCTGGTTTTCAAGCAGAAAATAATCGTCTTTAATGGTGCCAGGCCGTATCCAAAATCCCAAGGACCTCTGCTGTGATTCACCCATGGGACCTGCCAAAGTCTCTAAACACATCCCTGTCTGCCACTGACATATCAGGACATACCATGAGATCTGCTGGATCATATGGCCCTAAGTAGCAGAGCAGCTTTCATAGCAGCCTGGGACCTGCTGAAAAGCCTTTACTTATTCCGGGACTCACTCAAAACAAGGAGATTTCCAAGTCACTTGGCATATGGGGCAGAGTAACACACCTAAGTGAGGAACGATCTGCCATCAAAATCCAAATAAGCCCTAGAGGTGTTGTGCTTTTCTCAGTGGTAGGAGGGGCAAGGTACAGTAATTTACCCTTCACCTTCAAGGTGGGGGGATAGCTCTGCATTCCCACACCACTTCTAGAATTTTACCGAGGGGGAAAGCCCTTGAATTTTGATTGAATTCGTTTTCCATCCTCTGATGTGCATATGCTGTACCAGCAACTCCAGAGTGTTTGCTACCTCCTGCTCATGGTCTGAGCAGCATGATATCATCAATATAATGGACCAGCATGGAGGAGGGGACACACAGTAAAGACCCCATAAACGAAATGAGGACAGAGAACTGGAGAATTAATAGAACCATGAGGCAAAACAGTAAAGATGTACTGCTGGCTTTACCAGCTGAAGGCAGATTGCTTCTGGTGGTCCTTGTGAACACGCATGGGGGAGAAAGTACCTGCATGATCATGTTGGGCCTCTGGCTCTACGTGGGTACTGAGGAATTGAAGCTAGGCCAGCAGGCTTTGCAAGCAAGCACCTTTGACCACTGAGCCATTTCCCCAGCTATTATTTGCATGATCAATAGCCACATACCAAGTACCAGGAGATACACTACTCTTCTCATGTAAAGAAAACACATGGGGTACAGCAGCTGCAACCAAAGTCACTGCTTGATTCAGTTTCTGATAACCCACTGTCATTCTTCATGATCTGTCTATCTTCTGAACAGACCAAATTGGATAGATGAAGGGACATATGGATAGTTCTAGAAAGAGATAGTGGTGAAGGTTGCACAAAAAATGTGAATCTATCTAATGTGACTGAAATTGAACATTTAAAATTGTTTAAATTAGGGCTGGAGAGATAGCTCAGCAGTTAAGGCACTTGTCTGCAAAGCCTAATGACCCAAGTTCAATTCCTCAGTGCCCATGTAAAGCCAGATACACAAAGTGGTGCATGCGTCTAGAGTTCATTTGCAGTGACTGGAAGCCCTCGTGTGTCTGTTTCCCCTCTCTCTCTCCTTTCTCTATTGCTCTCTGCTTGCAAATAAATAAATTAAAAAATTATTTGCATTATAAAATTTATCATATTAACTCCAGTTTTTAAAAAGTACATGTGATTCATCAACCCATGATTTTTAAAAGATTACAATGTCAACAGATATTCATCAACCCGTAAGGCAGACAATTCTTTATTTATTTTTGACCACAGAGAGATGACAGAGAGGAAGAGGAGACAGAGATACAATTCAGATCAACAGATTGCACCCTTGCTTCACTGGGACAGACCTGTTGGAACGGCTGGAGATTGGAACCAGTTCTTAGGCTTAGGCAGATTTTCCTTTTCTGCTGTGAGCTAAATGTTTGTATCCCTCTCCTGCAAAGTTATATAACATCTCCTAACCCTAATGTAATGGTGCTAGGAGGTGGGGACTTTGGGATATGATTAGGGTGATGACGTTAGTCAGCTTTCTATTACCCAAAATAATCAACTTAAAAGAATAAAGAGTTAATTTTGGCTCACAGTTTTAGAGGTTCTGGTCCGTGACTAGGCAAACTTACAGTTTTTGAGCCCATGGTGGGTTAGTGGATGGTAATGCTGGGAACACATGGTATATCAGGTATGTTAACCTCGTGACCAAGAGGCAAAAGAGAGAGAAAAGGAGTTTGAAACCCATAGTCCTCAAGGACACACCTTCCACTGGGTGTCCCCAGTGGTCCCCTCCTTTGGAATCAAAGTCCAAAGAACAGCAGTGACTAATACCTTGGGGAGGATTGGTGGTCTTATTTTTTTTTATTTTTTGTTTATTTATTTATTTGTTTGAGAGCAACAGACAGACAAACAGAGAAAGAGGCAGATAGAGAGAAAATGGGTGCTCCAGGGCCTCCAGCTACTGCAAACGAACTCCAGATGCATGTGCCACCTTGTGCACCTGGCTTACATGGGTCTTGGGGAATCGAGCCTCGAACCAGGGTCCTTAGGCTTCACAGGCAAGGGCTTAACCACTAAGCCATCTATCCAGGCCTGGATTGGTGGTCTTATAAAGCAAGCCCCAGAGAGCACCCTTGACACTTCCACTTGTAAGGGAACCATGAAAAAGCAATTGCTTATAGACCAACATGTGCGCTCTTGTCAGACCCTGAAAGTGCTGAAAGTGGCTTTGATCCCGGGCTTTGCAGATTCCAGAGCAATGACAGAGAAGTTGCTGCTGTTTTTGTACTCTCTGTTTGCTGTAGTAACCTGCGTGGGCTCAGACATCTTATTTTTAGTCATGGCCTCTGAATTATCAGTGTGTGATATCTATCACTAAGAGACTTCTAAGTGTCCACCAAAATGCGTTTCTCTTCTTCCTACACAGACAATCCGACTTGACTTCTAAGTTAAGAGAGGATGCATCTGAGATTTGGGCCACATGAGATCTATCTCATCTATATGTGAGCCTCCTTCTCTCTGTTACTGTAAGAGCAGGAGGATGCCAGAGACCCAGAGAGGCGAAGGGAACCCAACAGAAACCCTTACATCGAGTTATTATTGGTAAAGGAGAAAACTTACATTGTGCTGCAGCTATGGAGAATACTTTCATTTCTGTTATGGGAAGGCCAGGTTGCCTCACCTAATGCATACATCTTTTGGGAAAGTTGTGCCAAACAGCTCTTATTGCATGAGGAGAGCTAAATGTTCTATCATTGTTGTTGTTGTTGTTATTTGTTTTTCAAGGTAGGGTCTCACTCTAGCCCAGGTGGACCTGGAATTCACTATACAGTCTCAGCGTGGCTCAATCACTTTTCTTTTTTTTTTTTTCTTTCTTTTGTTTATTTTTTTATTTATTTGAGAGTGACAGACAGGGAGAGAGAAAGAGAGAGAGAAGGGGCACACCAGGGCCTCCAGCCACTGCAAATGAACTCCAGATACAAGCACCACCTTGTGCATCTGGCTTACGTGGGTACTGGGGAATTGAACCTTGAACTGGGTCCTTAGGCTTCACAGACAAGCTAAGCCATCTCTCCAGCCCTACCAATGAGAACATCTTTCAATCAATTTTTTTTTTTTTTTTGTTTTTCGAGGTAGGGTTTCACTCTAGCCCAGGCTGACCTGGAGTTCACTATGTAGTCTCAGAGTGGCCTCGAACTCATAGCAATCCTCTTACCTCTGCCTCCCGAGTGCTGGGATTAAAGGCGTGCGCCACCACGCCCGGCCTCAATCACTTTTCTTATAGAAACATTTCTATGATAAGAACATCTTCTGTTCCTTCTCAAAGGAGAAAATAGAAATCTTTTTCTTGCAACACATTTCTAAAAATTTGTCATCAGAACAAATCCAGTAATAGGTTTTTTAACAACTATTATATAGTAAGTTATTAAAATAAAGTGTGTGGATAGAGGCCCAGTTCCTGTATGAACATAAAAATAGTGCATGGTCTGTCATACTGTAAAAATGTGGCATATATAAAAAAACCCCAAAGCTAACGAAAAGTATAGCATCTCAGAGTCATACTAAACTATGTATGCTGCTTCAGCATTTGCATAAAGAGTTTTCATAATGGGATATTTCACATGAATAAGGAAAACACGTAATTGTCCCATGCTATATCTTACTGTGAAAAACTCTTAACTAGAAATTAGGTACTAAACATCAGATTTGTTTGTTTGTTAAGTTGTATTTATTTATTTATTTATTTATTGGTGTGTGTGTACATGGGGTGGGGCGTGTCAGAGTATCTGGCGTCTGCTAATGAATGTCTTTTAGGTTTTATATCAGTGGCTGGGGAGTTGAACCCAGGCCAGTAGGCTTTACCAGCAAGCACTTGTTGCCACTGAGCCATGTCCCCAGCTTCCTAGGGAGCAGATTTTTTGAAGCATTTTTTTCTTTTCTTTTTTTTTTTTTTTTTTTTTTTTTGGTTTTTCGATGTAGAGTCTTACTCTAGTCTCAGGGTAGCCTCGAACTCTTGGCGATCCTCCTACCTCTGCCTCCTGAATGCTGGGCTTAAAGGCGTGCACCACCACTCCTGACTCCATAGTTTTTATTTATATGCACATATATATCTTTAAACCTTAGCAACTAATATAAGAGAAAACATTATATTTCTTCTTTTTTGCTTTCTTTTTGGAGTCAGAGAGAGAGAAAGAGAGAGAGAGAGAGAGAGAGAGAAGGGGCACGCCAGCAGCCTCAGCCGCTGTGAACGAACTCCAGATGCGTGTGCCTCCTTGTGGGCAAGTGCAGCATTGCATCTTTGCATCACTTTTGCATATGGCTAAACGTGGAATAGAACAGGTGTTCTTAGGTTTAGGAGGCAGGCGCCTTAACCCCTAAGCCATCTCTCTAGCCCTCCTTTTTTGGCTTTTTGAGGTAGGGTCGTGCTCTAGCCCCGGATGACTTGGAATTCACTATGTAGTCTCAGGGTGGCCTCGAACTCACAGCGATACTCTACCTCTGGCCCCCAAGCGCTGGGATTAAAGGCGTGCGCCACCATGCCTGTCTTTGATTTATTTTTTAAATATTTTATTTATTTATTTATAAGAGAGAGAGAGAGCAAGAAAAGAGAATGAGCATGCCAAGTCCCCTAGCCACTCCAGTCAAAATCCAGACACATGTGCCACTATGTGCATCTGGTTTTTGTGGGTTCTGGGGAATTGAACCTGGGTCCTCAGCCTTCACTAAGGCATCTCTCTAGCCCTTATTTTGATTTCTTTCTTTTAAAAATGTTATTTCTTTTTAAATTTTAATTTATTTATTTGAGAGAGAGAGAGAATGAATGGGTGTACCAGGGCCTCCAGCTGCTGCAAACAAACCCCAGACACATGTGCCACCTGGTGCATCTGGCTTACGTGGGTCCTAGGGAATCAAAACATGGTCCTTCGGTTTTTCAGGCGAGCACCTTAACCACTAAGGCATCTCTCCAGTCCATCATTTTGATTTCTTGGCAATAGACATTCTGACAGGAGTGGGATGGAATCTCAGTGTAGTTTTAATTTGCACTTCCCTAATGGCTAAGGATGTAGATTTTATTTTTAGATGTTTGTTGGCATTTATATTTCTTCTTTGGGAACTTTCTACTCAGTTCTATAGCCCATTTTTTGATTGGGTTGCTTTGTTTCTTGTTATTTAATATTCCGTCTTTCTTGTATATTCTGGATATTAATCCTCTGTCAGATGTATAGCTGGCAAAGATTTTCTCCCATTCTTTAGGCTGCTTCTTTGCTCTATTCATAGCATCATTTACCATACAAAAGCCTTTTAATTTCATGAGGACCTAATGATTGATTAGTTGTCTTACTTCCTGAGCCACTGGGGTTCTATTCAGAATGTCTTCACATGTTGCTTATTTTGCTTAATGTCATGATTTCCAGTTGAATCCATTTTCTTGCAAGTGTCATATGGCCCCTGTATTTTAATATTGTGCATATCTTTTATATTTCAGCATCCCATATACGCATCTCTAGTCTTTGTACTCACTGGATGTGTACACCAGGGTTCAGAGAGGAAAACCTGGGATAGAAGAAAATGTGTGTTTCCATTATTCCTCCTTTTGAGAGGCGGTCCTGTCATGAGTCAGTACTCTGGAATAGTATTCTTTTAAAAAAAAATATTTTTACTTATTTACTTATTTGAGACAGAGGAAGGGAGAGAGAGAAAGAGAGAGAGAGAGAGAGAGAGGGGAGGGAGAGAATGGGTGCACCAGGGCCTCTAGCCACTGCAAATGAACTCCAGATGCATGCACCACCATGTGCATCTGGCTTATGTGGGTTTTGGGGACTTGAGCCTCAAATCGAGGTCCTTAGCCTTCAAAGGCAAGTGCTTAACAGCTAAGCCATCTCTTCAGCCCTGGAACAGTATTCTTTTTTTAAAAAATTATTTATTTATTTATTTGCCAACACACACAGAGAGATAGAAGAGAGGCAGACAGAGAGAGAATTGGCACACCCGAGCCTCTAGGCACTGCAAATGAACTCCATATGCATGTGCCCTTTGTGCATCTGGCTTACATGGGTCCTGGAGAATCAAACTGGGATCCTTTGGCTTCGCAGGCAAACGCCTTAACTGCTAAGCCATCTCTTCAGCCCCATGGAACAGTATTCTTAACTGGGCATACCTTAGTGGGCCTTGCTAGGCTGGTTCTAATGGGCTGGGTCTGATCTAAGTAGCCTATGAAGCTGAGAGCTCTTGGTTCTCCCGAATGGTATTGGAGTTGAGGCCATATTGAGAGGGATTTGGGCCAAAGGAACTGAAGGAGCATCATTCTCTTCTCTTTTGTCCCCTGTGCTCCATGCACGCCACTCCTGCCGGACAGGAAAGTGTGGGAGAACATGAAAGATGAGAAAAGAAGAGGATAAGGTTGTGCTGCTGGACAGAGTTCTGGACTGACCATCAACCTCCCAAGGGGAGGATTAGACCCACCGCAATGTTCTCATCTCTCATAACTTGGTGTAGAGTCTGAGGTGACAAAATGCACCCGGGACTAGAGTGCTATTGTCCTGCAGGCAGGAAGAGGGTTGCCCACACATGAAGTGCAGCAGCCAAGGCCAGCAATGAGCCTTCATGTGTGTCTATAAAAATGACCTTCAAAACTGAGTCCAAAAAAAAAAAAAACTGAGTCCATCTTAAGGTGAAGGACATAGGTTTAATAAATACCTTAGAAGGTCCCATGACATCTAACAATCACCTGGAAGTCAATTATCTGCTGCAAAAGAAACCAGGCAAGTGAAATTATAGGATGTGTGATTATCTGTAGAAGTTGCCCAAGAGATTGTTTATGAATAATGGAGGAAAACCGAGCGAAGTGGGAGCTGGAGAGATGGCTCAGCAGTTTAGACACTTGCCTGCCAAGCCTAATGATCTGGGTTTGATTTGCCAGTGCCCACATAAAGCCAGATGCAGAAGGCCTGTGGGAAGGAGTAGGGATGGATGTGAGCGGAGAGGGGCTGGATCTACTGTCAGCCTCCATGGAAGATTTTGGGTGGTGATTGAGCTCAGGGCCTTGTATACGTCAAGCCTACCTACACATCCTGGGCCCTCTGTACAAGCTTTTAGTTTGTAGTTCTCATTTATTCCAAAAGCCATCTTCCTGTGACAGTCTATCAAGATCCACCCAATAGAAGCATGGAGCCCTTCACAGCTCTCTGTCTCTTAGTGTCTAGAAACATCAAGTCAAGTTTGTTTTTCTAGCATCATCAAGTCCATGCAAGTGCCACAGTTTAAATTCAGTTGGAGCTGTCACGCAGAAGAAGTGACAAGCCCCACAGCAGAAGTGATGTGGAAAACCCACTATTTGCAGGTCGATTTTCTTTTCATTTAGTACAGTTTATTTATTGCTGAAAAGAGGGTCTAGGCAAGGGTGTACATTTGCTTAGAGCCACGCATGGCTGGATTTTGATGGAATTAGCTATAGCAAGGAAGCTGGGCCTGATTTCGTCCAGTTCTGCCCATGTCCCTTTGTTTCACACCCTTTTGTGCCACGTGAATGTCCTCGCCCACTTTCTTCCCATAAGGCTTGCCTTTTATTTCTTGCATCTAGTCACCCACACACTTCTTACAGTTTTGAGGTGTTAAATCTTTCAGGCTAAAGTCCTCACCTTGGGTTTATGGCTAAGCCTGATTTATTACGGATGCTGTTCTCCAGAAACTCAACAAGATGAGCAAATATTTCAAACATGTCTTTCAGAAACGTAAGAAAAAGAAAGGAAAAGAGGCTTCAGTGTTTATTTTCAACTTCTCTGTGTCCTCATCAAAAGGCAGATCTTAAAGTAGCATGAAGTGAGATTTTTTTTTTTTGAAGTGTAATCACACTGGCTGAGGGTGTAGCTCATTGGTAGTGTGCTTGCCTGGCATGTCAAGGCCCCAAGTTTCATCTTCAGGACTGTAAAATAATGACTAAGTAATAAATCCAGTCAGAAAAAGTTTTATCTTTTAAATTGGGTAGGCATTCCTTTTGTCTAAAATTAAAGGAATTATAACCCGCATCATAGGAGGGAAAACGATGACATCAAAATAGAAGAGAGTCTAGCTGGAAGAAAGGGATTCGGTGGAGGGAGATGGGGGGGAGTGGAAGGTGGTGTTAGGAGATGATCAATGTATATTGTCTACATGTATGGTGGTGGTCAACAAAAAGTTTAAAAAATAATAAAATTAAGGTAACTATAGATCAATTCAATTTATTTATTTTATTTTTTTGGAGAGAGACACAGAGAGAGACAGAGAGAGTCAGAGGGAGAAGAAGACAGATAGAGGTGGGTGCGCCAGCAGCCTCTCAGCTGCTGTGAATGAAATCTAGATGTGTTCACCCCCTTATGGGCAAGTGTGGCATTGCGCCCTTGCATCACTTTTGCATCTGGCTAAACGTGGGACCTGGAGATTGGAACCGGGGTTCTTAGGCTTAGCAGGCAGGCGCCTTAACCGCTAAGCCATCTCTCCAGCCCTAGATCAATTCAATTTAATCTACCATCTTATCATTGCTTTCTCCATGTCCAGCCTTTCTTGCTCTATTGTTGCCTTCTAGAGAATTAATTATTTTTAAATCTTTCATTCTCAGTGCATTGGCTATGTAAGCATTTGCTATCCATCAAATGATTATATAGATATTACAATATGCATCTTTGATATATTACAAGTTAAGATAAATCCAAACCTACATTCTGGTAAGACCCCTGCTTATATATGTGCTTCAATGCTTATCTATGTACGTATGTATGTATGTATGTGTGTGTGTGTGTGTATGTATGTATGTATATATGTATGTATGCATGTATGTATATATGTATTTACCTACCTACTACCTATCATGCCAGAAGAAAACAATACTTAATTATTTTCTTTTATCTGGATATACTCACACATCAAGACTTTCTGTTCATTTTTGCTACTTCTCGCATCTCTGAGCTTCCATGGGGGCTCCTTTGCCCTTTGGTTTCTGACATAGTGTCTCCCTGTGCTGCCCAGGCTGACCTCTGACTCCTGCCTCTGCCTCTGCCTCTGCCTGAGTAGCTGGTGCTAAAGGTGTGTGTTCAGCTTTATTTAACTTCTACATGAAGACCCTTTAGTGTTTTCTATGTTATGTGACAAATCCCTAGTTTTGTTTGCCTAAAAATAGTTTTTTAAAAACTATTTTCTAAAAAAAATTTTTTTTTGGATAAACAATTCTGTTTTTTTTTTCCTTTTCCAGTGCTAGGGATGGAATCCAAGACTTAGCACATTTTACACAAGTGATCTACCACTGGGTTACACTCCCACCCTGATAGTTAATTTTTTCTTTCTCAGCACTTTAAGGTAATTGAGGTAATTTAAAGTTATTTTTCCCTCATCTTGATTTATTTATGTTAAAAACTCAAGCATTGTGAGGTAACCCAGGCTCAGAAATTCAAATGCTGCATGTTCTTTCTTATATGTGGAACCTAGCATCAAAAATTTAGATTTCTTTTTTCTTTTTTCTTTCTTTCTTTCTTTTTTTTTTTTTTTTTTTTTTTTTTTTTTTTTTTTTTTTTGCGAGGTAGTGTTTCACTCTAGCTCAGGGTAGCCCTGAATTCACAGCGATCCTCCTACCTCTGCAATGTTTGCATTTGCATGTGAGTTGGAGTAAAGGTCATTAGTAAAGGTCAGGAGGCTAGAAAGGACCCATGAGGGGAGAAGGAGAGGAAAGTGCTTAAGAGGAGGATGTGGTCGATATGAAAGCAGAAGACTGGGGGTGAGATGGTCTAAGTGGGGTCAGGGGAGGGGGTAGAGAAAAGGAGGGGGTGGGAGGAGGCTTAATCAAAACTGAAGATATTGTTCATAAGCCATATGGAAATCTACTCTGTCACTAGTTAATACATCTGCTTGAAATAGAGGTAGTTTTGCTGGCCATGGTGGTGCATACCTTTAATCTCAGTACTCAGGAGGCAGAGGTAGGAGGATTGCTGTGAGTTTGAGACAGCCTGAGACTACGTAGTAAATTCCAGGTCAGCCTGGGCTAGAGTGAGACCCTACCTCGAAAAACAAAAATAGAAACAAAATAAAAAATAAAATACAACCAGTACTCCAGAAGCAGAAGTAGGAGGATCACTCTGAGTTCATGGCCAACCTGGGACTATAGAGTGAATTCCAGGTCAGCTTGGGCTAGACTGAGGTCCTACCTCAAAAAAATAAAAATAAAAAAAGGGAAATCTGGGCAGAATTCCCCTGTAGAGGAGGATAATGATATCCCCAGAAGCCAAAGATTGTTACAAGAAAATTCATTGCCAGGAGAGCCATATCTTCCAGCAAGCTGTTGGTCAGGGAGGCTCCTGATGCCCCTAAAACATTATGGGCTATTGCCAAGGCTCTTGGATGCCCATCAGAGCTAGAGGGTAAGAGCCTGTTGCTGAAGACTTCACATGCTTGGGCTGTAGAACAATGAGAAATCAAGCTGCATTTGAGCAAGAAGCCTCCTCCCTGTTGATTGGCTGTCAGGATGCTGAAAGACCTATGCAGCCGGTTAGGGGAGAGCAGTCATCAGCAGTCTTAACCAGCAGTGGACCCTGCAAGCTTTAGGGTGGGATAGCTGTGGAGGTTTGAATGTGAATGTATGTTCCCCGTAGCCCAAGTTATTTTTACATTTTTAATATTTTATTTACTTATTTGAGAGAGAGAGAAAGAGAGAGAGAGAGAATAGGCATGTCAGGGCCTCCAGCCACTGCAAATGAACTCCAGATGTGTGTGCCCCCTTGTGCATCTGGCTTATGTGGGTCCTGGAGAGTCAAATCAGGATCCTTTGGCTTTGCAGGCAAATGCCTTAACTGCTAAGCCATCTCTCCAGCCCCAGTCAAAGTTATTTTTAATTAAGATTAAGCTTCTTACTTATATCTCCAGCAGCCTGCTGGACGAGGCATGTCACTGGGGGTGGACCTTGTATTTCAGCCCTAAGGTGTGTTCAGAGCCACTTTGAGCTCTGACTGTTCATGCTTGCTGGCTGTTTTGTTTCTTGCTATGGATCTATGAAAGTGAGCCAGCTTCTTCCACTATGGTGGAGTTTTCCATGGAATCTGTAATACTGAAATAAACCTCTTCCTCCCATAAGCTGCCTCTGGTTGGATGGTTTTCCCGGGAACAAAAGGGAAACTGCAACAATAGCCAAGTCAAATATTTCAACGGGTGCAATAGTGGCATGTCTGTTATAGGGGAAACCAACTGCTCTCTGATTAGACTTGACACCTGCTCCACTGGAAGGAATTCATGACTGGTAATGAAAACTTAATCAAAAGCCTCTGGCTGGAGAAGACCAAGCCCTAGGGGAGAAACAACTATCATTGTCTGGTTAAATAGATATACCCACCAAACTGCCCTCTAAATGCTTATGTTTATGCCCATGTATTAATGCTACTTCCACTTTTGTTTGGTTATAGACACTTCTCTGGTGACCTCTAGAGAGAGTCAAAACTCAAAACAGTGGTGTGTTTAGCACTAAGTGGGCCATCTCTTTCACGCCCTCCAAGGCTCGGGGATCATTGTAGAGAGGGGGCAGAAAAAATGTAAAGCCAAAGAAAGGAGAGGAGTGCTTTCTAAAACTGTCTTCCAGACACAAAGGGTCTGTGATCTTCATGACCTCATGGAGGTTGACACTACCTACACAAAACCTGCATAATAGCAGGGGAATTGATGACAACAAAGTGGAAAAGAGACTAGTTGGAAAAAAGGGATTCAGTGGAGTGGGGATATGAGTGGAAGGAAGGGGATGGGAAGGGATTATAATCATGTTATATTGTCTGTATATATAGAAGTTGTCAATAACAACTCAGTCATTTTTATTTTGTTTTTATTTTTTGGTTTTTCGAGGTAGAGTCTCACTCAGCCCAGGCTGACCTGGAATTCACTATGTCGTCTCAGGGTGGCCTCAAACTCATGGCGATCCTCTTATCTCTGCCTTCCAAGTGCTGGGATTAAAGGTGTGTGCCACCACATCTGGCTCCATTTTTTATTTTTGAAGAAGAGTCTCACAGGCTGTTCTTGAACTTCTGGTCCTCCTGCCTCAGTCTCCATCAGCCAGCCATCATTTCTGTTGTTGCTTCTTTGAAGCTAACATGCACTTTGCCCCCTACTTTCACTGTCTTTGTTAGTTAGCTGTTTTCCTATGATATACTTGGAAGTGGTTTTCTTCATATTTATCTTGCCTGTGGTTCATCAAATTCTTAAATCTATGTGTTCTTATATTTCATAAATATTAGAGTTATTCTATTCTCTCTTCTCCCACTCCAGTTATTTTTATAAGATCTCCTATGTACAACCTTGGAGTCTTGTAGTGATATGAGATTTTCTATCTCTATGTAATTCTGTTCTGTTTGTTGTTTGGATTTTCAGTTTTCTTTTGAGGCAAAGTCTAACTACATAGCACAATCTGGTCATGAATTCATGATACTAATGCCTCAGTTTCCCAAGTTCTGGGATTACAGGCATGCACCACCACACTCAGCTCTGTTTACTCCACATGGGTACTTTTGACCCATTTTCCAATGATTCATTTTCTTTTTTATCTGTTGTTAAATTTACCAACCAAATTTTCTTTTTAGTTTCATTTTTTAAAAAATATTTTTTATTTATTTTCTTTTATTTGCAAGCAGAGAGAAACAGAGGGATGAGAGAGAAAGAGAGAGAGAGAATGGGCACATTAGGACTTCTAGCCACTGTAAACAAACTCTAGATGCATGTGCCACTAAGTGCATCTGGCTTTACATAGGTACTGGAGAATAAAACCCAGGTCTTTAGGCTTTTCAGGCAAGTGTCTTAAGCACTGAGCCATCTCTCCAGCCCCCTAGTTTATTCATTTTTAAGTTCTAGTATTTATTTTTTTTAGGCAAGCCCAACAGACTGACCTTTAAAAATTTTTTTTATTTCATTTTATTTATTTGAGAGAGAGATAGAAAGGTAGATAGAGGATGGGGGTGCAGAATGGATGTGCCAGGGCCTTCAGCCACTGTAAACGAACTCCAGATGTGTGTGCCACCTGTGCATCTGGCTTACATGGGTCCTGGGGAATCAAACCTGGGTACTCTTTGGCTTTGCAGGCAAATGCCTTAACCACTAAGCCATCTCTCTAGCCCTGGGCTTTTTTTTTTTTTTTTTTTTTTTTTAATGAGAGAGTGAGAAAAGAGAGAGAGTGAGAGCAAAAGAAAGAGAGAGAGAGAGAAGTGGCATGCCTGGGCCTCTAACCACTGCAATCAAACTCCAGATGCATGCACCAACCACCTTGTGTGCATGTGTGACCCTGCACATGCGTTACCCTGAGCATCTAGCCTACGTGGGATCTGGGGAGTTGAACATGGGTTCTTGGGCTTCACAGTCAAGTGCCTTAACCATTCAGCCATTTCTTCAACCTGCATTATTTAATTTTTATCACAGTGTATTAGTTACTGTTGGGCCACTGTAACAAAATACCCAACAGAAACAATTTCTGGAAGGAAAGACTTACTTTAGGTCATGGTTTCAGAGGGTTGTCATCCATCAGAGCAGGGCACCTAAGGCAGAGAGCCTCTCCCTCATGGCTGGAGTGGGAGGCAGGGTGAAAACAGAGAGTATAGCCAGAATCAGGCCCAGTGTAAGTTTCACTAGGCACCCCAATAACTTACTGCTTCCAGCTTGGACCCACCACGTAGAGATTCCCAAATCTCCTAAAATAGTGCTATCAGGTACGGAACAAGTATTTCAAACACATGAGTGTATTCTGTCAAACTTCTGCTGTCTCTTAGTTCCTCCAATATGTTCAATAGATATTGCGCTGGGTGTGGTGGCACACGCCTTTAATCCCAGCACTTGGGAGGCAGAGGTAGGAGGATTTCTGTGAGTTCAAGGCCACCCTGAGACTACATAGTGAATTCCAGGTCAGTCTGGGCTAGAGCGAGATTCCACCTCAAAAACAAAACAAAACAAAACAAAACAAAACAAAACAAAACAAAACAAAACAAAACAAAACCCAAATAGACATTTTGAAGCCTGTTGCATTAATTACTATTCTTTGCTATGCCCAGTACTTGATAAGAATCTGCCAGAGGAAGGAAAGGGTTTATTATGTTTCCAAGGCTTACATTCCATCATGGGTGAGGAAGGCATTGTAGCAGAAGCAGAGGTTCGATGGGGTACAGGAAAAGAGAGGGAGAGAGAGAGAGGAAGAGAGAGAGAAAGAAAGATGATAGATAGATGATAGATAGATAGATAGATAGATAGATACATACATACATACATACATACATACATACATAGATAAAGTACGTTAGAGGTTAGGCTGGGCTATAAAACCTCAAGACTTTTCTCCAGGGAGACCACACACTTCCTCCAGTGAGGGTCCACCTCCTAAAAGTTCCACAATCTTCCTAAACAATGCCACTAGCTGGGGACCACGTTCTCAAACATATGAGCTTATGAGGGACATTTTATATTCAACCTACAACCCCCATGTGTCATTTCTCCCTTTTCTACAATATTGATAGGACTATTTCTACTACTTGTTTCTCTATTTTGGCCACATGGCTTCACAACTTTGTTTAATAATGTTTCATTAACCATCAGACAACGTGTGCCAAAAATAGAAAGAAAAAGAAAAAGCAGGTTTCTGATTGTTATAGTTCTCTAGAGAGACTATTTGCTTGTTTCTGACATAAGGCTAAGCTGGCAGTAATAGCAATGCAAACAGCCTTAATTCAATCAGAGCTGTTGATGGCTTGGAGCACCCTTCTAGACTTGCCTATTTCTGGTTCATCTTTGCTCCTCCTGGGTTATTCCAGCAGCATCCCACCTAGAGCCCAGGGGCACATAAGGGCCCATCCTCCATCATGGATCTGATTTTCCATGTTGCATTCCTGGGCCTGCTGAGTGTGCTGGAAGCCCTGCTCAGTGTCCACACTTCTGGAGCTACCCGATGACTCTGGAAAAGTGGCAGAGACTCTTGAATTTTCCTATCTAAAATGTGTATTGATCACACCGTCTTCCTGTCTTAGTATCTCTCTTATATCTTCAAATACATGACAAATTTAATACTTTCCCCAGGTTTTCTGAGTTTATTTTATTTTATTTATTTATTTACAAGCACAGAGAGAGAGAGAGAGAGAGAGAGAGAGAGAGAGAGAATGAATATGCCAGAGCCTCTAGCCATTGCAAATAAACTTGAGATGCATGCATCACTATGTGCATCTGGCTTTATGTGGGAACTGGGGAACCAAACCGAGGTCATTAAGCTTTGCAGGCCAGTGTTTTTAACTGCTGAGCTATCTCTCCAACCCTTTTCTGATATTTCTTTTTTGTAAATGAATTAGTCAGCACTAATTTCTCCATCAATGTAGGAAAAGAAAAATTGTTTTTCACATAATATTTCACTTTTTCCTTTCTTTTCTGTCTAAAGTTTGAGGTCCATAAGAGGAGAGGCTATCTTACATCATGGGCACTCAGTTCAGAGCTTGGAATACAATGCTCGGTAATTAAATATTTGTTGAGTAAGTTAATGAGTGCACTTTGTGCTTAGCACTAGTGGTGACCAATGCATCTATGTGTGTATGTATATACATATGTAGTATATATTCATTAGTTGCCAGAAATCAAGCACAGTGTCACTCAGAACCACTATCCTAGCAAGTAGGGAAGGGGATCTGCCCACCCTGGGTGTAGTCTATTGTCCAAAACTTGGAACAATAAAAAACTTTTTCCAGGGCTGAAGAGATGGCTTAGTGGTTAAGGCATTTGCCTGCAAAGCCAAAGAACCCAGGTTCAATTCTCTAGGACCCATATAAGCCAGAGGCACAAGGTGGCATATGCTTCTGGAGTTTGCAGTGGCTAGAGGCCCTGGTGTGTCCATTATTTCTCTCTCTCTCTCCCCCTTCTCTGCCTCTTTCTCTCTCTGCGTCAAATAAATAAATTAAATTAAATTTAAAATATTTTAAAAACTTTTTCCTTGAGTAGTAGTATATCACAGATATTAATTGTGATTGCTAGTGCATGATGTTTTTGAAAAGCAGGTGAATTTCAGTTCTTGAGGAATGGCAGAGGGCTGGGCTTCGGCACAGCTGAGTTACTAGGAAGGGTGATCATGTGATAAGTGGAGCAGCTGGCTCTAACATACTGTATTTCCCCTATTTCTATACTGGAACCCCAAAGAAGCATTTATTTGAACTCTTTTGTTGTTTGTTTTGAGGCAGGATCTCACGCTAGCCAAGGCTGACATCAAACTGACAGAGACCCGCCTACTTCTGCTTGGTGAGTGCTGGCATTAAAGGCATGCACCACTATGCCTGGGTGGACTCTGCTTTTAACTACGCTTCTACTGACTACACTGATCAGGACATGTGGAAAACAAATGTTCAAAAATTGTTTGCTCAAAATGGATAGACTTTATGTTTAATATTTTGTTTCCATACCAGATCACAAGCTTCCTTGAGGACAGGGACAGGATCTCACTTATTATGGTCACTTCCATAGCAACAACTCCAATGATGTAAGAATCTGTGCGCAACAGTTAAATGTTAGTTGAATTGAACGACTCTCCCCCATGTGTTATTAATGAACGTTAATAACATTGAATGACTTTCCCCTATTGTGGAGGTTTGATTCAGGTGTCCCCATAAACTTAGGTATGCTGAAAGCTAGTCTCCCCAGCTGATGGCAATTGGAAATTAAAGCCTCCTGGAGGCGGTGTATTGTTGGGGGCGGGCTTATGTGTGTTATAGCCAGCTTCCCCTTGCTAGTGTTTGGCACACTCTCCTATTCCTGTTGCCCACCTTATGTGGACCAGGGGGTGATGTCCACCCTCTGCTCATGCCATCATTTTCCCCTACCATCATGGAGCTTCCCCTTCGAGCCTGTAAGCCAAAATAAACCTCTTTTTTTCCCCACAAGCTGCTCTTGGTTGGGTGATTTCTACCAGCAATGCGAACCTCACCACAATACCTGTGTATTACTAATAAATGTTAGTTACAGTGAATGTGTGTTATTAATGCATGTTAGTTATATTGAATGGCTATTTATTTCCTTATTGTCCATTAAAACTGGCCTTTTTTTATATTTCAGTGATAATTGTAAGAGGAATTAGCAATATTCAAAAAAGGAACATATCATTTCTTTAAAAGGTGAAGCTGGCTGGGCGTGGTGGTGCACTCCTTTAATCCCAGCACTTGGGAGGCAGAGGTAGGAGGATTGATGTGAGTTCGAGGCCATCCTGAGACTACATAGTGAATTCCAGGTCAGCCTCGGCTAGAGCGAGATTCTACCTTGAAAAACCGAGAAAATAAAAGTAAATAAATAAACAAATAAAAGGTGAAGGCAAATCAACTAAGTAGACGGTCTTATTTTGTGAGGCTAGTAAGCTATGTTGGTGACTAGAGCAGTGTAGTAAATGGAAGCACCATGCTCCTTTCTTCATGCTCTCGATTATCTGTCACTTTGACTACAAAGTGCATGCCCACTTTGTGTGTGTGCATCTGGTACGGAAAAGTTACATACAACTAGAAATGATAAAAAGTTTGTACGTTTAAAAATGCTAAAAATCCAGTCAATTACACAATGATAAAATCCAATGAAATGAAAAAACATACTTCCACTTGGTCCTGTGACTTAGTAAGCCCCTTTCAAAGAACCATCTAATGATTATTAATGCTGGGCTAAAGGCACATGAAAATTACTTTTTAAAAATATTTATTTATTTATTTGAGAAACGGGGGGTGTCAGAGAGAATGTGTATGTCAGGGCCTCCAGCCATTGCTAAAAACGAACTCCAGATGCATATAAAAACTTATGCATCTGGCTTATGTGGGTCCTGGGGAATTGAACTTGGGCCCCTTGCCTTTGCAAGCCAGTGCCTTAACTGCTAAGTCATCCCTCCAGCCCTTCTTTTCTTTCTTTTCTCTTTTTTTTTTTTTTTTTTTTTTTTTTTTTTGATTCAAGACAAACAGACTGGCCTTTTTTTATGTGAGAGAGCAAAAGCAAGAGAGACAGAATCGGCACATGAGGGACTCCAGCCACTGTAATCAAGTGTAATCAAACTCAAGGCACATGTGCCATCTTGTGTGCATGTGCAACCTTGCGGGCTTGTATCATCTTGTGTATCTGGCTTCTGTGGGATCTGAAGAGTTGAACATGGGTCCTTAGGCATTGCAGGCAAGCACCTTAACTGTTAAGCCATCTCTCCAGCCCTAATTTTTCTTTCTTTCTTTTTTGGTTTTTCAAGGTAGGTTCTTACTGTAGCCCAGGCTGACCTGGAATTCACTAGGTAGTCTCAGGGTGGCCTCAAACTCACAGTGATCATCCTATCTCTGCCTCCCGAGTGCTGGGATTAAAGGCACATGCCACCATGCTTGGCTCCAGCCCTAATTTTTTTTTTTTTTTTTTTTTAAATTTTAATTGATTTTTAATCTTACATACCAAAAAAAAACCCCACCTGATATTTCCCTCCCCTCCCCCATTCCACTTTAGAACTCCAGTCTCCATCATATCCCCTCCCTTTCTCCATTAGTCTCTCTCCTAATTTGATGACATCATCTTTCTCTTCTATTTTGAGGGTCTTGCAAAGGTATTGCTAGGCTCTGCAAGATCATGGATATCGAGGCCAATTTCTGTCTGGGCAGCTGCATAGTAAGAGGTCAAATCCTTCCTTTGGCTCTTCCATTCTATCCGCCCCCTCTTCCGCAATGGTCCCTGAGCCACTGGAGGATGTGACAGAGGTGTTTCAGTGCTAGGCACTCCTCCATCCCTTCTTCTCAGCACTATGTTGCCTTTTGTGTCGTCCCAGTGGTCATCACCATCTGAAAAGAGAAGCTTCTCTAGCCAGAAGTGAGAATAGCATTAATATGTGGACATGAACATTTAGTGTAGTGACCCCAGGGCAGCTTGGTGGGAATAATATATACATTTAGCCAGCCATGAGCAGGCTTATACCCCCAAGGCTCATGACCTCACCTACCATAGACTTTTACTTAGGTTTTTCAGTACCGGGTATGTATTCCCGCCCGTAGAGAGGGCCTTCAGTCCAATTATGAAGCAGTTGGTTACCCCAAGAGTAGACACGCCACTATTGCACCCGTTCAGTCATTGGGCCTGTCTGGCCAAGCTTGAATATTCAGCATCCACTGTTTTCACTGTTGATGGCTTCTGTCTCCCATACGCTGCGTGCAGTGCAGCTTTTTCCAGCTTTCAGTTGGCTGGTCTACAGGGAGAAGGTTTTCTGCTCAGCACCAGCTTGCTTTCTCAGTGTCCTTGCCTCTCAGGCATGAGATGTCTTCAGCAATAGGGTCTTACTATCTATTTCTCTAGGGAAACCAAGGGCTTTGGCAAAAGCCTTAATGTTTTGGAGGCTACCGGGACCTCCTTGACCAACATCTCACTGGATGGAGTTCCATCCCAGGTACTGAAAATTTTCTAGTAACAGTCTACATCTTCTAGACATGACCTTAATCAAAAAGTAGTTTTACATATGTCTTATTGATAATATCTTGAGTTTAGATTGTCCCTCCCCTGCCCTTTTTGTATGCATTCTCTTCCCATGGCCTCGCTTAGGCCATTCCCTCCCTGTACTCAGTTCTTCTACTTACATATGTGTATTACCATACACTTAAGTCCTTCCCTTTCTTCCCTCCCTTATAGCCTTTTACCCGCTTACTGGTTTCTGGTACCTATTTTTGGTTCCAGTTCATACACAAGACTATACATTGGTAGCTAGGATCCACATATGAGAGAGAACATGTGACGTTTGGCTTTCTGAGCCTGGGTTACCTCACTAAGTATAATCCTTTCCAGATCCATCCATTTCCTGCAAATTTCATAATTTCATTTTTCTTTACTGCTGAATAGAACTCCATTGTGTAAATGTACCACAACTTTATTATCCACTCATCTGTGGATTGGACATCTAGGCTGCTTCCATTTCTTAGCTATTGTGAATAGAGCAGCAATAAACATGGTTTTGCAAGTATCTCTAAGGAAGTGAGAAGAGTCCTCTGGATATATGCCTAGGAGTGCTATAGCTGGATCATATGGTAAATCTATTTCTAGCTGTCTCAAGAACCTCCACACTGATTTCCACAGTGGCTGGACCAGCTTACATTCCCACCAGCAGTGTAGAAGTGTTCCTGTTTTTCCGCATCCACGCCAACACTTATTGTCATTTGTTTTCTTGATGGCAGCCATTCTGACAGGAGTGATATGGAATCTCAAAGTGGTTTTAATTTGCATTTCCCTGATGGCTAAGGATGTAGAACATTTTTTTAGATGTTTATATGCCATCTGTATTTCATCTTCCGTGAATTCTCTATTTAGTTCCGTAGCCCATTTTTAACTGGGTTCTTTGAATTCTTGTTATTCTGTTTTTTGAGTTCTTTGTATATTCTGGATATTAATCCTCTGTCAGATGAATAACTGGCAAAGATTTTCTCCCATTCTGTAGGTTGTCTTTTTGCTCTATTCACAGTGTCCTTTGCTGTACAAAAGCTTTGTAATTTTATAAGGTCCCAGTGGTTGATTAGTGCTTTTATTCTCTGAGCAATTGGAGTTATATTCAGAAAGTCCTTGCCTATTCCAATATGTTGAAGAGTTTCCCCTACTTTTTCCTCTAGCATTTTCAGAGTTTCAGGTCTGATATTAAGGTCCCTGATCCATTTGGACTTGATTCTTGTGCAAGGAGAGAGACAAGGATCTATGTTTATCCTTTTACAAACAGATGTCCAATTTTCCCAGCACCACTTGTTAAAGAGGCTATCTTTTCTCCAATGAGTATTTTTGGCGTTTTTGTCAAAAATCAGGTAGCTGTAGCTGTCTGGATTAATATTTGGGTCTTCTATTCTGTTCCATTGATCTACCTGTCTGTCCTTGTGCCAGTACCATGCTGTTTTTGTTACTATGGCTTTGTAGTATAACTTAAAATCGGGTATGGTTATACCACCTGCCTGATTTTTGTTATGCAAAATTGTTTTGGCTATTCGAGGTTTTTTGTGTTTCCAGATGAATTTTAGTATTGTTTTTTCTATTTCTGTGAAGAATGCTATTGGGATTTTAATGGGGATTGCATTAAATGTGTAGATTGCTTTTGGTAAGATTGACATTTTCACTATATTGATTCTTCCAATCCAGGAGCATGGAATGTCTTTCCATTTCCTTGTGTCTTCTGCAATTTGTCGCTCGAGTTTTTATAGTTCTCATTGTAGAGATCCTTCACTTCCTTGGTTAAGTTTATTCCAAGGTATTTTATTTTTTTGAGGCAATTGTGAATGGAAGAGATTCCCTGATTTCATCCTCTGCATGTTTGTTGTTAGTGTATAGAAAAGCTACTGATTTCTGTGTGTTTATTTTGTATCCTGCTACATTGCTAAAAGTGTTTATCAGCTCTAATAATTTGCTGGTAGAGTCCTTAGGATCTGTTATGTATAGAATCATATCATCTGCAAATAATGATAATTTGACCTCTTCCTTTCCGATTTGTATCCCCTTTATGAGTGCCTCTTGCCTTATTGCTATGGCTAAGACTTCCAATACTATATTAAATAATAGTGGAGAAAGTGGACACCCTTGTCTTGTTCCTGAATTTAGAGGAAAAGCTTCAAGTTTTTCCCCATTAAGTATTATGTTGGCTGTAGGTTTGTCATAAATAGCTTTTATTATGTTGAGATATGTACCTTCTATTCCAAGTTTCTGTAGTACTTTCACCATGAAGGGGTGTTGGATTTTGTCAAATGCCTTTTCTGCATCTATTGAGATGACCATGTGATTTTTGTCCTTCAGACCATTTATATGGTGTATTACATTTATGGATTTGCGTATGTTGAACCATCCCTGCATCTCTGGGATAAAGCCTACTTGGTCAGGGTGAATAATCTTTCTGATATATTCTTGTATTCTGTTTGCCAGTATTTTGTTGAGAATTTTTGCATCTATGTTCATGAGGGAGATTGGTCTATAGTTTTCTTTTTTGATCTGTCTTTGTCCGTTTGGGTATCAGGGTGATGCTGGCTTCATAGAAGGATTTTGGTAGAATTCCTTCCTCTTCTATTTTATGGAAAAGTTTGAGAAGCATTGGTGTTAGATCTTCCAGGAATGTCTGGTAAAATTCAGTAGTGAATCCATCTGGGCCTGGGCTTTTTTTAATTGGGAGACTTTTTATGACTGCTTGGATCTCTGTGGTTGTTATAGGTCTATTTAAGTGGTTTATCTCATCTTGATTTAATTTTGGTAGGTCATATAAATCAAGAAAATCATCCATTTCTTTCAGGTTTTCAAACTTAGAGGCATATATATTCTTAAAGTATGTCCGTATGATTTTCTGAATTTCTTTGGTATCTGTTGTGATGTTGCCTTTTTCATCTCTAATTTTATCAATTTTTGTCTCTTCTCTCTTTCTTTTGGTCAGATTTGCTAAGGGTTTGTCAATCTTGTTAATCCTTTCAAAGAACCAACTCTTTGTTTCATTGATTTTTTTGATTGTTTTTTTGGTTTCCATTTCATTAATTTCTGCCCTAACCTTTATTATTTCTTCCCGTCTACTGATTTTTGGTTTGCCTTGTTCTTCTCTTTCCAAGGCCTTAAGGTGAAGCATTAAATTGTTTAGTTGTGAACTCTCTAGTTTCTTAATATAGGCACTTAGAGCTATAAATTTCCCTCGTAGGACTGCCTTCATTGTGTCCCACAGGTTTTGGTATGTTGTATTCTCATCATCATTTGATTCTATGAATTTCTTGATTTCCTTCTTAATTTCTTCAATGACCCATGCGTCATTCAATAATGTACTGTTTAGTCTCCATGAATTTCTGTATGCTCTGTAGTTTTTCTTGTTGTTGATTTGCAGTTTAATCCCATTGTGGTCAGATAGCATACAAGGGATTATTTCAATTTTCCTGTATTTGTTGAGATTTGATTTGTGTCCTATCATATGGTCTATTTTAGGGAATGACCCATGTGCCGCTGAGAAGAATGTATATTCTGCAGTATTTGGATGGAATATTCTGTATATATCTGTTAGGTCCATTTGTTCCAGATATCATTTAATGCAGTTGTTTCTCTGTTTATTTTTGTTGGGTAGATCTGTCAAGTGATGAGAGCGGGGTATTGAAGTCACCCACTACTATTGTGTTAGGTGTTATTTCTGACCTTAAGTCTGATAGTGTTTGTTTGATGTAATTGGGGCCCCGTGTTGGGAGCATAAATGTTTAGGATTGTGATATCCTCCTGTTGGAGTGTTCCTTTAATCAGTATAAAGTGACCTGCTTTATCTCTCCTCACTAATGTTGGTTTGAAGTCTATCCTGTCAGAAATTAGAATGGCAACCCCTGCTTGTTTTCTGGGTCCATTTGCTTGATATATCTTTTTCCAGCCTTTCACCCTAAGAATGTTTCTATCTTTTATTCGGATGTGAGTTTCCTGAAGGCAACAGATGGTAGGATCCTGCTTTTTAATCCAGTCTGCAAGTCTATGTCTTTTGATTGGGGCATTGAGGCCATTGATATTAAGAGTTATTATTGAAAGATATGTATTTGATCTGTCCATTTTTCTTGTTTTGTAGTTCTTCCTGGTTTTCTTTTTACTCACTTGTTCTAACTGTTGAATATGATTTCTTTTTTCCTATTTCCTGCTGTGTGTGTTTTGCTTTTTCTTCAGCATGAATGATTCCTGCAAGTATTTTCTGTAGAGCTGGCTTAGTTGTCATAAATTCCTTTAGCCTGTCTTTGTTGTGGAATGTCCTTATTTCTCCATCAATTTGGATAGAAAGCTTTGCAGGATAAAGTAATCTTGGTTGACAGTTTTTATCTTTCATAACTTGGAATACATCACTCCAGGCCCTCCTGGCTTTTAGGGTTTGTGTTGAGTAATCTGCTGTGACCCTGATGGGTTTCCCCTTAAATGTCATTTGCTTTTTCTCTCTAACTGCTTTCAGTATACTTTCTTTGGTTTGTGTATTTAGTAGTTTAATTATAACATGGCGAGAAGAGGTTCTTTCTAGGTTTTGTCTGTTTGGTGTTCTAAATGCTTCTTGTATCTGCATTGGCATTTCTTTCCCAATTTGGGGAAAATTTTCTTCTATGATTTTATGGAAAACACCTACTAAGCCTCTGGATTGAAATTCTTCCCCTTCTGCTATACCTTGAATTCTTATGTTTGATCTTTTCATAGTGTCCCTCATGTCTTGGAGTTCCCATTCGTACCTTTCTATTAGCTTGTCTTTCTCTTTGTTAGACTGTGATAGATCTGCCACCTCGTCTTCTAGCTTGGATATTCTGTCCTCTCCTTCATCCATTCTACTAGTGAGACTTTCCACAGAGTTTTTTATTTCACTGACTGTGTTCTTCAATGTTAAGATTTCAGCCTGGTTTTTCTTCAGTAGTTCTATTTCCTTGTTCATGTCCTCTAATGACCTTTTTTATTTCATTAAACTGTTTCTCTGTAATCTCCTTCAACAGTTTGTTTTCTTCTCTAATTCCTTTGTTTTCTTCTCGGATTGCTTTCATTTCTTCTTTCATTTCTTTGAGCATAGATATCATCATTCCCTTGAAATCTTTGTCAGAATTTCATCTAAAACAGTCTCATTGTTGGACCTATCTGATGGATTTGCAATTTTTGGTGGAATTGCATTGTCTTGATTCTTTGTGTTTCTTGTATTATAATGTAGTGACTTTTGCATCCTGGATTGCTTTGATGCTTAGGTTTCCTATTTATCTTCAGTGTTCTTAGGTGTTGTGATCCACCTTTATATTATTTTAGGATATGGGTTTAAGGTGTCAAGTGTAGCACTTGTACTTAAGTAAAAGTACTCCTAGCTGTTGAGTTTGCTTGTTAAGCAATTATTGTAGTAGACTGGTGGAACAATTTCGATGCAAGTTCTAAACTTCACCAGAGCAAAATACACATTCAATTGACATGAACACAGAGTATACAAGTGTGAGAATTGAGACAACCAGTCCTATAGGGTTAAAATCCCTAAGGGCATGTGATGGTCCACTCCCTTAGTCCTGTCAGCTTGGGAATCAGACCCTGTCCTCAATAATAACTGAAGCAAAAGATAAAGGCCCTTTAAATCTATAAGTAGTACAGATAGCAATATTCAACCCCTCACATTCAGCTTATTTGAAAATGGTAAAGCCACCCACAAATATGTAATACATACCCTGCCTTGACCTGGAAAGAGTGGTTAGCACTTCCAATGCAGGCCTTTGTTATCTTTTGGTGTGGCTTTTAAACTCACCCAATGCTGGGTGCCCACCTCGTTACCTGGGCTGTGGAGCTTGGGTCAGGTCAGCTGGGGCAACTCATGGTGTTGGCGATGTGGTTCAAATTTGCCACTGGTTGTTGTTCGATTCTACCAATTCCCTGGGAGCTGATGAATGGGGACGGGCGATTAAAAATTCAGGAAGCCTGCAGCAACTCACAAAGTGTGTGTCTCTTTCACTAGCTCCTGCACTTAGATTTTTCTTTGATTTCTGGGCTCTGTGAGGACACTGATGAGGTTGAAAAGTCCCTTTTTTTGTTTGTTTGTTATGGAGGAAGGGATATTATTTATTGAAGCGGGGCGTTCCATAACGGCAGAAGTGGCGGCCTGCTCTCACAAGGCCAGGCGTTTGCAGCGGGAAGCTCAGCGGGGCTTAGCTGACCTGGTTGGAGGTTGGAGTCTTGGTGCCGATCCGTTGGGGAACTGGCTGAGTGAAGTGAAGTTGCTGGGGTGCTCTTGGGGTGGAGCTGCCCACCTCGTTACCTGGGCTGTGGAGCTTGGGTCAGGTCAGCTGGGGCGGTGTTGGCGATGCCGCTGGGGAGCCCACGGATGGGGAGCCCGCGGCTGGGGAGCCCTGCGGCTGGGGAGCCCTGCGGCTGCCGAGTCCGGCTGGCTGAGGAAGTGAAGTTGCTGGGGTGCTCTTGGGGGAGCGAGCTGCCGGGGGCCGCTCTCTCCACAGTGGGTTCCTGGCTGTCTTTTGCTTTTCCGCTTTTTCCCGGAGAAAATATTCTGCTCTCTTCCTCAGATGAGTGTAGTTTTTCTTGATTCTCTGCCTGATCCGGTTTGGCGTGACTCCTATGCCGCCATCTTACCCGGAACTCCTCCAGCCCTAATTTTTAAAAATATTTATTTATTTATTGAAAATTCCCTTAATTTTTATTTTTGTAAGTTTTATTTATTTGAGAGAGACAGAGAGAATGGGTGCACTAGGGCCTCCAGCCACTGCAAACAAACTCCAGACCCATGTGCCACCTTGTGCATCTGACTTATGAGGGTCCTGGGGAATTGAACCAAGGTCCTTTGGCTTTACAGGCAAACGGCTTAACCTCTAAACCATCCCTCCAGCCCGAACATTCTTTTATAAACACCCAGTCCCTTTATGCAATAACCTGCTAGCCCTTCACTGGGAGAGAATCTGATTTTTAAAACTGGGGATACATTGCATTCATATAATGAAACCATTACTTCCTCCAAAGATTCAAAAAGATTAAAACTGCAAAATGCACCTATGTACCACAAAAAAATCACTTGTTTATGAATATGCAAGCAATATAATTTATTCTGAATTTAGCAATAGTTTATACAGTAAAGTCACATTTTCTCCAAGGCAACCACTCACGCCAGAGACACCAGAGCACGTTGTGGTTTTTCATTATTATCTGTGGGTGATGAGTTCAGCAAGCTGGATGTCTAATCATTCACTTTAATTGTGTTCTCAAGGAGTGAGATGACCATCAGGACCCCCATCAATTGGGTCAGCAATAGCAAAGGAGTGAAAAATGGCCATACATCTCACAAAGCCACGGTGAAGCAAATTCCTGCTGCAATAAAAGTAGCTGTGGTGATGGGCACCAGCACTGGAAACTTGACTTCACCCTCTTCAGTGCCCGGTGCCACTTCAGATAGACCATGCAGGAAAACACAACAGACAGACTCACAAGCAACGAGGCACTGACAAAGAGACACCAACTATTAGTGTGAAAATTTTAAGGTTTTATTTTTAGTTTTATTTTTTTGAGGTAGGGTTTCACTGTAGCCCAATCTGACCTGGAATTCACTATGTAGTTTCAGGGTGGCCTCGAACTCATGGTGATCCTCTTACCTCTGCTCCTGAGTGCTGGGATTAAAGGCATGTGCCAGCACGCCCAGCTCTTTTGTTATCATTAAATTATTATATTTATTGTGGGAAGTACAGAGCCAAGGAAAGACACCCTCATGGCTAGAGATCTCATTTGGAAGGCCTGGGGAACAAAAGTATGGAAAGAAAAGAGAGAAAAGAAAGCTCAGTGAGCTCCTGCCATGTGGGGAGCTGGAGGGTTAAAGAACCCATGTGGAGAGTAAGAGCTTGGGGGCCCTCTCCCCAGCTCAACCTGGCTAGGCCTGGGCCAAGCCAGCCCAGACCCAGCAGAGGGAAAAATTCAGCCATAGCTGGAAGTTCTCAAGTGGTCAGGGAGCCTAACCTCTCTTTGCTAAGGTATTTATAACTTTATAGCAGTGGGCTATCTTCTGGCTCAGGTGTACCAGAGGGACTGTCTCAGGAAGAGGCTAGCCCTGACACCAGGTTCCGGGGGCTATTCTTGACTCACCACAATGTTTAAATCCTATGAAAGTATTCCCTCCCAGGATGGGTCCTGACTGTGGAAAAACAGGTGTAGGGAACTAGGCAAGAGATAAGAAGTCAGATCATCTTTGATTTCTAGCAAGTGCAGACTTTCCTGCCTTTTTTACTTTCAGGAGTCCAGTCACCTAACTGCACTCCCTCTCATACCCCCTTCTCATGAGAAGAAAGGGGACAATGATGTCAGACCTTGAACAACTTCTGGCTGAACAGGGTGTAGAAATATGGCAATTAGAGTGTCTCTAAGAGAGGGGACTAATCTGAAGGACCCCAAAGTGTATTGATGGGGTGCAGGAAGGTCGTCTTGGAAGAAAATTTGGGTAGAAAGACTAAAAGTAAGGATTTAATAAGAAGTGGACACATAGAAACTGGTCACCTTTAGGGATTTTTTTTTTCTTGTGGACTTCCAGGCATTGGGGAGCATTCAAGGGAACCCAGGTAGGCGGAGTTAGATGATCTCAAGACCATCTGAGCATGAGCTGGCTGAGATTTTCTTCCAGAACTGTTCATCGAATGGCACAGTAGTGTCTGACATGGCCTGAATCTGTTTCTGTATGGCTTATAAAAAAGACGAGATATTAGCAGTTATCAGGAATATATATACAACGTTTAATCTTGATAATGATGAATATATCCTATTTTGTATAATACCCTCTCGGAGTGTACCTTTTTTAAATTTGTCCTGGTGGCATCCAGGGCCAAAGGTTGGTATGATAAAGCCACTGGGTGCCAGTAGGTGCTGTGCAATATATTTTTGGTCTCAGGAGTTAATGATGTTCTGACACAAGTTAGAAGGGACTCACCATTGTTTTTGGTATAAGGAAGTCTTTTGAACTACATGACCCTTGGTCAGAGTCATCCATATATAGTTTAGATTTGAAAATAACTATTTTGGCATCTATGGTTGTTTTTCCTTATTGTAGAATTAGAACTATCAGAGAGGGGGACAACATGTCTGAAAGCCTTGTTTGTTTTCTCTTTTGGAAAGCTCTTATTGTGCTTTTTAATGGGTCATTTATATAATATTTGAGGTAAACCTTTATCTTTGGTTATACATTTTTCTCAGAGTGTTAAGACCAAGCAGCTAGTTAAAATTGACTCAAGGATTAATTTTGGAGGTTACAAATGGCTCTCCAAAGGAGACTCTCTGGAACCAGGAGCAGTCCTTATAGCTTCTCAAGTACTGGTGGTGTCTGCTAGGATGAGTCAGGGCCGTGCTGGCCAAGTTGTTTTCCCTTCTTTGGGAAGCCAGGAGGACTGATTGCTCCTCAGTTGTGACTCTCCCGTATTAGATGGTACCCTTCTTTGTTTCGGGGTCTCCCGTATCCTCCCTGATTAAGAAGACGGGTGACTTACCAGGCGTCCTGTGCAGAAGTGTCCCATCATCTCCAGTGGCCTCATGACCTGGGAGCAGGTGCCAAAATATTGGCCTTTTTAGCTTCAATGAATCCAATTGGCTTTGGTGTCTATATAGGTTATTAGAACACTCAGAAAGGAAGTTATACCAACATTGAAGGGTGTACGTATGCAGCACATTTGATTAGTAAAACATATCCAGTTAAAGAGTAACACAGATGCTCTAAGTTATCCTGTCTGACCTCTAAGTTTAGTTATTCTGTGACGGCATAAAGAAGCATAGAAGCAGGCATGTCTTATCCTTTAAATATCTAATAGCTATAAACACAGGGAGAACCTGTTACTATCCTGAAAACAATATACCTCAAATCCATTAATTTGACCTAAAAATTGTTAGCAAAAAGACAAGTAAGACAGTATAAAGACTTGACACCTGTGTTTGAGAACATCTTTGATCAGTCCAGATACCTGTGTGGGTATCAATTACCCAGGGAACATTGGAAACAGAACCACAGAGCTTGAAATTCTCTCTCTCAGATGAGGACCATGGTTTGAGCATGAGGCTGTGCCCTAAAGCAGGGCATATGTCTTAAGAGTTAAATTTGTCAACATCTGTGGAGTTTTCCCAGCCTTTCGTCATCTTCACTGTCTAGCTGGGCCTTGGAAGGGAGCATGTAAAGCCACCAGAGCTGTTCCCTTGCCCATAGATCATTCATCCTGGGTACTGCCCCTCAAACCTATTCTCTTTACAAAACAGCAAAGAAACAAATACTCCCTTTTTCCTTGACTTCACCCTCACTCCAAAGATTGGTGCATTTTATAATTAACTCTGTGTGAGTTGTTTGTAGTAACCAATAAATATCTTTGGTTCTCTAGCATTCTAGAAATACAATAGGATGGTATTTTTTTTAGTATTAATCTGGGTGAGATTGTGCGACTAGTTCTGGTTCTTGTATTGTGAGCAAAAATGACTCATGTTACTTCCTAGTTAGGAAATTTGTTTGCAAATATAAATCCTTCCAGCAATCCCCTTTCCTCTGGTATGGGAACCAGCAACATTTGCTCTATTGGCCTGGGTCCCTTAGTGACCCTGATGAGTATCATGTGTGACTCGTGATGAATATGGAGCATGAGCAAAATAATATAGCTTTTGTAGTTTTTTTTTTAATATTTATTTGCAAGGAGAGAAAATGGGCATGCCAGTGCTTCTAGCCACTGCAAACGAACTTCAGATGCCTGCGCCTCTTTGTGCATCTGGCTTTATGTAGGGAATGAACCCTGGCAACTAGGCTTTGCTGGCAAGTGCCTTAACTGCTGAGCCATATCTCCAGCCTCAGTTTTTGTAGTTTTAATCCACTAAGTTATTGTGACTGCTGACTGTCATCTGTATCATGTATCATTATGAGTTGCTTTGCTGACAAGATTAACTAATGAGATTGTGTGGGCTGCCAGGCAAGTTTGAAAGCTGTGGGGCAGACCATCCAGTGGGCTTGCTGGAGCTCAGGTGGGATGGATGCTGGTCAATAGTGGAATTTCTTCTTACGAATGTCTCAGTTCTGTCTTGGGGCCTTCCAATTGATGGGTTCAGGCCCACACAGGTTATTGAAGATAACCTTACTTATTTCAGAACTAATTATAGATCTCATGACATCTACCTAGTTTCCAACAGCAACATTAATTAGTGTTTTATTGAATAACCGGGGATAGAGCTCAGCCAAACTGACATGTACAATGGACCATCACGCTACATTATTACATCATTCGGTTGCCTAATTACACAAACGTAGTAAAAAATCAGCAATTAATCACTAACCTTAGACACTTTAAATAGTCCATCTCATGCATTTTTTCTTTTTTAAAAATATTTTATTTATTTTTTGGAGAGAGAGAGAGAGAAGATGCAGATAGAGAGAATGGGTGTGCCAGGGCCTCCAGCCTCTGCTAACAAACTCCAGACACATGTGCCCCCTTGAGCATCTGGCTTACATGGGTCCTGGGAAATCAAACCTGGGTCCTTAGGCTTTGCAGGCAAACACCTTAACTGCTAAACCATCTCTCTAGCCCCAGGTTTTTTTTTTTTTTTTGATAGCCCCAGGTTTTTTCTTTTTGAGGCAAGATCTCATTCTAGCCCAGGTTGACCTGGAACTCACTATGTAGTCCCAGGCTGGCCTCAAAGTAATGGACATCTTCCTACCTCAGCCTCCCAAGTGCTGGGATTAAAGGCAAGGGCCACCACACCTGGTAGCCTTTTAAAAAATATAAACAACTACAAAATAACTGGCTTAATGACAAAGCTCAAAATAAATAATTTCGTTTTCAACCCATTACTCACATGATAGTTTCTTGTCTTCCTTCAATTTTAAGTGAGTGCATATACAGGAGACAGACACAATTACACAACTTCCTCTGTAACTGATTTCTATCCAGATTGACTGATTTCTATCCAAATTGACCGATTCCCATCCAAATTGCAGAGTCAGGAGCAAAGCCAGGCTACTGTGTTATGATGCCCGGAGACACTCAATCCCTCCTTTGTCACTTCAAAAGCCACTTTCCTTTGTCAGGCCCCAGGACTGGGTCACTCTGTGTCTTGCAGATCTCTGTGAACTAATTCACACCAAGCATTTAGCCTACTATTTACAACTTTAGTATTTATTAAGTCAATCATTAGACTTTACATTTAAAACCATTCTCAAAATTTATAGCATCTGCTTCTGCTTAATTCAGGGTGTGTTCTATGCATGTTTCATTTCCTCAGAGAGGAAAATAGTGGATCAGGGCTGCAAGACTTCAAACTTCCTTTCCAATGATCTCTGTTTGTCATGATATCCTCTGTGCGTGCATGTGTGTCTGTGTGCACGTGTGTGCGTGCATGTGTGCGTGTGTATTTCCAGGCTCAGTTCTGCTATTTCACCTTTAAGAGTCCAGAGGTCTCCTATTACTATTCACTTGGTATTTGACACCTGGGGAGCAGATCCCATCATGTGTGTGCACAAGTACCTTACACGTATACCTCTGCAGTGTTGCTTTTCCTTCCTCCTCTACTTCCCGACTATTTAGAAAGAAGGAACAACCTGGCATGGTGGCACATGCCTGTAATCACAGCACTTGGGAGGCTAAGGCAGGAGGATTGCACTGTTTGAAATTAGCCTGGGCTTCACAATGAGTACCAGGACATCCAGGTCTGTAGAGTGAGACCCTGTCATAAAAACAAAACAAAGATAACTTTCCCTTTATTCAGTCGTTTGTTAGTGTCATATAGCAATGTCTTCTGAATTGGAAAGTTCCATCCTGGCGGGAGGCTCCCTAGGAAGTTGCAAATTGAAACACAGGTTCATCACAGCTCAGAAGGAAGTAAGTGGGCTGGAGAGATGGCTCAGTGTTTAAAAGGCATTTGCTTGCAAAGACTACCAGCTTGGGTTCAGTTCCCCGGCATCCACATAAAGCCAGATGCACAAACTGGTGCACGTGTCTGGATTTGGTTTGCAGTGGTAAGAGGTACTAGTGTACCCATCTCTCTCTCTCTCTCTTTCCATCTCTGTCTTTATGCAAATAAATAAAATATGCCATTTATTTACTTATTTGGTTTTGAAAGGTAGGGTCTCACTCTGGCTCAGGCTGACCTGGAATTCATTATGTAGTCTCAGGGTGGCCTGGAACTCATGGTGATCCTCCTAACTCTACCTCTAGAGTTCTGGGGTTAAAGGCGTGCGTCCTCATGCTCAGCTTAAAATATGTTATTTTTAAAAAAGAAGTAAAACAAGGCTTAGGATGCAAACAGCTCACAAGTCTCAGGAAGTTCCTGAAATTCAAGTTTTCAAGATTGTCATGGCCTCTCTGCAAGGTTCTCAGGAATAAGAGGAGTGAGGAAGCGACTGATCAGCAGAGCTGCCTGCAAGTCCTGCACGGAGGCCATGAGTGAGCTCCAGAAAAGCAGCTTCAAGGTCACTGCTACTGGGGGGGGGGGGGGAAGGTGCCTCCCTGCCTCCTAAGTGACCCTTCACCCCTACTCCTGTAACTCCTGTAAACAGATGTTTGTTCCTCTCTCCCCAGGAAACGTCAACACAACCGAAGATAGGGAACAAACACAGAGGGCCAGGGAGATGGCTCAGTGGATAAGAACTTGGGGTACAAGCCTGACGACTGGAGTTCAGCATCTCAGCACTCACATCAATGCCAAGTGGGGATGGTGGCACACCTTCAAATCCTATGCTTAAGAGGGAGAGATCCCCAGCCGGCTCGCCAGACTAGCTGAATTAGGGAGCCCTTGGTTCAAGTCAGAGGCCTCCACCTTAGCAAATAAAGTGACAGCAATCAAGAAAGACACTTGAAATCAACCTCTGGCCTCCACATGCCCCCACACACATGCATATGTGCACAAATGCACACCACATACAGATAACATGCAGAGAAGAAAAAAAAATTCTACAACCCAGTCGAGTTACCTCAGTTGAGTTTATTTATCAATACATAAGAAAGTGAGGAAGATAAGAAAGCATCCCAGCCCCTACAAAGTTTAGAGTCATTGTTCAGAATCCGTCACTTCCCCAGGCACCCCTGAGGAGCAGAAATGCTAACTCAGCAAGGACTCTAGCTGTCCTGATGGCCCAGTAACTGGCTAACTGCTCTATGGCAGCACCAGAGAGACAGTGCTGGTTCTGGCTGCCTGGAACTTACTGCCTTTCATATTCTGATTGTGATGGGTTAGGACAGGCATTCCTGGGTATATCTTTTTTTCCTCTAGCCGCCCCTAATGAGTCACTGGGAGTCTAGTACTGAACCATGGGGTGACCACCTGTGACCAGCACGGGGAGCTCACGTGACAGAAGTGTGACACGGAAGACACGGTATGCTACCCATGAGCTCTGCCTGGTATAACAGAGAAACAGCTTTGCTTCTCAGTGATACTTTATCCCACACAGGATTTTCAAAGTGCTCTAACAACACAACTTTTTTGAAACTTGGGTGCCACCTTTCTTGTATTACATATCTGGTTGTGGATACTGCCTTTTATTCCTAAAGAAATGCACAATCTCCGCTGTTAGTGAATGGACGTGAAATTGGTGATGACGTTCTTACTCACATCAGTGTTATTCAGCCATATATTCTAAGTTGTCTTTTACAAATCTTCATTCGTTTTGGAAAGGCATACAGGATTTCAACATTTTTTAACCCTGGAATTTGAGGTCATACTTCCAAAGTCTGTTATTAACCTACATAAGAACACTTCAGATTAGAAATGAGGTTTGCCTGCATGCGTGTTTTACAGAGTGCTCAAAATGTCTCAACTGTTCCTCAGAATTTTCCACGCATGGGAAATGTAAAGTCCATAGGAGGATGAAATCACCAGTAATCTGCACCTTGCTAGGATTTAGTTGGGCCCTTGCACATGATTTTTATAAACCTATTAGCTCATTTTAAAAAAACAATGTGAAATTATAGGACCTAGAAACTGCTGATCAAACTAAATTATTACTAAGAGATTCAGAAAGTCAAGTTTATTAAGCTTTTGTTGAAATCTCAAATGATAGCTTTAAAAAGTATGCCTCTTTAGATTTCTTCTCTTGGCCAGGGGACACTCATCTTAAACACATGCAATGAACAATCCTTCAGATGTAAGTCTTTGCCTCAAATCCAATTTATTTAGTAAATCAACAGTTCTCTGTGGGTCTTGTGGAAGGCACTCTACTAAGCATTTTGGATTGTTTGAATTGAGTACCTCCTTAGCTTCTGCGTGGCCAAATGAGAAGTAGGTTGTGTGTAGGAAAGAATTGGTTTAGATACCTTTCAAGGTAAGTTGTAAAGTCAGATTTAAAGTAAGTTTTGGGGAGCTAGGAGTGTAGTTCAGTGGCAAAGTATTTGCTTAGTATAAAGGTTTTCTTGGGTTTGATCCCCAGCATTGCAAACAAAACAGGACCTCCTCCCCCCTCCAAAAATGGGTTTGCTGAGAAGACATAGGGACATTTGATTATGATTTAAGTGTAGACATAAGAGAGGGTGATGGGTAAATATTAAAGACAGACAGTTGAACTCTGTTGCTGGACCAGAGTATACTACATCCTCACTACAACCATTTCTTTTTTTTTCTTTTCTTTTGGTTTTTTGAGGTAGGGTCTCACTCTAGCTCAGGCTGACCTGGAATTCAGTCTGTATTTGTAGTCTCAGGGTGGCCTCCAACTCACAGCAATCCTCCTACCTCTGCCTCCCAAGTGCTGGAATTAAAGGCATGCACCACCATGCCTGGATTTACAACCATTTCATCACTGAACAATTGACACATATTGGGAAAACTATTTTTTTTTAAGTAAGAGATAGGAACAGCATTACAAAGATGTCTCTTGGGGAAAACAGACAAAACAATGGGCTAATACTCTCGTGGCTTTGCTGCATTTCCCCTGCTTGTCACTTCCAATAATATGAAGTTTATTTTTGAGATCAAGCTGAGGAGAAAAAGGAATGTCACAAGAAACCTCGAAAGATGACAAAGTCATATGGTGGCACACATCTTTAATCCCAGCACTCAGGAGGCAGAGGCAGGAGGATCGCCATGAGTTCGAGGCCACCCTGAGTCTACATAGTTAAATCCAGGCCAGCCTGGGCCAGAGTGAGACCCTACCTCAAAAGAAAAATAACAAAAAAAAAAAAAAATCAAGAAAAAAGATGACAAACCATAGAGTATTAGCTTCTGGGAAAAACAAAACTGAGCATTTGGCTGTATGAAATGCTTGATAATTTTAATGCTTTCCCCAAATTGAGTGCCTTATCATACTGATTTAGGGATCTGAAGCTAATGATATGGAAATGCCCAGGCACAACTTTAACCCATGTACATAAGGGTGCATTAAAATTAAACATATCCTTTGTACCAGAGTTAGGAGGTTAGTAGTTGCAAACAGCAAAAGAAAATGCACAATAACCTATTGAATCTCACATTTCTCTTTTCTTTACTGTTTTTATGATTTTCTTTGAGAAAGCATCTTATATAACACAGGCTGGCCTGAAACTCATGATGTAACCCAAGATGGCCTTAAGCTCTGGATCCTCTTGCCTCTGTCCTACTAGTGCTGGGATTAAAGGTTTGAACCACCACACCCAGCCAAATCTCACATTTCTTTGTTGTGAGATTGCCAAAAGAAGTCTAAGTGATGAGTGAACTTTTAGAACCCTGTAAGTACAAGGCTCGTAATAGTTCAAAAGAACAAGAAAATTGTTTTTATATATTTAAGAAACTTCATTAGAATACCTAACTAGTCACCATAAAAGCAATATTTTTATCATTTATCCAAAGATGGGAATTGTCTCAAATTTAAAAAGTAGGTTCTTCCAGGTATGGTGTTGCACACCTTTAATCCCAGCACTTGGGAAGCAAAGGTAGGAGGGCTGCCATGAGTTCTTGGCCACCCTGAGACTACATAGTGAATTCCAGGTCAGCCTGGGCTCGAGTGAGACCCTACCTTGTAAAAAGAAAAAAAAATGAAAAAAAAAGTAGGTTCTGAACTGGGATTGACTTCAGGGATATTGAGATGCCTCCATCAATTTAAGTCAGAAAGGGAAGAAATGATAAGTAGCTATTTGGTTAACAACATGTAACAGGACAAAGAAAGATGCTAATTGATAGATAGCCAATTGGGAAATGTTGAATATGAGTTAATTTAGCCAATTCACTTTAGGTTACAAAATAGAAATTGTATTAATATTTTTCTTCAAAAGGCTTGTGACAAAGTACACCAGTTCATTGGGAATATGTATGGGCACAAAAGACAGAATTAAATATCCACCCACAATACATGGAGCTGTCTATAAGGGACTGAATTTGAGTAACTGTAGCAGAGTCTCATATAGGAACTGGCTGTTCTATGGAGTGAAGACAGCTTTTTACATTCCTTACATGCTAAAGATAATGGAATGAAGTTTGGACAGATAAATGCACACAAATGGTCATACATATGGAAAAAAAGAAGTGCCAATTTTGGGATAGAAGTCTTGAGTCAGATGGGACCCTGAATCTGATCCTATCAAGAAATTATTATAGTCCTTTTATTTTTTCCCTGGAATTTAGTTCCCTAAAACGTTTGTAGAGATAAATAGAAATCTCAGAATGTATCCACGTCACTTGAGAACAGCCACAAGCTGGTGGGGAATGAGCAGAATTCTGTCAGCCCCAGGCTCAATGAGGCACTTTTAACATACCAGTAACTGCATTAATAAAACACATTTTCAAAGGGTAAGATCAATCAAAATGTGATCCAACCCATTGTCTAAGAACCATGTCAGACATGAGACAAACCACAGCAGATTTGGGGGAAAGCAGTGCCCGCAGCTACTCAAATGCAGACACTTCCACATATTCCTTTCATTTCTCTTGCTGAGCCTGCTTCAGCTTTTTAGACATTCATTTTCATTTTGTGTTGCATAAGATCTTGGATGGCTATGAAGCACTTTTTTACAGAGCTCCTTAAAGACAGTTGGGACATTTCCAGTGTGCCTCATTTCTGTCATTTTCAGGTACTACGGTGTTTACAGAACATAGATAGCATCTCAGAGTGTTTGCTTCCTTTCCTATGGTCTGATAAACTGTGATTCAATTATTTGATATAGCAGTGGCCAGTGACGACGCAGTGGCAGCCAACAGCATGTGTATTTGAGAGTGCATATCAGTGATGTGGTGTGGGTGTGATATGAGGTATGTGTCTAGGGAAAAGAGCAGGCTGCATAAAACTGGAGATTCATGTTTTCAACCCATCAGCCCATCTGAAGACTATACCGGACTCCAACATAAGCCAATGTGCCCCAAATGGTAAATCACTTTTTTTTTTTTTTTTAAAGAAAATGTTATTTTATTTTATTTTATTTTTTGGTTTTTCGAGGGAGGTTCTCATTCTGGCCAAGGCTGACCTGGAATTAACTATGTAGTCTCAGGGTGGCCTTGAACTCACGACGATCCTCCTACCTCTGCCTCCCAAGTGCTGGGATTAAAGGCGTGTGCCACCACGCCCGGGTGGTAAATCACTTTTTAAAATGGATGCTTGAGAATCCACAAGACACTAGGTTAGTATTAGTGAATGAGAAATCCAAAATATAGTTTCAAATTGTGTTTGTTTTTCCCTCCCTTAACCTATAGCCCCTGGAATGTTTTTGGAGAAAAAAAAAAATGGAAGTTGGTAGTCACCCCCCTCATAATTTCTGGCATGGGAATCCCAAGATTATAAGAAGCCTCAAAGTGATTTTGTTTTGTGGGTTTTTTTTTTTTTCTTGAGAACTACTTCCTACGCTCAGTGGAGTGGGAGAAATGGAAATTAGTCATCTATTTCACAGAGAGTCTGAGAGAGGGGAAAGCCATGTCTACAGGGTGTGGCTAGGAATGCGAGCGGAAAAGAAAATTCTGCAGACTGAAATGCTCACTAAGGGGACAGCAACCTGCTCAGGTCAGTGAGGTCAATGACTTTGCTGGGGTGGCTGCTGCCCTGACCACCCTGGTTAGTGGGTTGCCGGGTCAAACAGAGCTCTGCCACTGCTGGGGCGTGGCTCAAGACCCATGATGCTGTGCCCAGGGCTGCCATGTTACTGGGCTCAGAAGGGAGCGGCAATGCTGGTCAGACAATGTGACAGGGAAAGGACACATTTCATCAAGCCTACACTTGTCTTATGACTGTGCATGTCTGGGAGACAACTTGGAGCCAAAAAGGAAGCAACCTTTTGACATCTCCCGACATGCCCTTCAAACCAAGGCAGGTTACTTTGTTTGTCCAAGGCTGAACTTGACAGTTTATCTGTCTCCACCTCGACTCTTTGGCTTTCCTTTACTTAGCCATCATCACCAAAGCCACTTTTACTTGGGTGCTCGGCAGGATGGTACCCGACTCCAACCAGGCCTGGGTATGCGGTAAATATTCAGAGTCCCGTGGGTAGATCATCATGGGGGATCAGCTTCATTGAAAATCTCCCAGTCAGCCCCAGAAACATGGCACCTTTCAAATCAGCTCTCTCCACACTCTCGGGACTGACTGGCTGTCTATTTGGTGAGGAAACACTTGGAAACAGCAGGAAAGGAAGTAAGTTGCCCTCTAGATGACCAATAACATCCCCTGTGCACTAAGTGTAACCATGAGTCTAACCAAAATCAAGTCTCTAAGAAAGGAAAATAAGTAAAGGAGAGAGCTTGTCCTTGCTCTCAAAACACATGTGTGTGTTGATCCTAAAGGGTGTTCTGTGTAGCACAGTGTCTAGTTCAGTGTTATGACTTATGTCACGGTGACCAGACAATGTTACACCGAAAGAAACGTCCGCAATCCGGAGCTCCACTGGGTCCTGCTGCATTCTTGTCATCCGCATTTGCAAATGGAAGCTGTGGGTTTGTTTTCCCTTCTGGGTCTTGAGGAGTGTCAGGATACCACCGAGATTATTTCAAGAAAACGATTATGCAGTATAATGCTTAGCATTGATATAGGTTCTTTTGTTTTCAAAACAAGTTATAAATATCTCCTACCATGACAACATCCTTGCGAGGTAGGTGAGTGTCACTGTCTCTACATCAGCAATAGAAACCCCAGGGCAAAGAGGGAAGGGCTCTGCTCTGGCCATAGGGTGGGAAGTCACGCTGGGCATGAGCATCCTGGCCACTGCCTGCCCTGGGCTCTGGAGAGGCCACACCTCTCTCAGGTAGCAACAGTCTCCATTAATATGGGAGTATATATTATATATGTATATATATAAAACAACACACAATGACATTATACAACAATAATCCAATATTTTTGTTTCTTAATAAAATATGTTAAGCACAGTATTTAAATTGCATTTCTCTGAAAAGCATTTGGTATATTAAATAGCAGAAGGTATATTAAATAGCTCTATAAATGTTTGCTGGCATACTCTTAACAGCATAATAATTCTAAAGAAATTTAAATCCACCAACGCATAGAGACCTTTCTTTTATAATCTGTAAACTAAACAAAAATGAAAAAAAAAACTTGTTCTCAAAATGCAGATTTAATAGCTTGCTGGATATTAGCAGGTGGCTACTTCTCATTTTTTTTTTTTTTTGAGCTTGAGAAAACTATACATATTGCTGGCTGTGTTTGAACATAACCGATTCAGTAGGAGAAGAGACTGCACTTGAAAGGTGACAATTAAAGACCACTTTTTCCATTTTGTATCCATCCTGAGGAATCGATACATGTTCAAGAGATGTTATCATACTCAGAGCTCGTGAAGTGAATATGGGGAAACTATAGAACAACAGCATTTTGTGAGAAGAGAAAATAATGTCAAAGAAATCCTGTGAATCAGAAGATGATCAAGGAGATTAAAAAAAAAAGTGATTTTTAGAGTGTTGAAGGCTGGCATGAGGTGTGAGCTGTTCACGCTCAGCTGACTGGCTAGGTCTTGGAGACAGCTTCCAAGGGTAAACACTTGGTTTTAGCTGTCTCTTCTCCAAGGCAAAACCCTGGACCTCAGAAGTTCTCAGGAGAGTGGTGCTAAAGACCAGAACTCACCTCATGCTGGGCTTCTAAGAACAGACCAGGTGAGTCAGCAGAAAAGTTCTAGTTCCAGAAGGGAACGGGAAACAAGAATCAGTTCTTCAAATCTGTATGCAAATAGAAACTAACTTCTAAGCCAGAATGACATTCTCTGTCAGAGGTCACAAGTACAAAAGTCTTAAATTTAGGGAAATACAGTGCTGATATTATTAGCTAGATATTAACGTTGTTCAGAGAACATTTTTAATAAGTGTGCTTCTTTTTCCCCCTAAAAAAAAGACATAGTAAATCATTTTCTCTCCTCCAGTCCTTAATGTGTTATGTAAGAAACCCAGGGCTGGTCTGCCAGTTGGCTCACGAGCTATGTACTCTGCGGCTCCCTCCCACTTGCGTTGTAAGTGGCAGTTTTGTTGGAGGGAGGTTTGAGTTGCGACAGGCTGGAACAGTTCGGCTGTTTGGTTGGCTGTAAAGTTTTGGCATAAGGTGAATACCAGTCCCTCTCGAACACATCTTTAAGCTGCTTGATGATGCTCCTGTTGTTCCGCACATCTGCTTGGTTGATAACAAGGCCCGTGCCAGCATTCTGAGTAAAATCATTCCCTACCCAATCAAAATTTCCTGCAAACAAACAAAGAAATCATGTGAGGAGATTAGATTTGTGGGGAAGAGTCCCAATATAATGAAATACAGAGCAGATTCCATTTTTTTTTTAAGTAAGACAAACACCCAGGAATAACGAGTGAGGCTGAATTGTGTTGACAGCTCTAGGAGAAAAACATTCCAAGAAGCCGTACATATGGCATATTAATATTTGCATATTATTTTGGCATTTTCTTCAGCTTTGCTCAAGTTGAGACTCAAAACAAGGAATATGCTGTTCTTTTTTGGTAAATGTTATTTTTTATTGATGTTCACAAGACACACTAAATACAGCAACATTTAAAATATATAGGAATACACTTAAAAATCCTGTGAACAATTACTACCTTCTCAAAAAGACAACATCGAATCCATATGTACAAACATTACTATGCTGAGAGGCTTTCACAGCAAGGCAGAAGGCAGAGAAACAGGAAGCCATTCTGAAGAAGCAGTCCTGACCAGCAGGAACCCCCAGGACAGGAGCAGGCTCTTGGCTGGGTGTGACTCCCAGGAGTGAATTCAATGTGTAGTTAGTGGATTCCTTTTCCAGAACTGTTTACCCAAAGTCCCAGAAAAAAAATAATAGGCAATCCTTCAGTGGACATGACCAATCCTCTCCCAGCAATGATCAATTTCCACTATTTCCTCTGGGAGGTGTGGTCTCCTACCTAGGTGGATAGTGCTTCTAGATGCCATAGAATAGTAGTTAAAAATTCCAGTGCCAGGGATGATACCTCCCAATGAGTTGTTGGTCAGGGAAGTCAGAGTCCCTTAACACAGTATTGCATACTGCTGTTGCCCTTGGTTGTTCACCAAAACTAGATGGTAAATCCCTATTGCTGAAGACATCACATGCTTCAGTTGCAGGAAGTGAAGAAACCAAACTGGAACTGAACTGGAAGCTTCCTCCCTCCGGCTGGCTTTATTCATGCTATGAGGTGCTATGCAGACTGCTGGGGGAGAAAAGGCAGCAACCATTCTACCCAGTTGTGGATCCTATGTATTTCACAAGGTATTTCCACTGTGTGACGTGGCAGGAGAGTTATGGGAATGACCAACTGCTCTCTAGTTGGATTTGAGGCCAACTCTACAGGATGGAAATGCCCGGTACTGTAAATCTGGACAAAAGTCTGGCGAGGGGCCTATGCCCTACGAGAACCCAGTACTGAGGTTATGCTAATTAGACAGCAAGCATGTCAACATATCTTCTAAAGATCTACATTTGTTCCCGTAGATTGGTACTACTCACAGCCTTGAACAGAGACGTATCTTTCCGCAAAGGGAAGAGGCGATTATAGAGCTCCACAGATGATAGTAGTTTGTGCTTAGCCCTAAACATGGCATATAAACCACACCCTCCAAGGTTCAAAGAGCCTCACAGAAGAGGGAGTGGGAGAATGTAAGAGCAGGAGGAGGCGCAGAGACGGCGAGACTGTGGAATGCTGTCTTCTGAATATGAACAAATCTGATGGCTCCAATTTAAAAATATATTTTACTTATTCATTTGCAAGCAGAGAAACAGGAGAGAGAGAGAGAGAGAGAGAGAGAGAATGAGCACATGAACACACCAGGGCCTCTAGCCATTGCAAATGAACTCCAGATGCATATACCACTTTGTGCATCTGGCTTTATGTGGGCACTGGGGAAATGAATCTGGATCATTAGGCTTTGCAGGCAAGCGCCTTAATCTCTGAACCATCTCTCCATCCCTGGGGTCCATTTTTAAAAAAGATATAGGCCACATTAGATTTAGTGTCCATCTCAAACCTCATCCTAGAGTGATTACCTCTGTAAATAACTTATCTACAAATAAGGTCACTTTATGTCCTAGTGGGAGTTAAGACATCAGCATATGAATTTTGAGGGAACACAGTTCTTCTCACACCAGGTTGCAAGGCTGGAACCTGTCTCTGAAGAGGTTCCATCTTTAATATGTAGTCCATCTTCAAGGTGTGCCTAGGTAAAAAGTCTGGACAAGCACAACTTCCACATAATTCTCTGATCTTGGTTATCCAATAGGAGAAAAATTTCTCCTTAGAAGGGTACAGAATAATTTACTTTTCGACTGTCTCATTCACTGAGCACCTAATGTCTTCCAGGTCCTATATTAGTAATCGTGATTATTAAACTGGAAGTGGCAGCCCCGCCTTCAAGGCGTCTGGGGGGACACATGGTAACTGTAATAGAAAGAGTATGGAGTAGCTCAGGGGAGTTAGGAACATGCTGCCTTGATCACAGGAAAGAAGGCATTTCTACTCCTGGTTAGCTGGGTCAGGAAAGAAGCATTCGGCTCAGGAAGGAGAGGTGCACTGAAGTTTAGTTGGGATGAGAGAGATCCAGACCCCAAGGGAGATGATATTTTGTGGACAGAGAAATGGTTAGGAGATTGGAGCATTAGGGGAGGAGCCAGGGATGAGGCAAGGATGCAAGAGAGCCGGGGGGTGGGGTGTGGGGAGGGGGACAGAAGCCATCTTTGTCTACTTCCAGCAAAGCACAGCATTTTATGTAATTGGTAGGATTTATCTTGAGGAGTAAGAGACCAAGTTTACCCAATGTTTCAAGACTAACCAAATGATGCCCCAGGTCTCCATACTCTATGAACTGTTCCCAATCAAGAGTAAGCCTTGGGCTGGAGAGATGGCTTAGCAGTTAAAGCAGTTGCCTGCAAAGCCAAAGGACCCAGGTTCAATTCTTCAGGACCCACGTAAGCCAGGTAGATGCACAAGGTGGTGCATGCATTTGGAGTTCATTTGCCATGGTTAGAGGCCTTGGCATGTCCTCTTTCTCTGTCTCTCTCTATGTCTTTCTCAAATAAATAATAAATTCTCAAATAAATAAATAAATTTGAAAAAAAGAGTAAGCTTTGCTAAAAATATTGAGGCATGTCAAAACTGACACAAATTAGTCTATAAATTACCACCATCCTAAGCCTGATTTAGGCACCAATTATTCTCTTCTTTTCTGTTTTTTTTTTTTTTTTTTTTTTTTTTTTTTTTTTTTTTTTGAGGTAGGGTCTCACTCTGGTCCAGGCTTCCTGGAATTAATTATGTAGTCTCAGAGTGGCCTAGAACTCATGGTGACCCTCCTACCTCTGCCTCCCCAGTGCTGGGATTAAAGGCGTGCGCCACCACGCCCAGCTTGAACCCTGGCTTTTAACTGCTAAGCCATCTCCCTAACCATGGCAGAATTTCTTTTTTTTTTTTTTTTTTTTTGCTGTAAGTTAACAAACTGTCCTATAAATCTATAATGGAACATGAGGTCCTCAGTGCTGTGTTCCTGACCCTGTCCCATTAGGACCGGGTGGCTACAGGCTTGAGTCTCAAACCACAGACTGGCAGCCACTGCCGTTGAAGCCAAAATTGCATGCAAGGCTCGGCTGTGGATATTTCTTAACTCCACATCCTCACCAAGTATCTAAGTGATGACTTATGTTTGAAGAGATTTCAGAACACGCTGGTAATTATTTGAAATTTAAAATTTTAGTGCTGGAGAGATGGCTTAGTGGTTAAGGCACATGACTGTGAAGGCTAAGGACCCAGGTTTGATTCTCCAGGTCCCTCATAAGCCAGATGCACATGGTGGCACATGCATCTGGAGTTCGTTTGCAGTGGCTAGAGGCCCTGACGTGCCCATTTTCACTCTCTCTCCTTGTTGGGGTCCCCCCCAAGGCCAGCTCAGGAGGGACGATAGGGTCTCTGCCGAATTGGGGTGAGCAGCGCGGAGTCACGACACAGACTCCGGGAGTTGGGTGAAAGTGGAAGCGAGAATCCACAAACTCGTTTATTCAGGAAGTGTACATGGGTTTTTAGGGGCTGTTAATCCTTGTATGGGGCGGTCCCCTTTTGGTGACCAATGACAGCTTGTCTCTGGACAGGACATCTCGTAGTAGGCTTCTCGTGAGCATGGGGCTGTAACTGTTGTCACATCAAGCCTGCGCAAAACGCCACTTTTACAGAAGCCACTTCCTATTGTCTTTTGCCATGCAGTCTGGCTAGGACCAGGCCTGTATTGTGCCATACATATCTGAAGGTTCCCTTTCAATGTTCTTTGAATATTATTTCTTTATTTATTTGAGAGAGAGAAAAAACAAGGGAGGGAGGGAGGGAGGGAGAGAGAGAGAATAATGATGTGCCAGGGCCTCCAGTGGCTATAAACAAACTCCAGATGCATGCGCTGCCTTATGTGTTTGGTTTATGTGGGTCCTGGGGAATCGAACCTGGGTCCTTTGGCTTTGCAGGCAAGCACCTTAACTGCTAAGCCATGCCTCCAGCCCGAGTATTTTTATACTAGAACTGCACTTCTCTCTAGGGAATTATTATTTTGCTAAAATGTTGTATGTAAGATGAACTCCCTTAAAAATATCTTACCTAGGGAAGACGAGAGAAAGAGAGAGAAAGAGAAAGAGAGAGGAAGCAAGAAATCAATATTTACTGAGGACCTGGATACTTTAGGGACAGTGTTAGGAACTATTCACGTGTTATCTCATTTAAGCCTCATACCACCATCAAGGGTGAGAGTTATTCCCCATTTCACAGATGAGAAGAAGCAGGCTTATGAGAAATTGCATGACCTATTACTATGTCTTCAGCTTGGAAGTAGTGCTGGAGTCCAAATATAGGTTTTCTAATTCCAGAACACTTAATTCATCCAAAGAGCTTTTATATGTCTGTTGAGGCATCTCAAGACTAGCCTACATATGATCTAAGCTGAGGTTTATTCACCTCTTTAGTTACCACTGATGTGTGCATACAACCTTACTTTATTTTTTGTCATTTATATTTAGTACTTATTAATGTTTTTGTTATGCCATATAGTAACATTCACCTTATTTTGGCAATTAAAATTTATTATTATTATAGACACACTATGGCTATATCATGTGTTGGTACCCTCTTTTCCCTCATCCCTGCCCCCATTCCGCTGGGGACCCTCCTCAGCAGGGTTGCAGGTATTCCCCATGGGGATGTGGATTATGCATTTTGGGAGCAGCAGCCAGTTATTTTTGGGGGGGGAGGGAATGCCCCTGGGCATGATGTCTCAATTTGTGGCTCTTTATAATCTTTCGACCTCCTCTTCCACAAAATTCCCTGAGCTGCAGTGGGTGAGTATTAAGCCTACTTCAGTGATGAGCTCTTTGGAGACTCTGGATCTCTGCTTTGGTAAGTGTTGAGTATCTTCAGGTCTTAAAAATATTTGTATTTATAAGAGAGAAAAGGAGAGAGAGAGAATGGGAATGTGTGCCCTAGGACCTCTTGCAGCTGTAAACAAATTCCAGACACATACGTCATGTTGTGTGGTTACTTTACTTGGGTACTGGGGATTCGAATCTGGGCCTAAAGTCTTGGCAAGCAAGCACTTTAACTGCTGAGCCATCTTCCCAGGTCAAAACCTTACTTTAAATAAAACCTTCAATAAAAAGTTTTGAATGTTGCCTTAAGTCCATTGGGCATGTAACCGTAACCATCCCTAGATTTCTAGATAATTGAGTCAAATTTATTTTTCTGTTTTAAACATCTGCATGTGTGTGTGCATGTGTATAGTATATGTGTATATGTGGTTTGTGGTGCATGCAAGTGTGTGTCTATGCATGTGCCCCATGTGTGTGTGCAGAGGCTAAAGGACAATGTCCAGTGATCTTTTCTCTTCTTCTTCTTCTTTTTTTGAGAGAGACACAGAGAGAGACAGAGAGAGGGAGAGGAAGACAGATAGAGATGGGTGTGCCAGCAGTCTCTCAGCCACTGCAAACGAACTCCAGCTGTGTACACCCCATTGTGGGCAAGTGCAGCATTGCACCCTTGTGTCACTTTGCATCTGGCTAAACGTGGGACCTGGAGATTGGAACTGACGTTCTTAGGCTTAGCAGGCAGGCACCTAAACTGCTAAGCCATCTCTCCAGCCCCTCTTTTTTGTTTTTTCGAGGTAGGGTCTCACTCTAGCTCAGGCTGACCTGGAATTCACTATGTAGTCTCAGGGTGGCCTTGAACTCCTACCTTGCCTCCCAAGTGCTGGGATTAAAGGCGTGCGCTACCATGCCCAGCTTCTTTTCTCTTCTTTTTTATCATGACTCCATGTATTTCCTTCAAGCCAAAGCTGATGTCCATTGGTGGGACTGTGGTTTTATATATGCATGGTCATGCCCAGATTTTAATATGGATTCTGGGGAATGGAATTTGGCAGTCCAAGAAGTTCGCATGCTTAATCAGCAAGTGTCTTTAACCACCAAACTATCTTCCTAGTCTAAGTTTCTGGTTTTCAGGTAACAAGTTTTAATAATATTTTTATTTATTTACTCGTTAGAGAGAGAGGCAGGAGAGAGAGAGAGAGAGAGAGAGAGAGAGAGAGAGAGAGAGAGAGAATGGGTGTACCCAGGCCTCTAGCCTGTGCTAACGAACTCCAGACACATGCACCACATTGTGTATCTGATTTATGTGGGTACTGGGAAATTGAACCTGGGTCCGTAGGCTTTGCAGGCAAATGCCTTAACTGCTAAGCCATCTCTCCACCCCAACAATTTTTTTACAGGAAGGTAGAGTTTATTTTGAATCATGGTTTGAGTTAACAATTTTGAGTTTGTTTTTGCCACTTGCTTTTAGAAGCCTCTCTTATTCTATTTTCCATATGCAGATAAAGATGAGGAAATCCAAATCTCATTTTGAATCTTTGAGAGAGACAACAGGAACAAAATAATACACTCATGTTCCAGAACAGTCCAAGTGATACATGTTTTTGACATATTTCAATATTTTATTTTAATAAAGTGATGCCATAACTAGGAAGAATGGAGAGACACAGACATATTTACACTGAGATGTGGTGACTCGGTGGCCTGGACTCTAGACCCAGTCCCTCTTCCTGACATCTGTGTCACTGAGTCATCTCAGACTTCATGTCCTCATTTCTAAACTGCAGATGACAAACACTGCTCTCTCTATTGGCAACCACGCTAGGAAAACCAAATAAGGTAAAATGTCTTATCAAGTTAAGATGTTACTTTTTATTCACCCACTGAATTTGGAAAATAAAACACAACTGATATGAGTTCCATATTTATTCCTACATCCCACAAGCTTATTTTTCTTTTCTGCTTTGAGACCCACCTCATCTGTACAATGTAATAATCACTCTGTTACTGAAAAGCGATGTGTCTTCTTTTTATAGATAATGTCAGCTCTGCTTGTGATGAATCCAGTGAAGGAATTACCCTGGCTTCCTACACACTGCAAAGTAAGAATAGACTTTACACATTAGGAAATAATTCCATGAAGCTAATGATTTATGTACTTGGAATCTAATTGCCTAAATAATAATGGCTAGCATTAATTGGGCACTATCCATGTGTCAGGGGCTTTGTGTATATTGTCTCATTCAACTGTTATTCAACGAAGCAGAAACTACAAAGCCTCATTTTACAGACAGACCAACTGACATCTAGAGATCTCAAGTAAATTGTCCAAAAGTTAGATGATAGAAAATTGCAAGGAAGCCACTGTTGCCTGGACAGTGTACATTCTGGCCCTGAAAGATTCTGCATTGACCCCATGGCAGGGCAGGACAATGAGCTGCACTGTTCCAAGTGCTGGGACTCACCTTTGTAAAAAGGATGCGATGGACCAGAGAATGTCTGCGAACCCAGATGAAAAGGCAGCTTCCTTCCTTCATCTCCTGGTCCATGAAGCAGGTCACAGGGGAGCCATGTGGTTGAAGAGCTCTTTGCCCTCAGCCTCCTGCTTCCTGCCACCAGGTCCCCCACCAAGAATCATGGCTCCCACCCTGCTGCCTCCTCCCCCAGAGCACAGTTGGACCCCCACCGTTTGGGTGGCCCCAAGTTGCCTTTCATCTCTGACACTTACCAATATAAGCTGCTCCATCTGTCACCATGTACTTGTTGCGATTTAATTTAGGAAAGGTATGATTCTTTTGTTCTTTTGTTGCACAAGCATTCTCTCTTTCCAGATCAAAAAATTTCTGCAAGACAAAAAGAAAAAAAAATGAAAGTGAAAAAAAGGTAGGTGAATAGAAAATGAATGTTTTGAGCCTTTTTCAAGAGCATAAAGGAGTATATTATCTAAATATCAACAATAGACCTCATATCGGGTTATTAAACTACACTCTTGTTACTTTGTATAGAGGAAGCTATTTTTGTTCTGTCTATTTAGGCAACAACAAAGAAAATTAGCATGCTCAACTAGCTCTATAATTAACACTGCTAAGCCTCCAAATGAACACAGAATTCATTCTTTCAACAGGGCAAGGGCTCAAAGGTTGTTTAATTCTCATTGTCTTATTCAGCAGGGTGCACTGGCATTTGAAGCATGCCTCCTCTGGGTTCTCTGTGTCACACAATGCCAACAGACTGAATGAATATTTCTACGTGGTGCATAGATGATGTCAATGACGACCAGATCTGATGGGGGAGCTGCAAAGGTCATGAGAGATACAGGAACAAATATTTTTTAATCTGAATCTGCAAGCTTTTAATAGGAACCTAAGAAAAAATTACAACTTCAAGTTATGAGTCTTGATGTCCAACTTGAATGTGACCCAAAAGGCATCAAGCATTCCAGTTTGCTCTAGGCCAAAGATAGAGAGGCTGGAAGAATGGGGCCTGCCCGTAGAGATGGTGGGCCTTGGGGGGTCTTTGTAATTTGGGAAGTGTTGGATGAAGTTTCCACGATCAATGGGCTCGGGGGACCCTGAGGGCTGAATTCACAGGAAGAACCCATCAAAGGCAAGAGCCTTAAGTCACCACAGCAGAGAACAAACATTTTTCAGAATAGCAGAAATCTTTCTAGAATGTCTTAGAGCTATAGAATTTTGTATGTTGGGAGGAAAGAAGAGGTAGAGGGAAAATAAGAGGATACTTAGAGATATCATTTATAGTTTCAATATTATAGGTATTCAAATTCAGTTGAGAAATAGTGAGAGCTGGTCTTCCTATCTGCTCCATGCTGGGAAAGGGTAACTTGGTCATCACTAAGGGCCTTTACAGTTCTTTATTTTTATATTTATTTATTTATTTATTTATTTATTTATTTATTTATTTATTTATTTGATTTTTCGAGGTAGGTCTCACTCTAGCTCAGGCTGACCTGGAATTCACTATGTAGTCTCAGGGTGGCCTTGAACTCATGGTCGTCCTCCTACCTCTGCCTCCCAAGTGCTGGGATTAAAGGTATGCACCACCACGCTCGGCTTTTATTTTTATTTTTATGTTTTTCAAAAACTGTACTTTGAGTTTTTATAAAGCTCTTGAGAACCATGGTGCATAGACTAAAATCTACTATTTCAAACCTGCCAACTCCACAGATCAGATCACCATGGTTATGGACAGAGCTCCTTGGTGCATCTTATTTATCCCATTCTTATCTTCTGCTAATTCTGTGTCAATTTATGGGTACTTCAAGCTGGCTTAATGATCGGAGTATTTTTAAGCCATAGCTATATATTTATGAAGTCACAAATAGCGAGCGTGTCATCTCTCAACCCCAGCCAACAGTGACCTCACTTGGACATTCTGCCATCAATGTCCACGCATTGTTTCCTTCCCCTCAGGAAGGTATTCTCGTCAAATCAAGATGGATTTGAAACGGAATAAAGCATGCATTCTAGTTAAGCCAAGGATGGAGTCACACTGGAAAAGGATCTAGCGATAACACATTTGTTCTATTAAGGTAACAATGAAGCCCACGAAGAGAAGGCAGCTCTATCTGGGAGACTAATTGACAGTAGAAATCAGATCTTTTTGTTTGTTTGTTTGTTTGTTTTGGGTTTTGCAAGGTAGGGTCTCACTCTGGTCCAGACTGACCTGGAATTAACTATGTAGTCTCAGGGTGGCCTCAAACTCTTGGCGATCCTCCTACCTCTGCCTCCCGAGTGCTGGGATTAAAGGCGTGCGCCACCACGCCCGGCCTTAGAAATCAGATCTTATTCACCAGCATTAGTAGATATCCTAATGTGTTGTAAGAGTCAGCAAAGTTATTTCAGGATGATTGGCTACTTTATTAAATAGAACTCAGTCCACTGTGACAGTCTTGTGACTGTGAGGATCCAAATCCACATATGCCCCGGAGACGGGGCATGCCTTCTCCCAGGGACAGAGTTCCCTGCCGTCTAGCTACTGTGTCCATGCCCCATGGCTCCATGTAAGGTTTTAGCACCTACTTTTCTCAGAAGAGCTCATTAGCCATCTGTGTTCTAGATGTTGGGGCTTAAGTTTCTTTCCCACCCAGGATTGTCTTAACATTTAAAAATACATGCCCATGTTTCATAAAGTGGCCAGCAGTGAGCTATTAATATTTGATTTACTCAGGGATTGTGACCATCTGTGTTCAAAACGATGAAGCTGATCATGAGAGAGAGATTATAGCAGTGGAGGGTTTCCACTTCCCTTGCAATTTCTTCCAAGTCTTCAATGAGAACAGTTAACATTTCACACTCCGGGTGGATTTCAAATGCAAGAGCTTGAGGGGAAGATGTGCTGTGAGGTCAGGAAGCAGCATGGTGGGTGGGGCATGACCTGTGACTTAGCTGAGTGAAGAGTTACAACACTGGAGCAGCTGTGTGTGGTGGAAGATGCCTTTAAAGCCAGCACTCAGGAGGTAGAGGTAGGAGGATCGCTATGAGTTTGAGGCCAGTTTGAGACTACATAGTCAATTTCAGGTCAGCTTGGCCTAGAGCAAAACAAAACAAAACAAAACAAACAAAACAACAACAAAACACCATGAACAAATGTAGCACACTGTGCTGAAGCTCCTGGAAACGAACCTTGTAAGAGCGTGGACAGCTCCCCCGACTGCTCGCACTGACAGCCTCACTGGGGGAACCAGACCAGGCAAGACCTGGGCATTGCTCCCTTTCTCTTCGCCGGCTTACTGAGCCTTTCTTATCTCTGCCTTCCCTGCTTTCTTTGCTGGCTGCCTTCACTGGGGCATCTGCTGACTTAGCACGTGTCCTGATCACTGCCAGGCTTCATGCCAGGCACTGGGAACAGATGGTGACTAGACACCTGGTTTTTGTCTCATCTGATTCTCCCTGGAGTCCTGAGTGCCACTTAAGTTATCTACATGTTGCTGTCCCTGAGCTGAAACAAACTCACCCATTTTGCTTTCTTGAAGGTGAACAGCCATTAAACATGGTCAAGGAGGCTGGGAGCTGGCTCAGTGGGTTAGAGTGCTTGCTGGGCAAAGTGTTTGCTGGCCCGAGTTCAGTTCCCCAAACACCCTTGGAAAAACTAAGCCAAGCATGCCTGTCACCCTGGTCCTTTGTGTGTGTGTGTGTGTGTGTGTGTGTGTGTGGGAGGGCTGGTGGAGACAGGAGAATTACTGGGGTTCACCGATCAGCCAGTCTGACCAAAATGACAGCCCCAGGTTCAGTGAAACACCCTGTCACAAGAAAATAAGGTGGAAGTGTGATAGAGGAAGACACTCAACATTTTCCTCTGGCCAACTCACACATACACACACACATGTGCATTTACCACACATAACCCACATACACCACACACACACACCATATGTACTACACATGCCAGCATGAAAAATCAATGAGTGAATGTCTTTCACAGGCTCATGTGAACATTTGGGCCCCAATTGCTGGATGCTTATGGGGAGAACGTGAACCATTAGGAGATGGGGCTTTGCTGAAGGAAGTGGGTGTCTGGGTGGAGGATGGGAGTATGGCCGCCCGGTTCCACCTGAGCGTACTGCTTCCAGGTTCGCTGAGATCTAACAAGTACCACCACCAGCTCTCATAACCAAAGAAGGAACTCCAGCCCTATAAAACAGTGAACCAACATCAACCCTTCCTCCTTAAGTTGTTTCATATAAGGTGTTCTGTCACAGAGATTAACAAAGGAGGGTGTGCAGAGTATACTGTCTATTCCCATCTTGGGACATCCAGGGATGGATTAGCACATGGCCCAGGTAACCTGAGCTGGGGAGGGAGACGCTGGGACCAGGTCGGTTTGTTGATGCGTATTCCAACACTGCCCTTGTTAGCCTTACAGATAAGGTTAGTAGTCAAATGAAGCAGTTCAGTTAGAACATGCATTTGAAGACAACGAGCCTTAGGAAACTTGGGTTCTACTCTCCTTGTGACTGTGATTGACTTGAATGTGAAAGGTCCCCCGAAGGCTTATGTGCTTGAACACTTGGTCCCCAGCTGGTGGCACTGTTAATGAAAGTTGTGGAGCCTTTAGAAAGTGGGGCCTGGCTGGAAGAAGTGGGTCACTGGGGGGTGAGACTTGAGGCTTAATATCCCAGCTCCACTTCCTGTTCATTCTCTGCTTTCTAACTGCAACGTGACCCGCTCTAGTTTATTCTCTACCGCCATGCCTTCTCACCATGAAACTTTCCCTCAAAGATGTAAACCAAAATAAAAATCTTTCTATCCTTAAATTGCTTTGGGTCAGGTACTTGTTCACAGTGATGAGACCATTTTGAAAAATAACTCATTAGTTGAAGTAATTTTACCATCAAAAACTGTTAACCTGGTTCTCATGGCAAGTTTAACTGTATGTATACTGATAGCTTTCAGTCATACAAAGGGAGTAAAACCATTTTATCTAATAACACAGTTAATCTAATACTTACAACTTTCAAACTGCAGTTGGCTATTTCTGTACAGATAGCTTTAAGAGATGAAATGAAGTTGAATGTGAGTGGGTCTGTGTCTTTCCAGAAGCTTATAAGGAGTCGAACTTTAACACTTCGCAAAACTAATGCTTCTCTTATTTTTCCATCCAAGTCTGGCCAGTAAGTCCTGGAGAAACAATATCCATATATTTATAAATAAGAAAATGATGCTGAGAAAATTTACTAGATAACAGAAGGCATTACTGTATTTATAACAATTAGCAACTCTGTAGGGAAAGTTGAAAAGGTAAAACCCTTTTGAATTATGAACCAAGAGATGAAGCTTTCCTGGGACCTGTTCTTGCATTATAGGAGGTATCCAGTCCACTAGACCAAGCTATGAGTTTAGGGTACAGACAGACACTGTCATCTTGGACACCCTCATCATACCTCTAGGACTAGCCGAGTCTTAATGTACATTAACTGTTCACTTTTGAATAGAATTCCAGTTGCATACTTCATTCCACTATAGCCTCTCTTCCAGGGTAACTGCCCCCTGCTCCCCCAGATGAACTTCTGCTCTGGTTATCTGATCTGTCGCATGCTCTTACTTCCAGACTTGCCTTAGCACCATCTCTCCTGAACAAGCCTCCCGTGCATCACATTACTGGGCTGGGCACCTGGAATCCTCCATCAGGCCAACCGTTTCCAAGCCAGCATCCACCTCTTCCCAAGTTCTCGACCCTTCCCCTTGACTATGTTCTGATTCTTCCCAAAGGTCACAGTCTCTCAAGTCTTGCATTTTTTTTTTAACATTTTATTTATTTATTTGAGAGAGAAAGATTACACACACACACACACACACACACACACACACACACACACACACATATAGGAAAGAGAGAGAGGGAAAGGGAGAGGGAGAGGGAGAGAGAGAGAATGGGTATGCCAGAGCCACCAGCCACTGTAAATGAACCCAGACACATGCGCCACATTGTGTATCTGGTTTATATAGGCACTAGTGAATTGAACCTGGGTCCTTTGGCTTTGCAGGCAGTGCCTTAACTGCTAAGCCATCTTTCCATCCTAAGTCGTGCGTTTTCCAACACCATTTGACTTAAGATGTAGATTGGAACTTTCTGCTCTACCAGTCCTACCCCCCTCTCATATACCATGTCACTCCCAGACTATCATTTCATTATCATATCAAGACAAAACAAAACAAAAATGTCCTGTCTTAACCAAACCTCAAATCATTCTATCTTCCCTAAGCATTTTAGGGTTTCTGTTTTCTCATCCAAACCTTGCCGAGTCATTGTTTGCCCTTGCGCTGTGTTATTCAGAACTTCAGGCTGTTGGTGTCATAAGCATGGCTTCTCTCTTCTGACCCTGGCTTCGAGTCCCCTCTCCCAGTCACAATCACCTGCTTTTAGCCATGAGTGGGCTATAGATCTATGGTTCCCCCACTGATGGTCCCTGCTCCTCCAAGTCTCTTTTGCCTGGCCAGCACACTTCCAGTTCTGATGGCCTGTAGGGCACTTGCACCTGTGCCTTCCTCTTTGCCTATGGAGTCATCTAAGTCCTGGCTGGTCTACAATTCTCTTATTCTCTTTCTGTATCCTCAAAGATGCAGAATGCCAGGAGTAACTGTCTCAGCCTCGTGCTCCAAATTGGCTTCTTGGCCCTGGCTCTTATTTCTGTCAAGCGCACCTCTGTGGCCACCAAAATGATCATCTACAAGCAGGTCTGGTCCAATTACTCCTTTTATTAAATCAGGAGGTTCCCCAATGCCACAAGATTTCATAGTAGTCTGGTCTCTGGATCCCAGTGCCTGTCTCCTTTCCAATTTGATCTCACACCTCCTAACCTTGAGCTCTGGAATCTGGCACTGAACCTGCCAGATCTTTTTTTTTTTTTTTTTTTTTTTTTTTTTTTTTTTTTCCACATGAAATTTTGCTCATGTTGTTCCTTTTACCTGGAAATTCTCTTTCGATCTTTTCCCAACAACTTCATGAAAACAAATCCATGGGTGCTCAAAGGGTACAATACAGTAAAGTAGAGCTCTCTTAATTATGTGTCTCAGAGCTTAAAATTCTTTTCCACTGTCATAATGAGTCATTTTGGGAAGACTTTTGCAATCTTACAGTCATTTGCATAAAGGAGCTACATATTATGCATATGTGAGGTTGGCAATATGAAAAATATTCAAGTCATATGTGGCGCATTTAATCTTTAACCTTACTACATAATTATTTTGAAATTATCATTTCCAAGTTAAGAAGGCCTTTAGTTGCATTGCCAGAAATGTGCATTTTGACAATGTTTTCTGGATTAAATTGACAGTTTGAAACACTGATAAGCACCCTTGCAGCAAGCAAGGAAAAGTGGTGTGGTCATGTGTCTGTATGTGCCATGGTCATCCATGTGTCTGTATGTGCTATGTTCATCCCAGAATTTGTTATAAATGCTGTTTCCTAAGTTTACTACATGTGTTTCTGTGCTTAAACACTGATAAACTGTTGAAAAATACTCCACTTAAAGATATTCTATATATATATATATATATATATATATATATATATATAAAGTGATGCCTCCTTTAAGGAAAATTCAGCCAAGACGACTCACTTTTATTCAGTACATCCTTTGAGTACATCCCCATTAATAACTTTAAAATGATCATTTTCAGGGGCTGAAGATATGGCTCAGTGGTAAAAGACACTTGTTTGCAGATTCTGACAGCCTGTGTTTGATTCCCTATTACCCACATAAAGCCACAGGCACAAGGTGGTGCATGTATCTGGAGTTCGTTTGCAATGGCTGAAGGCCCTACTGTGCCCATTCTCTCTTTGCAAATTAATGAATATTTTTTAAAAAATGTAATGGTAATTTTCAAATAATACTTTAAAAAATTTATTTTGCAGGACTAATGTATGTCAGGCATACTTTACAGCACCAAACTATACCCCAGTTATTTTTTATTTTATTTTGTACCACCTTTATTTATTTATTTTTCTTGTCAAGTAATTTTCAAAGTGAAAATTACTCAGCCTTTTTTCTGAAGTTTCTCACATGCCTCAACATAAAATAGTTTAGTCCTCCTGCAGGGTGACACGTGGAGCCATTAAAGTGGACCCATGTGGGAGAGGTGGTGCATGGTGGGTACATTGCCTACTGGAAGGTGTGCTCTTCCTGATGTAGCCTGATGGCATCTCAAATCCCAGCCTGGTTTCTCCAGTGGTCCCCCATGTCGTGCTTGGCCTCAAGGCCTGGGCTGTGACTGGATGCTGGGAAATCCCTGACCTTTTGGTGCTCGTGCTGGAGATGGGCAGGTAGTCCGTGACGGCAATGTACACGTACTGCTTAGCATCATCGATCACGCTGTAGATGGCGTCGATGTCAAAGCTTCTGTTTTTAGGACAAAAGAGTTTGGGTGAATTCTGTGAAGATACAAAAGCCAACATGTTAGAGTAAGGAGGGTTTAAAGGTTGATTTGTTGTTTTAGTAGTCTTGGCTTACAACTAAATTACTCTCTCCTTCTCAATCAGATTTCACAAAGATCTTTTCAGCCTTACACTAGTTGAGGCACGGAGAGACCAAGGTGAGCAGGATGTGGCTCAAGCCCTTGAAGTCTGTTCTAGAAGAGAATTTTTGTTTTCAGTGCCTACATCTCTGCTTTTTGGAAGAGTGTGATGGTTGATCTAGGTTGTCAATCTGACAGAATTTAGAATCACCATGGAAACAAATCTCTATGTTTGCTGGTGAGGGATTTTCTAGATAAGGTTAATTAAGCTGAGGAGACCTGTGGTGCATTGCATGGGCTGCGGGCTTCAGCACCTGCAGTCACTGCTCTCTGCTTTGTGCCTGTGGGAGCAATGGGACTAGCTGCTTCATGCTCCAACCGCCATGCCTTCTCCACCGTGATGGAATATACAACGAAGCGGAAATAAATCCTTCAAGTTGTTTGTGCAACAGCAACAAGAAAGCTAAGTACCATAAGGAACATTCCAGCCCCAAACATTTCGTGATCCTAGAACCCCTCCCCATCACACACAGCTGCTGATGGTCTTGACTATGGCTTGTAGACATTCAGATACAGGTAGCCAGAAATTTATTCACAAAGTCATTTCCTTTGAGAAGTGATGTGGCCACAACAGCACTCAAAACATAAATTCTGAAATCTTATTTCCTTCCTGAATCTTCCAAAGAGCCAGAAAGAGGCCTGCTAGTTACTGAGAAGGTCATCAATAACCCTTCAAGAAAAACAGTGAGTTACTGTGATGCCCGAATCCATCAGGAGAGCTGGAGGAAAAGGATGTCCTGCCGCACATGAGCAAAATGAAAAATGAGGCAAATTGTTGTGGGGGCATTTTTCTCATATTTGAAGTTTCCCTTTGATTAAAATGGGTTGTTTTCAGAAGCAGTTACGGCAAGTGAAAGATAAACTTTAGACTTTCATTCTTTTTCCACTGGAGAGCATTGAAGTGTTTAGTCCATGCCTTTCTCTGATGAGCAATCCTCTGTCGCATGTCCCAGGCCACACATAATGACAGGAGAGTGTCAGACCAAAAGGCTAGATAAAAAGATCCCAGAGCCACTGGGAATAAAGGGCAGTGTAGGTCATTTCTGACCTAACTGCTTAGTCAGCATTGGTGGGAACCCCATCCTATTACACGGCTTCATGGAATGAAGTGACATGGATAGATGTCCATCCTAGAAGGGGCAATGGGGTTAGAAAGGAGTGTGCTGAAGGGCACACTGTCCCAAGCATCAGAAGCACACTTTGCCAGGCTGGGGAGATGGCTCAGTCAGCAGCACTCTATTAGTTGTTGTCTAAATTCCAGCTCAAATATTATCTCAATGGGAATATATTTTTAAAGAGAAAGAAAAGGAGAGAGAGAATATATGGATGGGCCAGGACTCCTTGCTCCTACAGATGAACTCCAGATGCATGCACTGCTTTGTGCATCTGACTTTACATGAGTACTGGGGAATTGAACCCAGTTCATCAGGCTTTCAAGCAAGCACCTTTAACCGTGGAACCATCTCTCTGTCCCTGGAAATATTTTTTTTATGATTCCCCAACTAGACGTTGCTTCTCCCATTTCTGTGCTCTGACATTGTCTATTTCAGTTTTCTTTTCTTTTTAAAAGCCATCGTAATCATCTTTTCTCCCTCCCTCCACTGGGGGTCAAAGTCAGGGTCTTTCTCATGCTAAGCAAGCACTGAGCTAGAGCTCTGCCCCCTCATCATTTTCAAGAGTGCTGTTCTATGGCAACAAACGCACTGATGTTGTGCAACCCTCACCACCACCACCTCCAGACTTCATTTCCTAGCTTATTTAGCATATTCAAATGTATAATATGTATAATTACTTGCAGTCGCCTCTTGTTAGCTAGACTGTTTCTAGCTTGATTTTAGAGGTTGTGTTTTATTCATTTTCTTATACCATTAAAATGATATTCTCAAATGTCTTATTTCCTCACTCTGTTGTGTCTGTTTTAAACATGTCTCACAGGATCATGGAACAGCTCAGGATCTTGTCTTTGGATTGGATAAGACCCTAGACTCAGCAAGGTGTCCAAACGCCCATGTTTTGGCTGGGGGCCTCTTTGCTTTGCTACTATCTTAAACGTTTGGACACTGTACCCTACCCTTGAGAGAAGAGTGAGAGCTTTTCTAATACAGGCCAGCGTACAGCACTTCACGCTTGAGACATCTTAGCCTGACCCTTTCAGCTTCGAGCCTCCCTCCCTTTTTTCGTTCCTTCCTCCCTGCTTTCTTCCTCTTTTTCCTCCCTCTTTTCTTTCTTTCCTTTTAGAAGACAGTCTCACTATGATTCCCTCGCTAGCCTGGAACCCATCAAGTAGCACAGGCTGGTTTCAAACTTACGGCAATCTTTCAGCTTTTGCCACTTGAGAACTCAAGTGACAAGGGGGCACCACCAGGCCTGGCAAGTCTCTGTATCTTCACAGGCTTAATAAGAATAGCACACCAGCGGGGGTCTAGCTCATTTGGTTGGTACTTACCTAGCATGTACAAAGCCCTGGGTTCCATTCCCAGCACACACCAGGTATGTGTGTGTTGGGGGTGGGGAGGGAGGTGGGGCATGCCCAGCACTCGGGACACAGAAGTGGCAAGCACATATTTATGTGCTCCAAGTGGGTCCCAGAGTCCTGCCTGGATATACTAGTGGCTAAAATATTTGCGTAATACCTAGCAGCATACACGAATGATCTACTGCTCCAGTAAGATATTAACTAGCCCCAAATGTGTAACATTCTGAGCCTGGACTGTATATTCCACAGTTAAAGCAGGAGAGAGAACAGATCCTCTTTCATATTTCAGTTATCTTTATCAATCAAGATCTCTTGAGGTGTCTAGTTTCTGGCTTAATGTGGCTTTCTCTCTTAGATGAATGAATGCCTGATATATGCATGTAATTTATCTTGTGTTCTCATTCATCACTGGCTTTATAAAGATCTTGATTTCTGGTTTAATTCATAATGGTCCCCTGATGTTTTAAAAAAGTGCATGCCACAATTAAAGAATATTTACATTACGATGTAATTAAACATAAAAGGACAATCCACAGAATGGGAAACGCTTGTGCAAATCATGTCTGATAAGGGCGTATACCGAGAACGTGTAAAGCACTTACTCAACTCAGTTTTCAAAACCATTTTTTTTTTTTTTTTTTTTTTTTTGGTTTTTCGAGGTAGGGTCTCACTCTAGCCCAGGCTGACCTGGAATTCACTATGGAGTCTCAGGGTGGCCTTGAACTCACAATGATTCTCCTACCAAAACCAAATTTTCAAACAGACAAAGCATTTCATTTATGTTTTTTGATATATATATATTATGTATTTATATGTATATGTATATGTATATATATATGGGGCGGGGGCAATAAACAACTCATTGAGAGATGTAATTCAAGACCACAAAAGTTGGGTGTGGTGGTGCACACCTTTAATCTCAGCACTTGGGAGGCTGAGGTAGGAGGATTGCCATGAGTTTGAGGCCAGCCTGGGCTAGAGTGAGACCCTAGTTTTAAAAACAAAAACAACAAAATAAAACAAACAAACAAAAAAAGGAGAGACCACAATAAAGTACTCACTAGAATGGCTAAGAAAATAGCAACTTTTGCCAAGAATGTGGAGACATTACTGGTGGGATTTAGGGAAAGAACTTGACAATTTCTCAAAATATTCCACACAGAGCACCAAAATGCTCTCTAGTTCTAGTCCTGAGCATACTATAACCCCCCCAACTTGGAAATGAATGTTCATAGCAGTAGTATTCACAGCATCTAGCAGGTAGCAACTCTCAAATGTCCATCAACTCATTTTGTGTGCATACACAAGATGCACATCCATGTTCACAGTGGGATGTTACTTCACCTTAATAACGAATTAAGTACTTACAGGCTGCAAATGCATGAGCCCTGAAAACACGCGAGGTGAGTGAAAGAAGAGACTTAACAAAGACTAGAGATCATAGTATTGACTTTTAATGAAATGTCCCCCGGCATCCCCCCCACCCCCCCAAAAAAGAGAGAATCTGTAAAGAGGCAGTAGATTTGTGGTTGCCAGGGCCTGGGGAAGGGAAAATGGAGCGTGATTACTAATGACTGGGCTTTTTCCTCGTGGTGAAGGTGTTGTGAAATTAGATAGTAGAGGTGACTGCATAGTTCTCTGGCTGTACTAACCCTCACAGAATGCATTTCATGATAAGTAAACTATATCTTAACAGTGCTGTTAACATGGAATAACTTAGATAGACTGGAGGCTGTAAAGAGGAATATAATATGGTGTTTTTTTTTTCTATAGCAGCACAATGTTTTAATTCAATGTCTACCCATCTTAGTAAATATATCTTAGTCTACCTGACAGATGATTGGATAAACCAAATAGTGAGCAACAGGAAATGAAAGCTGTCTAGCATCTTGGCCCATAAAATAGAACTTGAGCCAACTTGGCTCTGTCCTAGAAAATAATGCCCAACTGTTTGCAGATGCATTATCTTTGTGTGTGTGTGTGTGTGTGTGTGTGTGTGTGTGTTCACAAGTGCATGTGCATGCATGTGAATGTTGAAAGCATGCATGTGTGTGTGTGTGTGGTATGTAGTGTGTATAGTGTATGTGTGCATGGTCTATGTATTTGCGCATGCAAATTAGCATGCCCTGTTCTCGTGTGGGGAGGCCACAGGAGGATGTTGGGCACCCTCCTCTGTCGCTCTTCTGCCTTATTTCCTTAAGAAACAGTCTCCTGCTGAACCTGGAGCTCTCTGCACTTTCATTTAGACTGGCCGAGCAGGGAGCTCCAGCGGTCCTCCTATTTCCGCACCCCTTAATGTTGCCATTATAGGCATGCATGGCCAGACCAAGCTTCCTTCCCTCCCTCGCTTCTTCACTCTGTTTCCTCCTTCTTTTTCTTTCCTTGCTTCCTCCCTTTGTTTCTTTCTTTCATTCTTTCTAATTCTGTTTTTGTTAACATATCATACATAATAATAGATTATTCCATTCCCACTCCAGCTAAAGCCCTTCTTCCCAACTAATCTCTTTCCTTCTTTCCTGGGGTGGGTGTGTGTGTGTGTGTGTGTGTGTGTGTGTGTGAATCACAGGGTGGCTTGCCCTGGGTAGGGTATTCCTGGGTGCTGGGGATCTAACTCAAGTGCTTGTGCTCACACCGCACATGCTTGTTCTCGCTGAGCCATGACCCAGATCCCTCAAGTGAATTGTCTTAAGGGCTCGCAAAAGAAATCTATAAGACAAAATGCAGCCACTTACCACTCTCTAATTCTGATTTCAACTGGAAATTTGAGATGAGTAGGCTTATCTGGTGCCACTAGAAGTTACTAGAAGTCACATAAATAAGTTTAATTCAGTGCCAACTTGTGACCCATGAGAAAGTGAGAAAGAATCCCTATTATATCATACTTTGAATTGTACTTATTTTTATTATGTAAGCAGTAGTCAAAAGTCTAATTTTGGGAATGATTTTTTCCTTTTTTTTAAAATTTTATTTATTTATTTGAGAGAGTGAGAGAGGGAAAGAGGCAGACAGAGAGGTGTGTGTGGGGGGGGGGGAGAATGGGTGCGCCAAAGCCTACAGCCACTGCAAACAAACTCCAGATGCATGTGCCACCTTGTGCATCTGGCTTACATGGGTCCTGAGGAATCAAACCCAGGTCCTTTAGCTTTGCAGGCAAACACCTTAACCGCTAAGCTATCTCTCCAGCCCTGGGAATGATTTTTTAAAATTTGTATTTATTTATTTGGAAGCTGAGAGAGAGGAGAGCAAGAGAGAGAGGGAGAGAGAAAGTATGGGCATGCCAGAACCTCTAGCCACTGTAAAAATAACTGCATGTGCCACTTTGTGCATATGGCTTTGTCTGGGCACTGAAAAATCAAATCTGGGTCCTTAGGCCTTGCAGGCAAGTGCCTTAACCATTAAGCCATCTCTCCAGCCTTGGAAAAGGCTTTTTAAAGTCTTCAAATATTCTTTGTATGTGTGCAACTTAGTTTTGGGACTGCCAGCCTATAATATATATATTATTTTAAGATGTTTTATGAGTATACTGAGCTTAAATAAATTTGTCTTGACATTTGTAGGACATATATTACTGAACAAACTACATGCATTCTGGAACTTCCTGTCAATATTACTACCAATAAATCCAAGCCAACATTTTTTGCAGCTTTCAAAGCACTAAATGAAGTGCTAGGAATACCAATCATGAAGATAGTATAGAATATGATCTTCTGAGCCTTGAAAGATGATGGGGAAAATGATTTCACATAAATAATTATACAACTGTGATCAATGTTAAAGCAGAGGTGTGACCAAGAAGCTCAATGATAAAGGCAATTTTCTGGAATTTCTCCAAAACTGTTTTCTGTTTTGACTTCTTCAAAAACAGTTTCACTTTTTATTTCTCATTTTAAAACTATTGTTGGCTAGTCTCCAGAATAATGGGTTTCATCATGAGTTTGTATTTTCTTTAAATATTTTTATTTATTTATTTGAGAGAGAGAAAGAGGCAGAGAGAGAGAGAGAGAGACTGAGAGAATGGGTGTGCCAGGGCCTCCAGCCACTGCAAATGAACTCCAGATGCATGTGCTTCCTTGTTCATCTGGCTTACGTGGGTTGGGTCTTGGAGAGTTGAACAGGGATCCTTTGGCTTTGCAGGCAAATGCCTTAACTGCTAAGCCATCCCTCCAGCCCAGATTTGTCTTTCTAAGTCTGGCTTACTTCACTGAACCTGATGATCTCTAATTATATCTAATTCCTGCAAATTATATAATTCCATTCTTCTTCATGGCTGAATAAAACTCCCTTGTGTATATGTACCTTTTTTTGTTGTTTGTTTTTTCGAAGTAGGGTCTCACTCTAGCCCAGGGTGGCCTCGAACTCACAGTGATTGTCCTACCTCTGCCTCCCAAGTGCTGGGATTAAAGGCGTGCGCTACCATGCCCGGCTTATATACTTTATTGTTCTTTCTCCTTCAGTCATCTAGGCTGGTTCCATAACTTGGTTACTGTGAATAGTGCAGCGATAAACATGGAAGTGCAAGGATGTCTACGGGATGTTGACTTAGAGGTTTTTGGTGATATACCCAGGAATAGCATGGGTGGATCATATGGTTATCGTTCAGTCTTTGAGGATCCTCTATGCTGATTTCTATGGTGGCTGTATAAATTTACATTCCCACCAGAAGTATGTAAGGACTCTTCTTTTCCCATATCCTTGCCAGCATTTGTAGTCATTTGTATTCTTGGTTTTAGCCATTCTGACTGAGAGAAAATGGACTCTCAATGTACTTTTTTTTGTTTGTTTTTTTTTTCTTTTTTTTTTTTCTTCAATGTACTTTTAATTTGCATTTCCCTAATGGCTAAGGACACCAAACACTTAAAAAACATATTTACTGGCCATTTGTATTTCTTTCTTTGACAATTATCTTTATTTCAATTATTTATTTATTGACTGGATGATTTGGGCTTTCAATGTTTAATTTTTTGAGTTTTTCATAAATTTTAAATATTAATTCTCTGTTAGATATATAGTGAAAACAGCTTTCAATCAGTTAATCTGTTGAACTGAAATTTAAAGGTAGGCTTGATATTATTAATGAGAAATAAAAATAAAATAATTAAATTAAATAAATGGAGATAGAAAATAAGAGCATTACAGTTTAAAATGTTTTAATGTTTGATATCTACATATTTATTTTTTAAATTTTTAAAAAATATTTATTTATTTATTTATTTATTTATTTATTTATTTATTTATTTATTTTTTGGTTTCACGAGGTAGGGTCTCACTCTGGTCCAGGCTGACCTGGAATTCACTATGTAGTCTCAGGGTGGCCTTGAACTCTCAGTGATCCTCCTACCTCTGCCTCCCAAGTGCTGGGATTAAAGGCGTGCACCACCACACCCGGCTAAATTTTTAAAAAATATTTATTTATTTGAGAGAGAGAATGGGCACACCAGGCCTCCTGCCACCTGCAAATGAGTTCCATATGCATGTGACACTTTGTGCATTTGGCTTTATGTGGGTACTGGGGAAGCAAATCTGGGTCTTCAGGCTTTCTAAGTAAGCACTTATAACCACTGAGCAATCTCTCTCCAGACTGATGGCTATCTCTTTAATGAAAAGCAAGCATATTTTAAAATTGCTGTAGAGTAGAACAAAGACTTAACTATATTATTTCTAGTAACTTGGGGCCAAAGCAAAGACCTTTTATTTTAGTGGAGCTTTATAAAGGCCCAAGGCTGTCTGTGCTAGAGCAGCTGTGCAAGGCAGCTTTAGAATCAACAAATGAAACACCTGCCCCTTTTGCAAGGTCAGAATTTAAGTTAATGCGAGAACCCCACTCAATTATCTGTAGGACTGAAATCTTAAATTCAAAATACATGGCTACACAAAATTAACTAGTTAATTCTGGCTTCTGACTTATTTTTTCTGCACCCCCTGGCTACTGTTTCCCTATGCCTGCTCATATACAGGGAAATGGGAACACTAGAGTCATCTTGAGACGCAATGAAGTGTTGCTAGTAAAATGCTGTGCAATGATTCTCCTTGCTATTGCATTCTTGACCTCCATGTTTTAGGAAAAAATCTTAAAGCTTTGATGAAAAGTCCGTCATCTATTTTCTGTTCCTCACACGTCTGTGAATGTTTTTTTTTTAGGCAAACAACATCAACCTGCTCTGCCCCTCTAGCACTACATTGTTAAATGTTTGTAATGTATACTTCCACATGAACAGGCCAAAAGGATGCATTCACTCTGATAAAATGCTCTTTAATACATACGTTGTTGGCATGAACACACTGATGGGAGAGTGGTTTATAGAGGTTGCTCTGAGCACCAAGATCATTTCAGAAGTGTGATTTACATGACACTTCTTCTAAGGTCTTGCTCCAGATACAGGTCCTGGGCGGGAGTGGGTCACATAAACGTGCATTGCTATACCTTAGCTGATCAGAGTCGTTCTAGATTTTTATTTGGGTTGGAGACCCCAGGTATAAACCCTGCCTGTTTTAGTGACACTGAGGACAGCTTGTGGCGGGGCCAGTGGGGTGAAGGAACAGGGACATGAGGATGGGCTCTTGGTTTGCAGTGGAGTCAGAGGTCTGGGATAGCAGGGTGAGTATTTGGTTCTGTTGAGTGGCCTCCTGTCCTCCAGCCCCAAGCAAATACGGCAGCTCTGGCTTGCACCTGTTTTATACACTGGGGTCCCCTCAGATTTGTCTTGTCAAAGGTTTCTACTGTTAAGAGCATGTGGGACAATTGATGACGGGAGGGAAATGGGTGAACAGTTCCAGTATCAGAAGATCTGCTTGCTGGTGCCTCCTTGTACTTCTCACGCGATGAACTGTGTGCTGTCAGAAAGTTTTAGAGGCTTCATGTGTAGAATGGCCACAGGCTCAGCCCTAAATGACATATGATGGTGGGGATCAAATCAGATGACAAAGGATCTGAAACTGGGATCAGTGATTAAGATTTACTCTTATTATTGGTTTGTTACATGGGTGACACACACAGGATACATTTTAACTTCCCATGGTGGGGTTGAACCAAGCTGTCTCTTTCTGCTCAGTCTAAGATCATATGGAGTCATTATAACTGACACAGAGCCTTTGGAGGAAGGAGAGAACAAAGAAGGGGAAGGTATGAAGGTACACAACTCACCGACACAAAGGCTTGTGATTTGGTTTCATTCAACTGAAGCTGTAACTTCTTTTCATTGTCATAGACTCCATAGAGTCTCTTGGACCAGGTCTGAGGTACTCTGCTCTTGAATTTTAATGAGCTATATAAAGCAAATATCCTTTGTAAATCGAGGACCAGGCAGCTGCAGTTGTAGAAGATGACACCAAGTTCTTTCATCTGTGAAATTAAAATTGAAAGCATCAGTATGGAGTGCATCTGATGGTGTTACCCTCAGAGAAAAAAATGCATAAGAATCTGTGGAGGTGACGTCTTTTTTGCATTTGTTTTTATGTAGAAGTAGGTAGGTTATATAATTTATAAAAGAGATATGCTACAAAAATGATGCAATGTTTGAGTGGAGTTTTCCCTTCACTTTTTCATCTGCACTCTTGAAGATAATCTCTATCTATGCTTTTTATACTGGCTCTTCAGATTTGCTTCTTCAACATCATTTTTAATTTTTAAATATTATTTATTTATTTATAATATATTTATGAGAAAAAGAGAGAGAGAGAGAGAGAGATTGAATGCACCAGGGCCTCTAGCCACTGCAAACAAACTCCAGAAACATGTGCCACCATGTGCTTCTGGCTTATGTGGGTTCTGGGGAATTGAACCTGGGTCCTTAGGCTTTTCAGTAAAGTGCTTTAACTGCTAAGCCCTTTCTCCAGCCCTCAACACCATTTTATTTATTTATTTTTAAATATATTTTATTTTTATTTATTTGACAGAGAAAGAGAGAGAGAGAGAGAGAGAATGGGTGCTCCAGTGCTCCAGCCACTGCAAACGAACCCAGACACGTGTGCCCCCTTGTGCATCTGGCTAGTGTGGGTCCTGGGGAATTGAACTGAGTCCTTTGGCTTTGCAGGCAAATGCCTTAACCACTAAGCAATCCCTCCAGCCCTTATTTTATTTTATTGTTTTTAATGTAAGGTCTTGCTCTAATCCATGCTTACCTGGAATTCACTATGTAGTCTCAGGATGACCTAGAACTCATGGCGATCCTCCTACCTCTGCTTCACAAGTGCTGGAGTTAAACCTGGCCATGAGCACCATTTTTTAATGGCTCCTTAAATCATGGAGCAAAGATCTTTCTTTGCAGCTTAACAAAATTATTACAGCCATAGATTCTGGAGCCACATTACCTGGAAATTGGTTCCAGGTCTACATTTTGGAGCTATGCAATTCCAGATAAACCTACTTAATGTCCAAATCTCAGTGGATTCTTCCATAAAATGGATATAATAGAATTGCTACAAAATTAGAATGGTTATATAGAAGGTCTTGGAGCAATGGCTCTAACATGGTCATCATTAAAAATGCCAACGATTCTTACTCTTTTAAAAATCCTACCTCTTGAGAGGAGGGGATCCATAGAGCCTATGACACAAAGACCATGGAGACTTCTGTTTTGTCTGTCTCCCTCCGTGAATGGATAAGGAAAGTGAAGCTCTCACAATTACAAAAATAACAGTTTAGAGATTGAATTTATGGCAAATCAGGAATCTTTAATGTAGATTTTCTGAACCCTGGTCAAGTAGGCCCAGAAAGATGCCAACTGAGTCCAACACGTCTTTGTGGAAATTACATGTGATATGTGATTTAGTTGGTGAAAGTGACAGAATGATTGGTCAGAAAATAGCAGCACACAAGTGTGCGTGCTTTCTATGACCTGACCACCTGTGAAGGGTTATGTGAGAGCCCACAGATATGAGGTTCCTTTTTTCATTTAAATTTTTATATTTATTTATTTATGAAAGAGAGAGAGAGTGAGAATGGGCATACCAGGGCCTCCAGCCACTGCAAACGAACTCCAGATGCATGTGCTACCTTGTGCATCTGACTTACGTGGTTGCTGGGCAATCAAACCTGGGTCCTTAGGCTTCACAGACAAGTGCCTTAACTGCTAAGTCATCTCTTCATCCCTGAAGTTTCCTTTCCATCCCTTTCTCCAGCTCAACATGCTTTACACAGGGTGACAGGTGAGACTATCCACTACACAGGACCCTGTATGCCATTGGCCCTGATGGCACCCCAAAGCAACATTCTATGGAGAACATTCTTTGTTCATCTATTCTAGCTGATCATAGTTTTCCAGCTCCACAGTAAGCACACCATAGATAGAAACAAATTATTCAACCCTCACAAGTCCATTTTCTTGTTAACAAGCAAAAGGAATGTGAACGTCCTTGAACATATGGCTATGTGCTTCTGGGCAGGTATTTCTTTACTGTAGATTCTTAGCAGATTCAAACTTGTGTAGGCCTTGTGCAGGTATCCATAGCTGCTGTGAGTTCATGGGTGCAATGGCCATGTCATGTCCAGATGGTGTCCCTCAGCATTCTTCCCCTTCCTCTGGCCCTTACATTGGCCCTCTTCTGTGGCATAGATGCCCCATCCCCGTGTAGGCATGAGCACTCAACAGTCACTTGTTCTCCATATTTTGACCAATTATGCCTCTCTGCAGTAACCACCACCCAATTCACAAAGCTTCTTTTTTGAGTAAAGCCGAGAGCAGCACTGATCAATGGCAATAACAATCACTATTTAGAAAGCAAATTGATAAGCACAGTAATTTCATTTAGCAAAACAATAGTAGCTTCCCCACTAGAGCTTATGTTCTTTCCAACCATGGGCTTTTGAACAGGCTTACAGTACCAAGCTTGAATTCCCTCTTGTGCAGAGGGTCTCTCTCAAATCTAATTCAAATAGTCATGCCACTATTGCACCAGTGGGCTTCATCTGCTTTTGGTTGTCTGTACTTTACATTCTTGGGAGAGTTTCAACCTACCACACCAGAATATATTATTTATAGCAGGTTTCATTTGCCCTTAAGTCTCAGAGTACTTGTTCTTTCTAACTGGTTGACTGGAGATCCAAAGTTGGAGGTGTTTTCACACATAAATGTGACCACTTGAAATAAAGCCAATCTCCACCAAAGATCTGGAAAGTGGAAAGAAAATAATGGCTGTCGTTGAACAAAATGTGTTTATGTAAATTAATTAGGCTTAGGATCTCACTGGACTCAATGGAAAAGATTGCTCTGAAGACTCAATGCAAAAGAGGCTTAGTTGGATTCTCCTGGGAAATCAGGCTGACAAAAATATACTTTAACATAAAAAAAAAAAAAAACCAGATTTTTTCATAAGATTGAATCACTTTTAAGTAACTAAGCTTAGGGACCTGTTAGAGTTGTATCAACATTTTGGCTCTTCAGCTCATTAGCTGTGTAACTTGGGACAAGTTATCCAACTTCTTTTGCCACTGAGAAAAAGAAGAGTGGCTCATGCCAAGAGGCAGCTGGAGGTGACTCTCAGATAGGCCTCTGTGTTTCTAGGAACTGGTCTGTTCCCTCAGTATCCTGTTAATGCATTTCATAGGACACCGATGCCAGTCAAGGGCACTTTGGGAGAATCCAGGGTGAATTAATTAAAAAATAAGCCAGGTGTGGTGGCGCATGCCTTTAAACCCAGCACTTGGGAGGCAGGGAGAAGAGGATTGCTGTGAGTTTGAGACTACCTTGAGACTACATCAATAGTGATTTCCAGGTTATCCTGAGCTACAGTGAGACCCTACCCTGAAAAAAAACCATAAATAAATAAATAAAAAAAAGGAGAGAGAGAGAAGAAAGTAAAAAAGAGCTTGTAATCATGAGAGAACACAGACAACAAGAACATAAGTGTATCTGAAACTGAACACTGGTATCATGACAGAACACAGAAAACAACATCAATATGTCTGAAACATGAACAATGTTCAAGACATAAAATGAGCGAATATCATCCAGCTATGCTTATCTGAGTGACTGCTGTTTACTAACCCCAGCTTATCTTTCCTTCATTATTATTCCCCATACAGACAAAGATTATTAACATACTCAGTCACAGAACTGCCTCCACTTCCTAATCAGCATCCAGTTGTGAACAAAGCCCTTCTTCCTCAAGCCCTTCCCCAAATGATCTAACATTAGCTCAAATTCCACAATGGGCCCTAAACCTACTTATTGTGATGCCCACAGTTTGTCTCAGTGTGCATTCTATGTCATGTAAACAACTTGTTCCATTTCTCCATCATGCTGGCCTTTGGCTGAGGGCAGCATCACCACCTTATTCCCCACACTTATGTCACAGAGCAGTGAGGACACACGGGTCAGCGATGGATGCTCAACCACCCACTTGCTCTTCTATCACAAGTCACTCTTAGATGAAGCACTAGGAACCCATCATCACTCCAGATTGAACAGGAAGTTGCTCAGGCTACAGTGGTGTTGTGCTTCAGGAAAATGAGCAACTGAAGGACAATAATGGCATCTGTAGACAAACATGGAGAAGGGTTGTATTTTTGGAAGAAGTTCTACCCACTGGCACCTAAAACCAAATAGTGCTCGTGAGCACATTTCTGGCCTTCCTGTCTTTCATGCACCATTCACTGTCTCTTCAGACACTCCTTCTAGATCTTCAGTTACTTGTATTCCCAGTGACTCCATTTAGACATTTCTCCCTGTAGTATGAGTTAAGTGGCTGCTTTGTGAACTCTTGTCTGCAATGTCTGACATCTGTGGCTACATGACAGTGTTAGAATCTGAAGGCAGAAAGAAGGAAAGAAGAGGAAAACAAGAGCTACCCTCTTGAGCTTCAAAGAGAATCAAACTTTCCCTCAGTGCCTGCCCTAGCTTCAGGATGACTCGAGCTCATCCCTAGATAAACGTTGTGAACATTGTGTTAGTTACTTTTCTTTCTTTCTTTCTTTTTTTTTTTTACTGACAACTTCCATAACTATGGACAATAAAGCATGGTAATTCCCCCTGCCCCCACTTTTCCCTTTTGCAACTCCACTCTCCATCATGTTCCCTCCCCCTCTCAATCAGTCTCTCTTTTCAGTTTGATGTCATCATCTTTTCCTCCTATTATGAGGGTCTTGTGTAGGTAGTGCCAGGCACTGCGAGGTCATGGATATCCAGGCCATTTTGTGTCTGGAAGAGTGCACTGTAAGGAGTCCTACCCTTCCTTTCGCTCTTACATTCATTCTGCTACCTCTTTTGCTACTTATTTTTCTTGCCACTGTGGCCAAAATACCTGAACTTCAGGGGGGAAGGATATATTTTGGCTCATGGTTTATAGAGATACAGTCCCTCATTGGTGAGGAAGGTATGGCAGCTAGGATAGAACTGGTCCAGGGCAGCGAAGGTTGTGTTACAGCTTCCCCCCATCTCCACAGATCAGGAAGGAGGCAGCACACAAGCTGGAGCCAGCTTGGTTATAACCCTCTACCTCCCACCTCGATGGTTCTACATTTACTAGCTAGGCCTTGGGTCCAAAAGGTTCCACAACTTCCCCAAGTAGCATCACCAGCTGGGGCCAGAACAGGAGTGGAAACATAAAAATGCCAGGCTTGGCTTAATGGGTCTGTGGTCCAGCAGAAGACGGGGCAGGCATCTGATGGATGCGCCTGTCAGCAGCATAGGGAGCAGACAGGCATTAGCCTCATACTCTGCTGTAATTCAGAATAATTAATACAATTTAGTGCAAGCACAGCTCAATTTATCCATATATCCATGTATAATTTATCCATGTATGTCCAGTATGGTTGTTTCCATGATTTTATAGAAATGTAAACATGTATTTCTTGAATTTTCCTGGCAAAGACAAAGTATTTTGCAACCGTGAACAACTCATAGGCATCCCAGTTAGCTGCTGATTTATATTCTGAGTTATTGCAGGGAATTTAATTACCGAGAGCTCTAGCTTCATTTCATTCTACCTTCAAGGTGAAATTTTTGTTATAGGAATAAAAAAAATGAATTATATCCTGGGAGGTCCAGGACAGACTCTGTTCTGAAAGGTACTTACTCTTCTACCCCCACATTCCCAAGTGGGTGGCTGGCACCACTTAACTCACTGATGTTTTGTTTTCAAGTCTACCATGTGGGAATAATGATGCCTCCAAAGGAAGATGACTAAGCTAAGAAACAAGAGAAGATGCAAGAATCTGGGAGAATAGCTAGTTTGACCTTATTTCAAAATTAAGGAAGCTGAGAGAATTGACTTATCATAGACTAATGTCCTAAAATTTTGGGTTTTCGGAACTTTGTACATTGAAAATACCATGCTGGGTTCATTTGCCCATGTGCCATACCCTCTCTCCTCTTCTTCCCTCCCCTCCCTTTAATTTTTTCAATTTAATCAATGTTTGCTTCATCTTTTATAAAGTTATGAAAACTTTCCAGTGTACACAATTCATTTGAAATTTTTTTTTATTTCTGCTATGAGGAATCCACACAAAAGACTTTTGTTGTTATGCAGCAAAGAGAAATAAGATGAAACCCTGAGTGGATGGGGATGGGGAAATGTCCATGGGAGAAATCTTGGCTAAGTGAAAGTAGATTGAGATGAAAAACATTGGAAACACATTTCAGATAGTCTTTGGAGTACTTCAGTTTCATCTATTTTCTATAGAAGCACTGAAAAATAAGTCAAAAAATAATACATGGCTCCACCTGTCATTCTTGCTTCCTATCTTCTATTTTTATTTTTACACACAATTTTATTGAGCTATAATTCATATAACAAACAATTTACCCATCTAGAGTAGAAAATTCAATTTTTTTTTAAGGGAGGAGAGGTTTGCTTTGGTTTATTATGGTGAGGAAGGCATAGTGGCAGAAGCATGTAGCAGAACTGGTCCCACTGTGTCCACAATCAGGAGGCAAAGTCAGAGGAATGCTGAAGCTTGCTCTCTCCCCAGCCCATGGAATGGCACCACCCACAGTTAGAGTAGGTCTTCCCACCTCACTTAACCTAATCTAGAAACTCCCTCACAGACATATCCGGATTGTTTTCTCCTAGTTAATTCCAGATCCAGTCAAGCTAACAAGATTGATCATCGTAGATTGAATAGTTCAATGTTTGTTTAGTATATTCATAGTGTGCAACTACCACCAGATTTGACTTTTGGGATATTATGTCCACTAACACTTACTCCCCATTTGTCCCTGTTACAGTCTGGGTGCTGAATGACCCTGAGAGGTCCATGTCTTAAAACTTGATCCCCAAGATGATGCTATTGAGGGGTGATGAAACCCTTGGAAAGTAGAAGTCCTTATGCCATTGTTATTGTACCCTCAAAGGGGATTGTGGGACCCTGGTCTCATCTTTGCCTCAGCTTCCTGGCTTGTAAAATAAGTAGCTTATTTAAGACAGAGTCTTGCTGTATAGCCTAGGCTAGCTTCACACTCATGATTCTATTGCCTCAGCTTTTCAAGGCTGCAATTATAGGCACAACACCATGTCACCATGCTAGGCCCCTGTCTTCTTGCCATTTTAATGAGCCAAGTTGAGATCATTTCAGTTTCAAGTGACTGTGTTTTAACCTTTTCAAACCACCTCAGAGGATCTGATAACTTCTGATAAAATATTGGGCTATACCTGAGCAACTTCATTTCTTCTTTGGATTTATAAAATATCTTACCCCACTTATGCACCAGAATATTAACAGTTACATAAACATTAAGAACTTGGCTTATTATTCATGTAAACATGATATAATTAAGTAACCTTATAAGGTTAAGAAATTTTCTTTTAAAAGTAAAGTTAAAAATGTTTAACTCTTGGGCTACTTTTCATTGCAGTCAAATTACCAAATGAGGAAGGAATGGACAAGTGGATGGAAATGAAAAAGTTTCAGTTTTTCATTTATAATTCACACAAGTAATTCAATATTTAGGATCTAGTTTGAGAGATCTTGAAGTCCAGAAATACTCTGCTCTAGAGAATTTCAGAGGAAAACGTCCTTTCTTATATCTGTGGTGGTGGGGGATCTTTACTTCATGTTTTCCTTGTTGACCTATTGAATACCTATGTATTACCTATGTAATTTAGAGTGCAGGCTCCCAGACACCTCAGGACTGCTGCTGTGAGCCAGCACTGTTTTCCCTGTGTTTGTATCCCAGCAGAAGGACAAATGAGGGACAAGTGGGCACAAAAAAGACATACCAAGTTGAGACTTCAGCTCTTTTTTTCTTTTTTTTTTCTTTTCTTTCGTTCTTTCTTTCTTTCTTTCTTTCTTTCTTTCTTTCTTTCTTTCTTTTTTTTTTTTTTTTTTTGAGGTAGGATCTTGCTCTACCCCAGGCTGACCTGGAATTCACTATGCAGTCTCAAACTCAAGGCAATCCTCCTATCTCTGCCTCCTGAGTGCTGGGATTAAAGGCATGCGCCACCATGTCCAGCTAAGACATCAGCTCTATTGGTTCTTTCCTTCCATCCACATTGTTCAAAGACATCTCTGTATGATGAGAGGAAACGGGGCTTCTGCTCTGGTCTAGGCTACCTCTGGGATAGCTGAATCCTGAGTACCATGGCTGGCCACTCTGGGATATGCTCTGCCTTGTTGAATGCAACAAGGACTTGGGGCAAGTTCCTTAATCATTTGTGCCCATAACTGTGAAACCCCTTTATATCTCTGTAAATGAAATAATAAGAACACTCACAGGGTAACTATAATAACTAAGCAAACACATGACTAGCATGTGTGCATCTATAAATATCTTACAAATATTCACATGTACATGTGCATACATACATACACACATATTCATACACACATATGTGCAGCCTACAAGGTAAATGTCTAACACATGGAATAATAATATATGGCATCATCATCTCTAGTCAAGCAGGCACTAGAAGGGACCATGGTGAGTGGTAAACAGCTAGGTCTGTACTTCTGGCACCTGCTGCACTAGGTGGTTAAGTCACATGTCTCCCATGGACTCATGTACTTTGAATGCTTGGCCCCTAGATGGTGGCAGTTTGGGAGGTACAGCCTTGCTGGAGAAGGTGTGGTTCTAGGGGTGGGTTTAGGAGTATTATGTCCCACCTTCCCCCTTGCCAGAGTCCAGCACACTCTCTTGTTGCTTTCTGCCAGCTGCTGTGGCAAGATGTGAAGTCCACCCTCTGCTCATGCCATGCCCTCCCCACCATGCTGACACTTCTCATGAGACTATAAGCTGAAATAAACCCTTTCCTCCTGTCAGCTGCCTCTGGCTGGGTGTTTTGTCACAGTTTCGATGTGAAGGTAACTACAACAAGCACTTAGCATATGAAGACCACAGAGCATGTGCTCTGCTCCATTCCTGTGTGGCTGAGATTGTTCTGTCCTGTCTTAGATCAAGCAGAAAAAGTAAACAAGTACATAACTGTCTCTCAGCTTATCACTTTACAAGCTGAGAAAAATATCTCAAGGAAGATTCCTAAGAAGATTACCGGAAAGATACTAGAGATTCAAAGATATCTTTAATTACATTAGGATGAACCATTGGCTTAAAAATAACCAGGAAGGTTTTCTAAAATACAAAACAGTCAATCATGTCTGAATCTCCCTCCAGAGGATCCCTTTATAACAAAGCTCCATTAGAGCTTTGAGACCTGTCTTCTCCCCCTTCCAGGGTTCCTGCCTTGCCCAAGGCTTTGGTCCAAAGATTAAGACTTTCTACCATTTGGGAAGTATTGAAATGTTTGACTTTTACCTTCTCTCTAGAACAACTCCCCCAGAGAGACTGGAGAATGGCTTCAGTGTGCACTTTGCTGGCTCTTCCTCTCAACTTTATCATATTAAAAATGAAGTAAGGGAGGGTTAGGGTGGGAGGGAGCAAAAGGGTGGGAGGGAAGACAAGGGTGGGGGATACAAATAGGGACCCAAAAGGAAATGATACTATAAAACTCTTTATTATGAACAACAGGCTAATACATTGATACTTCAGCAGGCCCACAGAGGGAACACCTGAACCACAAGAAACTGGAGAAAGCATCATGAAAACCAACCTTAATATTTTCCTGCTTTTCTCTCTTCTCCCTCCCCCCCCCTCTCCCATCTCCTCTCTAAACTCACTTTCTCTTTTATATTATCTATCCTTTCCTCCCCTCACCTTCCTAGGCGCTGACTTATAACTCCCAGTACCAGCAGGGGTTAACTTTCACAATGAGCTGTTGATCCGAGACACCTACAAGGTTTCCCAAAAAAGACAGATTTCTGTCAGAGCTCTTGATGACCCACCAAAGGTTAATGGTAAGACCCTTCTGTCAAAGACAGCATACACATCTGAGACCAAACATGGAGAGATGTGGCCAGAATCTGGAAGAGGGTCAGTCCCCAGACAGTTAGCTAGTCTAGTGCCAGAGGGTGCTACATGAGCAACTGGGGGAAAATGTCTGACATTGGTCCAAACAACTTGCAGTATAAGCTACCCAGCAGGAAACAACCTGATGTAATGCTCAAACAAGTGCAGTAGTGGCAAACAGCCATGGTGAGCAACCAACTACTCTTGATTTGGCTAATTGATCCACTCAGTGGAATGGAACTCATTGCTGGAACTGCAGAATAAGTCAAAACCAGGTACAAAAAATGAGCTCATTCTCCAATCAAGATATCACCAAATGTGGGTCAGAAGAGGGCCTACCCATATAAAATTCCCTCCAAGATATCTATGGCCATCCCCATATATCTAGTACTAACTTTTCTCTCCGTTGGAGAATTTGCTTATATTTTTCAGATGGACAACGAACCTGAAGGGAGGATCAGCCAATCACCTCTCACCAGGGCCCCAGCTGAAACCATAGAGTAGTGCGGGGGAAGGGCAAGAGTTTAGCGTTCTTGGGGAATCACAACACCAGAAAAAGGCTGAAGGAGATAAACACAGAGAACATCCAACTCCTACTAAGGCAGATATGCAGAGACACAGAGGCTCCCAAAACCTCATCACTGAAGTAGAACTAAAATGACCCCAATGTGGCTCAGGGAAATTTGTAGAAGAGGGGGCAGAAAGAATGTTAGAGCCACAAGTTGGGGCATTATGCACAGAGACTTGGCCTATCCCCCATCATTCTTGACTATCCCCACAATGCATGACCCACATTCACCATTGATGAGGGTTCCTATGGCAGAGGGAGGACAGGGAGGAGGATAATGGAGTCACCTTTATGAATGTAAAATTAGAATAATATAAGTAAAAATAAATTATTTTAAAAAAGAATGAAGTAAGAGACAGGCCTTGTGAGTTGTTTGCAGGAAGGATTATTTAAGGGAGGAAAATATTCTCCCAGAGTGGGCAGCCCTTCTAGGGGTGGACTATATATAAAGATGTTCCAAAAGAACTGAGTCTTGCCTGGCTGCCCTTGCCGATAAACACATTAATCCTGTTGTTACCCTTCATCAACACTGGAACCCAACTTTCCAACCTAGACTGAAGACCAGTGACTCTTGAGTAATCCTCCAGGCCTTCAGTGCCAGATTGGGACTGCTAAAGCATCCAGCTTGGTGGACTGAACAACTACCAGTTCTCCTGCTCTCTGCTCCACAGGCAACCATTGCTGGAATGCTTATCCCATATGCTGTAAACTAATCAATACATTCTGTGTTCATTCTATTGGTTCTGTTCCTGTAGAGAACCTTGCAGGTGAGGAAGCAATGGGATCCAATTGACCATGGACCTAGCCTGGGACCACTTTCAGAAACTCAGAGGCGCCAAATAGCAAAAGTGAAAGCCGGTTCTGAAGTACCACCTGATGGAGGAAATGAAAGCAGAGCCTCTGGATGTGTGCAGTACAGATGCTTGGCTTGCCACTTTCTAAATTCTCATTTGGACTGAAAATCAAAACTGAATTATTCAATTCTTTACATGTTTTTGGATTACTAAAACATGTCTGTCATGAATAATTCAAATGAACTAGGTGCCTGAGGACAGTTACAGCAGAAAAAACATTTTAGCAATCAAACATTACTAGGGAGACGTGTTTGTCTCGTGTGTCATTACAAAATAATAATTCTCCTAATTTTATTAGTAATGTAATTTCTATAGAAAGATGACAGCTGTTTAGTCCACTCAGAGACTAATATCCAGGGTTTATAAATAATTCAGTTCAATCCAATGATTAAATTTCTGGCACCTCTTATGTGTAAGATACCGAATTAAGTAAGCAGGATGTTTATAAGCAAGTCTGGACCCCGGATGTAAAGTAGATCCATGGGAGTGGATGGATGTGGGAAGCAGTGATGGAAACTGCAGGAGGAGGGGAAATAAATGAAAATAACCACGACAAAAAGCAGCATCTGGTAAGCGGCTTAAGGAAAATACCATTGGTGCATTGTAAGGTTATTATAAGAAAAATACAGCCAATGTTCTGTAATTCTCTGTAAAGAAAATATTGCTTCAATTAGGATGATTTTGAACCTCTGGGCCATGCGTGGGGCTCAGTAGGTGTAGTGTAAACTTGTATAATTTTAGGCCGAGTCTACAGGCTTTTGTCAAATATTCTATGACTAAAATATCTGGTAGTTCAACTGACAGATGAGTGCTGAATTAGATGGATGCAAAATGGCCTCATGGAGGTGGGCAACTGTGAAGAGATCTTGAAGGATTTTGAAACTATACATAAGCCTCAAAAGCTGGGATGACATGCCCAGAACAGAATGCAACATGTACAGAGGCCAGGACATGGGAAGGAAAAGAGCACTATCTTTTACCACCTGCTCAGGTGAGGGGTAGAAAAGTCTGGTGAGTGGTGAGCTCTGAACCACAGACCCCAGGGGCTGATATGCCAAGGAGGACCCTCTGTGTCATAGGTTGGAATATGGCCTTGGCCACCACAGCAAACATGTCATATAAATGCAGGCAAAACCTTTGTGTTTAGGGAGTTAGGATTGAATTGGGGGTGAGACCTGCAAATTTAACTTATTTTTTTAAGTGTATTTATTTATTTGCAATCAGAGAGAGGCAGAGAGACTGACCTTTAGCCACTGTAAATGAACTTCAGATGCATGCACCATTTGTGCATCTGGATTTATGTGGGTATTGGAGAATCAAACCTTGGTCCCTAGGCTTCACAGGCAAGTGCCTTAACTGCTAAGCTTTCTCTCCAGCCCTAAAGACATTTTTTTTTGAGAGAGAGACACAGAGAGAGACAGAGAGAGAGGGAGAGGAAGACAGACAGAGATGGACACGCCAGCATCCTCTCAGCTGCTGTGAAGGAAATCCAGTTGCGTGCGCCCCCTTGTGGTCAAGTGCAGCATTGTGCCCTTGCATCACTTTGCATCTGGCTAAACGTGGGACCTGGAGATTGGAACCAGCATTCTTAGGCTTAGGAGGCAGGCGCCTTAACCACTAAGCCATCTCTCCAGCTCTAAAGACATTTTTAAAATGAGGGTTAAAGGAAGGAAGGGATCAACAGAACCCAAGCCACAGGGATCCTCCACAGAGTCAATGAAGAGTCCAACTTTTATTGTGAGCAACTGGGAAATCCCTCTCCCCGTTCTGTTCTGCTTCTCTCTGCCTTCTTTCCTTTTACCTCAGTTGTCAATTTTCTTAAGTACACTCAGGAACACTGTTTCTCTGTGATTCTAAGAGGTTCTTTGAAAAAGTTGAATTATGTGCATGTGTAAAGGCATCCTGCTGTTCTAAACAAACATGGGATATTTGTCCCACTTTTTGCATTTGTCTTCTGTGAGTGTCTTGGGAACTGAACCCAGGTCAGCAGGCTTTGCAAGCAAGTGCCTTTAATATTGACCCATCTTCTTAGCTCTGAGTGACAGTTTTTAAAGCCAATAATGTTATAAAACCACAGGTTTTAAGAAAACTATTTTCTATTTGCATTGTAGTACAATTTGCACATAATGAAATTCACCCCTTTTAAGCATATCATTTCTTGGCATTATGATGTTATAATCATGAAACACTAACCACAATCAAGAAAAAATAAACAGTGCCACTCTCCCTCACTTAGTCCCCTTTACTTCTTTTGTCAGTCAAGCCTCAACTTGTGGCAAACACTGGTCTATTTGTATGACTCCACAGTCTTTCATTTGCATGAATGTCATAATAATGGGGTAATAGAGCACACGGCCCTTCAAACATGGTTCTTTCACTTAGCATAATGCATTGTAATCCATTCATGTTGCAGACTGAAGTTATTTTGTCATTTTTACTGCTGAGTGGTCTTCAATATATGCAATAAACCATAGCTTACTCTCAATCAAGAGCCATGTGGATAGCTTTTATTTATTGACGATTACAGATAAAGCTACAACAGATGTTCATGCACACATTTTGTGAGGATATAGTTTTTTGTTTCATTTGTAGTGAGATTATTGAACTTTGTAAGGTATGCCTAACTGTTTTCCAGTTACATGTTACAGTGCCATTATTGCCAGATGGTAGTCACAGTTGTCTGGTGGCCTTGCTGGTACTGAGGCAGGCGAGGATAGGGAATGGTTGTAGCCACTCGGGACTCTGCTTGGCTTGCGCAGTAAACACACCTTTCTCCTAACAATGCACCTAGCAACCCGCTGGGACCTGGGACCCCTCCCCACCCCGCGCTGTACTGAGCAAACACATCCTGCCCCAAATGACAAGCTAGTTCTTCCTCCTCTTAGCACTCCTTCATGATCAGTACCTAGTCAAATATATTCTTCCACAGATTCAAGATCAGAACAGTTGGAAGCCATCCAGCCTGGACTGGTTTTGGGTGCATGCTCAGTAGGGCAAATCGTTCTCTCAGTGAACTTTTAGCGAGCAGGCCCTATTTACCATCTTATTCCTATATATGTATATGTATTCCTATATATGATTAAAACCAGATGCATCATGGGAAGGAACATGTGTAGTAGAGAAAACTTTATATAAACCAAAGCTATCAATCAAACCAGAGAACCACTCAAGCTGTGCCCCTAACATCTGGTCCATCCCTCCCTAAAAACCCCTCCAGATCATTTCTTGGCGCCCTTAAGTACTCTCCACTCGGCTTGGCTCTTAATAAAGTTTCTTGCTGCTTCACTATTTGTGTGCAGCTTTCTTCAATTCCTTGAGTAGGATGTGAAGAACCTAGACACACACACACGTGAACGAATTCCAGACGCGTACCTTGTGCATATGGCTTACATGGGTCCTAGGGAATTGAACCTGGGTCTTTTGGCTTTGCAGACAAATGCCTTAACCACTGAGCTATCTGGCAATCCCTGAAATTTTCTATCATTCTAATGGCCATGTGTCAGTATCAGGATGACACTGTGATTTTCATTTATTTTTTTTTTTTTTTTTTTTTTGGTTTTTGGTTTTTTGAGGTAAGGTTTCACTCTAGTCCAGGCTGACCTGGAATTCACTATGTAATCTCAGGGAGGCCTTGAACTCATACCGATCCTCTTACCTCTGCTTTCTGAGTGCTGGGATTAAAGGTGGTATGCCACCACACCTGGCTTAATTTACATTTATTAAATGACTGATGTGGTTAAGAGTTTCATTTAGTTTGAGAATTTCATATATTTCAGAAACTTTCATTTATTGGATGTTAGATTTGTAAATATTTTATCTTAGTCTAAGACTTGTATTCATATTTTCATAGCAATTTACTTTAAACAACACAAGTTCTTAACTAAAATGAATTCCAATTTATCCATTTTCCTTCATAGATAATGCTTTGAATATTTTGCATGATTTCTGGCTATAAATATTTTCCTCTAGAAAGTGAATATATGCTTCTTGTACCTGGATCCCGGATCCATTTGAATTGTTTCTTGCACAATGTGAAGTTTGAATCTACCTTATGGGTCTCCTATTTTGACAGCAATATTAGTTCAAAATTAATTGCCTTTGCACGAACTCAGCTATCTGTAGGTATATTTCTGGATTTCATCTTCTGTTTTGCTTATCTATTTTCCTAGCCTTTCTTTATAATGACACTACTTAAACTTGATCGCTTGTTTTGTAGGTCAAAATATCAGGTAGTATAAGTCCTCCAACTTTGTTCTATTTCAAAGTTATTTTAGTCATTCTAATTCTTCTGCCTTTCTAAATAAATTGTATAATCTGATTGTCAATTTCTATCAAAGTTATGAAGGAATTTTAATTTGAACTGCATTAAAGCTACAGACCAGTGGGGAGGGAAGTGAAATTATAGTAACCCAGCATCTTCCAAATGACAGAGCAAATCTCTCCATTTTAAGGTACTTTTTACTTTATTTGATCAGGGCCTCATAGCTATTAACACGCTTCATAAGATTTATATTTCATGGGCTTGGTACTTTGTAAATATACTATCTTTAATTTTTAATTCTTTGTGCTATTATGTAGAACTCTGACTTTTCTGTGTAGAAACATTGAATATAAAAATTTAATGTTTCTCTATATAGAAACTCTAAATTTTATATGTTGTCTTTGTAATGCAAAACTTCTAAGCTCACTTGTAGTAAATTTTTTGCAGCTTCTTTAGAAATCTTGACATAGACATATCTGTGTTTTTCAAATGAACAGTTTTATCTCATTCTTCCCAGCCCATTTGCCTTCACTTCTTTTTCTTGCCTTACTACACTGGCTATGATCTCCAATAATGTGCAACAGGGTTAGAAGAACAGAGATCCTTGCCTTACAAGTCTTTCACTATTTAATATGGTGCTACTTGTAGGCTTTTGGTAGACATATCTTTGGTAGGCAAACAAAGTTTCCTTTTAGTCCTGGTTTTCTGAGTGTATCATCTAGAGCTACTAGAAGTTTCCTTTTAGTTCTGGTGTTCTGAATGCATCATTAATTGGATTCCATTATGATAATTTTGTGACTTTGCTTTTGGTATATTATACAGGTCAGATTTTAAATACTAAAATAGCTTTCCATTCTTGGCATAAAGGGGACTTGGTCATGATGTACAATCTTTTATACATTGTTGCATTTGGTGTACTTGTAGGTTGTTGAGAACGTCACATGTATGTTCATGAACAATATTGTCTTCCTTATCATGAATCTATTTTTTGGTATGTGGAAAATGCTAGCATCTCAGGGAGGAGGGCCAAGTGTTTCTTCTTTCATGTTGTAGATGAGTTTATTCAGAGCAGCTTCTGTTTCATCCTTAAATATTTAATAGAATTGTCAGGTGGAGCCATCTAGGCTTGAAGTTCTTTGATATGAATTATTTACTACCTTTTAAATTTCTTTACAAGATAAATAGCATTCAGGTTTTTTTTTTTTCTTAATTTGACTTTAGCAGTTAGTGACTTTCAAGACATTCATCAATTTTATCTAAGTCATCAAATGATCACTCCTGAGTTGTTGATGGTAGTGTCTCTGTCTTTTACACAGTACTCCTTGAAGCACTACCTTATGAGGGCATTGTGAATGGTTGTTGACTTTTTTTTTCCCGAGGTAGTGTCTCGCTCTAGCCCAGGCTGACATCGAATTCACTATGTAGTCTCAGGCTGACCTTGAACTCACAGTGATCCTCCTACCTCTGTGTCCCAAGTGCTGGGGTTAAAGGCATGTGCCACCACACCAGGTCTGATGTTGATTTTTTTAAAAATGTGTGTGTGTGTGTAGATGGGTGCATGTACATGGAGGCCAGAGGACAGTATCATTCCTTCTTCATTGACATTGTCCACCTGTTTTGAAACAGGGACTCTCATTTACCTGGAGCTCAGCAGTGGGGCGAGGCCTGCTGGTCAGCCAGCCTCCAAGATCTGCCTCTCTCCTCCTCTCCAGTGTTGGGATTACAAGCACACCCCATCATGTCCAGATTTTTTTTTTTAAATAGAGAGTTTTGGGGATTCAAGCTTAGGTCTACATGCATGAATGAGCCCTCTTCCCAGAATCCCCTTGTTGATGTGGTTTCATATCTGCAAATTTTTGGAGTATTTCTGGATATTCAGATTTTTTTCCTTACCTTTTACTCTCTTTCCGACAGTTCAGTTATACAAAGGCTCACTCTTCTGTTACTGATCTTCAGCCTTTGGATCACGGTTTCTTCAGCCTTTAGATTTTTTTTCCCTTTGTCCTTTGTCCTTCCACTTTGGTCATTTTGGTCGGTATTTTGTTGAGTAGTGGTCAAGTTCTTTTGTTATTGTTGCTGTAGTTGTTTCAAGGCAGAGTCTCACTCTAGCCTGGACTACCCTGGAACTCACTCTGTAGCCCCAGGCTGGCTTCAAGCTCATGGTGATCCTACTTCCTCAGCCTCCCAAGTGCTGGGATTAAAGGACCAGTCCACTACACCCAGTGAAGTTCTTTGAGTCTTTCCAATTACATGAGTAGTCTAGTAAGCCTACTGACAATATTCTCTGTTTTCTTTGCTTTTCATGTTCATCATTTTCACTTAACTTTCTCATTGAATCCACCCCTCTACTGAAATTGCCCATCTGTTCTAACATGTCTCTACCCTTTCTGAGAAAATTGTTAACATGTTGATCAGTTAATTTAAATCTCTTGTGTAATTGCTTTAATTCTTACACATGAAGCTGATTCTGTTGACTACTTTGTCTCTCTCTTAAAAAAAACAAGTGAGTGTACTAGTATAGGCCATATTTTTTCATGAAAACTCATATTTTCATAGAAGACCGTGAACATAGAGCCAAACAGCTTTCATGCTTGTAGCTGAGAGGCTTGTCTTTCTGTGGTCTAGGTATTGGGTAAAGAAACAGTAAGTTCCAGCTGATAGAAAGCTGGAAAAATCTGCACTGCAGGCAGCCCTATGGGCCAACTAGGCTGTGTTTCCATCAAAAACAACAAGAGAGACTCTGTCTCAAAGAAGGTGGAAGGAGAGAATGGACACCTTGAAGTTGTCCTTTCATTTCCAAACACATGCTATGGTATGTGCATGATCATGAGCACGCATGTGCACACTCAATCTCTCTCTCACACACATACACAACTAAAAAAAATGTCAAGGAGCCAGGTATGGTGGTGCAAACCTTTAATCCCAGCACTCGGGAGGCAGAAGTAGGAAGAGCACCCCGAGTTTGAGGCCACCTTGAGACTACATAGTGAATTCCAGGTCAGCCTAGACTAGAGTGAGACCCTACCTTGAAAAAAAAAAAAAAAAAAAAAAAAAAAAAAAAAAAAAAAAGAATATGGAGAACTGGAGCTGTCATGGCAAAGGAGGACAGATTCCTGCTCTGACTCATGCCATGCCACAAGTCCTTCCAAGCTAAACATCTGGGGACAACCTACATGCTGTTCAGCCCTGGCTGTGAGCAAACAGTCACATTTTCAACATGCTTCAGAGGCACCTGCCCAGCTGGCAGTCAAGAAGCCAACATTCAGCATGCTTCTTAAATACAGTGAACTTCAAAATGAAGATGAGGACATTTGTTTAAAGGGCTTGAAGTTGGGATTGAAAGCTATATGCTCCTTTGAATCTTCTACAAAATTAAATTTCTAATTACAGTTTCCGAACATTGACATCCTAGAGAGAAAGCAGCGAGAACACTGGAAGCCTGAACCTTTGTTTTGAGTCAATGGGAGGGAGAAGTCTTTTCTCCTCAGAATAAACTGGAAGCTTTTAGCTGAGCATTGTCCCTGCGAAAGTGCTTTTTCATTGTTATATTTCTTCTTCAGTCGTTCACCCTCAGCAGGTCACTAATTTATCAGCTGAAAAGCCACCAGGCACTGACTACAGCCATTGCCCATGAAGCAGGTCAACATGAGAGTTGTCACTCTGTAACTGAGAAACCTAAAGCACAAAGAAAATCACTTAGTCCCGAATCCCTAGGAAGCCAGTGTCTGTGTTATTTCTGAGACTGAGCTATTTTCTTTTATCTTAGTTCCATAGACAACATTAATGTCTTAAAACCTGCCCTAGGATGAGACACTTGCAGATATAGAGTTTTACTGTGTATTTGTTTGAGTATTTCTAGCAAACATTTAGTTCTAGCTTTTCTCTTAGGCTCAAGGTTGTGGGATTACAGAGGTACAAGGAACAGTGCTCTGCCTCATTTACATTAATACACTTTGAAAAATAGGTTCCCATTACATCATAAAGAGTAAGCCCAGCAGAATCATAGAGTGTGTGTGCTCTTCTCATAGCTCAGAATGGAAGCTAGATAGTAGCATGGTGCCAAAATACCCTGTAATCAGGAAAGATGGAGAAGGGCCATCAATGCCCTCCATTTATGTTCTAAACACAAATTAACAAGTCTAGTAAGTAAATCAAAACTGGGCTAGCAATATTCAATACACCCTTCCCCAAAATAGCAGGGAGTGATCCTGTAGCTTTCTGAACCACTCCATTCGATTGTTTGTATACTGTTGCAGTTGCATTCATGTCACTGGACAAAAATCTGATCAGAGTAGCTTATGGAAGGAAAGGGGTTATTTCAGACTTACAGAATCCTGGGGAAACATCACAAATGGCAGAAAAAGCTGGCTCACTTCCATAGATCACAGGAGAGAGAGTGAGAAAGAGAGAGAGAGAGAGAGCAAGAGAGAGAGATCAATCCCAGCAAGCATGAACAGCCAGAGCTCCAAGGGCTCTTTACACACCTCGTAGGGCTGGACTACAAGATCCTTGACATAACTCTTTCCCAGCAAGGCACCTGCTGGAGACTAAAGTTGTAAGCTCAATCTTACTCAAAAAACACTTGAGTCTATGGGGCATACATGCACACTACCCCTTACACATAGGTGTTTTTGTCAAACTTGTTTCAGTTATGGGTGCCATGAACATCTTAGAACTATGCAAAGCACTAAGGAATTTATGGAGACATAAGAATAAGAAGAAAGAAATGCATCCATTAAGTCTTTATTGTGTGTGTGTTTGCTTTGGATTCTTTGAGACAGGGTCTCATCACCATAAAGCCAAGGCCTCAGACTTGCAATCCCCTTGCCTCCTGAATATTTGGATGTGTGCTGCCACTTGGCTTTACTCAAATTGTGTGGGGGTGTGGTGTGTTCATATGTGTAAGCACAGGCACCATGACACAAATGTGGAGGTCAGAGGACAACAGGCTAACTGTCCTCTAAGCTTTCAGCAGATTCTCCTGTTGTGTGGGGATTACTGACCTGTAACAGCATCCAGCATCCAGCTTTTATGTGGATTCTGGGGATCTGAACTCAGGTACCCATGCTTTCATGACAAGTGCTTTATCCACTCAGCAGTCTCTCCAGGCTACCTAAGTTCTACTTGGTATTGCAAAGATACAGTTCTTGTGTGGTTTCAGAATCCAAAACACAAGAGAGAAAGAGAAAGGGGGAGGAGAGGAGAAGAGAGGAGAGGGGAGGGGAGGGAAGAAGAAAGGAAATTGTAAGGATGTTAAATCAATGTCAGAAAATGAAAGCACTCATAACTTTGAACTTGGACATTGAGGTTCCTTACTCTTAGAACATACATGATGTGAAACTTGCTGTCCATTCATAATTTCCCCAGAAATTGGCCTTGTCTTTTGGTATCTCACGATTTGAGTTTGCATTATTCATTGTTCAGTAAAGGGGGGAGAGAAAAGAAAAGATGAAAGAAGAGGGAGAAAATGGAATTAGAACAGAAGATGACTGTTGCAATTGCCTTCTCATTGCTGGACAAACACCCGACTGGAAACAGTTATGGGAGGAAAGGGTTTATTTCAGGCTTACAGATTCCAGGGGAAACTTTATCCTGGCAGAATAACCTGGCTCACCTCCTCATACATCCACAGCAGAAAGACAAAAGGAAGAGCTCAAGCTCAAGCTGTCTCTCTGTGTACCTAGCAGGGCTGGACTCAAGTTCCGCTCCCATGACATATCTCCTTTAGCAAGGCTCTGCCTGCTGTAGACCTAAGAAGGAAACTTAATCTTAATCAAAAATGCCTTAGACTATGAGAGCCTTTATATGCAAACTACCACAGTGACCAAGGAGCTGAAAGAACAGAGAGAATAGCAAAGGTCAGTTCTTCTCCTAATTGATAAAAGAAGAACTATCTTTCACTTCATTTTTTGAATCCTCAAAAGTATTATATGTATAGTATTATATATTGTAACACAAATAAACACACATTTCAGTTGATATAAAAAAGCTTCAATCTGTACATAATTTCATCTTTCAGTTCCTTAATGTAGGGATAAATGATTGTGAAAGCCATTATCAAAATCACCATATTATTTAAAGAGACATTTAAGTGAAGGAAATGAAACTCCCAATACTCAGGCATTGGTCATGCATCTGAAAGCAGAAAAAAGGACGCATGCAGTTGTATGCAATAATAGAGAGTGTATAAAAGTCTGTTCTTGGAAACCAACTCTTCCTCAGCCACACTGGACATTAAGAACCCAAGCGAAGGCGGGAGAAATGAGGGCTGAGACAGTTTTATACATGAGAAGGCTCCATGCTTTATGCAAATGAAGCTGTAAGTTGCTACCACGTTGTTCCAGTGAGCAGGTAGGTGCTCTGGAGGTTTAAGAAGACCCCCTAGCAGTGCTCTGGAGCCACAGCCAGTCTCCAGTTCTGTGACATCCTGAAAATACTGAACCATGTCAATGATTTCATTTGCAATGAAATGCAGGGCAAGAGACACTAGATAGAATAGGCAAGGAAAGAGAATTTTAGAATTTTAAAATCCCATATTCAAATTTACTAACTTTAGGGCTGGAGAGATGGCTTAGCGGCTAAGGTGCCTGCCTGCTAAGCCTAAGAAGGCTGGTTCCAATGTCCAGTGGTTCCAATCTCCTGGTCTCACGTTTAGCCAGATGCAAAGTGAGGCAAGGGCGCAATGCCACACTTGCCCACAAGGGGGCGCACACATCTGAATTTCGTTCACAGCCGCTGAGAGACTGCTGGCGCGCCCATTTCTGCCTCCCTCTCCCTCTCTGTCTGTCTCTCCAAAAATAAATAAAAAATAATAATAATGAAATTTAAAAAATACTAACTTTAAATGCAGAAGCAAATCAAGTGTTCAGTGGGTGCATCTGTCTGATGGTCGTGGATGGGCCTTTAGGAGGGGTATGAATAGGAGGGTTCCTCCCCACTCTGCTGTACTTGTAGGTGATTTTTTGGTTTTTACTCTCAAGCCTTCAAGATTAAATGTGCCTTGAGAAGCCCTTCCTAAGTTGTCTCACTCGAGTTTCTAACTGCTACAGCTTATTACACTTCTGTATGTGGTTTATACATGGTTCATTTCTATGTATTTAACGCCTGCTTATACATTTTTGAGGCTCTATGCTTTTATGGATTTATTGCTATTCTGACTAAAAGAGCAACTTTGTTCCTATCCTAGCACAGCGAACAAATCTGACTGTTTCCCCAGTTGCCAGTATCAACCCAGACGGCATAAGAAATTATCCTGCAAAGGGCTTTTCCACACAGAGGAGGAAAATTGCTGCAAGGGGAGACAATGCTAGGGAAGTGATGACCTTGCTTCCCACCTCTCATTTTCTCTCTCTTCTTTATTTACAGGCTTTTCATCTACACAAAGGGCTTGCTTTTGTTTTCTTGTGGGGGAGCAAGAACAAAGCTCAACATTTTACTTCAACAAGAAAAACAAGTGGTATGGTCTGAACCACATTTGCCATTTTGTAATAGCATTTCTCCAGTAGACTGCTTTCCCGAGCTTGAGGGGTCAAGGACCCTTTGCATTTTTTCCAGCACAAGTTGTAGCATTATTTATGGAAAATTAAGAAAAGCCTATTTATCCTTAGCCAGATAAATACGATGCATATGGCCTTGAAGCAAACAATGGCCTGCGAGCAACAAGCTGAACGCGAGACACGCGGTGTGCAGAAAGCGTCTTTCAAATCCCCACAGTGGAAAACACGTGGAAACCAACACGGCATCCTTTGTTCCTAAGCTAACTGAGGTATGTGGTTAAAGAAAAAGTGGGGGGAAAGATGCTACTCTAAAACACTTGCCTCTACTCACCATGCCCTGGTAGAGCACTGACTACATGATTGATTGTTTGATCTTTGTCTTAATACGAACATTAACTTCCCACCCCTACACAAATTCCAAGATGATTAAAAGGGAACCTGTCAGAAGATTCTGATTTCATTTATCAAATGACTCTCCATCACTAGTTGCTGGGTGTTCTTCTTAAGTTGAGATGTAATGTTTGCACATCTTCGTGGGGCACATTCTAATAATTTGTTACATGTATAGAATGTGTAATAATTGGATCAATAAGCCCTTACATCTCTCCAAATGGTAAATCACTTTTATGTCATGGGATTTTTGTACTTTCTTTTTTCGGTCATTTTGAAATGCATCAAAGATTGCTAGAACCACTATTCTCCTCCGGTGCTGTAGGAAAGCAGAACTAAGTCCTGCTGTCTAACTGCTCCGGTGCGCCTGTCTACCCACTGCCCATGCTCCATCCCTCTTTCTGTCCTAGTCTCCAGTGACCACTGTCCCATCTTGTTCCTCTGAGATCAAGTGTTTCGTTTCCACAAATTAGTGGGAACATATGACACGCGCCTTTCGTGCCTGGCTTATTTCACATAGCATAACAACCTCCAGTTCCATCCATGGCACGGCAATTCACACAGTTTCAGGTTTCACGGCCCATTATGTATGCATATCACATTTAAGCCATTCACCTGCTGATGGATATCTAGGTCGATTTGACAGTTTCGCTATTGTGGATACTGCTACAGTAACCACAGGCGTGTAGGTTTCTCTGGTAATGTGATTTTTATCTCTTTGGACTGTAACATCCAGTAGTAGGATCACTGAATCATACAGTAGTTCCACTTTTAGTTTTTGAGGTATGACATACTGTTCTTCATAATGGCAGCACTAATTTACATCGCCGTGAACAAGATGTAACAGCTCCTTTTCCTCCCCATCCTCACCAGCATTTCTCATCTTTTTGATAACAGCTATTCTAACCAGAATGTGATGCTATCTTGTGCTTTTCCTTTGCACTCTCCTGCTAATTAGAGACTGTTTTGTCATATTCTTGGCTATTGGTATGTCTTCTTTTTAAAATCATCTATTCAATCATTAGCCAATTTTTAAACAGTATTTTTTTGGTATTCAGCCTTCTAAGTATTTATATATTTCCAAATATTAATCCCTTGTCTAATAAATATTTTGCAAAGATTTTCTCACATTCTGTAGTTGTCTCTAAACTCTGATGATTACTTCCTTTGCCATGTGGAAGCATCTTGGTTTCATAGATTCAAAGATCAGAAGACAATTTCTCAATTAGAACGGGGCTACAATTATTTCTATTTTAAGGCTGCAGTCACTCAGTTGCTTTTCCGATATCCTTTGAGAATGTGAGGTCAATGAGGGTGGCTGAGCAGGCAGCTAACTTGGATAGAGTAGGGTCCTGAGTAGCAACAGTGACAGTAACAGTAGCATGCACAGTGACAAAGATGGTAATTTTCATGTAGCCTTTGATAATTAACAATTCCCTGAAAAAGTCTAAGTGGTTCATACAAATCTCCTTAAATTCTCAGAATACCACACAGGCACTGGATTTGCATTCCTGTTTTGTCGATGAGGCAACCCAGCCACAGAACAGTGAGGGGTGTACCATAAACTGCAGCCACGGACATGGGCTGGCTGTACAAGTCAATTCGTGAGCGGCAGCACAGCAAAGATAAAAACACACAGCCTAACCCGGCACAGATTAGAGGCAAGTTGATCATGCTTTCTCACTGCCTTTGGAATGTTTCAATAATCATTTACTCAATCACTACTGAAGAGAGGGTATAGAATTCACAGGAGTTTGTGTTACTACATGCAAACACAGATTGCTTGCTTGAGAAGGAGGTTTTTCTTCAGGAGGTTACACAATAAAATATAATGGGGACGCATCTCCAAAATGCACGGGCTAGGTAGCAATGGAAGGAAGCAGAATCTCTAGCATTTATGAAAACAAGCCAACAAATGCCCAGGGGTAATGAATCAATCAATCTTTCATCCTGAACAACTGTTCTTTTAATAATTGTGTAGAAGTTTGTTTATCCATGTTACTGTCATGAGTAACTAAAAAAATGGCCTTTAAGGAAAACCCCTGATTGAACACAAATAATATACTAATTGGGCTGAAAAATCAAATCTGCATGTCTTTATAATATTCAATTAACATGAATATGCCATTGAAGAAAGAAATTTCAATTTTGGGGTTTTCACTAGGGGATATTTTTTTGCCAAGAATATGAAAAAAAAAATGGCAACATTAGAACTTTGGCACCTCAGCCACTCCACTTGGACAGAGGTTAAACAAGAGAAATGCAAGACCAAAATGGCCGTTGGAATGAGAGCTTTCCTCAAGTTCTTGTTCAAATAACAGGGAGGGTGTGTACAACAATTCCATGTTCATTTTAGATGACATGAATGTACGAGTATAATAACCTGGTTCGAATTGCAGTGTACACCTGCAATATTTGTGAGGGAAGAGGAGCTTCAGGGCTACTGGAAGTACATCTCCAACCCAAAATACCAGCCTATTTTGAGTACCACTGCGGATGTGCAAACCAGGCTGGTTGAGAATGAGTTATTGGTTCATTAAAGCAACAATCTGCTGCTGAACAGCTGCTGGAGCTGGTTTGATGTGGTGTGTGGTGCGATGTGCACTTAATGCAATAAGCTAGCGCTTCTTTAAGTATGTTCCACATATCAAGTTTCATTCACATAGTGTATCTGTAACTGTTTTGAATTAATTACATTTTTATAGGCCAAATAGGGAAGCTCTAATGAATTTCAGCATAAATATGAGCAATAAACATCCCAAACTACCTGATGTGGCTGGGCATGCTGTAATTCTCTCATAACCAGTAGAGATTAACTCTGGAAAGGTTTGCTCCTTTTCTTCTCCAGCAGTCAGTGACTCCCAAAACACAGAGAACAGGTCTGGCAGAGCAGGCCCAAACTTACTGGCTTCCTCTTTTAGACTGGTGACTCCTGAGAACCTCAGACTTTCCAAAAGAAAATGTGAATAGCTGTTCTTTCAGAGAGTCTAGGACTCCTCTGCTGGGATCCAGATTCCAGGAGCTAATAAGGTCTACACAGAAGACTACAGTGAAAGACCAACACAGGATTTCCATTGCTTTCTTCTCATTACTTAACACAAAAGTGCTGTAGCAATTTACACCACCTTCCAAAATGGCGACAAACCAGTCCAGAACACACGGCAGTGACAAAGGAGAGAGAGAGTGTAAGCAAACACAGATTTGGCCTATGACTCGAAGACCCAGGATCTGAATAGCCTGCTCTTTTCCACTTAGCTGTGCCTATTTTTTAACAGCAATGTTAATCAGTTATTTAAGTCTAGATAAACTGGGTGAATATGAGGACAAATGTATTCCATAAACTGCCCAAGATTCTTACAGGCTTTCTGATTACTTAAAGTTTATCAAGTGTCTAGAACTATCCTCACCCCATCTCTGCACACCGAAAAGCTACCGTGTTTGCCTGTGTTAGAGGCATGCACTCTATGCTCATTTTTGTGCAAGAATGATTGGTGTCCCAGTCTGGCCCATGTTTCAACCTCCACCGCTGAACTAGAGGCAAAGAAGAAGTTTCCCATGAACCCTGGCTCCTTCCGTCCCCACACAGCGCAGCTGTATTGTCTTACTTATGAGGCCCACCACTGTGTCCTGGAGGGAAATGAAGCTTACAAAACGGGAGTTTTTCCTCCATGAACTCATTCTAAGGCCATCTTTTTTTTTCTTCCTTCTCAGAGAAAAACTACTCTGGTGTTGAATTTCCCAGACTATTTTTAAGATAAGTTTTCAAGGAAGGCAAGATGGCTTTGGCTCAGTGACTCTCTGTTTAGTGAGTAGGATGTTCATATTTCGCTGCCAGCTATGAACGCATTAATTAACACTGAAATTGTAATGCAATCTCTGCAGAATACAGGCTGCCACCATGTTGGAAATCTGAGCTACTATAGAATAAAACAAAAATGATGATTGACTTCAGAAAATAAGTACTAAGTCTGACCCTCCCATGGAACCACTGCTCTCTCTGTATGTGTAGAAAGGACACATACATTTTGCAATTCAGAAAAATGGCTTCCAGTGAAGATATGCTATGGTGTGGGACGGAAAACAATGGCAACATTGTCAGAGCTTTCCTCAACACTCCCTTTATCCAGAAATCACATGCAGCCTGGTGCTGTTGGGCACATATTCATGAGATGCTGAAGATGGTGTCTGGACTGCTGTGTGTCATTGCTGCTGTAATCACTGTTTATTACATGAGGTAGGCCACTCAGAAAGTGGAAGAGAAGGATGCAAGTGAGGAATTCTATTCTCTCATGAAGATGCTTATGGAATAGATGTTGTCTTGTGTTTGTTGATCTTTTTGTTTTGTTTTGTTTTATGATTTTTTTGGTTCATTTTGTTTTTGTGGTACGGTCTTGCTCTAAACCAGGCAGACCTAGAATTTACTATGTAGTCTCAGAGTGGCCTTGAACTCAGAGCAATCCTCCTACCTGTGCCTCTTGAATGCTAGGATTAAAGGTATGCGCCACCATACCTGGATGTTTTCTGTTTTTTTTTTTTTGTTTGTTTTCAGCTCAGGCTGACCTGGAATTCACTATGTAGTCCCAGGGTGGCCTCGAACTCATGGTGATCCTCCTACCTCTGCTTCCCGAGTGCTGGGATTAAAGGTTCGTGCCACTACACCCGGCAGTTTTCTGATCTTTTGAGACTGGGCCTCCTGTAGTCCATGCTACTCTCAAACTAGCTATGTAGGCAAGGATGACTTCCCTACCTCCCTCTTCCGTGTGCTGTGATTACAATTCCATCTTGGAGTAGATTTCTCCCATCTCATCAGCATAATCTCTCATGCTCTGAGAAAGTATCAGTAGAGACCCTTAGCAAACACATGATTACCTGTGAGGAAGTGGAAGAAGAAACGACAGGAAGGCAGAGGGGAGCAGTCTGCCCTGGGGAGGTTTGTAAAAGGATGCCTGTCTGTAGGAAAATTAAAAATAATAAAATGAACAAAAAACTCACTTGTTTACTGTGAACCAGCTGTTAGAAACAAAGTCAGTCATTATACAATCTTCTTTGCAGGCAGAGTGCTGGATGTGTGAGGTCTGCACTTGCACTGCCCTGGGCCGATGTCTCTAACCTGACCTGGCTGTAACAGCAGCGGAAGAATTGAGCAGGGAGGCTATGGGAAGAAGACAGCTCACAGTTAATGTGAGAACTCTTTGTAATGTTTTAAATGTCATCACACATCCATGCACACTCACTAGAAGCTCAAGTGCTTTGGCTTTTAGTTTAAATTATTTAATCTTAGCAGGGTAATGCTGAGGCACAGGGAATTGGAATGTGCAATGACTTTGATGTCCAGCTGGTGGTGGAGGGACTCAGTCGTGACCACAGCTGAGTGGGGTGTGGATGCTCCTGCATACCTTGCAGAGTTTTCTTTCCCTGAGAACCTATAAGAATTTTTAAATGTGAATTTTGAAGCCCCTTATTCTCCACTGCTGGCACAGACAATCCACTGCTCTACCAAAGAAAAGAGTGTTAGAAAAGAGCAGGTTGTGTATGGCAGGAAAGAGCATTTTTTACTTGTTTTATCAATGGGATGGGAGAGATGTATTCTTGAAATACCATCCCAGAGTCAGAATCCTGGGACAGACCACTAGAACTCCCCTGCAAGTCCAAGGACCTCTGCCTCCAGTTCTCACTTTTCCTTCTCTATCACACAGCAGGCTTCTTAATCACATTGCATCAAACAATGACTTGAAGACCTGGGTCATGGTGACTTATGAAGACCCCATCATCTATGCTTTTGTCTAATGGAATCCACTCAGGAGCACATTTATGCATCACAGTATGTACCTGAAACAAGTGGGACCACGTCCCAACTGGCCACAGGGAATCAAGGTAGCTCTGCTTCACATGGCTTCCTAAATAAGCAATACTTCATTTGCCAAATGCCATGGGAAACCGCTGCAGGCTGGGTGCTTCTGAACAGAGACGTGGGCTAGAGAGATGGCTTAAAGGTTATGGTGCTTGCCTGCAAAGCCAAAAGACCCAGATCCATTTTCCCAGGACCCATGTAAGCCAGATGCATAAGGTGGTGCATGAGTTTGGAATTCATATTCAGTGACTAGAGGCCCTGGTGCTCCTAGTCTCTCTCCCTCTCTCTTTCTTCCATTAATTAATTAATTAATTAGTTTTTTTTTAAAACTGAGGTGCTACAGAGTGTAAAGGTGAAAATATCAGTGCATCTGACTAGAAACTTCTAAAAGGGAAGAATTAGATTCATGTATTATTTGGGAGAATTATGTTTAAGAACATAACTATAATTGAACAATATAAACTCGTTCCACAATTTTGATTTAGTAGAAGCAGAAATAAGTGAGGCTACTTTCCTGATGACAATAGACAAAATTCTGGCATATTTTCAGGTAAGACAGCAAGCACAAGGCTTGCCTGGGGCATAAAGATGTTAGAGAAGGTGTGATTGTCAGCTTGATAGGATCTCGAATCATCCAGGAGACAAATCCCTGAACATACTAGTGAGGGAGTTTCTGGATTAGGTTAATTGAGGTGGGACGATCTACTCCAGCAGAAGGCAACACCATTCCATTGGCTGGGGTCCCCGACTGAGTAAGAACGAGAGAGGAACCCGAGTATGACACTCATCAGTCTCTGCTTCCCTTCCGACTGCAGACTGACCTGTGAGCAGCCATCTCTGCTTTACACTAGGACTTCCCCACAGCATGGACTACATCCTCTTCAACTATGAACTCCAAAAGCCCATTCCTCAAGTGACTTCTTGTCAGGTACTTTGACACAATGAAAAGGAAAGTAACTAATACAGAAAGGAAGTTGTTTATTTGTCAGAGAATTGGACACACAACCCCTCAGAGGTTCCCTAAATAGAACTTAAATGAGTCTCTCTACTAATTTTCTAATGTAAGTCACATTGTCTAAGGCACTGCGAAGCAATTAAAAAGTCACTTGACTAATTCTTTTTTTGAGGTTGGAGTTTTAAATTTAACTTGAGAGTCTTTTATTTTTCCTTTCTTGGACAGAATGAAAAAGCCGCACAGCTTGGCGTGCTGACAGTGTTCCCGGAGACCCCGGACCCCTGTGGCTTCTTGATGACTCCAGTGGAGCCAGCAGCTGTCAGCCTTACTCAGAGAGATTGCCCACAAATAGGTGCTTGGCACAGTTCCAATTCTCTACCCACCTTATAACCCAGAATATGGAAGAAAAAAACTACATTTTTGGGGAGTTATCCTGTGATAGGTAATCTATTTAATATAATAATCCAATTTTAATGTACTTACTGTTGTGTATTATGGCCTAGGCATTATTCTGTATTTTACAGGATGTTTTAAAAACAGAACCATTGGCTTCATAAGGGCTAAGAATTGAAAAACTAGATAACCAACCAAAAAGAAGGTAAAATGGAGGCAACATGAAAAAGATATCTTATGAATTTCTAGGAGAAAGCAAATTACTTATTGAAAAGTGACTAAGATGATTCCCTACCTTCTCATTTAATTTCCATATGATCTTCATAAAATAAATCCCCACAAAATAATATGATCCTCATGTTATATTTCAGAAAGCAGTTTTCTCAAAGACTTTCTAATTTAGTCATCAACACACAGGGATTTAAGCTCATGTCTTGTTCTAAAATATCTATTCTCTTTCCACATCTACTTGATGTCAACAAATAAACAACATTCGCATGTTAAAATGAGAAGGGGGGGCTGGAGAAATGGCTCAGAGCATAAAAGTGCTTACTGTGCAAGTATAAAGGCCCCAGAGAGCTTGGGGCCAGAATTCCTGAGACCATCTAAGTTCAGCCCCGCAGTGCCCACTTAAGAATCTGAGCATGGGCACACATGCCTGTAATCCAGCCTGGAGACAGACAGTCACCAGGCTCATTGGTCAGCCAGGCTAAGTAGAACACGGTAGTCCTGCTTTCCAAGGAAACAGGCAGAAGGGCAATAGAGAAGGCCACCCAATCCTACACACACATGCTGTGCACACACTAACATCATACATACTGCAAACAACAAAGCAAATAAGTAAAATTCAGTGTACGATGGAATGTGATGTCTGGGCAGCATCTTAACATTTTCAAGTGAAACCTTCTATGTTATATTCATATAAAAATAACACATACAGTGGTGGCGCATGCCTTTAATCCCAGCACGCGGGAGGCAGAGGTACATGGCATTTCATTAAATATAGATAACTTGTCTCACCATCTTTTCTTTCATAGTGTTCTTTACTTTTTAGCTATTATACATAAATCTTGGGACTTATTTTACTGTTTGTTTCTCTGAGTGTGTACTGGGCAGAGATGCCATCAGGCAGGAAGTAAAGGAGAAGTATGTCATATGAGAAACATGTGTACAAAGACACAGAGATGAGACACTGCAGATAGAACTTTCTGTGAATGGGATGGAAATCAGGGAGAGCACTGAATGTCAAGTTGAGGGAGTCCCTGGGTGTTTGTGAATGCTGGGTTGATGGAGTCATTAAGAACATGATCTGTGAGTAGAGCTCAGGGTTAATGACAACAGGGAGAACCAAGAAGCAGGAACAAGTCATGGGGGACTAATCAGATTCAAGACAGACTGCCTAGTGCCCTCTCCAGAATACATGTAAATGAGAAGGCAACTCTATTTGTGGTGGGCACAATGGACTGAATGTTCCCCACTTAGAAATTAACTAGGTGCTGTGAATTGGGCTCAGAGAGTCAAGTACTTTCTGAACAAGCATGAGGACCAGCTTCTACATAAATGTGGGGTGGGCATGGCAACCTGCTCCGTCATCCCATTGGGATGCAGGGGCAAACTGGCCAGCTAAAATAGCCAAATCAGTGATCTCTGAGTTAAACCAGTGAATGGAGATGGCCAAGGAGCCCAACTGGACAGAAGTTGTTGGTCAGATGCAGCTGGCCACACCTGGGAAGTCCCACAGGGTGAGGAGTCCATGGAAGCCACAGAACACAATGACTTGTCAGTAACTGCACTGCTGTGTAAGCAGACTGCCATAGCTATTTTGACATGGGTCTGTCAAATACTCCATAATTCCTACACATTGAAGGTGCCAGTCTGAATTACCAACAGCCGAAAGTGACGTTTTTACAACTCTTAAGTACAGAGAGACACTGAAACTGTTTATTTTTGAACAGAAATGCTGGCTAAACTGTCAAATGAAGAGAAATGTCTTTTCTGTCTAACAGTGTGAATTTGTATGGAAAACAAGAAGAGAGAAGAGTGCTGGATTGCATAGTCTGTGGCGGGCAAGGAGCAAAGGCTATTGAATTCTGTAATTCTTTATTCACCAGCCATGTTGTCATCCCTCAGTATTTATTAAGCACCCTGTGATTGTCACTGTTCTTTACACAAAAGACAGAAAGCCAGTCAAAGAGGTGAATTGTGGAGGAGGAAGGAGGAAACTGTAGTGTGCTCTGGATGGCCATAAACAAAACTGTGTTTAATTTTCAGATCCAACAAGAAAGAAACAACGTGTCACAAGGCTTGCCTGGAGAAAAGAGAGGGAAATTGTGAAATTAGAAATCGTTTATCTGTCAGAGAATCAGACTCACAGTCCCCCCTTTCAGGTCTTTTTTTTTTTTTTAATATGACTCAAGATTTTATTTTATTTTCAAGTTATAGTGCATTGAGTGGACAGGCTTTCTACTGTTTTAAAAAATAACAGAGAAGAGAAGAATAAAGATTAAGAAGAAGAGAGAAGGCATGTGTGGTGGTTCATTCCTGTAATCCCATAACTGAGGAGGCTGAGGCATGGGGATCACTAGTTCAAGCACTTTGATCTCAGATCTAATAGTGTCTGTGATCTAGTCAGTGACCAATATGGAAACCAAATGTGCATTCTTTCCCAAGGGCCACTTCTGGGTCAGTGGGCAGAGCCAGTTAAGTTTGCTTCTAGGGTCATCCAAGATATCACCCATCTTGCTGCTGGGTCCCCATCAAATTCTCTTCTCATTTCTCCACTCTAGCACTCCTCTAGTTATGCTTTCATCTTTTGTTATTGTTGTTGTTTGTTAGAACAGGATACTGCAATGCAGTCCTTTCAGGTCTTTTTAACCCCTCAAATTGGGAGTATAATGGGTCTCTTTTTATTTTCCCACATAAATTATACTAACTATGATATTGACATGAAATGGGAAAAAAAAACTTCTTAGAGAAAAGAGGAAGACAAGCAACAAACAGCCACAGAAGATAATTTCAGGCACAGATGCAGGGCGGGAAGATAAAATTGGATAATAGCTAAGCAAGATGGGGATGTTAGAAGGGGGTGGCGCTGAGCCTAGTATAAACAATGTGACATATGGACAAGAGCTATGCCAGCAGGAGAAATGGAAAATGCTAAGCCTAGGAACAAGCACGAGGTGGTTAAGAAGCAGAAAGGGAAGAGGTCAAGGTTAAAGATGTGCCAGGAGCAGACGATGATGTGTGTCATGAAAATTCGGTTGCTCTGCCCTGTCACAAACTCCTTCCAGGTCTCCTCCAGCAGTGCCAGGCACTTCCCCCACATGTGCTCTTCGGGTCTCATTTGGGTTCCTGTCACAAGATTCCTGATCTCAGGAGGGGATATGATGGAGATTTGAGTTCTAAAGTGGAATGGGGGGAGGGAAGGGAAATATCAGGTGGTTTTTTTTTTTTTTGTATTTAAGTATAAAAGTCAATAAAAAAATAATAATATAAAAAAAAAAGATTCCTGATCTCAGGCAGTGGTCTTCTCGGGACAGGACCACAGCCTCACAGTAGTCTGCTAGAGTAGCAGAGTGTTGAGCACACTCCATGCCTTCCTTTAATCTGTGCCCCTGGATGGGAACCTCTAAGTTGTTTACTTAAAAAATGAAAGATAAAATAAGATGCTTTTCATGTTTGCTTTATAGAACTGAGAAGAAGCCTTTGTGCAAACAAACAGCCATAGCTGTGGCGTCTCTGAAGCAGTTGTGAACTTGATCCTATGGTGGGGTTCAATTCCCTAGTACCCACGCAAAGCCAGATGCACAAAGAGGTACATATATCTGGAGTTCCTTTGCCGTAGCTGGAGTCCCTGGCACACCCATTCTCTCTCTGTCTTTCTTCTCTCTCTTTCTCTCTGCTTGTGTGTCTTCCCTCCACCATGATATGCTGCTTCTCCCCAGGCTGATCCACAGGGACGGGAACCAGTACCACTGTCACCCACAAGAAGCCCTTTCTCTCTCTCTCTCTCTCGCTTTCTTCTTTCTTTCTTTCTTTTTTTTTTTTCCTTTTTTCAAGTCAGGTGATAGTTCTCCCTCAACAGTTTATTTCCGTTAGGTACAAAAAGCTTGTTCATTACCTTGGCTTGCAAGCTTCTACAAAGAGGCTTGCCCAAAGTCCTGATTCTGACAAATACGATTGACAACATACCATTCCCAGTCAGTATCTCATTGTGTTTCCTGGGGCTGCGCCTCTTAAGGCATCTTGGAACAAGGGGGAAACTTATTCCAGAGAGAGAGGACAGCCCAGGAAGTCCTGACCACAGCCCTCTATATCCATTCTCCTGGGACACTGTGTAGAAGGAGAGAACAGGCTCACTGGGCGATGCAGGCTCATATGAGTGCATGTGCCTACGCTGCATGTGTACACACACACACACACACACACACGCACGCACACACACACACACATAGAGAAGGAGAGGAAGGCCAAACATGTCCAAGCTTGAATACAGGGAAGGTCCCTAAGATCAGACAGACACCTATTAGCCCCTTGTCCCTGCTAAGTCACTTACACAAGCTCAGTCCTTATAGTTACATCTCAAGACGTAGGCAAGACCTGCGTTCACATGCCACCTCTCTCCTCCAAGCCAGCTACTCAGTAGGAGCTGAAGAGCCTGGAGATAAGGTCAGCGGAGACTTGTTCAACCCAAGCTTCCAGTCTTCACAACGGGGCTTTCCTACTCCTGTGCCTGCTTTGGAAACACTAAAGTGAGGCTCCGGCTCTAAGCTCCAGGAGAATGACAGGATGACAGAGACGGTTACAGCACAGGTTGTCCAAACCACAATGGAACAGGAGCAGAGTGAGGACAGCAGCAACAGTAACACCAGCCACTGACCACCTTGCCCGGAATGCCAGTGCTGCTCTTCCCACTCTCTAGGAGGAATGAAGAGAGACCATGACTGTGAGGGAGGGGGAGACAAGAAACAACAGGGAGCAATGCAGGACTCAGACCAACTCCACCCACTGGCCGGCTGTCTCCTCTAGTCAGGAAGCTCACACCACAAAGTCCCCTCATTGCCTGGCTACAGCTCCTGCTCCTCTCAGTGACGCCCGCACTGGAAGATGAGCTGAGAGGAGCCCTTTGTCCAGGACAGGCAGGATTGTGAAGGGCATAGGAGTCTTGGGTGCCTAGTCTAAAGGCTGGGCTCACACGTGACAAACATATTTAGGCTCCTTAAGCTTCAGCAAAACACATTTTTATGTAGGTTTAAAAGAAGGTTCTGAGTGGAGTTGCACTTGTCTCACTTGAAACCTGGACCAGCTCACTTCCAGCCTGCACAGTAGTGGGGCAGTCTTCTGTTTATAAATATGTATTATTTGAGAGAGAGAGACAGAAAATGAATGAACGAGAATGGGTGTGCCAGGGCTCTAGCCACTGCAAATGAACTCCACATGCATGTGCCACCTTGTGCATCTTTACATGGGTACTGGGAAACCAAACCTAGGTCCTTAGGCTTTGCTGGCGAGCACTTTAACTACTGAGCTATCTCTCTAGCCCTCTCATCTATGTCTAAATGTCATGGCTGACTGCTAGCCGGATAAGCCATGAGACAGCTCTACTTTGCTGCTTTCATAGCAGGTGCGGGTGTACCACCACGAGGCAGCAGACTCTTAGAACCGCAGGGGTCTGTGGCCATGCTGTAGAGTGGACACAGCCTGAAAGCACCCCGTATCATATATAGACTGAGACAGAGAGCTCTCTCACCTGAACCTGCCTGTCCTGGCCACTTTGTGGCTTTGGAGGGTGAGAAAACAGGCTCTCCTATTCTCCAGACTTCTGTGGAAGCAAACAGCTGACAACAGGTAACAGGATCGGGGCAGAGGCTAACTCTGTGAGCTGTGGAAGCAGAAGCTGGGACCATGCAAACACTTGAGATTTGGAGGCTCTGAGGAAGGAAGGATATGAATACGGATTGGCCTGGTGGTCATGAGTCCTCTAACTCTTGGGCTCCTTTCTCAGGCAAGTTTAACTAAGATTTCTAACCTGCTAGCTCATGTGCTCCAGTACAACCCTTTCTGGTCCACACATACTACAGCTCATGCTCAGGCCTGACCCTTATATACCACTGCATTTCTGTCTGTAGACAAAGGCTGCCTACCCTTCCCACCAGGATCATCATCAGACACTATCCAACAATAGTGCCAGCTCAATAACAACAACAATTGACTTTTATCTCCCACCAGCTCATACCCCAAGAAAGGCAAATAAACCTAGTACCTTAGAGATTAAAAGGTTTTTAAATACAATAGTATAGAAAATCTAACTTAAAAATATAAAAGTCAAACAGTATATAGAAGACTTTAAAAGCCATGTTTTAGGCTGGAGAGATGGCTTAGCGTTTAAGGTATTTGCCTGCAAAGCCAATGGATTCCAGTTCGACTTTCCAGGATCCAGGTAAGCCAGATGCCCAAGGTGGCACATGTATCTGGAGTTCATTTGCAGTGGCTGGAGGCCTTGGTTCGCCCATTCTCTCCCTTTCTCTCTCTCTCTCTCTGCCTCTCTTTCTCAAATAAATAAATAAAATATATTTAAAAATAAATAAAACACTTGAGAATTCAGGGCACACTTTTGTGGGTAGATCCATAAGTCAGTGAGAGAAAAGGCGATGGGTTTGAGTAGCTGCTGGAAGGACAGCAAGTTCCATGCATATGACAGCCACCGCTAGAGCAGCCTCTCCAGTGAGGGGCTCACTTTGCAGACTACACACGGCCAGGCCCACAGTTTCCCTGACCAACTGCTTCTGAGACTGGGTCCAAAGGAAGTATTTGCCTCTTGTTCACTCCTTGCTGACCAAGTTTGATAACTGGAAGAACAGCAGATCGTTACTTAAATGCCTCTCACTGGGCTGGTACTGATCCACTTTCCCTGGACGACACCAGAGCAGTCATCCTGGTATAGTCACTTTTAGCATGGGCTGGCCACTTAGCATCTGAATCTCAGCCCAACATCTGCGACCCCAAGAAGGTGCCAAAAGTCCTCGTTGCCTTTACAGGCTGTGGGAAGATCAGATACTATGAAAGATGGCGTTTTAAAAAGTAAGTACGGAAAGTTGACAAGGACAATTTTCCTTATTTGCTATAATAGCATTTCACCTCTAGTTTATCTTCCTAGAAGCTAGCAAACTGTGGAGCTACTTAGGGAAAAATAACACCCTTGGCTATTTAACCATACCCAGCTCTCTGCAGTGAGTATGGGGCCTTAAGGACTCAGGGCCACCCTTCTCCATAGGCATGTAGACACAGCACCTGCGGCGCAGACTGAAAACTCTCGCCTCCATGTGTCCCCGAGCAAGTGGGTGGCCCTAGGAATGCTGGGTCCCAAGATCAGGGTCCTCACATCTCTGTTCTCCAATGGGATGGCACTAGATGCTCACAAGTTCCTAAGTGTACACTGTTGCCACTTTTCTGCAGTCAGGAGGAACTTGTGTTCTAGAACTTGCATCAAAGACGTAGAAAGATAATTTGGAATTAACACCGAGGAAGATGTTTCTTATAAACAGAAATTCCGGGTTAATTGCTCAGGCAGAAGTGAACCTCCTGCCACTTGAAGCATACTAGCAAAGACTTGTCATTCAGTGAGGGGGCTGACTAGGAGAGTTCTGGTTTAATCAGGGAGAGAGAGGCAAGTGCTTTCTTAGAAAGTACTTCCCAGTCCTTTCGTTTTTTCTGCGTTAGTGCCTGTGCTTGAACCCATGAGCCACGCCTTGCTTTTAGCAGTCTTTCTTGTGTTTTCTTGGTGCTGGATGTAAACACCAAGTGACACCAAGAAACTGACAATGCCAACTAAAAATAACCCGAAAATAAAACCACGTAAGGCTGCCTTGAACTTGACATTTTCCATCTGCTCGAGATGAGTCTCCAAGACTGTCTGGCAGACATTTTCAGAGTTAGAGAAAGATCTGGGGCCAGCTTCTTAGCCACTCTGTGCATATGTGTTTCTCATTTCTTGGAGGACTCCATCTGGGGCCTCCACACAGTAGGGCGTCACAGGGATTTGTGAAACTCTGTCACCATGGCCCACTCTGTGAAGTCACTGGCCATGAGATGATGGAAAGAGTAATCATCACTCTTTTCTATCCTTCAATCCAGAAATTAAGTTTATGGCTGAAGAGACAGATCAGTGGTTAAGGCACTTGTCTACAAAACCTCATGACATGGGTTGGATTCCCCAGTACCCACATACAGCCAGATTCACAAAGTGGCACATGCATCTGGAGTTAGTTTACAGTGGGCAGAGGCCTTGATGTGCCCATTTTTTCTCTCTCTCTCTCCCCCTCTCCCTCTGTATCTCTATGCTTGCAAATAAATAAATAAAATATCTTAAAAGAAATTAAGTTTAGAAATGTATAACTAAGAATTCAAAGGAAAGAATTAACCTGTTCGTACTCAAAGACAAGTTGAATCCCAAGCAACTGAGGTGAGGGGGCCGATAGGGAGAGAAGGTGGTAGGACTTTGTCTTTATTTGAAGAGGACAGGCAGAAATGAATGACCAGTCAGGCTCCCAGGCAGGAAACAATGTGCGGGAGACTATGAAAGGACCAAAGTTCATTTTAGTTCATGGTTTCAGAGGTTTAAACCCATGGTCCAGTAGTCCACTGCTATGGGCCTGGTGTGAGGCACTTATTAACAACTGCCCTATATATATACAATGTAATATACCCTGATCATAATCTCCCACCACTCTCCTTTTAAAACTTTTTATTGGCAACATCTATACATATATACAATACACTCTGATGATAATCCCCTCCCACCACCCTCCTTTGTCCCCTGTCCCCATCTCTCACATTGAATCCCTTCTTATTTTTAACTAGTCGCTGTTCCATTTTGATGTCATCATTTCCCCCCTCCTATTATGCAGGTCTTTCTTGTTTATTTATGAAAGAAGAGAGAGAAGAAAGAACAGGCACACCAAGACCTCTCGCTGCTGCACAAAATACAGATATATGTGCCCGCTTTGTGCATTTGGCTTTCTGGGGCTACCGGGGAATTGAACGTAGGCTGATAGGTTTTGAAAGCAAGCATCTTTAACCACTGAACCATATCCCCAGCGCCCCATTGAGGTTTTGTATAGGTAGCATCAGCTTTTGTGAAGTCATGAATTCTATGGCCACTTTGTTTCTGGAAAACAGTATTGCAAAGCACTCCTCCTCTTCCTTTGGATTTTACACTTTTCTACCACTTCTTCTGCCAGGGTCCCTGAGCTTTGGAGGATGTAATACCCCCCCTCCTTTGGCTTCTCTCCCCCTGTCCCCTCCACTGAATCGTTGCTTCTTTCCAACTAATATCTCTTCTATTTTGATGTCGTTTTTTTTGAAGCAAGTTCAACAGACTGGCCTTTTTTTTTTTTTTTTTTTTATGAGAGTGAGAATGAGAGAGAGAGCACGAGAGAGAGAAAGAGAAAGAGAGAGAGAGAATTGGCACTCCAGACACATGTGCCAGTGACAGCCACTGTGAGGTCAGAATGCAACTGCCTCTGGAAGACAGCGCTCAGAGCATTGCTCCCCGTCAAAGCCTTAGATTTCTTTTTGGCAAATGGAGTTCTAGTGACAAACACACACGTACATATATACTTCCATGTATACATACACATGGATTTACATACTAAATGCTACAGAACTAGCATTTCAATTTTAAGTTAAGTAAAATTTCAAACATAACAATTTAAACAGATGCTTCTTATGCACTTGCGTGCTGTGTGATGTCTCTAGGGTAGAAGGAAATGTTCTTTTCTGTGTCTGCTCTCTACTTCAAGGTGACCACATTGTTAATATTTTTCTGGGTACAACTGTAAACATATATATCTGTGTTTTCTCATGCAGTTTGGATTTTATTTGCTTATACACATGGGGTGATGTCATTTCTCTTCAAGGCTATCTCTGGGCTAAAGCTGGTTTGTGACACCATGCCTTGGTTATCTTAAGCTTCTTATAGAGAATGCTGGACAGCAAGAAACCTCAGGTTGTCCTGACAGCCAGCTAAGAGTCTAAGGGTGGCTCTGCCAACCCAGGAGGGCTATTCTCCTCTTGCACTTCCTTTGGGCTTCCGATCAAGATCAAGAGTTCAAACTCACTTTGCCCCATTCTGCAATAGTTTCCTGAAGTGACTCCTGCATTGTAGTCTTAGCTCTTCCTAGTCCATCCTGCACAGCCCCTCTGTCCACTTCCTAGAAGCTTTCAAAAGTCTTCCTTGAACCGTAGGCTAATCCCATCCTTTTCTGCATGACACAGAGGTCTCAAGTTTTGTCTTGTTTTTCCATTTGTAGCTGTGTTGCACTTACTTAAAAAATATTTTATTTTTATTAATTTGTATATGAGGGAGAGAGAGAGAACGACAATATGCCACCTTGTGCCTCTGGCTCACGTGGGTTCTGGGGAATGCAATCTGGTCCTTAGATTTTACAGGCAAACACTTTAATGGCTGAGCCATCTCTCCAGCCCCATTGCACTTTTAAGGCAGCCAGGCTACAGACTGGCCTTTCCCCAGGCCAGCCATGCCTTCTGCCTGCTTGAAGGAAAGCATCTCTCCCCTTTCCCCATGAAGTCTTCCAGCTTCTGCTTAGGCACCTGTATGAAGCCATTCCTGATTCTCTCCTGGCCTGATGTGACCACACACCCATCATGCTTCATTATACATACATGTTGCTTGTCCAATTTCTTGGTGTAATGAGAGCCCTTTCAGGAAAGAAAACAGGTCTCTGCATCATTTTCCATGTTTAGTGGAGCCTGGCACCAACGAGATGCTAAACAAACCTGTGCTGAATGACTGAATGGCTATGTTGATGAAAATGACAGGAATGAGCACTGGGAGCAGGGAAACAACACTAGTTTGCAGAATGCAAGGATGTTGTAGAGATGTTTCCTGATGAAGCCTCTGAGCAGATAAAGGTAAGTATTTGCATCCTGATAACTACATTACAGTCATTTAGAAAAGGGAAGTCTATAACTTTAGAAATAAGAATGTTTCTATCATGCCATGTGTAAAATGGCATGAGCAGGTTTCAAAGTGAATGATAGACAATGTAACTTCTGCAACGGAAGTCACGTGTGCCCAACGGCCAGTCCTTCTGTTTGATACAGGCTTGTCTGCCTGCTTGAAAACTCCCCTCTTGGAGTAAAGCCCTTAGTTCTCAGGCTTGTGTGTTAAGTGAAGAAGAAGAGGAAGAAGAAAAATACATGTTATGCTTCCTCGTGCGAGACAGGAGTCACCACTCATCCCATGTTGCTGAGCACTTGATATGGGCTCTCCTGAGTTGTGATATGCTATGAGTGTTGTGATCACCTAGAGGATTCTGAAAACACTCTGGCAAAAGAAAGGTAATTATCTCATCTCTTTTTCTTGGGGGAGGGGGTTCGAGCTAGGGTCTCATTCTAGCTCAGGCTGGCCTGGAATTCACTATGTAGTCTCAGGATGTCCTCAAACTCATGGTGATCCTCCTACCTCTGCCTCCCAAGTGCTGGGATTAAAGGCATACACCACCATGCCTGGCAATTATCTCATTTTTTAAAAACCTTTTTATTAACAGCATCTATACTATGGATGTAGACATCCATGTAGACAATATACTGTTATCATAATCCCCTCCGATTGCCCTCCTGTTTACTACCCCTACCTGTCCACTGAATCTCTTATTCCAGTTATCTCATTTCTGACAGTGGTATATTTGATGACACATTGAAATGATGATATTCAGGACATACTAGGTGACATAAAATAAGGTTGCTAACTTCCCCTAACCCAGGGCCTCAAACACTTGAGAAGCAAGCCCTCTACCAAGGAGTTAGACTTCTAGACATTCTTTTTCACATGTGCAAATTGAATTTAAAGTTCATGGTCATGGCCTGGCACATTTCTATCGGGCAGCCTTGCTTTAAAGATGCGCAGTTCCCAGGAGCAAGGATTGATGGTTGCTTTGCCCACTAAGCCTTCAAGGTGTTTTGTGGGCCACTCTGTGAAATGTTAAACACAGTTCTTTGTTCTGAACGGGAGGCGTCAAGTGAAAGGCTTTTTCTATTTCCCAAGGAGCAGGTCACAGTAATGCTGAAGGCCAGGAGACCCTGTGCTGGCTATGACACTGGGGACTGGCAGACACTTCTTGCTTAACAGATTCTGGAATTCTAGAGTTTACAGATTTGAATGAAACTGCTTACTGTCTCCTACATGGCTCTCACTTATCTGACTGTCAGTGTTTTACTGTCTGACTTCTTATGAGCCACGAGGTTGGAAATTAAAATTAGATTCATGGTGAATCTAAGAATAAACACCTTGAACTGGGCCCTAACAGAGTCTCCTGAAGAGACAGTAGCTTTGTGGGGTCCTGATAGTGCAGGATCTCTCTGCATCTTTGTTGGATCTTGATTGAATCCAGTTAAAGAAGGCTCTGAGACACTTAGGCTGTAGAAATCTGGGGCATTACTATCTATGTAGAATGTCACTATATGTTTGAATCACAGTGTGGCCTAGGTAAGAGTACTATATGAATCAGAAGTTTCAGTTCAAGTCCTAACTGTGATGTTAGTGGATAAAATAATTCTGATCTCCTAATCTGTAAAATGAAGGTTTTACACTTGGTCCTATATATTGCACGAGTTGCTGTGAAAATTAAGTAAATTAGAGCTCATGGCAGATTTATATGAAGTTGGAAGCTCTTACTCAAAACTAACTTTGATCTGAAGAGATAGCTCAGTGAGTAAAGTGCTTGCTTGCCTCAGAAGCTTGAGGACCAGAGTTTGATCCTCAGGACCCATATAAAGTGTGGAGCTTTGAGTCATGTGATCACCATAAACTTAGGAGTTATGAATGCTGGGTTCCCAGCTGATGGAGATTTGGGAATTAATGCCTCTTGGAGGCAGAGTATTTTGGGGGGCGGGCTTAGGGGGGTTATAACCAGTGTCCCCTTGCCAGTGTTGGGCACACCCTCCCGTTGCTATTGTCCACCTGATGTTGGCCAGGGGGTGATGTCCACCCTCTGCTCATGCCATTGTTTTCCTTGCCATCATGGAGCGTCCCCTTGAGTCTGTAAGCCAAAACAAACCTCTTTCCCCCCCACAAGCTACTATAGGTTGGGTGATTTCTACCAGCAATGTGAACCTGACTGCGTCAAAGTGACCTGCATGGTGGTGCATGCCTATGCTCCATGCACTGAGGAGGTGAGCTGTACCAGGAAGATCCCGGGACTCACCACCCCAACAGTCTAGTCTAACTGGGAGCTCCAGGTCAACGAGAGCCCTGTCTCCAAGGTGGTGGACGGTGTTTCTAAGGATAACACCCAAGGTTGTCCTCCAGCCTCCACACACACACACGTTCATGCACATACACACTTGTACCTTCACACGCATAAACATACATATATACACACACATGCAAAAAAACATGTAAAGAAAAAGGAAAACCCCATAACCTATTAACTATACATATGGATCATAATCCCATTTGATAGGACTGAGGGTGTAGCCCAGGGCTAGAACATGTGCTTACCATGTATAAGGGCCTGTGTTCAATCCCCAGGCACCAAAACAAACAAACAACATACAAACAATCATCTTGCTTTATTCTGCATCTTGAGGGCAAAATCCAGACCCAAGACTCCGAGAAAAACACAGTCAGAGCTGCAGGTGATTCAGAAATGGAACAGCATTTTATGTAATTCTCAAGTTCCAAATATGGCAGGCTTAACTTTAAAGAAAATAACACACAAACACCTCAGTAGTTCGTGGGTGGGAGTTAAGAAGGCCGTGTTAAAACAGTGGAGAGAAGCCGGGCGTGGTGGCGCACGCCTTTAATCCCAGCACTCGGGAGGCAGAGGTAGGAGGATCGCTGTGAGTTGAAGGCCACCCTGAGACTACAGAGTGAATTCCAGGTCGGCCTGGGCCAGAGTGAGACTCCATCTCGAAAAACAAACAAACAAACAAAAAACTCAAAACAAATAAACAAAAAAAAAAAACAAAAAAAAAACCAGTGCAGAGTACTGGAACCAAGTTTCTATGCACAGTTTACTGAGGGAATTAATGCTTCAGAAAAGGTTCTGAAAAGTTTGACAGAATTGGTGGTGAATTCAACAGGCAAGGACAGAGTGACAGCTAGTTAAAGTAACAGATACCTGACCTGTGGCAGTTCCAGGGCTCAGAATGACAGACAGTACAAGAGCGGCGACTCTTGCAAGTCACTGTGTCAAGCACATTAATCTATTTTCCCAGTTTATGAAAATATGAAAGCCTGGAAATAAGCAAGATAGGGCCACAATATTAGCCCAAGTGAATTTTGTTATAACACAGTTGTTAAAATAAATGTATTTTCTAGATCTGACTAAGCTCTTAAATAAATTCAGTGCAAGAATAAGAGAGAATGAATGAATGAATATGGGTTGCCAGGGCCTCTTGTTGCTGCAAATTCCTGATGCATGTGTCACTTTGTGCATATGTGGCTACTAGGGGCTTGAACCCAGGCCCGCAGGTCTTAAACAGTGCCTTTATCTGTTGAGTCATTCTTGTGGCCTCAGTGAGACACTTTAAATAAACTTTTATTGATAGGAACAAAATATGTATGCATGAAATCAGTAATTGCGAGATAGAGTTTACCTGATTGTTGTTGTTGTCGCTGTTTGGGCTCTTCAAGGTTTTCAAGGTAGATTCTCGCTCTAGCCCACGCTGACCTGGACTTCACTATGTAGTCTCAGTGAGCCTCCTACCTCTGCCTCCCAAGTGCTGGGATGAAAGTTGTGCACCACCATGCCCGGCTCAGTATTATTATTATTATTTTTTACAACATTCCATGGCTTAAGGTGGGATTTTCTGTATTATTTTCATAAATAATATTCTCAATCACTGTGCAAGTGATGTTAGAAATGGGACTAAATTGGTAATTGAACTAAATTGGTTTTGGGAAAGGTCACTGCTCTGTCACCCAATGTACAGTAAAGATTAAGTGTATATGGACAGGCTCTTGAGCGTGACACACCAGGACTGTGGTCCTCAATCAAGGTAGGGAAGCCAGAGGCATCCTTTGTCCTTGCTGACATGTGTTAGGAAGCTGAGAGTTAAGGAAAATGATGATGATGAGGAGGAGGAGGAGGAGGAGGTAGCCCCATTCACCAAGCTCGCAATGACTGAGCTTTGATGAAGAACTATACCTACTTTGTTTCTTGCCATCTTTTCTTTCCCTCTACTTAGTGCCTGGGCTGTCATTCACAGTACCTCTGAGGAATCCCAGGGAGATAGCTATGCAGGAACTAACTTCCCCCAGGCTGGCTTGTCCATTGCTGAACAACTATGAGGTCAGAAGATTCTCATTTCCATGAGAGTTCTTCTATCATTTCCAATCTTTAATTCAATTCAAGTTCTTAGATGACATGGCTCTTAGAACTGAACTGCTAATTCATGTAGTCATTCATTCATCAATACTTCTTGACATCTAGTATGTGGTAAGCACTGAAGTAGGTTCTGGAATGTCACGTCATTAGCCATATTCAGATGGCACCTATCATGATTCTCGGTATGGAGTCCCCAGTATCTAGCACGGATGGGAAAACCAATTTGTGGAGAGGCAGCTGGTAAGTTCGGATGGTTAAGAGAAGGGCATTATTACCCTCTTTCTGAACACTGAACATGTAAATAGAAACTGCTCAGCCTCACACTTAAAACTGGAGCTTGGGTTGGAGAGATGGCTTAGTGGTTAAGGCATTTGCCTGTGAAACCTAAAGAGCCCAGTTCAATTTTCCAGGTCCTAGGTGAGCCAGATGCAAATGGTGGTGCATGTGTCTGGAATTCGTTTGCAGTGACTAGAAGCCCTGGCACATTCATTCTCACTCTTTCTCTCTCTCTCTGACTCTAATAAATATATAAATAAAAATAAATAAATAACAATTGGAGCTCACACCACACTTGAGCAACGAGCCCAGGATCTACTAGTTGCAGAGGTCACTGTCAGGAGCCCACGGCAGCGCTTGTAGCAGCTAGCTGCAATGGACAGGACTTGATCGGTAACCACCAGTTCCCTTCACCTTTACTCCTACTTCCATCACAGACCCAAGCACAGTAAATCCAACACAACCACCCATCCAGAGCTTATTTGAAACTTCCTTTTTTTCCCCACTTCAAGCTGTCCCACTGTTCTGCCTGCCTCTGAGTCGCTGCCAAGCTCAAGTGATGGGCCGACAAACTGTCATCTCAAGCATCTTCATGGACATCTGTGCCCTGGCCAACTTCCTCTTGTTAGCGCTGGTCTGATTCATTCACTGAAATCCCAAATCTTGTTTCCCAAAATCATGGTTTTAGATCTCTCCCAGGTTTGTGCTACTTATATGTTTGGTTATCACCTAGTTATTGTCTCTGATAATGACTACAGGATAAAACTCAATAGCTGGACATTCAAAACTTGCCTTCAGTGGATTATAGTCACCAGGCCACATGCCTTGAGTGTGTCTGCTCACCCTGCAGTACTGTTAAGAAGGCCATGTATTTATGAGGGAGATTTACAGCATCATTTTTATTGGGGACTTGATTTACTTTTGATGTGTGTGTGTGTGTGTGTGTGTGTGTGTGTGTGTGTGTGTGTGAAAGAGAGAGAGAATGGCCATGCCAAGACCTCTAGCAAAGGAACTCAGACGCATGTACCACCTTGTGCATCTCACTTTATGTGAATACTGGAAAATCAAACTTGGGTCCTTTGGCTTTGCAGCCAAGCGCTTTAACCACTAAGCAATCTCTCCAGCCCTCCAGCATCATTAAAAAAATATTTTATTTATTTATTATTTATGAGGGGGGAGAGAATGGGCACACTGGGGCCTCTAGCCACTGCAAATGAACTCCAGATGCATGGGTCACTATGTGCATCTGGCTTACGTGGGACCTGGAGAATCAAACCTGCATCCTTAGGCTTCACAGACATGTGCTTTAACCACTAAGCCATCTCTCCACCCCCTACAACATTATTTTTAAAGTTAGTAAATAAGCTTTAGCACCTCTGGCATGCCCCACCGACCTGGAGAAACCAGTGTTTCCACGTCATCCACTCAACAGCTATGATTTACTGCACAGTCACCAGGCTTCAGGGCTGGTGCTGGACACATTTTAGTACCTCATTTGAGTTCCCTGACACCTGCATGATGTCATGATTGTTATTCAATTGTTGGTAGGAGCAAATAAAAACTCAAGGAGATGAAATAACTCCTTGCGGTCATATGACTACAAAGGCTAGTGAAAAATTCCATTTTATCTCTGACTCCACCCACTGGGACAGTGCTGAACAACATGCCTAGAAACAGCCAGGATACATGGCTGGCACTAGCCTCCGCCTATTTTCAGAAGGGTGGTGTCTGTCTGACTACATGTAGAGGGCCACAGAGAAGGTACTTTTAATGTCTCACACTTGAATTCAGGGCATCTTATTGCAGAGAGACTTTAACCCAAAGGGCTAGATTTAGGGGGAAGTGACCGGGATAGAAATCTTGAGATAAGTCTCATGAGGGTACCTCTGGCTCTCATGACCTTTAACATAGGTAGTCCAGGGAGAAATGATATAAAAAAGAATTTCACTGAGAAATGATACAACTAAATCTCATCCTAGGATGGCAAGCAGAAGAGGTCAAAAGAGGCTGTTCTTTCTTTGGGTGACTGTGTACATTGAGACAAGAGACAATTCACTGGCTGTGAGAGAATGATTCCCATTGGAGACTAGGAAGAAGGACTTCTTCTTTTGAATAATATTACTTACCAAATCATCACTATTGAAATTGTAGAAGATATGCATGACTTTGTTACTGAAAAATGCAGCTTGCTTTCACATGTTTTATAAAAGTAACTACTTCCACCCCCTCCTTTATTTGAAAATGCACAGGCAAACAAAAAAGACCTTTCTGAGCCGAGCCATGCAGGTAATCTTCTAAATCAATAAAAGAGAATTAATCATTTGTTTTCCTTTGTTCCAAGTTTTCTAAGGAATATTCATTATTGCCTGTTGTATTTGCAGTTGAATTGCCTCTTGCATTGCTACATTTTCATTTTGGCTCTGGTAAGTGGTTACCTGCCTCATCAGTGCACCACTTCCCTACAAGCTAATGCTTGTCTTTGAAAGCTAGTAAATTTGAGAAAAATGTCAGCTTAGTGCTGGCAGGGAAAAGGAAAGACGGTAACACAGTGACTCCTGCCCTCCGCTCACACCCTGGGTCTTCCCAGCTCTGCCTCGACCTTTTCCCTTGTAATTGAAAGAGAAAGGAAGATGCAGGATTCAAGAACATCCTAGGGCCTGGTACCCCTTCTCATTGTTTATGTTAGGCTACTGCCCCAGACTGGAAGAAGTGACAAGCCTTGGTAGGGAGGATGGACTGTGACTCTGTCAGTGCCCCGCCAGATGATTCCTGTCAGAAGCAGCAGCGAGGAGGAAATCAGCGTCAGCTTCCTCACAGCGGTGAATGCTCAGGTGCTTGGACTATTAGATGCAAAGCAGCCAGATGGGCCAGTCTCACAGAACATATGAACTACCCTTCTGATGACAGACTGTTTATGGTGACAGCCATATCTCCTCCTTCTGGTGGCCCAGCTCCAGATGCTGGACACAGTGCAGCCTGCTCCCTCTGTTCCCGCCTCGTGGCCCATCAGTCCCTGTGGCAGCTCTGCCCAGATCTCTCCCGTCATACCTTTCTTCCCGTTCTCACGGTCCTCATCTGTATTAGCCAAGATTCTCTAGAGAAACAACCAACAGGACAGGCATCCTTGGGGGATACCAAATTCTGCAGAAGTTCAAGACCCTTACACAAAATGTTCTAGTGCTTGCACACAGTCTATGCACATGCTTGTGTGCTACGAAAACCATCTCTAGCTGACTAATAACGTTCAATAGACTGTCAGCACTGTGAGTAGTTGTTATAGTGCATTGTTGAGAGAATTGTGACAATGATAAAGACTCCATGTGATCAAGACAGAGCTAATTCTTTTGTGAATTTTTTTTAAGTCGGAGGCTTTTATTAACTCATACACGATTATCTTTCTTCTACTTTGTTGAAGCATTAAGTCAGCCAATACATGCCACAGTAATGCCTGTCAAAGTGGCTGGCCGTAAACCCCAGCTCCGCACTCATCAGGGCACTCCCAATGAAGGCGACTAATTTAGCCATTTTCATCCACCTTCTAGTATTTCAGGACAGCCAACTTAATCTTCTTTCTCATCTACTTCTTCCTTTTTTTTTTTTTTTTTAGCACCACTGAGAAGTCTCAGTGCAAGATGGAGGGTGGACTCCTTTAGAAGGTTGTTATCAAAGTATGTCCATCTTCCAGTTGCTCACCAGCAAGGATCAGCCTCTGCTGGTCAGGAGGAATTCCCTCCTTATCCTGGATCTTGACCTTTACATTTTCTATAGTGTCCGGGGGTTCAACCTCAAGAGTGATTGTCTTCCCCGTAAGGATTTTTACGAAAATCTACACCTTGGTGGCAGCCCCACCACAGACAGCAGATCGAAAGCTTGTGAATATTTTTTGACCTGCAGTTACTTGAATTGGTGGATATGAAACTCCTGCACTTTCAGAGGTCAGGCTGGATACAGGTGAATGACTGAGTGGTCCTACTCAGTGTTCTCACTTGTGAATGGGACGTGTTACTTAGACACTAGCCTGCCTGTCAGTAAGTAGTCTTCAAGATTCTATAAAATTAACCATGAAAAGTATCTGATAGCTGAGCAGCTCTGATGAAGGCTGCTTCTCCACCCTCCTGAAGTCGCAAAGCACATTAGTACAGCAAAGACTCCCAAGAATCACAGTGCTCACGGTGAAGAAACTCATTTCAACTAAATCTGTATTTCCTCATCGTAGGTGGTACCGAGTCCTTTTCCCAGTGAATAATCATGACTTTATCATTCAAATAGTGTTTCATAAAATGCACCCTGGAAAGCATTACACTGAACATTCTTGGATATTGTTCCCAGTTCTGAGATTAAATGCCTGGGTTCCAGCTTCCATGCTGATCCCCTGGCCAAGTTATAGGCAGTCTGGGCAGGTTGCTAAGCCCAGGCCCAAAAGCTGACTTATCTTCATATACACCTGGTAATTCTATTCACAATGAAGGATACTAAGGTGAAAATGCATACATATTCAGAGTTTAAATGGGTCTATTCTTGTTCGTTCTAATTATACTAAAGAGTACTGTTTAAAATCTCCCCTTCCCGGAGTTGCCAAGATTCTTGTTGTCAGTTGGACCTATTGAGTCCTACCTTGGACTCCAAGCTAAGAGGGCTTGTTCCAAGATTGTACTTGAAACTTTTGCTAAAAAAATGATTTTCATATTTTCCTTCCCCGCTTTTCCTATTTCAGCATCCCGCCTCCAGAGCCCCATGGTTTGCAGACTGCTGTGCATCTGCCTTTCAGCTTCTCGCATGGTTGGGGCCTTTGTCTGCTTCGTCAGCACTATGGTTTTCCTGGCCTCCACAGTGTTTTGAGGCGCCGCCTAGGTGGGAAGTATGTGGAGGTGTTCTCTTTCTTCCTGCAGGACTCCCATGGACAAGAATTCTAAAGGAGCCCTGATGAGTCAATAGAAGGTGAGGAATACAGAAGCAAACTCTAACCCAGAGCTGAAGTGAGTTTGCAGATCGTAAGGAAGTGTCATTCTGCAGCCAGGGCCTCACCATGGTTTGTTATTGAAGAGAGATAAAGAATGAGGACTTTCTGGGAGAACTGTGTTGTTAATTTTTCTTAGTAAAAGAAAGGAAACTTGCAGTAAAGCTCCACAAAAGGCTAATTAAAAAAAAAAAAAAAAAAAGCTTAGCTGGATATGGTGGCGCACACCTTTAATCCAAGCACTAGGGAGGCAGAGGTAGGAGGATCGCCATGAGTTCAAGGGTACCCTGAGACAACAGAGTGAATTCTAGGTCAGCCTGGACTAGAGCAAGAAAGACTCTACCTTGACTTGTGCTTCTATTTTCCAAGTGCTAGGATTACAGGTGTGCACTACCATGCCTGCTTTATATGGTTTTGGGGATCGAACCCTGAGCTACATCCTAGCTTTAAAAGTTAATTACATGCTAGCAATAAAGAACACAGTCAGTGAAATTAAAACCTCTGTAGAAAATCTCTCTAGTAGAATGGATGAAGGAGAGAACAGGATATTGAAGCTAGAAGACCAAGTAGCTGATCTAATACAGTCCAACAGAGAGAAAGACAAAATAATAGGAAGGTATGAATGGGAATTACAGGATATTCGGGACACTATGAAAAGATCAAACATAAGAATTCAAGGGATAGTAGAAGGAGAAGAATTTCACTCCAAAGGCATAGTAGGTGTTTTCAACAAAATCATAGAGGAAAACTTCCCCCAAATTGGGAAAGAGATGCCAATGCAGATACAGGAAGCCTTTAGAACACCAAACAGACAAAACCTGGAAAGAACCTCTCCCCGCCATATTATAATTAAACTACCAAACATACAAACCAAAGAAAATATATTGAAAGCAGCTAGAGAGAAAAAGCAAGTGACCTACAAAGGGAAGCCCATCAGACTCACAGCAGATTACTCAACACAAACTTTAAAGGCCAGAAGGGCCTGGAGTAATGTATTCCAAGTTCTGAAAGATAAAAACTGTCAACCGAGATTACTTTATCCTGCAAAACTATCTATCCAAATAGATGGAGAAATAAGGACATTCCACAACAAAGACAGGCTAAAGGAATTTTTGGCAACTAAACCAGCTCTACAGAAAATACTTGCAGGAATCATTCATGCTGAGGAGAAAGCAAAGCACACACATCAGGAAATAGGAAAAAATAAACCATACTCAAATAACAGTTAAAACAAGTGAGTAAAGGGAAAACAGGAAAAACTAAAAATAAGAAGAATGGTGAGAATAAACACATATATGTCAATAATAACTCTTAATATCAATGGTCTCAATGCCCCTATCAAAAGACACAGACTTGCAGACTGGATTAAAAGCAGGATCCTACCATCTGTTGCCTCCAGGAAACTCATCTCTCAATAAAAAATAGAAACCTTCTTAGGGTGAAAGGTTGGAAAAAGGTATTTCAAGCAAATGGGCCTAGAAAACAAGCAGGGGTTGCTATTTTAATTTCTGACAAGATAGACTTCAATCCAACATTTGTGAGGAAAGATAAAGAAGGTCACTTTATACTGATTAAAGGAACACTCCAACAGGAGGACATTACAATCCTAAACATATATGCCCCTAACATGGGGGCTCCCAATTTCATCAAACAAACACTATTAGAATTAAGGTCAGAGATATCTCCTAACACAATAGTAGTGGGGGACTTCAATACCCCACTCTCATCACTTGACAGGTCTACCCAGCAAAAAAATAAACAGAGAGACATCTGCATTAAATGATACCATGGAACAAATGGACCTAACAGATATTTACAGAACATTCCATCCAAATGCTGCAGAATATACATTTTTCTCAGCAGCTCACGGGACATTTTCTAAAATAGACCATATACTAGGACACAAATCAAATCTTAACAAATACAGGAAAATTGAAATAATCCCTTGTACATTGTCTGACCACAATGGGATTAAACTGCAAATCAGCAACAAGAAAATATACAGAGCATACAGAAACTCATGGAGACTAAACAGCACTTTATTGAATGATGTATGGGTCATTGAAGAAATTAAAAAGGAAATCAAGAAATTCGTAGAATCAAATGATGATGAGAATACAACATACCAAAATCTTTGGGACACAATGAAGGCAGTCCTACGAGGGAAATTTATAGCCCTAAGTGCATATATTAAGAAATTGGAGAGTTCACAACTAAACAATTTAATGCTTCACCTTAAGGCCTTGGAAAAAGAAGAACAAGGCAAACCAAAAATTAGTAGACGGGAAGAAATAATAAAGGTTAGGGCAGAAATTAATGAAATGGAAACCAAAAAAACAATCAAAAGATCAATGAAACAAAGAGTTGGTTCTTTGAAAGGATAAACAAGATTGACAAACCCTTAGCAAATCTGACCAAAAGAAAGAGAAAGAGACAAAAATTGATAAAATTAGAGATGAAAAAGGCAACATCACAACAGATACCAAAGAAATTCAGAAAATCATACGGACATACTTTAAGAATATATATGCCTCTAAGTTTGAAAACCTGAAAGAAATGGATGAATTCCTTGATTCATATGACCTACCAAAATTAAATCAAGAAGAGATAAACCATTTAAATAGAACTATAACAACCACAGAGATTCAAGCAGTTATAAAAAGTCTCCCAACTAAAAAAGCCCAGGCCCAGATGGATTCACTGCTGAATTTTACCAGACATTCCTGGAGGATCTAACGCCAATGCTTCTCAAACTTTTCCATAAAATAGAAAAGGAAGGAACTCTACCAAAATCCTTCTATGAAGCCAGCATCACCCTGATACCCAAACCGGACAAAGACAGATCAAAAAAGAAAATTATAGACCAATCTCCCTCATGAACATGGATGCAAAAATTCTCAACAAAATACTGGCAAACAGAATACAAGAATTTATCAGAAAGATTATTCACCCTGACCAAGTAGGCTTTATCCCAGAGATGCAGGGATGGTTCAACATACGCAAATCCATAAATGTAATACACCATATAAATGGTCTGAAGGACAAAAATCATATGGTCATCTCAATAGATGCAGAAAAGGCATTTGACAAAATCCAACACCCCTTCATGGTGAAAGTATTACAGAAACTGGGAATAGAAGGAGCATATCTCAACATAATAAAAGCTATTTATGACAAACCTACAGCCAACATAATACTAAATGGGGAAAAACTTGAAGCTTTTCCTCTAAATTCAGGAACAAGACAAGGGTGTCCACTTTCCCCACTACTATTTAATATAGTACTGGAAGTCTTAGCCACAGCAATAAGGCAAGAGACACTCATAAAGGGGATACAATTTGGAAGGGAAGAGATCAAATTATCATTATTTGCAGACGATATGATTCTATACCTAACAGACCCTAAAGTCTCTACCTGCAAACTGTTAGAGCTGATAAACACTTTTAGCAATGTAGCAGGATACAAAATAAACACACAGAAATCAGTAGCTTTTCTATATACTAACAACAAACGTGCAGAGGATGAAATCAGGGAATCTCTCCCATTCACAATTGCATCAAAAAAAAAAAAATACCTTGGAATAAACTTAACCAAGGAAGTGAAGGATCTCTACAATGAGAACTTTAAAAAACTCGAGCGACAAATTACAGAAGACACAAGAAAATGGAAAGACATCCCATGCTCCTGGATTGGAAGAATCAATATTGTGAAAATGTCAATCTTACCAAAAGCAATCTATACATTTAATGCGATCCCTATTAAAATCCCAATAGCTTTCTTCACGGAAATAGAAAAAACAATCCTAAAATTCATCTGGAAAGACAAAAACCTCGAATAGCCAAAACAATTTTGCGAAACAAAAATCAGGCAGGTGGTATAACCATACCCGATTTTAAGTTATATTACAAAGCCATAGTAACAAAAACAGCATGGTACTGGCACAAGGACAGACAGGTAGATCAATGGAACAGAATAGAAGACCCAAATATTAATCCAAGCAGCTACAGCCACCTGATTTTTGACAAAAATGCCAAAAATATTAATTGGAGAAAAGATAGCCTCTTTAACAAGTGGTGTTGGGAAAACTGGACATCGGTATGTAAAAGGATAAACATAGATCCTTGTCTTTCTCCATGCACAAGAGTCAAATCCAAATGGATCAGGGACCTTGATATAAGACCTGAAACTCTGAACCTGCTAGAGGAAAAAGTAGGGGAAACCCTTCAACATATTGGCATAGGTAAGGACTTTCTGAATATAACCCCAATTGCTCAGCGAATAAAATCACTAATCAACCAATGGGACCTTATGAAATTACAAAGCTTTTGTACAGCAAAGGACACTGTGAGTAGAGCAAAAAGACAACCTACAGAATGGGAGAAAATCTTTGCCAGCTATACATCTGACAGAGGATTAATATCCAGAATATACAAAGAACTCAAAAAACAGAATAATAAGAATTCAAACAACCCAGTTAAAAAATGGGCTATGGAACTAAATAGAGAATTCACAGAAGATGAAATTCAGATGGCATATAAACATCTGAAAAAGTGTTCCACATCCTTAGCCATCAGGGAGATGCAAATTAAAACCACTTTGAGATTCCATTTCACTCCTGTCAGAATGGCTTCCATCAAGAAAACAAATGACAATAAGTGTTGGCGTGGATGCGGAAAAAGGGGAACACTTCTACACTGTTGGTGGGAATGTAACCTGGTCCAACCATTGTGGAAATCAGTGTGGAGGTTTTTGAGACAGCTAGAAATAGATTTACCATATGATCCAGCTATAGCACTCCTAGGCATATATCCAGAAGACTCTTCTCACTTAGAGATACTTGCAAAACCATGTTTATTGCCGCTCTATTCACAATAGCTAGCAAATGGAAGCAGCCTAGATGTCCCACCACAAATGAATGGATAATAAAGATGTGGTACATTTACACAATGGAGTTCTACTCAGCAGTAAAGAAAAATGAAATTATGAAATTTGCAGGGAAATGGATGGATCTGGAAAGGATTATACTAAGTGAGGTAACCCAGGCTCAGAAAGCCAAACGTCACATGTTCTCTCTCATATGTGGATCCTAGCTACAAATAGACAGACTTGTGTGTGAACTGGAACCAAAAATTGGTACCAGAAACCAGTAAGCTGGTAAAAGGCTATAAGGGACGGAGGAAAGGGAAGGACTGAAGTGTATGGTATTGCACATATGTAAGTGGAAGGACTGATTACAAGGAGGGGAATGGCCTAACCAAGGCCATGGGTAGAGAATGCATAAAAGAAGGGCAAGGGGAGGGTCAATCTAATTTCAAAAGAATGTGAATAAGACTTATGTAAAACTACTTTTTTGAATAATGGTACATCTAGAAGCTGTAGACTGTTACTAGAAAATTTTCAGTACCTGGGATGGGATACCTTCCAGTGAGTTGTTGGCCAAGGAGGTCCCAGTAGCCTCCAAAACATTAAAGGCTTTTGCCAAAGCCCTTGGTTTCCCCTGAGAAACAGATAGTAAGACCCTATTGCTGAAGACATCTCTTGCCTGAGAGGAAAGGTCACTGAGAAAGCAAGCTGGTGCTGAGCAGAAAACCTTTTCCCTGTAGACCAGCCAACTGAAAGCTGGAAAAAGCTGCACTGCATGCAGAGTATGGGAGACAGAAGTCATCAGCAGTGAAAACAGTGGACGCTGAATATTCAAATTTGGCCAGACAGGCCCAAAGACTGAACAGGTGCAATAGTGGCATGTCTACTCGTGGGGTAACCAACTGCTCTATAATTGGACTGAAGGCCCTCTCTACGGGAGGGAATACATGCCTGGTACTGAAAAACCTAAGCAAAGTCTATGGTAGGTAAGGTCATAAACCTTAGGGGTATAAAGCATGCCCTTATCTAAATGTATATACTATTCCCACCAAGCTGCCCGGAAAATACTTCACTTAATGCTCATATTCACATATTAATGCTACTCTCACTTCTGGTTAGAGAAGCTTCTCTTTTCAGATGGCGATGACCACTGGGATGATCCAAGAGGCAACATAGTGCTGAGAAGAAGGGATGGAGAAGTGCCAAGCACTGAAACATCTCTGTCACACCCTCCAAGGCTCAGGGATCATTGCGGAAGAGGGGGCGGATAGAATGGAAGAGCCAAAGGAAGGGTACGACTCCCTACAATGCAACTGCCCAGACAGAAATTGGCCTTGATATCCACGACCTTGCTGTGCCTAGCAATACCTCCGCAAGATCCTCATAGTAGAAGTAAAAGAGGATGACATCATATTAAAAAAAGAGACTAATGGAGAGAGAGAGGGGATATGATGGAGAGTGGAGTTCTAAAGGGGAAGGGGGGGAGGGGAGGGAAAAATACGCACCTTTGGTATGTAAGTATGTTTTGTTGTCAATAAAAAAAAAAAAGAAAGGAAAAAAAAAAGTTAATTACAGTCTAGGGCTGCCAGTGTGGGTCAGTGGTTAAAGGCACTTGCTTGCAAAGCCTGCAGGCCTGCGTTCAGTTTTCAAGTACCTCGGTAAAGCCAGATGTGCAAAGTGATATTTGTGTCTGGAGTTGGTTTGAAGCAGCAAGGGGCCTTGGTGTGAGCAGAATCTCTCTCACATGCCCTCTCTTTCTCTCTCATTCAAGTAAATAAGTAAATAAATAAATAAATAAATACAAATTTTAACATTAATGATAATCAAATAAGAATGAAGGGTTTAAATCTGGGCATGGTGGCCTCACACCTTCAATCCCAGCACTTAGGAAGCTGAGGCAACAGCAGCATCATGAGTTGGAGGCCAGCCTGGGCTATGGTCAATTTCAGGTCATCCTGGGCTAGAGGGGAGACCCTGCCTCAGAAAAGAAAAAAAAAAACAGATTCGAAATACTAAGCAAATAAGGTCAAATGCATCCTGGAGGAACACAGTTCTATTCCCGAGAGAGAAAGGTCTAGTGCTGAAGAACCCGGGATTGAGTTCTAGCTCTACCACTACTGAAAGGTGACCTCATGTAAGTTACTTTCCAGTGTCTCACCTTGACAGTGTTACTAACCAGAAAGAGTCATGATGGAAACTGAGTGTGAAGCCAGGCATGGTGGCACATACCTTTAATCCCAGCACTTGGGGGGCAGAAGTAGGAGGATCACTGTGAATTTGAGGCCATCCTGAGACTACATAGTGAATTCCAGGTCAGCCTGAACTAGAGTGAAACCCTACCTCAAAAACAACAACAACAACAACAACAAAAAAAAAAAAAAGAACGACAAAAACCCGAATGAGTTCATGTTCTTCCTGCGCTTAGACCAAACAAGCCTCATGGAGAGAAAGCCCACGATCGTGGAGGCTTTGCTATTAGTTTCTGTCATTTCTTTTACTTACCACAAATTTAAGCCAAATATCAATAGCAATAATTGTGGATTTCATGGGTAAAACTTCACAAAGTATAAAGATAATGACATTCGGGGATGGGCAGATGGCTTAGCAGTTAAGGCGCTTACTTGTGAAGCCTAAGGATCCAGATTTGACTCCCCAGTACCCATGTATGCCAGATGCACAAGGTGGCATATTCATCTGGAATTCGTCTGCAGTGGCAAGAGGTCCCGGGGCACCCATTTTCTCTATCTGCCTCTTTCTCTCAGTCTCTCTTTTAAATAAATAAAAATAAATGAAAAGATGATGACACTGAATTTGACTTTTGGAAAATATGTAATGACTGTCCATGTCATTGGGAGCCTCACGCACACTACTTTCATGCATGGGTCCCTATTGAGAAAAGTTTTATTTCTGTTTTAAAAATATTTTTATTAATTTCCTTGCAAGTACAGAGAGACAGAGAGAAGAGAGATAGAGATAGTGGGTGTGCCAGGGCGTCCAGCCGCTGCAAACAAACTCCAGATGCATGTGCCTTTTTGTGCATCTGACTTTATGTGGGTACTGGGAAATCAAACCCGTGTTATTAGACTTTGTAGACAAGCACCCTAACTGCTGAGCCATCTCTCCAGTCCCCAAATCTTTGTTTCTTGATTAAGGAAGATCAAGAACACTCCCAGGGTTGAGCACAGTTGAAGGGAACACTAACACATGATCATGAAATGTAATCATGTGATGAAATATGATGGGTGAAAAGGACCAGAAAAAAGGCAGTATTTGTGCACAGCGATGGGGAAAAAGAGGAAGGACTGATGGGAAGGGAGACCTGAGCAGCTTGGCACTTGACGACAGATGCAGGGAAATAATGGGCCCACAAATATTCAGGTGAGAGTTTTAAACCCTGTTGCTTCCCAGAATAGTCTTCTCTATGCCATGGGAGGAAATCAGGGAAGATTGCTAAGAGAACAGGAACATGATTTATTTTTGTTTTTAAACGTTTTGTTTATCAGCAGAAATAAAGGGGGAAAATGTGACTTTAGCTTGACTTTTATGTGAGTCCTAAATTGTTAGCAATGAAATGAAAGATGCAGATTTTGCCAGTGTACCTGTCAGTATGAGACTGAGTGTCATCTCCCCATGTTGAATCCTGTGTAGGTTAGAGAGCATCATATCTTTCAGGGAACAACACTTAAGTTTTTGGTTTAATTTCTCCAGAATTTCCTTACAAGTAGAGGTAATATCTATCCTTAGGTTGTGTGACAAGTGAACACATCATCATGAAGCAATGTCTGACACGGAAATAACAGTCTTTTAGATAGGATTTCTTTTGCCCGTCTTCATCCAATTCTCTGATCTACAAGGTGTCCGACCTGCTATTATATTTACCACCAACAGAGGAACACAGTTCAACAACCAAAAGGCCCACATGAGAATCCTCACAGAGCTTGAAATTATTCATGGTTTCAACATTTCCCAACAACAATGCTTTCTATTCACACCTGCTGATTGTTCTCTTGCCACCCCAGGGTGCCTTTCCCCAAGAAGGGTGGTTGGCTGGGAGAATGTCTCTCTGTGGCTCCTCTTTTAGGGGATGTCGGCAGTACTCAGTACTTTTTGTGATTTTCCTATGAACTTACAGTGTCATGAAATGAGTATATTTTCATTCCTCTGTTACAGTTATTCTGCAGTTAGGAAATATTGTGTGTGTGTTGCTTATGTTCGTATGTGTGTGAGCACATGTGTATGTGCATGTGTGCAGAGGTCAGAAGTTGACACTGGATGTCATCCTTGCTCGCTCTCTACTTATTCCAGCAAGTTCTTCCACTTGATCTCAGAGTTCAAAGATTCAGCTGCTCTTATAGCCAGCTAAAAAGAATCAACTCTGGGGTCTGGGAGTATAGCTCAATGGCAGAAAGCATACCAGGCCTGCACAAGGCTCTGGGTTCAGTCCTCAGTACCCACAAAATAAAGCATGCCATAGAGTTTAGTTCCCTCCAGCACTGTGGAGGAGAATGAGAGCTTTCTGGAGGCCAGAGTTTTGGTGCTTACAGACGCTAAGTGTAGATATCGTGGAAAGATTACCTGTCCCAGGGATCGCCAGTCCAAACCCGCACTGCCGATGTACACGTGCTGTTTGTCCACAATCCAGAAGGAGGACTGCAGCCGTCCCTTGTTGTAGGCGGTCATGTTCATGTATGTCACCTCAGCTCCTAGGATGTCAAGGAGATCCTGATCAGCCTCTGCTTCCAGGCCCCGTGCTGTCCATCAGTCATGGACCAGCACCAATACCCAGGGCTGTGCTGTCTATCAGCCACCTACTAGCCCCAGTGCCCAGGGCTGCACAGATTAGTGTGGAGATCTGGGGAAGCCAGACCCTTAAGCAAGGCTGGAGCAACGCCAGCCCTCACGGTGCTACTTGGTCTACCTCTAAAAGAACACAAAAGAAGAAACAATGTTTTTCCCATGTTTATGGAGAGTGGACTGTAGTGACAAGACATTGGCTTTTCAGGTAACCCACACCAACCTAAAGCCCGTCCCCTAGCCCCGGATATCTGAATGGTGGTCCAATAGCTGCTCTTTTCTTTTGACTCTAGAATAATACCAGTACCCACTTCAATCATTACAAGTATGTCTTCTTTAAATGAAAAGCGAGCTGCCTTATCTTTCTACACATTATTCCTCTCTTTTACCCCTTCACTTGCCTTCACTACTTCATGTTCCTTCTTAGCAGTGTTACTTGGATTGCTCTCTTCTTGGACCTTCTCTGTTTGATGGATCTTAATCAAACAATGGTTCTTTTCAAGCCTTATTGAAATGTAGCCTTGAGCTAACTAAGTTACTCAGACTACTGTGAAAGCCAAAACATTCCCAAGAGCTGGATGTGATCAATTGTTTTAATCAGAATGTGGTAGAGTCTACTGTCCACTCTTTAAATATGACTTCCCCAGATGCGTTCGTAGCCTTTCAAAAGAAGCATCAGTCCATTCAGATGCAAAGCCACTTAAGGATATTTGTGTTGAAGGGCCATTTTCTTTAAAAGAGCAGACTTACATGAATATATTTAATAAAATGAGCTATTCCCCTCAGATATGCAATATTAATGATGAGAATATATTCGGTTGGCACATTTCATTGTCAGAATCCTCATTACTAAAAACACATAACATAATATGTATCAGAGTACATGCCAGGATATTGGAAAGTCTGGTGTGCTTTACACCATGAACTTAAACCCCTGACTAGGGAAATTGTGACCTATGCTCGTGAGCATGTGTGTTAAGAGGGTAGAAGTGTGCAGAGAGACCATGGGGGAAGATCTATGGAGACATGAGCAGTAGGCAGATTTTCTTTGAGAGTTGAACAGTTTCTTTTTTTCTAGAAGCAATGTTCCTCAGCCTCCAGACATGTTGAGTCAGGAATATAGCAGTGAGAGGGGTAGATTCCAGAGGCCCAGCTACTGTGTAGAGCAGGATATGAATGTCCAAACCAGGAAGTCACCACTCATTGTCCATGGCAACTGCAGAGACCTGAATCTGCAAGGGGCTGCACAAGTGTTAAGAGACGCCGCTGTCAGTACTTCTGAGACACTGAGCAGGATCCCTCAGCCTTGGAGACAGCCTTGGTTGCCAAAGGCTTACGTAACAGAGCACCATCAACTGGGGGTGAGGGGGCTTAAGACAGTAGAAATGCACTATCACTCAGTTCTAGAAGCCAGCCGTCCCAAATTGGGCCAGGAGTGAGTGAAATGCCAGAACACCTGCCTGACATGCATAAGGTTTTATTTTGGATCAGCAAAACCAAACCAAAAAAAAAAATACTAAAGAGTAACCCAAGCTCAAGGAAGTCACGAGAGCCATACTTCCTGTAGGACTCCAGAAGCCTTTTCTGGTCTCTGCCTGGCTGCTGGAGGCTGTTGGTCTTTGGCATTCTTGGGCTTACACCTGCAGCACTGTCTCTGCCTTTCTTGTCACATGACCTCTACTCACTGAGCCTCTTTTCTTATGCAGACATTAATCATGTTAGACGAAGGACCCACCATGCTACTGCATACCTTATTTCCAAGGGAGGTCACATTCAGAGGTACTGGCGGGTTAAGCCTTCAGTGTGTATTTAGGGGGCATAATTCAATTTTAACTGGCCAGATTTTTCAACAGCAATACAATGCCCATAACTGGGGAAGAATCTTCTCTGGCCTTTGTGAGAAGAGGATGAAGCTGCCCTTGGAGTTCAGCCCAGATCCCATCTTTGGCATGAGCCTCCAGTGAAGTACTTATTAAATATATATATATATTTATGCCGGGCGTGGTGGTGCATGCCTTTAATCCCCGCAACTGGGAGGCAGAGGTAGGAGGATCGCCGAGAGTTCGAGGCCACCCTGAGACTACACAGCGAATTCCAGGTCAGCCTGAGCTAGAGTGAGACCCTACCTTAGAAAACCAAAAAAAAAAAAAAAAAAAAAAAAAAAAAAATTAGAGATACAGAGGGAGAGAGAGAGAATGGGCATACCAGGGCCTCTAGCCACTGCAAATGAACTCCAGATGCATGTGACACTTTGTGCATCTGGCTTATGTGGGACCTGGAGAATTGAACCTGGGTCCTTAGGCTTTGTGGGCAAGGGTCTTAACCACTAAGCCATCTCTCTAGCCCAAGTACTTCATATTCTACCTGAAACAACTTGACCTGTCTGAGACATCATCTGTCTCTCACCTTCTAGCTTGAGGCACTGTGCCTGAAACTTGGCCCTGACCAGTTGCTATATTGTCTATACTATTTATCAGTTTTCAGGGTCCCAGTCTGCTCTTGCTAGGTCACCTGAAGCTCAGCCTAGTGGCCTGCTGAGTCCAGGGGTCCAATCTTCAGGGCCCATGGAGACCCTGCCTTTTAATTCTCCATGCCACACTGCACACACATTGCCCTGACATTAACAGTTTTTTCTTTGCAATGTAGGTTAGAATTTGAGTTTGGAGAGCATTGGTCCTATGTAAACTTCTAGCTACAACCTCTAGAGCTACTTACTCTCTTCTAAAATTATTATTTTACACAGAAACAGCGGGATTCTTTTGACAACGTTTTATTGAACAACATGTACCAGAATGTGTGTGACAGCTGGGATCAAAGGTCTGAAGAGACTGATTAAAATGCAGACATGCTACAGCGTTGACTCAGTACACTTAGGCTGCCTCAACAAAACACCACCAGCTGGACAGGTTATAAAAATGAAATAAATTTATTTCTCTCAGTTCTGGAGTCTGGGTAGTCCAAAGTCAAGGCACTGGCAGGTTCATTATATGATGAGGGTCTCAGGTCTATTTTCTGGTTTGTAGATGTCTTTCCCCCTCTGTCCTCACATTGTAGAAGTCTCTCTCTCTCTCTCTCTCTCTCTCTCTCTGTATGTGTTAGCATGTTACAATTTCAACATACAGAGTTTTGAATGTTCACAAACATTCAGACCAATGTGGTGTAACCTGTACAATGACCAGGATGTGGTCCCTTCTGTGGGCGACCAGAATGAGGATTCCCGTCACTGTACCAGGAAAACCCAAGTGAAGACCGAGAGCAAGAAGGACAGTGACTCTTCCCACTTGTTCCCAGAGCTGGCAGTTCCCACGCAAGAGCCAGCAGACCTGGGTGTGCAAGTCAAAGAATCTGCAGAGGTAATGATTCTCTTATTATACACCTCTGTGTACCCAGCACCAAACAAGCAGGACAACAACAATCCCAGTGGTGCATCTCCTTTTCTCAAAAAGGCTCTGGATGGGTGGCTGACAGCATATGCGACACTGGGCCTCTAGGACCATATAGTCTCGAGATGTTGCAGCTGCCTTAGTTTGTGAAGGTGCTCTGATGTCATCTAATGATATGTATCTCAGAATATATTCCTATCATTAAGCAATCCATGACCATCTAATCAACTACAATGGGGGTATAAGAAAATCCATGGAGGGGCTCAGTGATAACAGGTCTTGCTTGCAAAGCCCAGGTTTGAATCCTCAGTACCTACACAAAGCCAGATGCACAAGGTGGCCTGCCTATGAATCTGGAGTTTATTCAAAGGGGCAAGAGGCCCTAGCATGCCCATTCTCTCTCTCTTTAAAATAAATAAATAAAATTTATTTTTAGAGCTGGAGAGATGGTTCAGTGGTTAAGGCACTTGCCTGCAAAGCCAAAGGACCTGGGTTCAATTCTCCAGTACCCATGTAAAGCCAGATGCACAAGGTGGCACATGTGTCTGGAGTTTGTTTGCAGTGGCTGGAAGCCCTGTCATGCCTGTTCTCTCTCTATATCTTCTGCTTTCTCTTTTGCAAATAAATAAAATATTTTTAAAAATCTGGGGGCTGTAGAGATGGCTTAGCAGTTAAGGCACTTGCCTGTGAAGCCTTAGGACCCATGTTCTACTCTCCAGATCCCATGTAAGCCAGACACACAAAAGTGAGGTAAGTGCAAGGTTGCACAAGCCTATTAAGTGGTGCAAGCATCTGGAGTTTGATTGCAGTGGCTGAGGCCCTAGAATGCCAATTCTCTCTCTCTCTCTCCCACTCTCTCTAAAATAAAATAATAATAAAAAACTCAGAGTGTCCATTGAGAAATGTCCATGCCCCACCCCCTTGCTGCATCCGAATCACAGATAGTGGCTATGTGCCCATGTAGGTGTTGGGATCCCGTCTGCAGATCCTGTTTTCAGCCTGGCATGCTGTTTTCTTGACTGAAGACTCAGGATTACGAGCAAGTCAGTGTAATGTCCTCTGACTTGTTTCTATTTAATGGCTTTAGAAAATGCTTAGAAGATATTGATGTAGTCTAAATTAAATGTTAGATAAACAGACAAGAACACTAGGTTCAGGACTGGAAATGTAAAACCCCAAATGTGCAGGTGGTGAAAAGAGGTGGCAGAGGAGAGACTGAGGTGGCTTTCCTGTTCCCTCAGACCTGTTCTACCTTTTACCTTGAGTTCCTCTAAAGTCGTAGAATTGAAGGCGTGCTATTTAAGCTGCCTTCAGAAGGCTCGTTTCTTTACTAAGTTGTTTTCATGGTATTAACAAGATAATATTACATATTTTTTGTACACAGAGAATTTAAAATTCTAACAGTCTTTATATGCATACTTTCAATATTTGACTAAAATACTCAGTTTGGGCCTAAAAGCTCCTACAACTTTGAGCAAAGAGCTAGTTGTTCCAGCTGTATGATTGCATGTTTTATGTTCTTAGCCTGTCAAAACACTTATCAGAATGAAACAAGAAGAAATACTCTAGCACACTGTGGCTAAAAAGTGAAAAACAAAGTTTGCATTCTTCATGGGAATCCCTGATGAAAACCCAGCAGCTTCTATCTCCGGGATTATTTTCAGAAAGCCACAAGTCGAAAACATGTTGTCAGCAGCTTTAATAAATGGTATAGCATTTATACTGTACATTTAAAACAACGTAAGTAATCTTTAAGTAAATTGTAAATCACAATAATACAACAGACACTGTGACCCTTCCACCTTACCTAAAACTAGAATTGTCTCACCTGTACGATTAAACAATGTTTCTAAATTGAGGTTGATTAAGGCTCCCACCACCCTCTACCCTTAAGACATGTGGCCATGTCTGGAGACATTTTTTGTTGTTTCTGATAACTGTCAGGGGGATACTGTTAGCATTCAGTGGGTACACACCACGGATACTACTGACCCTCCTACAAGCTTAGAACAGTCTCCCAGAACTTCCAGCTCCCATCGTTGACAGTCCCAGGTGAGAGAAAGCCTGCTTTGAAGCCATTTGCATGTTTGTGCCTGCTCCCATGTCCCTACCATTTCTCTACGATGCAAAAACTATTCCAAATTGTCTGTTTGCCATGTTTTATTTCTAAATTTTTTTCACATATGTTCCTACACATCCTAAGCTGCATTATAAAAATGCATTTGGGGGCTGGAGAGATGGCTCAGTGGTTAATGGTGCTTGCTTGTAAAGCCTGAGGATCCCCAGTGCCCATGTAAGCCAGATGCACAAAGTGGTGAATGCATGTGGAGCTTCTTTGCAGTACCAAGAGGCTCTAGTGAGCCCATAGTCTCTCTCTCTCTCTCCTCCCTCTCCATCCCTTACTCTCTCTTTACTGACAAATAAATAACTATATTTTAAAAATGCATTAATAAGGGAGAGATTTCCTTCAGTAGTGTAGTCACTGGTAAGTCGCCCATGCTCCAGTAAACAACCTACCCCCACCCCTCGTGTGTTCATGCTCAATGGATCACCCTCCAAAAAGATTTCAAGGCATAAGAGGGGCTAGTGGGAAGAAAGAGTTCAGCAGGAGCAGGAACGGAGGAGAGAAAGCAATGGGGAGAGAGGTGAATGTGATCAAAATATATTATCTGCATGTATAAAATTTGGCAAAAATTAATTAATCAAGATATGCATTAACCACTAGCTTTTGAACCAATTATTAATGAGTCTCAAGCATGGGCCAAAGGGAGACCCATCGGCATTATTCATTACAGATTTATGGATAGGCTTCTGATGTTTCCCGAAAGCAAGGTCTGTAGCACCATCTATCTTATTAATCAGTCTTTTCTTCTGATTAGATTAAGTTGCATGAACAATGGACTAGGTCACAGCTAGCCTGTTCCTGGCAGTTTTAACTTTTATTAGCCAGTACAGTTTAATCAATTTACGTAGCAACACTTTAGAATTCATTGGCTTGAAGGCAAAAGGGGAGAAGCAGAGAGTAAAAGCCCCAGTAATGGCATATATCTGCTTTCAAGCCATCAGTAAGATGAAGTTCCATAACTGAGTGGAAGTGCAGTAAGTGAGAGGAAGAAAACTTTTAAAACATCAATTGCACATTGCAGGTGTGGAAAGAGAGTACATTACAACATCATAATTTCAATTTCAACCTATCTCTTCAAACATTGTGAAGCTATGTTGAAGATTTTAATAGTTGTCCCTTAATGCTCTGCCTTTAGCCTACAGGTTGACTCACAAGGGCATTTTTTAGGAGTTGTCTCTTCCTTCCTATGTACTTTTCTCACAATTGGGATATTCTACTCCATGCAAAACAGCGTGCTTTCCTTACTGCCCTCCACTCCAACAGTTAAGCCACCCATGGGAATGGCTCATTTCATGAATCATTAGACTTAGAAGTAAAGACATTACTTAAAAAGAAAAATTCACTTTGGAACATAAAGTTTTGCCACGTAATACTTCTTCAATTATACTTAAACATAAAGACATTCTAAAAATATCAGCAAAAAGAGTCACTACAGTGGCATACTCATTATGTTAGAAAATGATAAGTTCTTGGAAGTTTGTAACTAGAGTTCATGCTCATAACTGCTTCTTCCCCTTCTGAAGTCCCATAGCTACTTTTACAACCAGCATGATAAGGAGTGGGGATCGAGGAGGCCACCTGAGGCTCCTGTGCTGGTTCATTGTCTGTGAACCAGGGCGGCCACCTAGAGCATCACCGTTGCCAGGGAGGATGGGACCCAGGGTAGTTTGCAGGCGGTGTGTGGGCTAGAGCCCACAGGACTCTATGTGCCCACCCATTAGCTGTCCAACAGAGGCACACGCCGTTTTTGTTCCAAGGTTCTGAGGATATACTTCTGTTTGCATTATGTAAGACACTTCACTAGTTTGGATGAGGCTCATGAAACAGAAAAGTCACATAGCTAAGGTTGACCATATGAGAATTCTTTGGCACATTCACAAGACATTTAAAAAGAGTAACTTAAGAATAAGACTTTTGACTGTCTCCCAGAGGCTCTGTGTTAGACGTGTCACTGGCCTTAGGTGCTTTTGGGACGTGCTGTGAGCCTTTAAGAAGTAGTAGTGGGAAGAAGTTAGGTCATGGGAAGGTGCTCTTGAGGTGACTGTGCAATCTTTCCTCTCCTTGCTTCATGGTCCACATGACATGACATGACATGACATGACATGACATGACATGACATGACAAGTGGCTTGTCTCCAGCATTCACTCTCCACCACAAGACCAAGAGCAAAGAGGCCAAGTGACACAAAACTCTAAGCCCAAATAAATCCTTTCTCCTTGGGGGTTAGTAATCTCAGGTGTTCTGTCAATGTGACCAAGAGCTTACACAGCAATGTACTTAGAAATTTCAAAAATGCCACTGAGGCAATCAACTCCATGATTGTCAGGACTGGATACAGATGAAGATCCAAAAGTTCAAATAACATTGTTTACTTACCACACAGGACATGAAGAGGTTAAAATGACTGAAAAGTGGGGGCACCAAGAAGCTATCTGGGGGAACTTATCTCTCATGAAAATCTCAAGGGGAGAAAAAGAGGATTTCCCAGAAGCAGAAAAAAAAAAAAATATATATATATGTATGTCACATATATATGTGAAAAGGATAAGTTAAGCAAAAGTAAGAAATTACAGGGAGTGATTAAGCTAATCATAATCCAATATAGCATTTCTAGAATCAAACTTAGAAGGTAAATTTTAAAATAAAGTAAAATCTTCAAGAACTGAAAGATATAAACTTCAAAGTTTTAAAAGCCTATCAATTCCTGTTAAGAGATAAAGTAGACCTACATATCAGAATAGATTTTCTGTAAACTGGAAACAGGATTCCAACAGCTGTCAGTGAAGTGAGCAGATAAAGAGGATCACATGCAAAGATTACTCAACCTGAATTATGCTTGCATTTTAACTGTAACCAGCCTGAAAATTGTCTCAGGGCAAACAAATCTGCATTTCTAGCAAATGGTTGAAGATGAGATGAGAAATACTTTGTGTTTCTAGCCATAGGACAATATACATTCTTTTAGGATCTGACCACACTTTAAATGATATTTACAAATGGGGAGGGTAATCTGCCTATGTAACTTGGTGGGGGTGGTTCATGTTACCGAGAAAAGTGTTGATCAGGAATGGTAAAGTATATATTGCCATTATGTTTATATATATAAATAGGGAAAAGGTTATGATAGTTTAAATTTTAGGGGATTGGTCAATATCACTCAAGTTTAGTCACTAAAAGAAAAATTCATAATTAATCTTTATGTTGCATAATGTTTTATGCAAAGGGTTGCTTTACAAAGGGTTGCAAAGAATTGTAAATAAGCTTTCCAGAGAATTACTCGCTCTTTTTTATTTAAATAATTTTATTATTTATTTATTTATTAGAGACAGAGATAGGAAGAGAGAGGAAAGAGAGAGAGAATGGGCATTCCAGGGCCTCAAGCCACAGCAAATGAACTCCAGATGCATGCACCATCATGTGCATTTGGCTTATGTGGAATCTGGAGACTCAAACCTGGGTCTTTAGGCTTTGCAGGCAAGCACATTAACCATTAAGCCATCCCTCCAGCCCTCATTCTCTATTTTTATATCTATGAGAGGCACAGGGACCAATTCTCCAGGGAGAAAATGACTTTCCCGATGCCCATAGTGACAAAAGCCAGCCTTTTCCTTCCCTTCTTTCCTTTCCCTTCTTCTCCCTTTCCTTTCACTTTTCCCTACCTTCCCTTTCATTTGCCCCTTGTCTTCTCTTCTCCTGTCTTCTGATTTGAAAAACTTTTTTGATAAGTTTCATTCATATATACAATGTACTTTGATCATAATTCCCTCCTACCACCCTCTTTTGTCCCCCATACTGAACCCTTTCTTCTTTTCAACCAGTCCCTCTTCTATTTTGGGGCCATCATTTTTTTTGCTTTCATTTTATGCAGGTCTTGTGTAGTTAGCATCAACCACTGTCCTGCTTTGAATCCCGCCCCTCCCACTTAGTAGCTGAGAACCCTGACAAGTCCTTGAACTTTCTGTGCCTTAGTTCTCGGTTTCCTCCTTTGAGACGAGAGAAGATTTCTTTGTAGGTCTCAGCTGCATGAGAGAAGGACTTCTGTGAGAGATTTCATTTCTCATCTAGTATTGTCTTCCTACTTTGATTATAAGGAAGGCAACATAAAGGCAACTGCAGGGCTCTAACTTAGCCACATCCAGAGGCATTTGATAGGTATTTGTTGAATAAAGGGACTATCTTTATAAGCACTTTCTCCTCAGAAGTTACCCAGAGATTAAACCACTCACTTCACAATCGCAGAGCAAATCAATCACATCACAAGCAGGAGACATGTCCAAATTTTAAAATGAGGTTCTTCATGACTGATGTTGGTGCACTGCACACAGCACAAGGCTCAGTGTGTAAGCTAATAAGGTCTCTAAGTGTTCATTCAACCTGAGAATCTCAGAATTTTGAAATGAGAAGTATTCCCAGATGATGGAAAGGAATTGAGAAGTAAAAATGCAGTATTGGGATTCTGGAGAGAAGAAAACAAAGAATGAAATGTGTTATGAAGGACCTGGAGACAGCATAGAAGCAGGTTCGAAGGCTCAGGAGATGGCTCAGTGATTGTAGGTGCTGGCTGACTTGAGTTCCATTCTCGTCAGGAACCAAGTAAAGTCTGATACAAAGAGTGCACATATCTGCAATCCCAACACACCTATGGCGATGGAGAACCAGAAAGCTTGCAAGAGAGACCCTATCTTAAATGAGAAGGTGGGCCTGGAGAGATGTCTTAGAGGTTAAGGCACATGCCCACGAAGCCTAAGGACCCTGGTTCGATTCTCCAGGTCCCACATAAGCCAGATACACATAGTGGCACATGCATCTGAGATCGTTTGCAATGGCTAGAGGCCCTGGTGCGCCCATTCTCACTCTCTCTTTCTCCCTCTCTCTAATAAATAAATAAAAATAAATTAAAATAAAATTTAAAAAAAAGAGAGCAGGTGGAAGAGAGGAGAAACACTCCAAGGTTGTTCTTTAAGTACTACATGTTCACTGTGGCAAGTATGTACCCTTACACACACCATACACATACACCCACATACATGCACACAAATATGTGCCAAAAAATAACTTCTCAGGGCTGGGGAGCTGGTTTAGTGGTTAAAGCACTTGTCTGTGAAGTCTAAGGAGCCATGTTTGACTCTCCAGATCCCACATAAGCCAGATGCACAAAGGTGAGGCAAGCACAAGGTTGCACATGCCCGCTTGGTGGCACAAGGGTCTGGAGTTTGAGTTGAGTTAAAAGACATGCTTCATAGGGGCCCAATCTAAAGCAACAGCTCCGGGAAACTACAGCCTGTTCTGAAGAAGTGACCGCGTTCTAGATCTGCTTTCACAAAGTCCTCATCTGGCCTAAAGTCTTATGTAAACTTTTATTTTTTTATATCAAAGTCTTTTTAGTTATGCAAGATGTAAGTGGGGGCTGGAGAGATGGCTCAGCTGTTAAATGTGCTTACTGCATAAGCATGAGGCGCCCTCCATGTTAACTCCTGGGTGTGGCAACAGTCCCCTACAATGCCAGTCCAGCAAGGAGAGCAAAGACCAAGGAATCCCAGGGACTCATTCCTTACTTGACACTGGCTCAGAGAAGAATGCGTGGAAGAGAAACATCCTGTGTTTTGCTCTGGCCACCACAAGCGCACATACACATGCATACAACCCACACACACACACACACACACACACACACACACACACACACACGGTGCATATATACATACAGACACACAAGCAAAAAAAAAAAAAAGATGTAAGTGGAAAGAATGACTTTTGTTTCTGGGAAAATATATGCCCCCAAACCAACTTGCAAGCCTTATGCTTAGAAGTAAATGAAATTTTAATACTATTAAGAGATCTAAAGGAAAATTTCCACCTTGGGAACTATTTTGCTTCACAACAAAACAGACTTTTAAAAAAGTATTTCAGTATTTTACTACAAAGATATAATACCCTGAGAGCAAACATCGCCAACTTCTAAAACATGGTCTCACGATTGGTAAGAGGAGGGTGAAGGTTCGGCTGAGCTGACCTACACATTCCAGTGGCCATTTATTTTCAACTTTAAATTCCTTCCTTCCAATTGCTTCATTTGAAAAAAAATGTGATCCAAGTGTGAACTATCCTCTAGGTTGGAAACCATCAAGAAGGAATTTAGCTCACAGCTTGACAGCTTGAGTAACCTCGATTTAAAAGAAGAATCAGTCACACGGCCAAGTCCTTACTATTCACAACACACAGCGATGAATAGCTGACTCCTCACACTGAAGCATGGAGCAGAGGAGCAGGTGCAGTTCTGCAGTACAAGAAGGAGACGCTCAGGAGAGTTCTCTCAATCTTCGCAACCTTTTTCCCTCTTAAAACAAAATGATGAGGGAACTTGGTAAATAGAATTATGAAACTCTATAGCCCTGTACAAATACCAAAGAGTCAGTTTTCTGTGGAAAATGTGCATGATTAATGTATTACACAATCATATTTTACATCAAAGGAAAGGGACTGATAACATGGGTAAATGAAAATTCTTTTTGTAAGTGGCAGGAAGAGAAAGGTTTTAATTGCTAGTTAGTAATTTATTGCTCAAACTTGCTCAAACTCAAACTTTCCCTTTAATACCTCACCTAGGATAATGGAGGGAACTCCCTCGTTGTATGTTCATGTGCATGTAGGTACACAAGTGAGAGTGGATGCACATGAGTGTGTGTGTGTGGGCCAGAGGTGATCAGCAGGGGCCTTCCGTGGTTACTTTCCACCTTATTCTTTGAGACATGGTGTATGGCACAATGCAGGTCAGGCCCTAGCCAGGCTACCTGCTAGAAGAAACCAGGAAGTGGCTTCTGTGGACGTGGCATCTTGCACAGGCCTAGCGTGACAACAGCTACAGTCCCATGCCCGCGAGCAACCTGCTGCAAGATGATCTGCCTGGAGACAGGCTGTCACTGGTCATAAGAAGGGAACCACCACATAAAACGATTGGCCAGCCAAACCCTTAAAACCCCCTACACTTCCTTGAATAAAGGAGTTTGCAGCAGCTTGCCCTCTGCCTGCTTCCACCCAACTCCCGGAGTCTGTGTCGTGAGTCTGCGTCTCTTACCCCCTACCCGGCGGAGACCCTGCCGTCCCTTCTGGGCTGGCCCTAGGAGGGACCCCAACAACATGGTATCTTGTTGAACCTCAAACTCAGTGATTTGGCTAAACTGCCTAGCCAGTGAACCCCAGGGATTCCCCATCTCTACCACCCCAGTGCTGGGGTTACAAGCACAGGCAATTACACCCAGCTTTTTACATGGGTACTAGGGATCCAAACACAGGTTCTCTTGCTTTATCCACTGAGCCATTGACATTGACATTGATGATGGAAACTGACCACCACACTTGTCATGTCCAGATATGATTGCAAAGGAAATGACTAGTCATAACAATGGAGAATCCTGGGAAAAGGTGTCTAATACCAGAAGCCCTTTAGGCAAAAGACTTCAGGATTGATGGCATGAAAAGTCACCACACTGCCTTATTCCACAGCATGGGTTTTCTGCCCCCTCGCTGTCCCCCTCAGCCATCTGCCCAACTGTCAGCTGCCGAGGCATTTTGCAGATAGACTGGGGACAGAGGACAATTCTTGTTAGAAGGGAGGTTGATGATCTCCTTAGTAAGTGTCAGGTGTACCTGCAGGACACCATAGTGAGGAGCTCAAGACATGCTACTCCCAAACGGAGGTCCTCTCATGATCCCACTAAAACAAGTGAAGTTTTGAAAGAGAACAAGATGAACTTTGGAGATAAAGTGAATTACTGGAAACCTTTATATGGGTAATCTAGATCCGAACTCAGGTCTTCCTGCTTAGAGGGAAGGTGTTTTCCCCACTGAGCCACCTCTCTACTGCTGGTTGTTTCTTTTCCTTTTGTTTATTTATCTTTTGTATTGTTTTGTTTCTCAAGATAGGGTCTCACTCTAGCCCAGGCTGATCTGGAATTCACTATGTAGTCTCAGGCTGGCCTCTAAGTCATGGTGATCCTCACACCTCTGTCTCCCTAGTGCTGTAATTAAAGGCATGTGCTACCATGCCAGGATTCTATTTCTTAATCGGGTCAAGTTGACAGCTGAAACTGACCATAACACTAGACATATCCAGTCCTGGGTCCTTTCATTTGCATAGCAAGTGCTTTACATCTTAGAGTTGTCTGAAACATTATATTTTATCATGGCTCAGAATCCCTGCAACAAGAGCAAGTATAAGCCTTGAGTGACAAGCTATGTAAGGCTCTAGTGCTGACTGGCTGAGCAGCACTTTTAGATGCCCTGGGGCAAGGCAGGGGCCTTGGGAGAGTAGTGGGGGTCACCACAGCTCCTATTAAGACTCATGGAAGGAAGTGGTGGTGAGGCTCTGTCCTGGTACCTCTCTCTGCCTTGGGTCACACTCACTCAAAAGCTTCTAGCAAAGACCAAACCCCTGGGACATTTAGAGCCACCTTAGGCAAGAGATATGATTGCCTTGAAGGCATTTTAACTCTTGGATTCCATATTATGTTGTGAAGCAAACGGTCGTCATTCAAAATTGTTAATAGTTCCAGGGCCAATTAGTCCATCCTTCCTTGAATCATAGTATTCATGTGTCTTAAACTTATTCCACCAGATTATAAAACTGAAAACGGGGACTGGCATTTTCTTTATCTGAAGTCTGCCTGTGGCTCAGCGTCTATCCTAGAACATGTGTTCCACCGCACACTGAGAAATCACCATGGATGTGTTACCATTCTTCCCAGGTGAGCAGCCACCGTGGGTGCCCAGGGAGAAACACAGTCCTAGTTTGTGACTAAAAGTGTATCCGTACTTGCTCTTTGCTCATTTCTATTGTGTGTATGACGTGTGGTGCATGTGTGGAGGTCAGCAGACAACCTCAAGTGTTGATCCTCACCTTTCACCTTGTTTTGAGGCCTGGGCTCTCTTATTTGCTGCTGTGTTTAGTAGGCCAGCTAGCCTGCAAGCTTCTGGATTCTCCTGTGTCCACTCCCCATCCTGCCATCAACATACTGGGGTTTCAGATGCTGTCGCTATGCCAAACTTGGGTCCTAAGGCTTTCACAGCATCTGCTTTGCACACTGAACCATCTCTCCACCCCTCTTTTCTCATTTCATGTTACTTCTCATTGCATCAACTTTTAAAGCGTCTCGTAAGTCAGCATCGTTTATTTTATAACCATTTTAACAGTCAGAGACAATCCTTTGATATTCTTTACCTTCTGCAGAAATGTATGGCTTTAGAAATTTACTTATTACTCTGATCTGTATAAACTCAAACCTGTGTCTGAAAGCCTGGTTCTAGCAACTGAGGGCATCCTGTGACTGAGCTGCTGGGTCTGGTGAAGTGAGAGTCCCTTACTGACTGGCCACCTGGTTAGTCAACCCAGAGAGCCTCGTCTATACAAAAGAAGCATTATTAGAATGTTTTCCTAAAACCTGGTGAGAAAGCTACACGTGGCAATAACTTACACATAATACTCAATCGATATTCAATATCATTACTATGATTATTATTTTAGTGCATCATTACAATAATTATTACTTTATTACATCATAGTTGGGGGGTGTCAACGGTGCTTTGGTGCAATTCATCTAACAGAAGCCAGTCAAGATATCTCCCAGCTTTTACTCAGAGCCATCGAAGGGAATGAAGATAAGAAGTTTCTCTTGTGTCTTTCTCAAATCTCTCTTCCCAGGAACTAACACCTGCCCCACTCTTCATATTGTCACCATGGACAGGACTCTCCTGGCTGCTTGTCAGACTTTATCTCACAGTGTGCATGGCCAGGGGCCAGAAAGCATAGATGTTTAGATGTTCGAGATGGTTCAGCCCTTACTCACAGATCTTGTCCCTGGTGCCACTGGATTTGCTCCAACCACATTCTCTTAGCATACCTTGGACTATCCATCTTCCCAGAGCAGAGAACTGGCCTCTGAATTGCATGGTTTCCTCTGCTCAGCATCTAGTTTTTTAGTTTAATGTTCCATCCCCTCCTTTCTCCCCAAGCTTTCTCCCTTAATACTGTTAATGTCTTGTGATATTTAGCTCCTGCAACAGATGTGCTGGAATGATACAATCAGAGAAGTTAATGATTTGTGAGTCATATAAAAGTAAATGTAATGACCTTGGAATTGAATTGATATTTTGTATGTAATTTTGATCGCTGTCTTGCTGTTTAGGGTAAAGTAGGCTTGTGGCTAAGTTTTTGTTTGTTTTTCCTCAAAGATAATGCTCTTTTTAAAGAATTTTCATTTTATTTATTATTTATTCATTAGAGACAGAGACAGGGAGAGAGAGAGGAAGAATGGGCATGCCAGGGCCTCTAGCCACTGCAAACGAACTCCAGATGCATGCACCACCATGTGCATCCAGCTTACGTGGGACCTGGAGAATGGAATCTGGGTCCTTAGGCTTCACAGGCATGCGCCTTAACTGCTAAGCCATCTCTCCAGCCTAGATAATGCTCTTTTGAGGATAACAGTAAGTGTGAGGAAGGTTGGAGAGTTTGGGGCCAAAATGTAACCCACAAAAACAGAATGTTCAGAGGCTAGAGAAATGGTTCAGCAGTTGAGGTGCTTGCAAAGCCTGGGTTTGATTCCCTAGTACTCATGTAAAGACAGATGTACAAAGTGGAAAATGCATCTAAAGTTCATTTGCAGTGGTCAGAGATCTTGGCACATCCATTTCCCCTCCTCCCTCTCATTCTTTCTCTTCCTCTCTCCTTGCAAATGAAAACAGCCCAGAATGTTCAAAGGCAACGGGGGAGGGACCAGGGTATGTAGAGATGGTTGAGAAAGATGAACAAAAATAAATAAATAAATAAATAAAAATAAATAGTGCAAACAACCTTGCTTTATTCCTGTCAGCTCTCTTGGCAGCCTCTGGGGGCCTGTGCTAACTTCTATCTCAGCTATAGTACGAGACAGAACAGGAACAAGTCTGGGAAGAGAACTGAGGTGGCTATAATAGATGTTATCACAGCAAGGTGAACGTGAGACTAAACAGATTCAGACAATTATGATTGGCAGCCATATTAATTAATAATTGATTTTGTCTAATAATTTGGTTTGACAGTTAATTCATTACTGATGTAATGTCCAAAATGCACTGTGTGGAAACATTAACCTCAGATCTAGCTTTTGTGGTTGGATAAGTGTTCTCTATTAGCCCATGTGCTACTGAGAAGTAATGGAAGCTTTAACAGAGGCAGGGCCCATTAGGATGTCTTTAGGTTATTGGAGATGTACTCTTGAAAGGGATTGTGGGATGCCTGCCTCTTCCTCTCTCTCTCTCTCTCTCTCTCTCCCTCCTGGCCACCATGAAGTGAGCAGTTTTACCCCCTCATGCCCTCTCCACCATGATGTGCTGTTTTACTCAGCCCTGAGAGCAACGAGGTCAATGAATAGTGGACTGAAATCATGATAACTGAGAACCAAAATAAACCTTTTTTCTGTGTGAGCTGATTACCTTAGCTATTTTTCTTTTCTTTTTTTTTTTTTTTTTCTTTCTGGTTTCTTGAGGTAGGGTCTCACTCTAGCCCAGGTTGACCTGGAATTCACTATGTAGTCTCAGGGTGGCCTCGAAATCACGGCGATCCTCCTATTAAAGGCATGCGCTACCACACTGGGCTTATTTGAGGTATTTTTCTTTTTTAAAGTTAATTAATTAATTCATTCATTCATTTGAGAGAGAGAAGCAGGCATAGAGAGAGAGAGAGAGAGAGAGAGAGGCACACCAGGGCTTTCAGACACTGCGAATGAACTCCAGATGCATGTGCCCCCTTGTGCATCTGGATTACATGGCTCCTGGAGAATTGAACCGGGATCCTTTGGCTTTGCAGGCAAGTGCCTTAACTGCTAAGCCATCTCTCCAGCCCCATCTTAGGTATTTTTCTATAGCCAATGAAGTACAATTAACATGGTAACTCTGACGAATAAAAATTCCCAAGGTGAGTGAAGTATCATATTGAGAAAACTCTGTCATCTGTTAAAAGTCCCCAGAAGTTATAAGATCTTTAAGTCTCCAAATTTCTATTCAACTCAAATACCTAAAAATTAAACAGCCCTAGCAAAACGTCTGAACACAATGTTCTTTTCTTATGCCAACTGTCATTTCCAAGTGACAACTGAGCTTTACAAAGCTCACTGGTAGGTGACTTCCTAGATTTGACAGCTTAGTTATTTGGATGTGCTGAAAAGGATAGATAAGGTGATTTGCTACAATCTGCCACGATGTTGACTATAGGGATTTAACTGTCTGGAGTCAGCTTTGTAGGGAAAGAATTCCAAGAAGGCAAGGGGTCTCTGGCCATATGTGTGTACAGGCTGGCCTAGGGACAGGTGTCTGCAGCTTCCAGGTACATGGATTCTCACATAGGTGTATCCATACCTGCCTCAAAGCTTCCTTCCTTATTGCTATTTATGTTCGGCTCTCTGTGAAGCTCAAAACATTTTTAAAGCCTTTAAAAGAAGATAGGTTGCTTTATATCACTTTATTTGCAAATATTAACTAACATGGAATATATACATGGAACACATACACAAAGTGTTTTATAAATGAAATAAAATCCCAGAGAGATTAAGTTGTATAAAACCAAGTAAATTCAGATCTGGCAGTCAAGAAAAATCATATTGGCATTTTGTTTTAATTTTTATCACTTTAGATGTGAGTGACTTTAAAAGCATCATTTTTATGGACATTTAAAAAGTACTGATTTTTTAAATTGAAATTTTAATTTATTTATTTTAGAGAGAGAAAGAGGCAAATAGAAAGAGAATGGGCATGCCAGGGCCTTTAGCTGCTGCAAATGAACTCCATACACATGTGACACCTTGTGCATCTGGCTATCTGGCTTATGTGGATCCTGGGGAATTGAACATGTGCCCTTTCGCTTTGCAGACAACTGCCTTAGCCACTAAGCCATCTCCCCAGCCATGAAAGTACTGATTTTTTTCCTGTAATTTTTTTCCTTCATATCTTAGTCTCATTTAAAAATTATGGCTGATCACACTTTTGTAATAGAAAAATAATTATAATTATAGTGTATATTAAATATATTGGTCATTTATTTCAAACATTTTAACTTTTTTTTTTATCTATTTACAGTGTTGGAGCTAGAACTTGGGGCCTTGTGCATGCTAGGCAAGAGCCCTACCAGTGAGCTACTCCCCCAGTCTCACTGCACACTCTTTTATTTTTATATTTATTTATTTATTTATTTATTTGTTTATTTATTTATTTATTTAATTTCATTGCACACTCTTAATCTCAAGAAAAAAGTGTCTTTAAAATATCATGCGTTAGCTATGTATCTATTAATTGATAAGAACAATATAGGGAAAATGACAAGCTTTCATGTTGCAACTATAATACACTGCTTATATCCTGATGTTCATTTCATCCATTACTAGACAGCTGCGGGTGTGTTTTTCACATGTATTTTCATGTCAGTGACATTCTTAGAGACCACGGTAAATGCCCTGCCTTGGTTATAGATGTTTTTCGCCACTCGGTACTCACGTGAAATCCTCTCTTCCAGATCTAGTCTGTGCAAGGGGCTCTGCCTTTACATTGCTCATGACTATTACCACCTCCATTCAGTAAAAGGTGCAAGCCTTGAACTCACACTATTGATGACTGCCTCATCGAGGTGCCTTGAGTCTCTTTTCACCATCCACATTAACAGTCATCCGTCAAGAGCCTAATAGAGGTCATCCTCAGTGCCAGGTGTTTCACATCACTATCCTCCAATCCCCACAACAGCTCATGACAGTTCTTCATTTTCTGTTTCTTCCTACATCAGTTTCATAAGTGATTCACAACAGATTGTGCATTTCATCTATATTTTCATTTTTTGGCCACAAACTTGTCCATACAATCCTGTCCTTTCTATCTATTTTTCCTAAATTTTTATTTATTTATTTACTTTCTTTATTTGAGAGAAAGAGAGAGGAAAAAGACAGAGAGAGAGAGAGAGAGAGAGAGAGAAGAGAATGGGCGCACCAAGGCCTTCAGCCATGGCAAACGAACTCCAGACATGTGAGCCACCTTGTGCATCTGGCTTACGTGGGTCCTAGCGAATCAAACCTGGGTCCTTTGGTCCTTTGGCTTTGCAGGCAAATGCTATAACCACTAAGTCAACTCTCCAGCCCCTATCTTTTTTTAATTTATATTTTATTTTTTTATTTTTAAATATTTTTATTTATTAGCAACAGACAGAGAGAGAAAGAGGCAGAAAGAGAGACAGAACAGGTGCACCAGGGCCTCCAGCCACTGCAAACGAACTCCAGATGCATGTGCCACCTGTGCATCTGGCTTAAGTGGGTACTGGGGAATTGAGCCTTGAACCAGGGTCCTTAGGCTTCACAGGCTAAGCCCTCTCTTCAGCCCCTGACTATCTTCTAAGTATCTCAAATACCTAATAATCTATCTGTCTATCTTTCTTTCTTTCCTTCTTTTTTTGGCCTTTTGAGGTAGGGTCTCATCTAGCCCAGGCTGACCTGCAATTCACTGTGTATTCTCAGGGTGGCCTCGAACTCACAGAGATCCTCCTACCTCTGCCTCCTGCGTGCTGGTATTAAATGCATGCACCATTACACCTGGCTTATATTTCTTTTTTTTAATTAAAAATTTATTTATTTGAGTGAGACAGAGAAAGAGGCAGACAGAGGGAAAGAGAACGATTATATGCATGCCAGGGCCTCCAGCAACTGCAAACGAACTCCATACACATAAGCCACTTTGTGCATCTGGCTTTACGTGGGTAGTGGGAATTGAACCCAGGCCATCAAGTTTTGCAAGAAAGTGCCTTTAATGGCTGAGCCATCTCCCCATCCCCATAAAATGACTATTATTTCTTTTATTTTAATATTTTAAAAGTAGTTTATTTAGGTATTTGCAAGCAGAGAGCTATGAGAGAGAGAGAGAGAGAACCAGTGCCTCTAGCTGCTGCAAATGAACTGCAGATGCATGTGTCACTTTGTGCATCTGGTTTTATGTGTGTACTGGGAAATTAAACGCTGGTCTTCAGGCTCTGCCAGCAAGCACCTTAACACTGGCACGTGTGGGTTTTTATTTCATTAACTTTTGCTTCTTTTTTTTTTTTTTTTTAATACTTGTCTTTTCTGCTTTCTTGGGGTTAACTTTCCATGAGATAGATACATAGGCAACCGGTTTTCAACATTTGCCATCTCTATAAACATTTAACATTACTTTATATCATTCAATTTGTTATGAACTTTATATTTCATGGCCATCTCTCCTCTATAATACTTTCCTCTTTGTTCCAGTTCGGAGCAGAATGTCTGTCATGTTTTCTCTGTACTCATCTTGACTGGTCCAGGTGCCTCTTTTCAAATGACTTCAGTATAATTGGAGTTGTTCTGGTTGACTTCACCAAAGAACGCTACACTCTGAAACGCATCCTTCTTTCCTCTCAGCTGACTTTACTTCTCAGCAAGGGTGGACAAACCCCTATTTCCTTCTTCCTCCTGCCTCACATATCTGCCTTCCTAGGCCCTTCTGCTTGCTCTCCCATGTCTGCAAAGCCTTGGGGCTTGGTGCTCTATAGCTATTCTGAATGTGACCCCTGGGAAAATCTTTTTATTTTTCAATGTGTGTGCACGTGTGCGTGCGTGTGTGTGTTGTGTGTATGTGTGCGCACATGTGTGTAGGACAACTTCGAGTGACATTCTTCAGGAAGGCCATGGATCTTTGTTTTGAACAGAGTCTTTGTTTGGTCTGGACTTTGCCAATAGCCTAGACTGGCCTGCCAAAAATCCCCAAATATCTGCCCGTCTCCTCCTCTCTAGCACCGGGATTACAGGCACACATCACATGGCTGGCATTTTACATGTCCTATGAAAGTCTTAGCCAGTTTTGTGACCACAAAGAGCATCTAGATGCTGGTGATGCCTCAGATTATCTCTAGTTCTTTTGTTTTGCTTTGTTTTGTTTTGTTTTTGAGGTAGGGTCTCACTCTAGTCCAGGATGACCTGGAATTCACTATGTAGTCTCAGGGTGCCCTGGAACTCATGTTGATCCTCCTACCTCTGCCTCCCCTAATGCTGGGATTAAAGGCGTGCGCCACCACGCCCAACTTCTAGTATTAACTTTAATTTGTACCTTAGACTCGAAGAAGTAAGATCTAAATTAGTCTCTCTACTTGACTATCTAAGAAGCATAAAGGAAAGGTTACTGTGCCTTAGTGTTCTCTATTTTTAAGAATTAGTTTCAATGTGGTGTGAAGTTGCTAAATAATGTGGATTTTTGTTATCTTATAAGGTCTGTGCTTAATACATAATTTTCAAAACTCAATAATATTGATGAAAATCTCATGGGTGGGTGTCTGCCAAGAATGAAAATAACAGATCTGCACTAACCACTGGACATTAGGCATACAATTTCAGCTTTCTGTTCCTCAGTCTCCTCACATATGGAACAGTAATATATATCTATCCATAAGACAATAAAACCCAAAATATAACAGTATCTACCGGTTAGGGCTGCCTGAGAACTGAGTTAGAGAATAGGCAAAGCACAACCCCTGCTAGGTGAAACTCTGTTTTTCATGCACCATGTTTTGCTATGTAGCCCATGTTGTCCATGAACGTGCAGTCTATATCAGCCTCTCACTTGCCAGGATTGCAGGCATGTGCCACCATACCTATCTAGTGCATCATATCACTGCCCCTCGATTTGAAGACTGTATAGCAAGTTGATAGTTGAATACAGAACTCATCTTTACTCTCTTACAAGTTCATTCCTAAGCCAGGCATGGTGGCGCATGCCTTTAATTCCCAGCACCCAGGAGGCAGAGGTAGGAGGATTGTCGTGAGTTCGAGGCCACCCTGAGACTACAGAGTGAATTCCAGGTCAGCCTGGGCAAGAGTGAGACTCTACTTCAGAAAAACCAAAAAAAAAAAAAAAGTGATTCCTTCCTCCTCACCCTAGCAAGGAAACAACATAAATATCCCGCCCACTACCCACCCCTGACAAAAAATAGGCAATCTTGTCTGAGTAACTACACTGACTCTGAGACAGAGAAACCAAGGAAACTTGCTACGTGAGACAGCCATGCAGAAAGCTTACGGTACCACAAATGCTGGGATGGCACATGCTAAACACATGCCAAGGGCTGCCGGTGACTTCTGTGGGGTAACAACTGAGCTGAATAAGGAGGTGAGGAGGTGAAGGCTCCTGAGGGAAAAGGCAGTGTAAAGGATGTCCAACCAGAGAAGTTTGAGAAGGGACTAGAGTGAGTAGAGATCCATCCTGGCACGCAGAAATGGAGAAGACACGCTCAGCTCCTCCAGAAGGACAAGAGGTATGTGTGCACCACAGCGGAGTCATAGGCTGTCCGCTGTGATGACCGTAGACCATGTAATTCAAGAAGAAATGATCATTACCAGAGGAACCCACTCTTAGTTTTAGGAAAGTTAAAATCACTCTTGTCTGGAAAATCAAGGAAGTAAATATTTATTGAGCCTCAGTAGTGCTGAGCACACAGAGCAGGACTGAGCTGCATTCGCCAGAACAGCTCCTTCTTGCTTGGGGGCGCCTTCTGAATCTTTTACAGATGAAGGCTTCTCTGACACCCACAAAATCCAGTCAGGGTACACAGGTCAGAACCCCCAGCTCCTGTCTGCGTGGGCAGCACCAGCTGACAGAGCAATTCTGATCTTTTTAATCTGTTGACGGTTCAGTGGAGAGGCAGCTTCTCCTCCTTCTGCCTCTCTCCTTCCTTTTCTTCCTCCTTCCCCTCCTCTTCTACTTCTTCTTTGCTTTAGTTACAATTATTTTTTGATGAGATTCTTATTTGCATTTAATTTTTTGATAATTTTATATGTGTATATAAATATTTTTGATCATCTTCGCTTGCCCACTGCTTTCTCTAACCCATCACCTTCTCCTTCCTCTTCCCTACAAGTCCCCTCCTAATTCAGGTCTTCTTTTCTTTGTGATCCACTGGTTTGGATTAGGGTTGGCTGCAGGAGCATGGATGGGAAATTACTGGAGAGATCATGGAAACTTACCAGTGGCTACACCACTGAAGAACATGCCTCCCCTCCCCTGGCAACCATTAACTGCCAATAGCTTCTTATGGAGAGATGGGGCCTTGTGAACTCTCTCCCATCCATGATGGAATGTTGACAGGCCAAATCTTGTGCAGGAAGCACTGCTGTGGGTGTATGAGCAGGGGCCATGGAACTTCTGTGTCATAGTCTGAGACACAGTAATGTCTCATCTGCTTACACCCTGTGTGCTTCTTGGACTATAAACTTTAAGTTCTTCAAAACTATGAGTCTTCTTAAATAGCAGGGGGTCTAATGTTCCTGAATTTTTCTCAATTTTAAAAAACTCTTATAACATATCAGAATAAACATGTTTCCCATTTCATGAAGTATATGCATATTTTACCTGAAATGGTGTTTCAGCCAAAAGTAGAGCAGAGAAGGATGTCTTGGCATAGAGAAAATGCTCACATCAGTCACTTTGTGACATCTTGAGTACTTTTAAAAAATATTTATTTATTTATTTATTTATTTATTTATTTATTTATTTATTTATTTGAGAGAGCATGAGAGAGAAAGAAGCACACACACACAAACACACACAGAGAGAGAATGGGTGCGCCAGGGCTTCCAACACTGCAAACGAACTCCAGACGCATGCACAACCTTGTGCATCTGGCTTACGTGGATCCTTTGGCTTTGCAGGCAAATGCCTTAACCACTAAGCCATCTCTCCAGCCTTCATGAGTACTTTTTATTTGCATCTATCTAACTTGTGGGTCATATTCTCTTTCTCTCTCCCCTGGTGGCACTGCTGCTACACATACTAGGCAAGTCCTTTACCATTCAGCTATACCCTTATAGTTTGTTTTTTTATAGCTTTATTGTTGTTTGTTCTGAGATGAGGTCTTTAATATGTTGCCCAAGCTGGCTTTAAACTCCTAAGCTTATGTGATCCTCTTGCCTCAGCCTCCAGTATTTGGGATTACAGGCAGGTGCTCTCCACCATGCCCAGTGTAATATGATGATATACTTCTGACAAGGAACCTAAGCTGCCCCACGTTCCAACAAGGAGTAATCCAGGAAGTCTTGGCCCCCGGTTGAACAAATGAACAATGCAGCATGTAATGAGCTTGTGGGTCTTGTGACTCAGATTAGCTACTTAGAGGAACTCAAATGTGGGAGAAACTCTCTGGGAACTTGAGGTAGTGACAGCAGAGCAGATGCACCCAGGCAAGTACTGGCTTTAAGGGACTGTGAACACATATGTCTCCTGCAGAGCCGTGTGTTCAGAGGCAGCTGAGAGCATGAGACTAACCAGGCTGTGACTGTCCACTTGCTGTTGGGGAGTGAGTGAAGTGTGAGACTGGAATGCTGATTCCTTTTGGCACTGCAGGATGGATGATCCTGCACAGCTCATCACTGCTCTGAGACTTGGGGGAAGGGTCAAGACCTCCACTTTTTGTAATGCAATTGTATTTGTTGCTTTCCATGACACTGTGACTACAACACATGACTGAAACAACTTCAAGGAGGGAAGCTTGATTTTTGACTCATGGTTTCAGAGGGCTCAACCATCATCGTAGGGAAAGCCTGGCAAAGCAGCACAGAACATGATGACAGGAGCGTGGGTGGGGACTGTTCACATGGCAGAGACCCAGGAGAACTATGACAGTGCTATCACCTGCAAAACTCTAGTTACCCACCTGTGTCTCACAGCCCCACCTTTCCCGTTCCACAGCCTCCCAAAACAGCACCACAGTGGGTAACAGGTGCTCAAATCATGAGGCTGTGAGGAGCATTTCACTTTCAACTGTAAGAGACATCTGAGCAAGTCGTCTACCACTATTTGTTGACTGTCTACAAACTCGTGAACTGTGAGCAGTGCTGGACAAAGACATCTTTTCTCAAGAGTAACCTCAGCACCAACCAACCAACAGATAAAGTTCTAGCTGAATCTGCAAATTCAAATAAGATGAATGCAAATCCAGAAACCCAGACAGAACTCAGACCCTTGGCCACATCAGGTATCCGAGAGGTTATTGAGTTATGTTACAGTCTTAAACTAAATCATGGCGTGGAGGATAGAGAGAGGATAGTTAATGGGCACAGGGATTTGGGGGATTAGGGGAAGTAATTTCTAACGTCCCGTAGCGCAGCAAGGTAACAATGGCTGACAAAAATTAACCACATATTTCAAGAGAGCTACTAGAGAAGATCTTGGATGTTCCTAGCACAGAGAATTGATTCTTTCCTCTCTCTTAACCCCCACTCTCCCTGCTTTCCTTCTACCTTCCTTCCTGGCTTCAGTTTAGTTTTTTTGAGACAAGGTCTCACTTTGTAACTCAAGTTACAAAGGCTGGCCTTGAACTCATAGAGACCTGCCTGCTTTGGTCTCCTGAGGGCTGGGATTTTATAGGGGTGAGCCACCACATAGAGCTGGAGTGTGTATTTCTTAGGCAATGGGCATGTGACTAGCTCTAATCTGATTAGTAACACTGTAAACATGTATATATGCCACACTGCATACAATAAATATGAACAATCACCACTTCTCAAAACTTATGAACAAATTTGGCTAAAATTAATTGTCCTGGGAACCTCAGAAAATTATTCTGCGTAAATTTCCATGCTGTTGTATTTCTAATATCACAGGAAGCCCATAGAAGGGTGAATCAGAAGCCAAGTGGGACTTGCACTCAGGGAGAAAAGAAGGCACAGCAAAAGTGTTCTGACTCCTGCAGCACAGCTGTCCCCAGGCTCAGCACGGACATTCCTCACTTGCACACACTCACAGGAGAGTGACTTGAGTACAGACACAGCCTGGCTTTTCACTGCCTGGTATCTGTCTTCTCAGCATTGTGATTAGTGAGATTCACTCATCAGCCGCTATATTGAATGCAACAGCCTCCTACCAAGGGCGTCCCCACTCCGCATGGTGTGTGGGGCCCCAGACTGCAGGCTCCCAGGGAAAGTGGGGGCTCCCAATGAGTCTGGATGAGGTACAGCCTGTCTCTGCATACCTCCTCTTTAACACCTCATGAAAGATTTAGTTCCCACTATAGTTTTAACTCAATCTCATCCAATATTGATGTGTTGGCATTTTTATCTGAGAAGCCCTTGAGGATATAAATGAGGGAATTCCCCGGGGTGAATGGGGGAGAGATGCAGGCCTGTCCTTTAGGCCACATGCCCCAAGGACAAGGTTGCGGAGCAAGGGAGGCTGTTCTGATCCTTGTGGGGCTCTCACCTTATGGGTCCTGACTGTATCTTTTCACATACATTCATTCATTTACTCACTCATTCCTTTCTTCCCACCATTCCCCCTTTATAAATTATGCTGAATTATTTATTATTATTTATTTTTTTGAAGTAGGGTTTCACTCTAGCCCATGTTGACCTGGAATTCACTATGTAGTCTCAGGGTGGCCTTTACTCAAGGCAATCCTCCTACCTCTGCCTCCCCAGTGCTGGGATTAAAGGCATGCACCACCATGCCTGGCTGAACTTTTTATTTTGAAAAATGCTTTAAAGTATCTGTCCTGTGGCAGGAACCGGTATTTCATATGGATTATCCATTAATACCCTATGCAGTAGCTACTGTTGTTAGCCTAGTGTAGAAATCAGGAGAGTAAAGTTTTAAGAAGCAAAATAACTCATGGAGTCTCACAAGTAAGTTTTGGTCTACTTGCATGGAAACAGCATGCGACACACACACACACACACACACACACACACACAGAGCAGAAAAAAAATCTCAGCTGTAATGTCATCTATGAAAGTCACCCCATACCAACACTCTCGAGTAGAGCTTTCTGCACATAGAAAGTTCTTCTTGGCTAAGGATGAAACAATACAGTGGCTGTAGTTTTGTAGCTGATGCTGTTCACTCAACAACACAATCTCAGCATTTTCCCCACGTGACCAGCCTCGCTTCACATGATCTTAGAAGGTGCCTTGTTGGTGAATTGCTTGCTTGCTCTTGGTAATTTTAAGAATCCCCCTGCAGTATTCACCTTTGTGCATGAGATTGTTTTTGTGTTTGGGTGTGACCCTCACAAGGAGTGGGCTAGAGCGGGATCTCACCCAGCACGAATGCTGTCTCCACTGAGTTCACAGCACAAAAGTCATCATGACTCACAGCAGTCTGGTCCTGCTACTTCTTGTCAAGCTGGCCTAGCTATCTTGAAAGCTCATACTAACCAGCTGCTTTCTGTGGTTCCATGTAGTTGTATTATGATGCAATGATTTTACTTCTCTTAGATATCATACATTTTGCTATATAGTAACATGCATGTATCCTTTACTCAAGAGGAGCCAACATTTCAGACTTCTTCATAATTCTACAGACTTGTGTATCTCCTTTGGTTTCAGTTTGATTGCATCCCCTTCAAAATTCAAGCACTGGAACATAATGCCAATTAGGCACTATAAGCAGGTGTGGCCTGTATGAGGTCATTGAGCCATGGGGAGCCCCTGTGAATGGGATTGAACCCTTTCTAAAGGTGTTTGATGGAGAGTTGGTCCTCACCTTGAGATGACACAGCAAGGGCTTCACTAGATGCCAGCACCTTAACCTTGAATATCCCAGCCTCCCAAGCTCTGAAAGGTAAAATTCTGGTCTTTTCAAATTACCTAAAGCAGTTCAAAAAAGACTAAGATAACTTCAAATGGTCTTTCAAAGACAGCTAAAAACAAAACAGTCAGCAAAAAGCTCCTGGAGGCAACCAAGCAGTCATGCTCTTAAGTTGTTGGGGTGGGCATCATGTAATGCCTCTGCCTGTCTTGGTTAATCAGCCTTATGGATGAATGAAGAACCATGTGACTGCGCGGAAAGGAACATCCAGAAGAATGCACTCATCTCTCATCTCCAGCAGAGCTCCTTCGTAGGAGCAAGTGGCAGTACAAAGCCATTCACTTCATGGTCAGGGAGAAAATAAGAGTGAGGAAAAGAAAGGGACCCGCTATCGCCTTCACGGCACTATTCTAAAGAAGACCCCTGAGGTCCCATCTCTGAAAGGTTCCACCACTTTCCAATAGCACCACCCTGAGGACCAAGCCCTTAGCACCTGGCCTTCGGGGGGCACTCAACGTTAAAGCTGCAGCAGCATGCATATGCTATTTCATGCTTTCAAAATGCTTGTAGGAAATGCCATTTTGGTGCATGTCTCATAGTACAGAGATTATACCTTCACTGTTCCCGAGTTCTTTATCATGCCAGATAAAATCACCCAACTCCTCCAAATCTCCTGATTTCAGGTTTGGCAGTTTGCTACAGTGCACAGTCTCTTTACAGAAAATAGAAGTTCCAGTGTTCTCAAAGTCAAGGCTCAATTTGACATGTGGAAGATCTGAAAGATAGTCTCCATGATATTTCACACACCCAAAACTTGAGTTGTTTAACTGAATGTAAAAGTCTAGACCGAGAAGTGACGTGGACATTGCAGTAGACGAGAAGGGCGACATCCTGATGAAGGATTTAAGTGTTTCCTCTCATCTACCTCTTGAGTTTCTTTTACTGCTTTTGCTTTTGTTGTTTGTTTGTTTTTCAAGGTATGGTCTCTCTCTATCCCACGCTGATGTGGAATTAGTCTCAAGGCAGCCTCGAACTCACAGTGATCCTCTTACCTCTGGCTCCCAAGTGCCATCTTTGCTCTTCTTCTTTCCTTCATTCCTGTCTTTCCTTCTCTCCATCATTCCTTCCCTTTCTTCTCTCCTTCCTTCCTTTACCTTCTTTGTTTGTGCTTTCTTTCTTTCTTTTTAAGATGGGGCTTCACTATGTTGCCTCATCTGGCTTTGCAGCTCTAGACTCAAGTGACTGCCTCAGTCTCCTCAGTAGCTAGTATACAGTTCACAGTTATAGCGGGCTTCACAATGTCCTTTTAAAAAATATCCTCTCACACCTATGCTATCATATTTCAATGAAATTTAACATGACTCCTTATTTTTTTTTTTGAGATAGGGTCTCACTCTGGTCCAGGCTGACCTGGAATTTACTCTGTCATCTCAGAGTGGCCTTGAACTCATGGTGATCCTCCTACCTCTGCCACCCAAGTGCTGGGATTAAAGGCGTGCACCACCACACCTGGCTACATGACTCAGTTTTTAACTTATCTTTGCCCAAAACATTCATATTTATAACATAATATAAGATAACAAACATAACATAACATGTCTGATTTTCTCTGTTTCACAATATCTATTAAATAATAGATTCAAATTTTAAAAATCTATGAAAATTTTAAACAGTACCCTCAGTGAAATAGGAGCTATGTGTTAGGAGCTAATGATGACAAGATGCTGAGAAATGTTCAGACAATTGATGTGGAGAATAGAATATAGCAAGACTAGCGCTGGGAGAAATGGTTGGGATGTCATTTGCACTTATTTAGGAGACAAAAATATAAAGACCTGAGTTAAAATAGGACTTGGAGAGGACAAAAGAAACCGCTTCTAACAATAAGACTATATATTTCTGAGAACTGACGACTTGATGTGATTCGAGAGCTTAGAGGAAAAGCGGAGTCCCAGGTAACTCGAGGCTTCCTGAGGTAGACCTTAAAGAAAGAAGAGCATTTAGGGTTCTGAGGGTGGTTATGCATCAATTTAATATTTAGATAAGTTGCTTTTGAAGTATTTCAAGAGTATCCAAGTGGAGATGTTAAGTTTGTAGCTAAATATTGAGTCTAGGATGCAGGATAAACAATGTGTGCCCTGCATATGAGCAAGGAAATTAAAAAAATAGGAAGGGAAGAGGAAAAGAAGCCAGTGTTTAAGGAATAGACAGAGCGTTCAAAACTCAGCAAGAGACTGAGAAGACACGGTGAGAGACACAGGAGGGAAATGCAGAGTAAACAGTCATCTAGGAGGCTGTTTTACAGCAAATTCATGACTGGCACAACTACACTGTAATAGCAAATGCACACTTGTGGAAGTGTAACCACATCACATTGCAAACTCGACTTTGGAGGCTGTTAGGACCAAGACTGGGGACATAGATGGAATGGCACTGGTGTGGCGCATTGGACAATTCCTATCACAATTTTGAGGCAGCAAGAGCTGCTGCACAACGATAAAGGCAAAGGAACTAGCAGCCTCGCAAAGATAACTTGTAGTGTCCCATTAAAACAGGGCTTTCCTCTCATTAGAAAAATCCCAGGACTAGGAGATGTCACTGGAGTAGAACAAATCCAGTCTGGACTAACATGCCATACAGTACAACAATGGCTATCGTGGGTGTCATTGACTGATAGTTCATTATGAACTATACCACATACTTTTCGTACATTATCTCATTTAACTCCCATAGCCCTCAGGGAGGTTGTTGGTAGCACCATTTAACTGAAAAGGACACTGAAGCGCAGTCTAAGGTTGCATCCAGTCAACCGTAGGCTTAGGATTTCATCATGTTCTGCACATATTACGGAGCTGTTGTGGTTTGAATATGAAGTGTCCCACATAGGCTCATGTGCTTGGACACTTGGATCCCAGCTGGTGGCACTGTTTGGGAAGGCTGTGGAACATTTAGGAGGTGGCACATTGCTGAAGGAAGTGGGTCACTGGGGGTGGGTCTTAAAGCTGTATAACCTGGCCCCGTTTCCTGTTAGCCTTCTGCTTTCTGACTGTAATGGGATGAGTTTGGCTTCCTGCTTGCCTTGTTTTCTCTACCATTATGAGCTGTATCCCCTCTAGACATAAGAAACAAAACCTTCCTTCCCTGGGCTGCTCTGGTCAGGTCTTTGTCCAGGGCAATGAGAGTGACTGATACAGACACTGCTGATCATTCTACTGACTGTCACAAAGAGTCCACATAAGCACCATACACAGCCTGGTGTGCGGTGAAGAATGACGGAAGACAGCTCTTGGAATTCTGCTCTCTGTGCATAGAATAAAGGCCCCAGCCTTCATGCATTGAAGCATGTGGTGGAGAGGCATTCCCTTTGAAGAGCACAAAACGAGCACAGGCTGCCAGGGAAGTGTGCCTGGGTGACCACAGGGCACGCTGACTTTTGTCTGGGATGTTGCCAGAATAGACTAAGGAAAAGGCAACCACATCAGTTTCCTGCTCAGAGAATTCCACACTTGTGAGGGCCATGATGCCAAAGTTGCAGTAGGACAAGAGATCTCTGGGGTATTCAGGTTCATTTCCGCTGGCAAGTCTTCAAATTGTGGAAATGAAAACTGGAATAACATAGAATCACTTCTAGAGAAATTCCTGTGTGTGTGTGTGTGTGTGTGTGTGTGTGTGTGTGTGTGTGTTTGTGTGTGTGTGTAGGGTTGGGGAGTTAGGTCAGTGAATAAGAGCACTGCTGTACCAGCATGAGGGCCTGAGCTCCGTCCCCAGCACCCACATAAAGAGCTGGGTTTGGCCACACGTGCCTGTGACTCCAGTCCTCAGGAAGGGCAGAGCAGGGGCTCCCTGGTCAGTCATCATGACTGAAAATGACAGCTCCAGGTTCAGCGAGAGACCCCTTCTCAAGGAAATAAAGCAGAAGAGAGACAGAGGACACTGGACCTTCGGTTCTGGCCTCCACACGTGTGTGTGTGGGACTGCACACCTACACATCACACATGCATCCTCTTTACACACATCTCCCTCTCTCACACACAAATCTACAGATTTATATCTATACTTCTCAGTGATTATGTGAAGTCAACATACATAAGCATATATACCAGTAGAGTGAAACTTTGGAATAATTGAAAGCTGTAAAAGCTAAGTGAAAACAAAATCTCAAGTTATACTCTGCCAACTTGAAGTAAGCAGTTGGAAACTGGGACAACTTGCATTAATTTTAACTTGTGGGCAATTCCTCTACACCAACTTAGGAATCTATTTTCCTGTGAGGTGCTGTTAACCTAAACCATGGATGTGAAAAGAACATGGGTTACCAGTCTTCTAGCATCACTTGCTTTCAGTTGACTTTTAAAGTCACTGCTTTTGGAGTTCATGCCACTGAGAAATGTATTCTTTTTTAAATTTTCTTTCTTTCCTTTTCTTTCTTTCTTTCTTTCTTTCTTTCTTTCTTTCTTTCTTTCTTTCTATCCTTTTATTTCTTTCACGACAAAGAGACAGACACAGAAAAAGAGACAGAGAAAGTGAGAAAGGGAGTGCCAGGGCCTTTTGCCACTGCAAAGGAACTCCAGATGCCTGCACCACTTTGTGCATCCTTACTAGTCAGTAACTTCTCTAGCATTACATAACCCAGAGCCTGGGGTGCCTTAGGGAATCAGAAACAGGCCACTACAGAACTCACAACCACTTTGGTGTCACCTCTGAGACTACAGTGATACTTTCCCCAAGTTCCTAGACAAGCTTTCAGCTGCTCCACCTGAAACTCCTAAGACGAGACAGCCTTCCATCTTCTTTGGCTTGCTAGTTTTCCCAATACATCTTTTTTCCTTTCCCAACAAATTGCCCTCAAGTCACTGGTCTTTTAAGTGGTAAATAAAAAACTTGGGTTGCATAGCAGTAACTGCTGGATCTGGGAAGGGATTCAAAGGATGTGATTACTTTTTAACAATTCACTGAGCTGTGCGCTTAATTCTTGTACCCCTTATGCATGCCTGGTATTTCTGAATAAGAAAGTTTGTATAACATCCAGGCACATTCCCACACTGCACACTTAACTCTTGTACCCCTCATTGTATGCCTGGTATTTCTGAGTGAAAAGTTTGCATAACATCCAGGCATATTCCCGCATTCCACATTCGCTTTGAGTGTGGCCGTCCCAAACTTGTGATGGAGCATCTCTTTGACAGCTTGTAGAGATCACATGGTGGGGTGGAAGGTGGCAAGGCCTGAGCCAATTATTGAAACCTTAATGTGGGAAGTGGCAACTGAGAAGAAAATATGATGTCAAAGAGAAAGATCAAAGGCTGGATTCTATAGAATGATATTCATTAGATGTGAAGAATGGCGTTTGGAATATAGTTTCTATCATGAGGAACTCCTTGCTGCTGTTTGGAGTAGGGGAAAGGAAACACATGGCACACTCTCTTAGCAAAGGGACACTTTCCAGATTCAGCAAATATCTTACACATTTCCTTTATTTTCCTGTATACAGAGAAGCCAGGCATGCTGGCTCACACCTGAAATCCTAGCACTGTGGAGGCAGAAGTGGGGGATCACTGTACATCTAAAACATCATCTCACCCTCTCCCGGCACTTCCGGCAGCTTGGACATTTTCACTGGTGCTCATTTGCTAGTTCTTTTCTGAAACTTACAGTTGGAGTAGTAAATTCTGAATAAAAGTTTGTATAAATCTTTTAAAAATTATTTGGAAGCAACAGTTCAATTAGAGGAGATGTCAGGTACACCAAGATACAGCAAGTGATGTCAGAATGATTTTGTCTTCACGACACTGTGGGACACACTGCAATGTGGCTATGTGAGTGGTGTTCTGAGGGACGGTTTTAGGGTTGGAAATCACACATATTTCTAGACCTGACTATATTATTTTGGTAAATATCCAAAAGTCAAGAGTCACACAGAATTCTAGACCTGACCATATTATTTTGAAAACTAGGCAGCACAAAGAAGTTTTTCATTTGATGGCTAAAAGGGAAACAGAAATACAGTGTTTATTCTAATGGAAATGGCTCTTTTTGCTCGACCAAATCACTGATGTGTGCCAAGACGAAAAATCCGTCTTAATTAATTACCATTTAATGGCCAGAAGATTATTTTGCATAAGTTAATATACAAAATATTATTTGTAAAAATCCCAGTAGTACCAATTAATTAATTAGTTCCCTCATTTAAAGGCATTTTTTCCAAAGGAAAAAATAAGAAGTGTATTAAGTTAAATGTACTGATTATAAAGAAATTACATATTATTTTAATGAAATTCAAGATATGGTAATAGAATGTTCATGGTAAAGTAGCATATCAACCTTGATCTTACCCTTTAATTTCAAGGCTTCTAATACCTTTGAATCAGCCGTCACATCGCTCACTAGCTTGATTTCAATATTTTGCGACGTCAGTTGAAGCAACTTTTCAAAAAGCCGTTGACCCTAGAAAAATATCCAGAGACAAAGGAAGTGAGAAAACCCATGCTTATGTTTTAAGAAGGTATGAATAAGTTTAGTAAACTTAAATCTATGTATCCAATTTGTAAAGGCAAGTGCTTCAGTAACTTCAGCAGATATCCACAGTTGTATGAAATTCTCCCAGAAGAGTTTATATAAATAACGAGACAGGGTATGCTCAGAGTGGTGTGGAGGTAGACTAGATAGACTAGCTTGTTTCAATAACTAGCTATGTATGAGCACAGACCTCAGCCCGTCTTTGGGGGCACTGTACCATTCAATAGCCTTTGCAATCATGACAGTGCTACAGTGGAAACCCACTTTCTTTATCTGTAAATCTGTGGTTATCCACATGTATAAAAGTGTAGAGAAACAGCTGCACTGGGGCTCAGAAAGACCTGCTGGTTTTCCAATTTACAAGCTATGCTTTATCTTGCTGATCTCTGGTTTCTTCCTCTGTAAAATGCAGATCATACTTCAAAAGGTTTGTGTGAGATTCATGGAATTTACTGTATCAAATATAGGAGGATTATATTTACTAATCAGTAGTTTTCTTGACTTATCTTGTTTAAGGCCTATTTTACTGAATTGATTGAATATTTTATGTAAAAATAACAAATGAAAGAAAAAAGGCTTTCCTTGTAAGATTTTCTTTTTTAAATATATATTTTATTTATTTATTTATTTGAGAGAAAGAGGGAGAGAGAGAGAGAGAGAGAATGGGCGTGCCAGGGCCTCTAGCCACTGCAGACGAACTCCAGATGTGTGCACCCCCTTGTGCATGTGGCTTTATGTAGATCCTGGAAAATTAAACCGGGAACCTTTGGCTTTGCAGGCAAATGCCTTAACCACTAAGCCATCTCTCCAGCCCTCCTTGTAAAATTTTCAAAAGCATATAATCTTTATAGCAAAATTTAATCTTAGAGAGACTAGGTGATGGTAGGTCCATAGGGATTATGGTTTTTTGAATGATGACATTGCAATATTGTCGTATTATTTTTCCCTGTGGCTTTCTTTACTTTTTTTTTTTTTGGCACGTGGTGTGTGTGTGTGTGTGTGTGTGTGTGTGTGTGTGTGTGTGTGTGTCTACAAGCACATGGAGGCCAGAGCTTGATGTTGGTTGTCATTATGGATTGCTCTCCACTCATTCTTTGAGACAGGGTCTGTCAATGAACCTGGAGGTGACAGATTCCGCTAGACTAGCTAGTGAGTATGCTCTAAGGACACCCTATTACTGCCTCCCCAGCACTGGAGTTATGGGTATTTTATGTGGGTTTTGGGTTCTGGGATCATCATAAATGCTCAGCAAGTACTTCACCTGCTGAGCCATCTCTTGACACTTCTTTTCCTTACTTTTCAGGTTTTCTGCAAGGACCTCAAACACAAGTGCCTTCAATGGTCAAATAGATAATAATGCTTGGGTCATTAAGCCTTGTGAAAATCCCTGCTAGAAATCTGTGGTTGATAATGACTATATGTACAGGATTTGGTGACTGGAAAGAGCTGATGAGGATGTGAGCAGTGGTTACTGGAGTTGCTCCTTATGAAGCAGAAAGGTCAAAGATTAAAATGCCAGGGCACTGATGGGCCTACGCTAAGGTGACAGCATAAAGTGTTGCCTGATAAAGTACAGCACTGTGTGCTCCACTATGCCCATCAGCTGGTGACCATATCTTCTTGGTGTTGGAGGACAGGGTAGGAGTTGTACCCTCTGCCATGTATCCTGTTGGTAAAAATGAAGGTGGCCCAGTGTAAGAAGGCATCTGCGGGCTGGAGAGATGGCTTAAGCCAAAGAACGCTGGTTCTAATCTCCAGCGGTTCCAATCTCCAGGTGCCACGTTTAGCCAGGTGCAAAGTGAAGCAAGGGGGGCGCAATGCCGCCCTTGACCACAAGGGGGCACACACATCTGCTGGCGCGCCCATCTCTATCTGTCTTCCTCTCCCTCTCTCTGTCTCTCTCCAAAAAAAAAAAAAGGCATCTGCATATGCTCACTGTTGGTGGCTTTTTGTTCTGAGTTAACCTTCAATTTAGATGCTAAACAAAGAGAGGCTCAGGAGAAAATAGAACTCAATGGCTGTGGTCTATGGGAATTTCTTCTGCCAACAGAGAAAGGCTGAGTAGAAAAGTCTCAGTACTCAGACATCTCAGGACTGGCCACCTGACCAGAGGAGTAAGACTAAACTCTGCCTGTCTGCCTTTGTTTCCCCTCCTTTATAATCTGCTGGTAAAATATGAGAGGCAAACAGATCTTTGGGACTTTAATCCACTGTCTTCTCAAATTGCTGCTTTTTTTTTTGTTTTTTTTTTTTTTTTTAATTTTATTTTGGAGGTAGGGTCTCACTCTAGCCCAGGCTACCTGGAACACACTCTGTAGTCTCAGGGCCTTGAACAAATGGCGATCCTGCTGGTTCTTTGAATACAACACAGTTAAAGATTCAATTCCTGGCCTTGGCCTATGCGATGGCAGCATGAACCACTTCTACTCAGGCTTATAGAACTGTGTGTGGGCTGGAGTGAAACTTCTATTGTCTTCTATCTTCAGCCTGTTATGTCCATGTCCAGTCACTTCTGCTGTGACATTCAGAATATACTAAACTGCAATGGTATTGAACACCTACACTATGCAGAGATCTGCAGTAATGCTTTGTGCTCTCTGTGATAAATTCACCCATCATTTTAATAACAAAAGCCCCTTGTCTTTTAAACATCAGCAATTTAAAAATCTTCCCCTTTTTGTCCAAAACCATTAGTCAACATCTCAAACTTAAATAAATCACCTCAAAGATAGTGACTCAGACATGCTGACCTATTTTAAAGCAATTTTTAAAGTCTGACAGATCTTATAGTAGGCAGTATAGTTCAGTGAAGGAAGCAACATCCCAAGGACAGAGCGTCAGTTTAGCCCTTACTGATCATTAATAGGCTGCAGAAGAGCCCTCTGTCCTTCCAGGTTCACTGGCTGGACCCATGAACCAAACTGATAAAAAACAGATTAACAAGAGCCAGGCATGGTGGCACACGCCTTTAATCCCTGCATTTGGGAGGCAGAGGTAGGAGGACTGCCATGAGTTTGAGGCCACCTTGAGACTACATAGTGAATTCCAGGTCAGCCTGGGTTAGAGTGAGGCCTTACCTTGAAAAATAAAAATAAAAAATAAAAAAACAGATTAGCAAGAGAAAAATTAAATTGGAATTATGTCTATAGATATATTTAATCCCTAGGAAGAAATGAGACTCAAGGTGACCAGATGATTGAGGATTTTACATTATCTTAGGCTACACCGTTAACAGGAGCTTGAGGGGCTTCTATAGGAAAAAAGAGGGCCAGAAGTGTGTGGTACATTAGTTTAGTCCTGCCATAACTACAAAAGGTGAGAGTCTCTCAGATGTCAGAGTTGTCTGCAGGAGTGGCTCTCTTCCTAATACAGAGATGTATTTTACGCATGGAAATTTCCTTTATGAATGCAAATTTCCTTAACAAACAAGGAAAGACATACTCTATTTTTGGTACAGGTAAAGAGCTTTTCCTGAAGCTGTTAGTTCTCAATCACCTGTAGGGTAAAATAATCGGATGTCAAAGAAAAATATTTTGGGATGTCATATTCTGGTACCCTTCATTCTCAGTAGAATGGGGATTATAAATGTTGCTTTTTTCTGTTGACCCAAAACAGCTGAGGGAGAGAACAAATGCCCAAATATAACGTGGAAGGAAAAAGCAAAACTTTTAAAGAGAATTAAGAAAGCCATGCTTTCTAAAATGAATCCTGGGATTATGTGGAAGCTGGTGGTGTTTTTCAATTGAACTCTTTGTTCAAATGAAGTCTTGCACTTAAAAATCTCAACTCTGCTGTCCTGTACAGAATCCCTGAAGCTCCACAGAACACAATGGGAAAGCAACTGAATTTTATCCTTTCATCATAATGAAGTATGAGATAGAACTCTCATGATCCCAAGGTTTCACCCAAAATGCCAGAGCTAGAAGACCCTTTGGAAATCAATAGTCCACTAACTCCTGTCTTATAAAAGACCCTGACGAACAAGAAAAGTGATATGTTGACAGACACTTGGCTTGGCAAACTCTTGTTCTCTTCTTGAGTTATGTAGTTCTGTCTACAGGATCATTTTGTTGTATTACAACTGGGAAAGAAAGGAACACTTTGGGAAAAAAAAAAAAAAGGTTAGTACCAAGTCTCTACCATCCCTTCCATTCTGAGCTAGGGTTTGCTTGAGTCTGCTAAGTATTTTAGAGGTAAGAAAGCAATCAATTACCAGCAGAGTTAGGGTCTGGGGAACATAAGTACCTAGGGGTGACTCTCAAGCCCACTAGAGTGACCCTGGCTTTTATTTCATCTTTTCTTTAAGTCTGCAACACTCCTACAGGAACAGTGGAGAGAAACTAAGAAGTTTTCTCTTTCCACATGTGACAAAAACTATAAATAGATCCTTGTCTTCCAGTCTTCCTGTTTCCTTTTGGTGTGATGACATGCTATAGGCATTGGGTTCTGGTCTCTATTAGCAAAATAGAAGGTCTGCAGAGAAGCCATTATGTACCTATTTCGTGAGGGTGATAGTGTGCCAAAGGGGCTAAGAACTGGTTCTTGGGGAGGGGTGAATGTTACTGTTATTATTATTAAAGTAGATACATACATAACATATATGTGATGTTAAAATTTCATGAGGAAGAAGGGTTAAAGGGAAAATGTCTTTAAAAGGCTCCTAAATTGCTTGGTGTGGTGACACATACCTGCAATCCCAGCACTTAGGAAACTGATGCAGGAGAATTGCCATGAGTTTGAGGCCAGCATGGGCTACATGGTGACATGATGAGTACCAGGCCACCATAGCAAGACCCTGCCTCAAAACAAACAAACAAACAAACAAACAAACAAACAAACAAACAAACAACAAATGAGGTTCCTAATAAGGTGGTAAAGAAAAAAGTTTAAAAAATGCTGATTTATAGTTAACAGGATAAAAACGTCAGTAAATAACAGGATGAGAATAAAGGAGAATAAAAGCACAAGATGGGAAATTAGGGAGTTAATGTAATTTTAGAGCCATCGTAATAATAAATAGCTATGTACCAAATGGCACCAAATGCATAGCAGCTACATATATAAAGTGAATGTTAATAGGAATATACAAAAAGTACCACATAATTATAAATCAAAATAGATCTCCCAGGATTGAGCACCAGTAAAAGAAAATAAATGAGAATGGATGGAAATTAAGTGAGATTATCAGTAAACATGATTACATGTACACATTCGTACATGTTTCTTACTATAAATCAACCCCCTCCAGACAATTTTGTTCATCTGTGGAGCATTTATAAGTCTAGTCTGCAGCTGCTATTAAGAAAGCCTTAATGAAAACACCCACAAAGAACGTCTATGTGCTTATTCTCTGTTCATAATCTAACAGAATGAGAAATAGTCTCTCAATGTGCAACCTGCAAAACAAATGTTAGCTTGGAAACTGGACTGAACAACTCACTCTTAGAATTGTACAAATTTAAATATGTGCATAAAGCAAAAAGGTACCCCAAAGCTTGTAGGAAACAACAAATTTGTGATAAAAGTTTGTTATGTATATGAGACATGAATGGACAGTAGCTATATTCTACAAAAATACATCAAAAACAGTAAGATAAGGTTAGTGGTTCAATCCCATATAGAGCAATGCTAGAAAACAGGCAGGTCTCAGGAAAACAAGCCTGACTTCTACCTGAACACACTGAGCTGGATCTGGGTAGCTAAGCAGGTTTCAGTTTGGTAGTTGGGTGGGAGAAAGGTATATTTATTTAACCAGTTAGTTAAATTTGCTAAAAAAATTATATCTCCTTTATTTACTTATATTTTATTAAAATTTTCAGTTTATAAGACATACTGTTTTTCAGGAATATAAACATTAATTTATTATTTACTTGTGTATTAATCAATCAGTTTTTTGTTTTTCAAAATATTTTATTTATTTATTTATTTAGAGAGAGGGAGAGAAAGAAACAGATAGTGAGAAAGAGAGTGTGAGAGAGAATGGGCACACCAGGGCCTCGATCCACTGCAAATGAACTGCAGATGCTTGTGTCACCTTGTGTATTGGCTTTACATGAGTACTAGGGAATTGAACCCAGGTCCCTAGGCTCTGAAGGCAAGCACAAGCACCTTAACCACTGAGCTATCTCTCCAGCCCATCAGTCAGTTTTTATCCTCAGATTTTTCCCAGAGTAAAGTGTCTTTTAAGCAAAAAAAAAAAAAAAAACAAAAAAACTTTCAACACATGTACTGCTTGCCTACTACATGCTCGATATGCACTGGCTCCAGTGAAAGGGACAAAGGGATGATACAAGCACAGCCTGTGCACCAAATTCCAAATGGAGAAAGTAAAGGACGTAAGAGACAATGTCCCGGGGGTGTAAAAATACAGCTGAGGGTAAGCAGGGAGCAAGCGAGAAAGAGGAGTCAAGGTGGAGACCTATGGCGGAGCCTCCAGAAAGCATTCCGGAGCCGAGGCTTGGAGAGGTTAGCAGGAGTGTGAAGAATCTTGTTCAAGACACTGCAGAGTTCTGAGCTTGTCTGGAATGGAATGTAAGCTGGTGAAGCCTTTTATACAGGAAAGGGACAACTGCAATCAACGCTTGCTCTAGTGCTGGGTATAGCTCAGTGGTAGGCTATGTGTTTGGCATGTTCCATGCCCGGGGTTTGATTCAGAACCAAAAGTAAAAACTCTTGTTTTTTTTCAGCTAAAAGAAATGGCTACAAATTGGAGAATGATTCATAGGGGGGAAGCCTGGAGGCTGGAAGAGCAATTAGAAGGTGGTGCAGCATACTGAGAGGTAGCCTGGCTTGAGATGTTATGCTGTGTCAACGGCAATGAACAAATGAGTAATGAACTTGACAAGTAGAACTGAAGTTTGAGGGAAACAGGAGGGGGTGGGCACTAGATCTCTAGCAGCTCTCAGTTTATGACAGTGGAAATGTGGGCTTCCTTGTTTAAAGCCAGTAGCTGGCCGCCATTTCATCTCTTCACAAAAGTCACAAGGTCATGGGTCGATGAGAGCACGAGGAGCGCAGACAGCGCGGCAGCTTGGACCCTTGGTTGAGAATGCCCACTGTTTGGCAACGATAAGTTACAAGGACAACTCCCTTGATAGCAGCAGAGAGCATGTACTGTAGGCCAGCAGGCTGCCTCTCCACTCATTAGTACCAGGCCCCAACTCATGATGGGATTGAATTACTCTGTACAGATTATCATCACCATCCTGCCTAATGTTGGCTCCCCAGTGATGCATCCTATGAGTGTGAACACAGCCCTCCGCGACCAGAGCAGATGGAGAGGGAAGAAGCAACTTATCATGCCAGTTCCAGTCCAGGCAACAGTGGGGAGTAACTTCGGTTGTAGACTCTAGTAGACAGACAAGTGTCTAGTGGTGGCTGGAAGAGAATGCGCCCCCTCCCCGCCCTCCCGCCAGGCTTGCGTCATTCTTTTGCTGCGGAGGGAAGTACAGAAGGTGCCGGAAGCGAATCCCGGCAAGGTGTGTCCAGTGGAGAAACACACAGAACACGGGTCGAATTCCCTCATGATCTCACTGTGCAGAGCTTGCAGAGTTCCTACGGAAATGTTGTGGCTGTGTTCTGCATGCTCCCCATTGCTACCTAGCCCTTTCACTCTACTTCTGCGGGTTGATACCCAGCAACTGAGCAAAGTGGTATTCCCTGTAGCAGCATTTATTCAGAAAAGGGGAAAATGTTCAAGAGTAGAAACAGTGAGAAATTTGATCTGGTGATTCCATTCCATTCCATTGTATATTATGCAGCTAATTAAAAAATGTTCATCAGTCTTTACAATAAAATGGAGGTGAGTTTATGTTATAATGTCAATTTTAAGATATAATTTCTCACATGAGTATATGCATGTATTTAACTTATGCATAAAATATCAACTGCCCAAGACTTTTTTGTGGCTATATAGATGATTTGGTTTCTCTTCCATTTCTATGTAGTTTTCCAGATATTTTACAGTGAGAGGATATTACTATTATAATGAGAAATAATTATTCTACTTAAAAGAAAAACCAGGCATGGAAGTACAGCATCCAGGAGGCAGAGGCAGGAGGATGAATGCAAGTTCTAGGTTAGCTTTGACTACATAGTGAGTTCTAAGCCAGCCAGGGCTACATAGTGAGAACCTATGTCAATAAACCAAACCACAGCTATAAAGGTAGGAGGATGCGGAGTTCTAGGTCATCCTTGGCTATATAGTGAATTCATTGCCAGCCTGGAATACAGGAGACCCCATCTCAATAAAACAACACATAATAAAACATCAAACCAACTCCCCACCTGCACCCCAAAAGATCAGCGGCCATAGGGAGCTAAGAAAAGCACAAAGATGAACAGAGAAATGAGCATGTAAGCAAACAGGGCTCAAACACTTGGGTAGATAAACTTAAAGTTTCACTTCATCCACAGAATTCGGAAGAAGGTCTTTGATTATGATTTAGTCACCTCTACTAGACTTAAAAGGAATAATGGTGGCTAAAGACTTGTTAAGAATTGCTTCTGTGTTTATATCAGAATAATGATTTCTCTTGGAAATATATCAGAAAGCAAGCAAGAATATAATCAGAATTACTCAACAGATGGGGAAATAGAAGCATTGAGAAGCAGCAGGAATTAATTGCAGAACAGGACTATGAGGACCAGAATCCACAGGAGTCTGTGAGCTCTGCTGAGCCCCCAAGAGCACCAGCAAGCCTTCCCAAGCACACTCGCCAGCAGCTCCTCACATGTCCTTCTTCTATTCGGGGTGCTTCTAGGTGGCTTGGGCACCTCTCCTGCTACATTTCAAACTCCATGGGGGAAGGAACCTTGCTTGTTTGATTTTGGTATCGCCAGCAAACAGCACAAAACCTCAATACATGTTAGCTCACTGAAGGCACATCCAAAGTCATTTGTTGTCATATTTTCAGGTGAGAGACCACTAACATATAAATAAGCATTGCTAGGTGTTGACACTACAGAGCAAGAGGGAAGGGTGCTATGCTGGAACCAGAGGCACTCTCCCTAGCAGGCTAGACAGGTTTCATACCAACACTGCACTGGGAACACTGCTGAGATTGTGCTTGGTCTGGAGATGAGGGGCTCCAGAGTCATCTACTTTTCATACCAACCAGCTCTCATTGTTCTCCCTGGCCATGTGCTAGACAATCAAGCCACAGGGATACTTCAACCCAGCCCACAGAGCCCAGGAACATAAGGCATGTTCAAACACAAGCTGCTGGAGAGAGCAACTGCCATATGCAGGATTACGCTGAAGCAAAACCAGCCTGGCAAATTGGGTGGGGCAGAGACCAACTTGGCCCTGTCTTCAGACATTTGAAAATCAAACAGTGCTTGTTAGACTAGGACATTTTCCAGAGGATTCAGTCCTGGCTGCCTAGTGGAATCCTACAGTCGTTTTTTAAGAGGTATCAAAGCTTGAAATCTCCCTGAATATTATAATTTAAGTGCTCTGGTGTGATAGACCAGACTATTTTCAAAGTCCCTTAGATGATTCTGCTTGGCAGTCACATTTATAACTATCATGTCAGGATCTGGGATTGAGTCTCTCCCTAGCAATATGCACATTGGCCCTCCTTCATTCACCTAAGCCCCGAGAGACAATGTGAATGCATGTTTTGGGTAGAATTAGCTTTGTCTGTTTTCATGAAAGTTGAGATCATTGTAGACAGCCAGGTATTATTTCTATGCATTGGAGAGTTGAGTATCCACTATATTTAAAGTCTTCCATAAATATTATCTTGTGTAAACCTCATTTTATTGTTTTATAAACATGAATCAAATTCATAAGCAATATGAGCCAGATGTTACCATATATGTTTTATAGATGAGAAAACTGAAGATGAAAAGAGTTATGATATTGTTCACTGTGGCCACAGCTACTGAATTGTCAGCCATATCAAACATATTTAATGGCAATCTACAGCTGTGGTAGGCCAAATGCCTCCTAAAGTCTGTGCGTTCAATGGCATACACTGTAGTGGAAAAAAAAAAAAAAACCACAAAACTGTAGTGATACTAGTATCTTGCAAATACTATAAAATAAATACAAAGAGGGGCTGGAGAGATGGCTTAGCAGTTAAGGTACATGCCTGTGAAGACTAAGGACCCCAGATAGATTCTCCAGGTTCCACATAAGCCAGATGCACATGGTGGCACGTGCATCTGGAGTTCGTTTGCAGTGGCTAGAGGCCCTGGTGCACCCATTCTCACTCTTTCTCTCTCTCTCACTCTCTCTGACTCTAATAAATAAATAAGTGAAAAAATTTTTTAAAAAGTCAAAGAGAAAAGATTTTGTGTGCTCACAGTTTTGGAGACCCCCATCCATGAACTCTGGGATCCTGGTGAATTAGCATCTCACAGAAGGAGCACATGATGGAAACACTACAAATCAGAAGAAGAGGAAGAAACCAGAGTTCTACAGTTTCCTTTGAGGTTTCACACACAATGACCTCAGGACTTTCCATCTCAAAACCATCGACGTGTCACATCTCAAAGGTTCATCCACATCCCAAGAACCCTCAAAACATGAAATTGGGTCATTTGATATAAGGGTATTGTGTTAAGTAAAGCAAGTCAGGCACAGGAAGGAAAACTGATAGTCTCAGTTGTGAGTGGAGTGTAGACAAATTTATCTCCCAGAAGCTGACAGTATAATAACAGTTTACAGAGACTGAGTGGGGAAGAATAAGGGGGGTGGGCAAATGGGTTGAAATTACAAATGCACAGCATTCTCTTGTCGAACAAGAGGTATACATTCTACTGTTTTATGACACGGAGAGCAAATGAAATTAATAATAATGCATTACATATCTCAATATAGATAGAAGAGAAATTTGGATGTATTCACCCTCAAGAAATGGTAGGTGACATGGATATGCTAATTATTCTTGAGTTGACCACCACTCTATGTATATCTGAGTCAAAACATCATATTGTGACTCAGATCTATGTACAAATATATGTCACATAGGTTCATTTCCAGGAGTCAGGTCAGCAGGGTACATTCTACATGGGCAACAAAGCCTGTGCTGGTCTTGAACCTTCCATCCTCCTACCTCAGCCTTCTGAGGGCTGGAGTTCCAGCAGTCTAGGCATGTATCACCATGCCTATCTTTAAAAACGTATTCATTTGATGTATGTGTGCACAGGTGTGTTCTTCCATGCATGAGTGGAGAGTGGGCACGCCAGAGACATCATGGGGTAGTCAGAGAACCACTTTTGCGTTGGTCCTTGCCTTTGAGCACATATGATGTTAGGACTCCTGTTAAGCACTGTGTTCAGGAGCCTTTGGAAGATTACGTAGGGCCTGGGGATCCAAACTCAGGACTCACAGTTAACATGGTGAGCATGTCATCCCCGAGCTAGCTCCCCAGCCCCTGGTGTTTTTTCAAATCTCATCAAATACAAACTGGGAATATCGGTTATTTGCTACTAAATGGAACTGTTATAAAACCAAATAGGTCAAAATCTTACTAGATAACAACTTTGCCAAATAGTTATTTATCAGCTAATAGAAAAGTTTAAAAATGGTGGGGCTGGAGAGGTTGCTCAGAGGTTAATGGTACTTACTTGCAAAGCCTGACAGCATGGATTCATCTTCCCAGTACCCATAGAGGTCAGAGTGCATGTGCATGCGCATGTGACTACAGTTTGTCTGCAGCAGCAAGAGGTCTGGTGCACCCATCCTCTCTCTCTTTCTCCCTCCCCTCCTCTCTCTTAAATAAAGAAATAAGTAAACACAAAAAATAAAAGCTTATCTTAAGCTTGCAAAACTCTGAGAATGGGCTTTTGGAGCAATCAAGGGTTTTCAGCCTGTCCATATTATTACTAAAGCTGAAATGGGCCCCAACTTCACCAGGGATAGGGCAGGACAAGTGTGTGCATGTGTCATATGTGCACGTACATGCATAAAGATTTGTAACTAATAAATGAAATGAAAGGATACATGGCAATTTGCCTAATCCATCTTATCTACTCAGAGCCTCACTATTGTGGGGATTACACAGGTGGTCCCCTCAGTTTCTAGCACAGTGAAGCTCATAACAGCTCATTATTGGTTTGAAGAATTAATCTGAGTGACCTAATCTAGAGTTTCACTGTGTTGTGGTTGGAATGTAAAACATGGCCCACAGGTTCATGTGTTTGAACACTTGGACCCTAGCTGGTGACTGGGAAGGCTATGGAACCTTTAGGAGGTGCAGCCTTGCTAGAAAAAAGTGGTCTACTAGGAGTGGGCCTTGGGGTTTTATAATTTGGCCTTAATTCCTGTTGGCCTTCTGGCTGTGGATGTAATGTGACCAGCTGGATTCCTGCTCCGCTGCCTTATCTGCCCCATCACTGTGAATGTTTCCCTTTGAAACTGTGAGCCAGAATCAGTCCTTTCCTTCTTTGTGCTGCTTCTGCCAGGTGTTTGATGATAGACATGAGTAAGTAAAAATATGCAGTGTGTACACAGATAAGTACATGAGAATAACATTGCTGTTAATAGGCATACACACACACACACACACACACACACACACACATATGTAATAAAGGGATCACTTATCTATTTACACCTATCAACTAACATAGTCTACACAGCACCTAACACATAGGGTCTGTTATCACCTTGACTTTTTAATTTTTAATTTTTGGGGGGTGGGATGAGGTAGGGTCTCATGCTAGCCCAGGCTGACCTGGAATTCACCTTGTAGTCTCAGTCTGGTCTCAAACTCTCGACAGTCCTATCTCTGCCTCCCAAGTGTTGGGATTAAAGGCATTTGCCACCACACCAGGCTTTCCTTGACTTTTTTTTTTTTTTGAAAGAGACACAAAGAGAGGGAGAGGAGGACAGATAGAGATGGGCACGCCAGCAGCCTCTCAGCTGCTGCAAATGAAATCCAGATGCGTATGCCCCTTGTGGTCAAGTGCAGCATTGTGCCCTTGCGTCACTGTGCATCTGGCTAAACGTGGGACCTGGAGATTAGAACCCACGTTCTTAGGCGCCTTCACTGCTAAGCCATCTCTCCAGCCTGTTTCCTTGACTTTAAAAAAAAGAATTTTTTATTTATTTTCAAGCAGAGACAGAGACAGATGTAGAGACACAGAGAGAGAGAAAGAGAAAGAGACAGACAGAAGGAGAGTAAGTATGGGCATGCCAGGGCCTGCTGTTGCTGCAAATGAACTCCAGATGCATGCGCCATTTTGTGCACCTGGCTTTATGTGAGGAACTGAACCCTGGTTGTTAGGCTTTGTAGGTAAGCACCTTAACCATCTCTCCAGCCCTCAGCCCTTACTTTGACTTTTTTTCTTTTTCTTTTCCTCTTTCTTCCTCCCTTCCTTTCTTCCTCCTTTCCTTCTTCCCTCCCTCCTTCCCTCCCTCTCTTTCTCTCTCTTTCTTTCTTTCTTTCTTTCTTTCTTTCTTTCTTTCTTTCTTTCTTTCTTTCTTTCTTCCCTTCCTTCCTGTCTCTCTCTTTCTTTTTGGTTTTTCAAGGTAGGTTCTCACTCTAGCTCAGGCTGATCTGGAATTCCCTATGTAGTCCCAGGATGGCCTTGAACTAACGTTGAGCCTTATACCTCAAGTCTCCCAAATGCTGGGATTAAAGGCATGTACCACCACATCCAGCCACCTTGACTTGTTTTGTTTTGTTTTGTTTTGTTTTGTTTTGTTTTGTTAAGATAGGGTCTCACTGTAGCTCAGGCTGACCTGGAATTCCCTATGTAGTCTCAGGGTGTCCTCGAACTTATGGTGATCCTCCTACCTCTGCCTCCCGAGTGCTGGGACTAAAGAAAGGCATGCACCATTATGCCTAGTTCAGTCACCTTAACTTTTGATGATGAAGAAATTGAGGCACAGAGAGTTTGTCTTGCTCAAGGTCACACAGCTAATGAGTAGGTGAAAGAATTATAAGCTATCCCCTGGACTCATTCTTAAATCATAAATCTGCTCACCACTTCTTGTGTAAAAGGAACCTGGGCTTGTACCTTGCAAAAGATCTCCCGGATCACCATGCTTTCCTACTCATTAACTTGAACAAATTATGTGTGATTTTAAAAGTATCATAATTTTCTAAAATCAAACAATTGTGCAATCATGGCCAATTGGGAGGCGCACCAGGAAGCTAGTGTCTAATTGGTTTCACATAAATGCATCTCTTCAACATTCAGTTGTTTGGGCTCATTAATTATTTCATCTGGCTCCTTACGGTGAATACAGAAAGAATGGGATGCTTTTACCCAATGGATTAGGTGGCTCTACTGACAAGCCTTTGTCAGCCACATTCCTGGCTTTTTCTGAAGAGACTTGATTTCACAAATGCCCATCGTTTTATCTCATAAATTAGCAATCAAGATGTCCTGTGAATTTCAATATTCTACTGGCTAAACTCATCATCCCAGCACAGGGGAGTAAAACCCCTTTCCTGACCATGTACTTTCATTACGCTGTAGGATTTAGTTCCTGGGGTGCTGTAGGCCTCACTAGCCCTCAGCACAGGGTACAGTCCCTTCAACACAGAAGAAAGCCAAAACAAAGTGTAGGAGTTTGGCCCCCAATATATTCAGGATTTTATTAAAGTCTGTAATTTAGAGGCACGTGGCTGGAGGCAGTGTCACTGTGGGTGGATCCTGGGGTCCAGCCCTAAGATGTAAGGGTGGATTGGAATTCCAGTCTAAAGACAGGCAATGTGCTTGAGCTTTGCAGGAGTTTCTAAGTGTGCTTATGGTGCTGGTGGTATGGCTTTTGGGTTAGGGTTTTTTCTCTCTCTGCTTGGACCTACTTCTGCCATTATGGAACTTCCCCTGGATCTGTAAGCTTCAACAAATATCCCTTCCTCCATAAGTGTACCTTGTCTGGAAGTTCGTCTCAGTGACCTGAACAACCCCAGTGAGATGTAGGAAGGACAAAAGGGGGTTTCGGATTAGGAATCAAAACAGCCACCTTTTGGAGGCAGATACATAATACGTTTTTAATCAGGATGTCTAGTTCTGGGCAATTTATTTTAAAAGCCCACATTCATCATTTCTGTTAATAACAACCATCACTCACTCTTACACACCTCACTTTTCAACTAAAGGAAGCAGAGATCCCAGGTGCCATGTGGATTTGTGTCTGTCTGTTGCTGAGCTGAGCCTGCCTGCCAGGAGCTATAGTTTCCTTGTAGACTTTGCTGAGGGCTGTGTTGTAATCGACAGGCTGCTTTTTGGTTGCACCTGTTATTTATCTGTGTGTTGTTCATGGTCCCCTTGAGCACCTTTCAGGCTCTGTTAGTTTAGAAATAACTGTCACGTTTGACTATTCTTCCCCAAATAAAAACAGCTTCCTTAAAAGAGAATTATAGGGTCTGGGGATGTATCTCTATTGGCAGTGTGCTTTCCCATCCGCATAAGGCCCTGGGTGCCATGCTCCTCCCCAAATAAACCAGCACTTGGGAGTTAGAAACAGGAAAATGAGTTCAAGGTCACCCTTGTTGATGTAGTAAGTTCAAGACCAGCCTGGGAGACAGGAGACCTTGACCGAAAAAAAACAAAAACAAAAACCAGACAGGAGAAATATATATACACACATACATACAAATACTGTGGATCTGAACCATGTTTGTTTTCATACATCTATGTGAATGATAGTAGTTGATCCCCAAACATCTTCAAGAATATTTATATTTGGTTCAATTGGGTAATTAGGGTCTGACCTTTTTCCCCTAGCAAATGCAAAAGAGTTTGTGTGTGTGTGTGTGTGTGTGTGTGTGTGTGTGTGTGTGTACACCAATCCAATATAGTCACCAGAGTATATTGATAAGGTCTTGGTAAAAACAAAAAAGTTATTCATAGGTCTGAAGACTGGCTGCTCAAAATCTGAAATATTGAATGTAGTCTTGAATTTCCTTTCTCATTAGGAAGATCAAAACAGGTAAAAGGCAAACCACCTTAGCTCTCTGACAGCACTGTCTTTGTGGGGAAGGAGTAAAGTTAGCTGGCCTCATCCTGGGTCTATATGTGAAAGGATTGAAATCCACATAGCATAGAGATCCTTGCACCTCCAAGTTGACTTCCACACTATTCACAATAGCCAAGTCGTGCAACCATGCTTTTCAACTGATGAACACATGAATAAACTGTGTTATGAAGTGTTATAATCGTAATATATGTGACATACCTATACAGGCATATGTGTATATATGTATGCATATATTTACACTTTATTTAGTCAAAGAATGAAATTATGTCATTTGAATAAAAATGAGCAAAACTGCTGTGTTAAATGAAAGAAGCCAGACTCAAAAAGATAAAGATAACCTTTTTGTCATATGCAGGGTATATATCCATATATATATATATTTCATTTATATCTATGAAAGAAGAAGAGAGACTATGCGTAGGGAAGAAAAGTCTAAATGAAGAGGCATTGGGAGAGAATAAGAAAGAGGGAATGAGGAGAGAAATCTGACCATCACAAGTTTTCTCTCATATGTAGAATATAGATTTTTATATGCACACACACATGCACACACACACGCGCGCCATTGTTGCAGTTATCTTCACATTTCTGGGACAACACGCCTGATGAGAAGCAGCAGCTGGGAAGAAAGGGTTCATTAGTCTCAAGGGGAAGCTCCACGATGGTGGGGAGGGTGGCATGAGCAAAGCCTAGACACAGTACCTGTCACTGCATGTGGAAAACAACAGCAGGAAAGTGAGCCCAGTTCTGGCAAGGGGGAGCTGGAACGCCGCCCCAAAGCCCAACTCAACAACACATCTCCTCCAGGAGTCCCCATTTCCCAAATTGCCACCAGCTGCAGACCAAGCATTCAGAATACATGCGCTTACAGGAGACACCTGACTCAAGCCACCACAGACATGAAATCAGAAGAGACACTGTTTGTGGATAGGAAGGGGATCGGGAAGAGGGGGTGAAGAGGGGTGCGGGGTAGTGAGGGGTGAATATAAACAAGATACAATGATACATATGTATGAAAATGCCATAATGAAACCAATTATTTTATATACTAACTAAAAATTTAATTTTAAAAAGGGATTAAACAAAACTACCTTGGTGGCCTGAAGAAAACAAGAAGGGGGTCCTGAACTGCATTTGAGGAGCCCTGTCGGCAGTGAACCTGTTTCCTTTGTCCATTCCTGATCACTGTACATTTGCCCCCTGCACAGTGAAAGGGAAGAAGAAGGGGAGCCAAGAGCCTATGACATGATCTTTGGATGCCCAAGAGATGTGATATTTAGGTAGGTGTGCCCTATTGTACACACTGCTTTGGGATGGGAGGAAGGAAAGATCCAAGCACTGGGATACTCTCCATAATGCATACTTGTTTGTTTTAAAGGCCACATGCCATACTTGGTTCCAGGGCCAAACTTCAAGGAGCAAGTGTTTAGCTCACACCTGAAGGACTAAAGGGGAAGGTCAACTGAAAAGCAAAGAAGTCTTCAGACGTTCTAGAAGGTCCTACCCATCCAAAAGAAAAGTTACCAAGTCGTACACTTAGAGGTTCCAGCTTATCTATGAAGCCATCTGACAGCCTTGGCCCCACTGATATGAAGCAACTCACTGACCTCCAGAGCTAACTAGGCTGCCAAGTCCCCTCTCCTGCCCTGGCTCCCAGAATTCCCTTGAACTCTCAAGTGGACTTACTGGAAACTTTGGGGGATGTCCAACCATCTCCGAATCTAGACTGATAATAGAATCCTGGAAGACAATCGTGGTTTGGGACCAGGTCAGAGAATAATACTATTCTAGGAGGGAAATAAAAAACACTCAACCAAGTCATCTTGTGGCTGAAGAAAAAATTCCACATTCCCAAGGAAAAGCGATAGATGTAAAGGCAAATCTTCCTATTGTGCATTTGTCACACATAGCAGGATGCATACAGGGTGGGAAAGAGCTGCTGACAACCTTAGCTCACACAGCTGGCCTGGACCCACCCCCACAGTACACCACATGGCTCTCTGTGATAAAGCTTGCATCTCCTAGGGCGTTCAGTAACTAAAGCAAAGCAAGACAGCTTGAACTATCTCAGGACCACTCTACACTCTGACAAACCCTGCCATTCCCAAACCAGCATGCAGCTACTGCTGTGGTCTTCTGTCCCTCCCTGATCTGGCTGAGCTTGAAGCTTGCTCGGATGAGCAGACTGTGACAATAACAGTGTCCTGGGAGTCCACGCTTGCACTTGCACTTTCACCCTCTTGGGATGTAGCTGCTCCTGATAAATCTAGGGTTAGATTGTGGAATACTGATGAATGTCCACATGGGGGAAATGGGACCTGGCCAGCCCTCCTACAGTCTAGCCCCAGACCTGTTCCCTCAACACTGCATGTTTGCAGTGCACAGTGGGTCACATCAATAATCTTTTAAGCTCACGTGTTTCCAAATCAAGGGAAGCCAACATAGGAATTCAGCGCCAGTGCAGATGAAGAGATCCTGAACCTTGAGCCTTTCACATCACGGATCTGTTGAAGGTGGGCAGACCTTAGGCTTGAAGGTCACTGAGAATGGACCCCCCCCCTGTCTCCTGTTTCCCTGGTAACATTACAAAGAAAACATCTCAATTGCTTCCAATAAGATTTAAAATACCATATAAAGGGGAAGAACCGCGTCCTCCTACCAGAGGAACAAAGTCCTCTGATCCTGGGTGGAGCCTGTCAATCACTCACCTGGTCAAAAGACCAGCTTCCCCTGCAGACACGGGAGGAGTGACACCCTTTAATGAGCAATGTCCTTCGACCTGCAGAAGCTCCTCCCTTGTTGTGGTTCCTCACAGATCCTTGGGTAGCCTGCCCGCTTCTCAGTTCGAACTCAAAATCCCAACTTTTCCTTTCTTCCCATTCTTTCTCTCTTTGGATGTCAGCTGGAATCCAGCGCACTGATCCTGACACTTAGGAGCTTTTCTGCTTTTTTTCTCCATAAATCTCCCGGTGCCTATTTGTGCCTCCTCATCTATGTGCTGAATGTTTCATGGTCACAAGACAATGAACTTGACAATACGAAAATCTGCAATAGATTCACTCGCGTTTTAGGGGATCAATAGTGCATTTTGCAGATGGAGACGATATGACTTGCTGTGGGCAGAGATGGCTGTGCATGTCATTTTGAAAGATGAAGGCCAACGATTCTCTGCATGCTTCACCTTTTACTTAGTTACTGTTTGTGTACGTGAATGTGTGTATGTGAGCTTGCATTTGTGGGCATGTGGTTGTGGGTGCACATGCACATATGTGCACGTGTATGCATAGCATGGGCCAGAGATTGATGCTGGATGTCCTTTCTATTGCTCTCCACCTTAGTTCCTGAGACAGGGTCTCTCCCTGAAACCCAGAGCTCTCCCATTCAGTTAGTCTCGCTAGTCAGCTTACCCCAGAGAAGTCCTGTGTCTGCCTCCCAAGCACTAGGATTATAGGCAGGCCCTGGCATTTAAGTGTGTGCCCAACAACCCAAACTCAGGTCCTCAAGCTTGCATGGCAAGAGCTTTACTGACTAAGCCATCTCCTCAGTCCTGTTTTCTTCCACCTTCTTCAACCAATGGAATGCTCTGGACGTAACATTATGGAATGGCAGGACCTAGGGCTTACTTTTTTGCCTTTACAATTTTATTAATGTTGTTATCAAGTCTTTAATTTTAGTCCTTCATTGGATTGGAAGTAGTATCTCATTGTAGTATTAATCTGAAGTTTCTTTTTCTTCATGGTTTCTGACTTTTTAATTTATTTTTAATTTTTAAAATTTTATTTATTTATTTATTTTGCTTTTTCAATGTAGGGTCTTGTTCTAGTCTGGAATTCCCTATGTAGTCTCAGCATAGCCTTGAACTCACAGCAATCTTCCTACATCTGCCTCTAGAATGCTGGGATTAAACTCATGCACCACCACACCTGGCTTAATTTTTTTTATTATTTTTTATTTATTTTTGGAGAGAGAGAGAGAGAGACAGAGAGGGAGAGGGAGACAGAGATGGGAGCGCCAGCAGTCTCTCAGTTGCTGTGAACGAAATCCAGATGCGTGTGCCCCCTTGTGGGCAAGTGTGGCATTGTGCCCTTGTGTCACTGCATCTGGCTAAATGTGGGACCTGGAGATTGGAACTGGGTTCTTAGGCTTAGCAGGCAGGTGCCTTAACCGCTAAGCCATCTCTCCAGCCCCTGGCTTAATTTTTTTTCAGTTAATATGGCCATTCTCAGTCCCTCCTTTTCTTTCTTTGTTTCTTTCCTTCTTTGTTTCTTTCTTTTTTAAAAACCTTCTTATTGAACACTTCCATAAATAACAATATACCAGAACTTGGGTTTTAACAGGCTTCTGACATTGTGTTTTTTCTCTTAAAGGATCTAACTGTCATGTTTTAGAGAAATACAAAGAAAGATCCAACCACCTCCCCACACACCAGCCACCCCAGTTTGGATGCCAGCTATGTGTGATCTATCTTGGATCCTCTGGTCCCAGAAGACCCATCCCCAATCACTACATGGTATGTGTCTTCATTACCAAACTGCTCCAAACAATGAATAAGTAAACACTATAGTTCTCTGTTTTCTAAACCACTGAGTTTAGGGCTGATACATCATGTAATGATAAATACCTATGGTGGGTTGAATGTGAAATGTCTCCCATAGTCTCGTGTGTTTCCAATAATTGGTCCCCATCTAGTGGCAATTGGGGAACATTTTTGGCCTTTAGGACATGGAGACTTGCTAGAAGAGGTATGTTGCAGGGCAGACTTTGGATGTTAGAGCCCTGCTGCCCCTGGCCAGTGCCAGCTTGCTCAGCCTGCTTCTTTCCTACTGCTGGTATGATGGTGTGAGCTTGCTTCCTGATGGTGCCGTACTTTTCCCACCATGATGAAATTTTCCCTCCAAACTGTAAGATGAAATAAACCCTCCCCCCATCAATGGCTTCTGATCAGGCTTTTGTCGCAGCAATGAGAAAGTAAATTTCAGTACACTTTCAGCACAGTTTTAGTAAGTTTGTTGTCTTTCTGAAATATTACATTTGCATTTTTGTTTTATCCATTTTCTAACAACTTTTATCTTTAAAATAATTAAAACATGACCCCACAATGATCACCAGTATCCTCACTGAGGAGAGCTCTCAGCGGAATGGGGTAGGAGGGGTCAGAAGAAGATAACCTGATGGGAATGCAACCATAGAACCAATTTGCATTATGTTCATATATTAAATTTTATAATAAAATTTATTAAAAAAAACAGTAAAACTAGCCAGGTGTGGTGGTGCATGCCTTTAATCCCAGCACTCGGGAGGCAGAGGTAGGAGGATCACCATGAGTTCTAAGCCACCCTCAGACTATACAGTGAATTCCAGGTCAGCCGGGGCTAGAGCGAGACTCTACCTCAAAAAACAAAAACAAAAACAAAAAAATGTAAAACTAGTGTAAGTGCATAATAAATTTCAAAGCATCAATAAGTGCCAATCATAGGCTTATTGCCAATACCTTTTGTATGCAAAGTGACCAAACTGGTTTGACCTTTGATTTATGTAGGACATTAAGTGTAGGCCAGTGATCACATACTTGGGTAGGATAGCTCAATGCAAATCTTCAAGGTTGTACAAATATAAAAAAGGACATTAAAAATGACTGGATTGTTTTATTTGCAAGAGAAAGAGATGGGAGGGGGGGTGGAATATGGGTGCACTGGGGCCTCCAGCTACTGCAAATGAACTCCAGATATATGAAACATTTTGTGCATCTGGCTTATGTGGTACTGGGGAACTGAACCTGGGTCCTCAGGCTTCAAAGGCAAGCACCTTAACCACTAAGCCATCTCTCCAGCCTGGGTTATTTTTTATTTCTAGAGTACTTAGTTCAAAAATAATTTCTCTTTCCTATTCACTTAAATATGAGAGGATCAACAATATAAAAGTATATGGGAAGATTGACTCTAGTATTTTTAAAAGTTTATGAAAGTAGGAAAGAGACCTTTTGGGAAAAAGGAAGGGTTCAATAAGAGGAGGGAAATAAGAGAAAGTGATAAGGGTAAATATAAGCAAAAGTCATATGTACATGCATAAAATTTTCAAAACATTTAAAATATTTTCAAAAAGATCCAGAAATGGTCTACGCCACCATCACAGATAGTCACAGTCTATCCCTCCACTGGCCCAGACCCCCTAGCTCTGAATCTGTCATCTCTATAACTCTGCCAAATTGAGACAATTATATAAATGCAGTTGTATACTATTTGTCACTTGGCATTGACTTCTACACTCACAAAGGCTTTATTTTAAAATAAATATTTTCTGAGTGCCAACAAAAAACAAAGAGTTAGCTCTGACGCCAGAAGGTGAATTGTATAATACCAAATACGCACCTCAGCAGACAGTTCAGAATTAAATGGGTAAGCATGCAGACTGTACAAAGCCAAAAGCCAGGGTTAGGCTGCTAAAAGGTGCTATGACACGAATGGAATCCCTAGAGTTGAGCAGCGTGGCAATGTTGCATTGAGAGTCTAGTGTAGGAAAAGACAGAACATGGTTTTGCCCTCAAAAACCCAGGGTGCTAGTAGGAGCTGAGTGACATCTGCTTAACAATGGAGTATCTATGTAAATACAGTGATGTATGTGTACTCTGGGTGAAGGTAGACTTTGAAAAATGAGCTGAGCTGGTCCTGCGGAACATCAGCACACCAAGGAGTGTCAAGTCAGTGAAACCATCACACACTTAGGGGTGTAGCTTACCTGACATGCTGATGGATGAGTGTGGTTGAGATCCCAATGGGAAGACACTATGTCAACAGACTTTTTGGCCATGTTGAGTAAATTCATCCAGCCTTGGAAAAGTGATAAGTGAAATGGTGCATTTTCTGAATAGTTAAGGCCTTCAGGAATATTTTCCACCAGGGCAATTCTTAGAAAAGATTTTGAAAAAACAAAACAAAACACAAAAGCTAGTCAAATTTGAAGCCATTGATTTTTCTTGACACATGCATACAGAAATATTAACCTTCCTGAACATATATTTTCTATGCAACTTATGTTTTTCTACAAAAGGCTTCATATATTTCTCCTACACTAATCTATGGTGTTCTGAGTGTTCATGCTCTGTTTTCCTATAGGTAGCACTCATATTTCAGAAAAATCATAGTATGTGTCCTTAACATTGAGTTTCAAGCTTGAAACAAAAATCAGGGCTTCCTACACAAACATTTTCTTCTAGTAACATATCCCTAATCTTTCCCCTGCAACAGTGGAGTTGTTATTTAAGACACTACCCTTGAAACTACTGGAGACAATAAATTAAGATTCTGTATCTCTAGTTTCTAGTTCAATGTTAGATATATAGGAATTCAATAAATACAATTACTATTGCCTAACCCTTTTATTAATGATTCCAAGCCTAAGAAGAAAAGCAATAAAAAGATTAAAATTATAAAACTGCCTTGACTAAAGTCAGAGGGCTTTATTAAAGACAGAGATAAAGAATGTATAAAATAATGGCAATAATCAAGCATTAAATAAACCACACTCAACTAAATATCCTAGTAAGCTTTCTCTTTCTGCCCTTTTAATACAGTGAAAAGATATCTACTGTGACTAACTCTCCTTGGTATTGCTACTCTTTATCTCTTCAAATGTAAGTAACATATAAGTTCTTAATGAAAGAGTGATTTTTTTCCCCAGTTTACTAAATGCATACTCTCTTCCAATGGGGAAATCCCAAGCACGCATGAAGATTCCTGTTAAGTGCTTCCAAGAGAGGAATCTGTTTTATTCATAGTTCAATGACAGAGACAGATGTACAGGGATGGGCTGGAGTAGAGATAAGTGGCAGATCATATGTTCAGAGCCATGGATTTGATTCCTAGTCTCCAACCTCTAATAACAATAAATACTTACAGAATGAATTTCAGCTTTCCATACAGAATTCAGCACTTCTTAATAAAGTTATTAAGTGTTACTCTTGAGATTTCACTTAGCCAAGTTAAAAAATAAGAAAACCATATTGCTAGTAGAATGTTCTTATGAAATGAATGCATGTAGAATATTGTAGCCAGGATGAGGTTGGGTATGCAACCCAGAGACAGTCATAATGTCGGGTGCAATCACTCCTCTACCACCCACAAACCTGGTGTTTATTGATCTTGTATAAGGATAGGCCAAGTGCATCATGATATGCAATACAGAAGTGACCATGGCAAGTCTCCCTAGTCCTGAGGAATCTATACTCTAGTGAGAGAGCCTAGGTCATGTGTGTGAGTCTCCTAGGATGTGGACTCTGCTTAGGGAGTCATGAGAACAGGAAGTTTATTTAGAGGGGTAATTGGAACATGGGCAGGAAGGGAGAATTAATTCTGATTGGGAATATTTGGAATTTGAGGAAACTGGATGGAAAACGAGTCTTTGCTGTAGGATGTTTTGCATGTGAGCTGGAAGACTTCCTTGGTAGAAGAAAAGTTTGATGTGCATCTGGACATTCGTGGCTTGGTGAGCTAAGGAATGTGTGATGGAGTGGAGTATGACAGGAACTTAGAGGGTGGAGAAAACTGTGGCATCCATAGAGTCAACATATAGAGGCTGTGAACCAAGTCGAGAAATTTGTACTTAATTTTAATGCAATTTGCCTCAACCAAGTGCGTTTCAGATGAGTAACTCTGGTAGCACACTTGTATGTGATCGCACAGACAAGAAGGAAAATGGAAGATGACAAGTCACTAGAGGAAGTTGGAATAGTCTTGGAAAGAACTATTCTAGCAATACATGCATGATCATTTTAGAAACCAAATGTTGAGGATGTAGCGTTACTCTGTGTGTGAGGAACAATAATCGAGAATTGGACAAGGACTCTCGGGTCCTGTCTGAGCTAGCTCTAGGACCACCTCCAATGGTCTCCTTACACAGACTCACTCCTCTTCTCCAATCCATTTTCTATACCCAGTTGGATTAACATTTTAAAAGGGTGAATTCATGCACTTTACCTAATTTGAACTCGAGATGGGTTCCCTCTCCTACTGGCCTTAGGGTGCTGCTCTTCTCCACCCACACCAACAAGAATGGCACTTGTTTCCACCCTGGTACGGCACTCTGTAGCTTCATGGGACTTCCTGAGGTTTATGACAACATTTGGCATCTTTTTTTCCTTCCCTAATTCTCTGTCTGATCTCTAGCATTTCAAGTGCATTTTCCCAATCCCATTTCCTATACTAGCCATTTAGCTATCTGTCAGTAAACCTTCAAAGTTTCAATTTAAGCATTACCTGCTTTAAGAGCCTTCCCTATTCCACAATGTAGGTGAGATTTTCTTACTACCAACTCCTGCAGTGGCCTTTTTTCCCCTTTACATTCTATAAAAACTCAAAGTCTCTTGTCCAAGATTGGTGTCCTTAGTATTATATAGTGTATATGAAGGAAGAAACTCTCTCCATTGGTCCAGGTTTATAACCCCAGTGTCTATCATATTTCACACAAAGTGCTCAAAGGAGAGTGTGCTGAATTTTATTAGAGTCTGAGCTGGGAAAATGGTGATGAGTTTTGTCAAAGATGACAAGAAAGAGCTGGGGAGATGGCTCAGTGGGCAAAGCACTTGCTGTGCAAGCAGTAAGACCCAGAATCCAAGGAAAGCCAGATGCACTAGCATGCATCCAGTAATACCTATGGCAAGATAAGAGCTGGAGACAGGAGGATATTCAGGAGCTTGCACACCAGCCAGCCTGACATATGCTGTGACAAGTAAGAGATCCTGCCTTAAGATGGAAGGTGAGGGCCAAAGTTGGCCTCTGACTTCCACACATGCACCTGTACTGACACATGAACACCAAATACAAATACACATCAAACACACACACACACACACTAGAGAACGGCTACACATTGGGAATTGGGAGAGGTTATCAATGTCAAAAAGATGAAAAGAAAGCCATCTTGATGAGACTCTATGAAAGTGATGTGAAG